>CM037882.1:92510648-93125083 GCA_021292165.1 Shinisaurus crocodilurus
CAGCGGCGCCACCTGGTGGGCTAACTTGGTGGCCATGGCAGTCTCAAGCAGCAGTGCTTCAAGGCGGTTGCCACCTTGATTTCCCACAATGCACTGGGTCTGATTTCCACTTACCAGCCAGCTCTACTCAAGGTTCAGCAGCCCTGTCAGAAAAAGGGAGAGGGAGCTGATATTTCTAGATGTGTTTGACAGGTACTTTGCACATGTTTGGTGTCAATATATCAAGCCCTGAAAACACAGTTAGGTAGCTCTAGCTCAGCTAGAAGACAAGGGCAGTTAGAAGGCAGCGTTGAAAATTTGCTGCTTTGGGGGGATGTAAACTTCGGTTAATCAAGCCATCCATTCATTTGTTTCTCCATCAGAAGCTTGCAGCCAGAATTTGGGATGGTTCGAAGTTTCTAGTCCCTGTGGATAGCAAAAACTGAACTTGTGGATATGAAGGTGAGTCGGTGCCCCCGTTATGCTGCTCTCTGAATTGATATCTGAAGTCTTCCATCCTGCACCTCTTCTCTGGTCTATCAGCCTTTAAGTCAGGGTGGGCAACTGGTGGCCCTCCAGATGTTTTGCCCCAAAACTCCCATGAGCCCTTGCCAGCACATCCAATGGTGAGGCATGATGGGAGCATTGATGGGGGGGAAATTCGTTTGGTTCACATTTTAATGTGAATTTTCCTAATTTCACACTTTTAAACCAGCCAGTGAAGCTAAACACAGTCAGGACCCAACCCTACGCCCTGTTTAGACAGGAAACAGTCCTAAAATTCCCAGCATGCCCCAGCCAGTCATGCTGGCTGGGGCATGCTGGGAGTTGTAGGACTTTCTCCTGCCTAAATAGGCTTGTGCCTTTATTCTTCAAAATTCACTCTTCTCAGAAATTTGCAGTGGGGTGCCCCAGTCAGAGAACGCACACAAAAACGTTAGTGCAAAAATAACATTAGAAAAATTGCTTGCAATTTTTTTTTTTTAAATTAAGCAATATGTGTACAAAAATCCACATATCTGGAGAAATGACACAAAAAGAGCCAGTGTGGCATAGGAGAGCCAGTGCGGTGTAGTGGTGAGAGTATTGGACTGGGACTCGGGAGATCCGGGTTTAGTCGGCATGATCACTGGGTGACTTTGGGCCAGTCACTGACTCACTGACTCTCAGCCTAACCTACCTCACAGGGTTGTTGTGAGGATAAAATGGAGAGGAGGAGGAGGATTATGTAAGCCGCCTTGGGTTCCTTGCAGGAAAAAAGGTGGGGTATAAATATATAATAAATAAATTTTAAAAATGTATTATAAGTTTTTCTGCAAACTTATTTTAAAAAATAATAATCTCAAGGTTTGGGACGAGCCAAACTTAAGACTGGAATAATGAGAACCTGAGAGATACTGAAACAAACAGATCCATCCATCCCTAGATGGGAGTTTGGGGCCAAAACCTTTACGTCAGCCCGCCATAGCCAGGGACGAAAGAGAAGAATTCCCCAATTGGACTTTTAGTTAAGTCTGAGCACCAGAGGTGTAAAAGTGGGCCAAACGCGCGCGCACACACACAGAGCCAGCAAAGCCTTCAGTTTCCACGCCTGCCTTTGATTAGGGATGCCACAATTTTGGCAAAGTACATAACGTGATCAATAAAAGATTAGGATGAAATGTGACGCATTAAATATTTAGACTGCGCAGCTGCCTGCGCGAGAGCGGCAGGTACAGCCGGATCCTCGGAATATTTCAGAGGAAGGGTGTGTCAATCCACACACACACACACACACACTCCCAATAGCACGGATCATTCTAGGAAACAGGCAAACGAACCTCTTCCCAGGCATGCCAGGGGGAAAACGGTGCTGATATTCTCGGCCTTGGTCTCCTAGCCGCACCTGTCCCCCTTTAAACTGCAGCCATAGGGCACCACGCCTTCTTTTCTGTGGCCTTGCCCCTTAACAAAGAGAAGAAGAAAGATTTGGTGTTGC
Organism: Shinisaurus crocodilurus; assembly: GCA_021292165.1. NCBI lineage: Eukaryota > Metazoa > Chordata > Lepidosauria > Squamata > Shinisauridae > Shinisaurus > Shinisaurus crocodilurus. The sequence continues at coordinate 92,512,606 of CM037882.1, forward strand.
CTCGGGGCATACACAGAGTGGCACCTGTGGTCTCACGTGGCCTCTCCCCATGCTCCCAGCTCCCTTGAGGACACCCTACGAATGCATCCAAACATTTATACATCCCGACGTTGCCATATTTTCGGTGCCAGGTTAAGACTTTCCTCCACTCCCAAGCGTGTGAGAGCGTATGATGGGGCTTCTTAACTTAAGGCACGATCCTGTGCAAGTTTAGACAGAAAAAGAGGCCTACAACTCCCAGCATGCCCCAGCCAGCTGGCCGGGGCATGCTGGGAGTTTGTACGCCTTTTTACTGTCTAAACTTGCATAGGCTTGTGCCCTTAGTGGGGGGGTTTTGGGTGGGGAACTGGATGACACACACACACCCCACGGGCCGTATGACGTCAGGTCCCTGACGCCATTTGCTCCCTGGCCCAAGCGCTGGGCAGATCTTCCACCCGGTACTTGGCCCAGGGACCAGGCTTCCCTGCACATGGTCCTTCCCGGTTAGGCAAGCCCCATGTGCAGTGAATCTGCCGCGCCTGTCCTTCCCCCGCCGCGCCGGTCCTTCCCCCATTGTGGGAAAGAGGCAAGGAGGTCGAAGGAGAAGCGTCCGAGTCCCGTTCACCTCTCCAACGGAGGAGTGAAAGGGATTCAGCCAGCTTTGGCTGCCCTGCTTCCTTCCCGCAATGGGACTGGCCCGCATGGGGAGTGGGGGAACGCTCTCCCTGCGGGTGGGCAAATCCCAACGGCCAGGGCCGCTGCCCGTCTCTGCTGCTTATCTCCCATCTCAGGTTGGAGAAAGCAGCAGGGGTGCCCTCGGAGGGGCTCCTCCAGGGGGCAGGGCTTGGAGCCTAAGCCCCGCCTCCCGGAGGAACCCCAAGAGATGATGTGGGACGAATTGGGGTGGCCCGTTGGCCGGAGGTTCTGTACGCGTTTGTACCGGGTATTGGCATTTTTAATTATTTTCAGCTGCCTGCTTTAAATTGTTTTAACTCTATGTATGTTTGAACCCCTGCTATAAGCCTTCTTTAGAGCAGTGTTTCTCAACCTTGGGTCCCCAGATGTTTTTGGCCTACAACTCCCAGCATGCCCCAGCCAGCTATGCTGGGGCTGGCTGGGGCATGCTGGGAGTTGTAGGCCAAAAACATCTGGGGACCCAAGGTTGAGAAAACCACTGCTTTAGAGAAAGGCATCTAATACATCAGCACCGTCATGAGCATTTGTTTTGTTTTGGAAACTCTTAAAGCAGGGGCGGGGAACCTCTGGCCCTCGAGACGTTTGTAGGACGCCTGCGCCCATCATCACTGACCATTGGCCATGCTGACTGGGGCTGATGGGAGCTGGAGTCTGGCAGCATCTGCAGGAGGGCCACAGGTTTCCACATGGCGCTCCCATTCCACCACAAATGCTTCCCTGCTGAACACTTTCCCTGTGAGGCAGGGCGTTTGCTCTCTGCTTCTAACAGGTCCTGGAGCTCAAATCCTCCAAGCCAAACATCTCCCATAATAGGCCCTGCTTCCAGGGGAGGTGCTAGGCCCCGAAAAGATCTGGGGTTCACACCCACAGGATTTTTTTAAAATGCACAAATTTGCATATGCGAATTTACATAGGCTCTGAAGACTCTGTGTGTGTGTGTGTGTGTGTGTGTCTTTAAAGGGCCCTGTCTCCTAAGGACACCCCTATTTGTAAAGAGGTATGCATGGACAGGGGAGAGGAGGGCATTTGACTTCGGGGGGGGGGGGAAACCTCAGGCAGAGAGATTTCCAGGGGAGGGGCAGCTGGCAGAGAAGCACCTGTGGGCAACAAGCCAGCTCATCCAGGGGGATCGGATGGAACAGGCATCTTCAGGGCCCCTGGACCTTTCTTTCAGCAAGTGCCCCTGGGCAGCAGGGTGGTGGGGCAGAGAGGCTCGCAGAGATCCGGGGTCCAGCTCTGGCGGGCAGCCTCCTAGCACCGCCTCCGTCTGCTGCTTCTTATTTATCACGTTATTATTTCAATTGTTGTCATTCCTGTTGTTGCACGGAGAGGGCCCTTGTTCTACTCGCCTACCACGAGGTTTTTTAAAAAGGAGCGGCCCTTCAGAAAGAAAGGGGTGGCAAGCCTCATTCGCAGGGATGGGGACTTGGACTCGAGGACTCGACTCGTGAGTCGGACTGAGTCCCCCCTCTGACTCGACTCGGACTCGAGTCCCAATATTTTTAATGGGACTCGAGACTCGACTCGGGACTCGAGACCAAGGACTCTTCAACATCCCTGGGCTGTGCCAGAAGGAGTGGAGAGGAGCGTGATTGCCGGCGAAGAGCGCAGGGAAGCGAGGTGTGCCGCTGCTCGGCCACTATGGACGGCTACCAGGAGTGCAGCCCCAACAGTGAGTCAAGATTTATTTTGATTGATGTGTTGCGTACTTGGGAGAGGCAGAAGAAGGACCAAAATCAGTTGCAGAGTTTTGAAATAAAAAGGTGCACTTGTGCCTAGAATGTATTTAAGCCACACATCTGAAGTAGCCTTATTTTGTTGGGAAAACCCCCCATGGATTTTAATAGGGACTCGTGGAGTCAGCTTTGGGAGTGACTCGTGACTCGTGAGTCACCGTTTTGGACCAAGGACTCGGACTCGAGACTCGGGTCCAAAGACTCGTGACTCGAGACAAAGGACTCTTCAACATCCCTGCTCATTCAGCACCACAAACATGGCTCCGTAAACAGGGATTCAAACCATTCCATTTTTGTGAAGCGATCTGCAAATTCGGGTAAATTCTTATAAAAACAGACCAGATGAAATTCTCACCCGTCTCTAGCACACTGTGCACATCGCTCTTTACAACATACAAGAGGGCGGGTCTCTGCCCCAAGGGGTTTACAATCTAGAATTCAACACAGGCGAGACATTCATCTCAGCTACATATGTGTGCGCGCGTGTGTGTACGTGTGTTATTATAATCTAAGACTGCCACTTGTTTTCTGCCTCCTTTGCCTGCAACAGCTGACAGGCCAGAATTCAGCTGCGGAGCCCTTCTGCGTCATTGCGTCTGTGTTGCCAAAAAAATAAAATAAAAAGCGTTCTCTGCTGGATTTCTGCTTCCTGTGCCAGTCTGCCAGAGGTGCAGAAGCTCTTCCAGAAAGCAGTTGGGGAGCAGGGGAGCTGGTATAATTGCTTGTACAATCGGCACTTTGCACGTGTTTGGAGGCTTTTCAGTGTTACTATTTCAAGCTACAGTTTGAGCAGCTCCAGCTCAGCTCTAAGACAGGGGTGTGTGATGGATTGAGGCCTACACAGGATTGGGTTTTGTTGAGGCCTACACAGGCTTCAGTTTGTTGAAGCCTGAAGGCCCAAACACTTGGATGGGAGGGGGAGTTTGAGAGTTTAAGTTACCCAATAGAAGTTTAGAATCAGTTCTCCAGTGCAAGGTCACATGGTCATAACCTTCCAGTCCTGGGAAGACCATATATGTGGGGTGTGGTCAGCTAGCAGTCAGAGAGTGTGTGCTGGGAGCAGGGATGTTGAAGAGTCCTTGGTCTCGAGTCACGAGTCTTTGGACCCGAGTCTCGAGTCCAAGTCCAAGTCCTTGGTCCAAAATGGTGGCTCACGAGTCCTGAGTCACTCCCAAAACTGACTCCACGAGTCCCTATTAAAATCTGGGGTTTCCTCCCAACAAAATAAGGCTACTTCAGATGTGTGGCTTAAATAAATTCTAGGCACAAGTGTGCCTTTTTATTTCAAAACTCTGCAACTGATTTTGGCAAGAACAGACCAGGCAGACAAACCCAAAATAACCAGGCAGGCAGAGGAGGCAGGGAACCCCAAAGCAGGCAGGCAGAGGCCTTTGTCTTGGACAATTCAACTGTTGAACAGGTCAAGAAGAGACCAGGCTGGCAGAGGAGGCTGGGAACCCCAAACAGGCAGGCAGAGGCAGCCAAACCCAAAATGTCTGACCCTAACCCAAACCCCCCACAACAACACCTCAATCAAAATAAATCTCAACACATCGTTGGGGCTGCGCTCCTGGTAGCTGTCCATAGTGGCCGAGCAGCGGCGCGCCTCGCTTCCATGCGCTCTTCACCGGTGATCGTGCTCCTTCTGGCACAGCCAGAAGACTCGTCAATAGCCCAGGGATGTTGACGAGGCCTTGGTCTCGAGTCCCGAGTCGAGTCTCGAGTCCCATTAAAAATATTGGGACTTGAGTCCGAGTCGAGTCAGAGGGGGGACTCAGTCCGACTCATGAGTCGAGTCCTCGAGTTCGAGTCCCCATCCCTGGCTGGGAGAGAGCTAGAAGCAACAGCAGAGAAACAACAGAGAGACGCAGAGAAAGAGAAACTGGCTGCATAGCAGATATAGGTAGTCTGAAGTTAACTAGAGAACATTGGATTGTTTGTTTGTTTGTTTTATTTTATCATACTTGCTTTTGGATTATAACCACTCTATTAAGTAAAAACCCTAATATTATAAGTAAAGTGCTGTTGTTTACCCTGGAGTTTGGAGTGACTTATTCACCACGTCTACAGCCTACACCCATGCTATTGGAAGCTGTAAAAGGACTTGATCTCCTGGAACGGGAGGGGCTTTGAGGAGAGGCATAGATCTCCCAAAGGAAGGTTAAGGGGTCCCTGCAATAGCGGAACCTTGACAGGGTGATTGGGAGGCTGTCGGAAAAACTTGCTGGTTTGGGGATGTATATCTTGGTAAATCCATCCATCCATCCATTAACGCCTTGACTCTTCCACCAAAAGCTTGTAGCCAGAACTTTTGGACGGGTTTAAGTTTCTAGTCCCTGTGGATGGTGGAAGCAAAACACATGGATAGTAAGGCCAGTTAGTGCCCCTGTTGTGCTCCACAGTGGGGGGGGGCATTGTGGGTAATTAAAATGCTCTCAGTGAGGCTGCCATTTTAATTTCCCAGAATGCCCTGCAACACAACAATGTTGGGGGTATTGTGGGTAATTCAAATGCCAAGCAGCTTGCAGACCCTGCTGTGCTTATATGTTGCAGGGAAGAACCATGGGTCAGTGGCCGAGCCCTGGCTGGCTTTGCACGCAGAAGGTCCCCGGTTCAATTCCCGGCAACTCCAGTTGAAAAGTATGGCACGTAGCAGGTAGGTCACGAGAAAGACCCTTCTCTGCCTGAAACCCTGCAGAGAGGCTGCCAGTCCCAGTAAACAATACTGGGCAACACAGGGGGGATAATCTGACCCGGTATAGGGCAGCTCCCCATTTCAAATTGGCCCTTTATTTAGAACCATGAGGACTGGAATCTTACTTTTAGGGGAAGGACCGTAGCTCAATGGTAGAGCAGAGGCACTGCATGCAGGAGGTCCTGGGTTCAATTCCCAAGACCTCCAGTTAGAAAGGATTAGGTCAGGTGCGGTGCTAAGTACCGAAACGATCCGGGGCTCAGGCCCACAGGACCAAACACACACACACACACACACAAATTTGCATATGCTCTAAAGCAGTGTTCTCCAACCTTGGGCCCCCAGATGTTTTTGGCCTACAACTCCCAGCATGCCCCAGCCAGCTCTAAAGTCTGTGTGCGAGTGTGTCTTTAAAGGACACCCCTATTTGTAAAAAGGGATGTATGGACAGGGGAGAGGAGGGCGTTTGATTTCTGAAAAAATCTTTCAGGTAGAAAGATCCAAAGCAGCGGGCAGCGGGGGGCCGGGAGGCCATGTGGGCCCAAAGCCAGCTCATCCAGGGGGATCCGAGTCAACAGAGATCCTCAGGGCCCCTGGACCTTGATTTCAGCACGTGGCTCTGGACAGCAGGGTGGCGGGGCAGACGGCCTCGCAGCGAGTCGGGGCTCAGCCCTCGCGGGCCGTCCCCAACACCACCTCTGGATCAGGTAGCAGGTGCTGGGAAAGCCCCTTCGCCGCTTGCAGCAGCAGCCGTGGCAAGCCTCTGCCAGGCAGAGAGAAGAAGACCAGCCCTGGCTGGCTGGGCAGTTTCATTTAGTGCAGACGCTTCTCCTGCTCCTGTGTACTTGTCTTATCGTTTTTGTCTATCGAGATTAATCTTTGCTGTGTATAAAGTGCTGTGCGCTTTATACATTGTTTTGCTATATATAAAGTGCTGTGCGCTTTACCAAGTAACATGACCAGATCGGCGACAAAAACATCCCCTGCCCCTAGCAGCTTCCAGCCAATATTCTGATCTACCTACCAATATAAACTGCTCCATTTCTCATTTGGCTTTCCTTATGAGGTTTTTTCTCTCCCCCCCCCCCCAATCGTTGCTGCTATGTTGTCATATCCACCCTGCGGACCTGTAAAGCTGCAAACCAGAGTTTAAAAAAGAAAAGAAAGTGCATGGGAACTGGACCTTGCTTGAACATCATCCTTCCAACCTGGCTTTTTTTCTTCCTTCCTTTTTTAACAGTGCAGTCCTGTGTACGTCCTCTCAGAAGTTAAGATCCGTTGTTTACAATAGAGCTGGTACAGAACGCAGCGGGTTCGCCTGGTTAAAGGCAGCCGCCAACGTGATCACATCACTCCGGGGCTCAAGGAGCTGTACTGGCTACCAGTTGTTTGCCGAGCCAAATTCAAGGTGTTGGTTTTGACTTTTAAAACCCTATACAGCTCCGGTCCAGTTTACCTCAAACAGCATCTCCAGCAACATCAAGTAGGCCTCTCAACAAGATCTGCCACAGACAGCCTTCTCCTTGTCCCATCGGCCAGAGCAGCCAGGCTGGTGGGGACGAGGAAGAGGGCCTTTTCTGTGGCGGCCCCCAAACTGCGGAACTCTCTCCCCAGTGACCTCTGCCATGCCCCCTCCTTGATGAGCTTCCGCCGTCTATTAAAAACATGGCTTTACAGGTGGGAATATGGGAGGACTTTAAAATTTTATACTGTATTTTTGTTCCACTCTGTTTCATTTTATATTGTGGGGTGGGCTAGGATTTTAAAATTTTATACTGTTTTAAATATATTTCATTCTGCTTGTTTTATGTCACATTGTACACTGCCCAGAGTAGCCGGGTTCCGACTAGGTGGGCGATCTAGACGTACAAATAAATAAATAAATAAATAAATAAATAAATACTAAATAAAATACTCCCAAGTGTGTATATAGGACTGTAGACTGTATATAGGACAGTGCAATCCTATGCATGTCCCATTGAATGTGATGGGTCTTAATCCCAGGTAAGTGTGTACGGAATTGCAGCCCATCGCGGCAATCCTACTATTCACGTCTACTCAGTCCAGTGGGGCCTCCTCCCAAGTAAAGGGCTGCAGCCTAAGAGAGGCAGTGCAATCCTGTGCATGTGTTCTCGGAGACGAGCCCCGCCATGTTCAGTGAGGCTTAACCCCAGAGTCAACGTGCACACGTGACTGCAGCCTTGGTAGCGGTGAAATACAGGCCCGTGGCTCACGCTGGCTCAGCTTGTCTGAGCGTGGAAAGCTAAGCAGGGTCAGGCCTAGTTATTATTTGGATGGGAGACCCCCTCCTCTAGTTTCCTGCATTGAGCAGGGGGTTGGACTCGATGGCCTTGTAGGCCCCCTCCGACTCTATGATCTATGAATCTATGAAATCACTCTTCATATGCTCAGAGGCACTGGCTCGGGGTCTTTGTTGTTTCCCTCGTGTCCAGGCTTGAGAGTCTGCTTTTGGCATGAAGGACGGGAGGCGCGGGTGTGGGGAGAAGAAAGGAGAAGAGGGAGACGCAAAACAAAACAGGTTTTTTGGAAGAAAGCCCTCGCTGGAGAGCCCAGGAGAGATTTGGCTTTTAATGCTGGAGGGATGAGCTACCCCTTCTTTTGCTTGCTTGCCTCCTTGCTTTCTCTCTCCCTCTCCCTCTCCCTAATGCTTGATTGATGGCCAGCAAGAAAACCTTGCCTGGGTTAGATCAATGGGTTGCAATTATAGCAACCAACCAGTCAGGAGAAAGCAAGGCTGAGAGGCCCCACGTTACTTTGATTGACAGCACAGTGGAAGAGAGGGAGAGGGAAGAACCAGCGCTGGAGAGAGGGGGCGGGAAGGTGAGCCAGCCCCGCAAGGATTTGTGGGAAACGGAGTTTGCTGTTGGTCTCTTGCTAGCATAGCATGCCTAGTACTCGTTCTTCGGGCATCGCCAAACACACCACCACCGAAAGGGGACACCGCTTTGCATGACGTTTGCAGGTGCGGACCGATATGCCCCTCGTGCAAATTTGGAAATCATCATGATGACTATGGTTTTAAATAGAAAGGCGCCACACACGTCTTACCCTAGCGGGGAAGAAGGCTGTGGCCAGGTGTTCTACTGCAGTGTTCTCCAACCTTGGGCCCCCAGATGTTTTTGGCCTACAACTCCCAGCATGCCCCAGCCAGCTACGCTGGCTGGGGCATGCTGGGAGTTGTAGGCCAAAAACATCTGGGGGCCCAAGGTTGGAGAACACTGTCCTACTGTACAGAGGGCGGTCCTCCCTTTTGGAGAGTTGGCAGAGGGCGGTCCTCTAGTGGAAGTCCGAGTCTGATTTAAGGTCAAAGGGCCATAAGGGAGGGCGGAGAACGGGCCTGGATGGTGCCCATCTACACTTGGCCCCTGGGTGGCAGACACACGGGTCTCCCGGTGGGTCTTCTCCACTATAAATGCGATGCATTTGTTTAAAATTGCAGCAATTATTTCTAAATCTGCACCTATGCCTCTAAATTTGCATATGCAAACTGCTGCCCTCTTTTGGGTGATGCGTTTCCTCTTTGGGGGCAATGTGTGAGCTGTGTGTGTGTGTCCCCCCCCCAGTTGCTGCTACCCATCCACTCCCCCCCCCCCCCGCCGCCGCCGCCTACTTTGCTTATTATCCAACCTGATGAAGAGTTCTGGAGAGCTGAGGGATTGCCTGCCCGTTTGAATTTCTGCCTGTCCTGTGCCTAGCTGTTAAAAGACCAAAGTACCAAAGGAGAGAGACACACACACACAAAGAGAGGCAGCAGCAGAGATGCTTCAAAACCCGTTGGCTTGGCCAGGAAATTGTCGCTTTAACCTTGCTTGGATGAAACCTGTTGGAAATATTTAAGAAGTTATGCAGTTAAAAACCAATGAAGTTTTCCCTCTTACAGCTGTAATACATAGACCCTTTTCCTCTTTGTTGAGATAAACCTAAGACTGTAAGATCCTCAGGGCAGCAACTGTTTCTTGTCCTCATTGGCATCCTTCTGTAAAATGCCATGTATGTACAGTGGTGAAGCTATATTTATTTATTTTATTCCTTTATTTATGACATTTCTATACTGCCCAATAGCTGAAGCTCTCTGGGCAGTTCACAACATAAAATACAGCAAAATAAGACATAACATGTTTAAAAGTTTAAAATGACAGTATAAAACCAAAGTGAAAACCAGCAGCAGTTAATAAAGATTTTAAAATTCAAGAAGGGCACAAGCCTATGCATGTTTGGACAGAAGGGGGGGGGGGGAAGTCCTACAACTCCCAGCATTCCCCAGCCAGCAATGCTAGGAGTTGTAGGACTTTTTTTCCCCCTGTCTAAACATGATAGGATTGCGCCCTAAACGATTTTAAAAGAACAGCAACTGAAAGACCAAAATGCCTGGGAAAATAAAAAGGTCTTCATCTGGTGCCCAAAAGACCACAATGTAGGCACTGGGCGAGCCTCTCTAGGGAGCGCCGTTCCATAACCAGGGTGCCACAATGTAGTAAAAAAACCCTCGCCTCACTTCATTTGGTGGGGGCACCTGGAGGAGGCCCTCTAAAGGTGATCTTGGGGTCTGGGCAGGTATGTATGGGAGGAGACAATCAATCATGCAGGTAACCTGCCCCCCTGTAAATAACATTGAGAAGTAGCTAGCCTCACCGCTGCGGACTTCTTTGGTCAGTCTCAAGATTACCTGGGTGTAAGTGCCATTGAACTTAATGAGGCTTACTTCTTTTTACACATACATAAAATTGCACATATACATTATTTATTTAAGGCACAATCCTATGCATGTTTAGGGGGGGGGGAGTCCTACCATTGTAGCGCTTTTCCTCCCACCCACCCCGTCTAAACATGCATAGGATTGCACCTTTAATGTGGTTTTACTCTGTTCTTCAACCAAAAAAGCCCTCCCAGAGCACAAATATCAGAAAAAAGCAGTCCCTGCCTGCAGGCTCACAATCTAAAAGGCACAGCAAAAAAAATAATAATAAAGGAAACGGGTTGAGGGAGCGAAAGAAGCACACTCAGTCTTGGGGTTTGCCACAATACAGCCTCCAGCTGCCTCCTATATGTGCAGTTCACCTGGGATATGTTCTCCTGTGTATTCTGCCTCTCTCTTTTCTTTCCTCCTGTGTATTTGCATTTTTGCCACACACAAAAATTGTCTTTGAAAACATCGAGAAATGCATCACACACACATTGTGTAAACATGCAAATACACAGGAGAAAACAGAGGGGCGTGAAAAAGTGTTTTATGTTCACCCCCTTTGCTGCACCAGAATCAGTAGCCTGCACCACCACGCCTAGTTAACGTATTCCTGGGGGAAGGGTCTGCATGTATTGTACTGGGAGTGTACTGGGAGAAGAAACTACAATACCCAGAATGCACCGCCCGTGCCCGTGCCCCTCCCTCTCTCCCCCATTTAGTCTCCTGCCTCTCTCTCTCTCTCTCGCTCTCTTCTGATTAGCCTTCTCTAGCTTTGACGGCATAGACCCATGTGGGATCCGACCCCGCTGATTGGCTATCTGTCTTGCCTTGCTGCAACCAATCAGGGGCGGCCCACAGTAGCAGAAGCTTGGAAAAGCAATTTAAGGTGGATCTCTGAGCCTGGAGTAGGGGTTGCCATTCTGCTAGCATAATATTAATAAAATATGTGCTGCTATTTTATTTTTTAAATAATAATTTCATAATAGGTGTTGCATAGCTATGGGATGAACGCTTTTTTTATTAGTAGTATTATTTAAATGGTTTGGGAGAAGGGCGATTCTTTATTTTATTGATGTATCCGACTGCAAAGAGTTGTGTTGAAGGCTGATACTGTGGCAGGAGAAAGATCAGAGTCCCTGCCCCCATGAGCATACAAAATCTGCTTTTAGATGCATGCATTTCTTGGGAAAGTAGTGGGTATTCTGTCTCTTCCACACCCCAATTAAAGCCACTGCAAATAAGAATGCAGACCCTCTGCCTGGCACTAGCTAGTGTTGAAATAAGCTAGTAGGAATACTTAGAGAGTTAGAGTGCCTCAGGCCAGATACACACCTTGAGAAGGGGCAGTTGTGTCTGCCTGCGTGGCCTGCTATATTTTTAATATTCATAGCCGCAAGTAGCACCTAGAGAGCTCTAAAAAGAGCCATCCCCCTTTCATAGAATCATAGAAAAGTAGAGTTGGAAGGGGCCTACAAGGCCATCGAGTCCAACCCACTGCTCAATGCAGGAATCCAGGTCAAAGCATCTCTGACAGATGTCTGTCCAGCTGCACCTTGAATGGCTCCAGACTGGGAGAGCCCACGACCTCCCTAGGTAGTTGATTCCATTGTCTTATTGCTCTGACAGTCAGGAAATTTTTCCTGATGTTTAGGTGGAATCTAGGTTCCTGTAACTTGAGCCCATTATTCCGTGTCCTGCAAACTGGGATGATCGAGAAGAGATCCTTGCCCTCCTCTGTGTGACATCCCTTCAAATACTGGAATATTTGAAATACTTTCTCCTGAATTTATACTGCCTCACTTTTTTCAGGTTTCTCTCTTAAAAAAAAAAAAAAAGAGCTCTTACAATGAAGATGGAGTCACTAGCAACACCCTGGTCCTCACCCCCTATTGCAGGTGGGTAACCTGCGGCCCTAGGATTACATTTGCTCACCCTCCATGACCAGAAGATCAGTTCAGTCCTCTGGCAAGAGCAATCTGTCCCTTCCCCAGGAATCCACTGGGCGGGAAGTAAGAGGGAAAGAGAGAGAGAAGGCGGTGGCAGAGAGAGAGAGAGAAAGGGGTGGCAGAGAGAGAGAGAGAGAAAGGGGTGGCAGAGAGAGAGGGGGGTGGCAGAGAGAAGAGGGTGGCAGAGAGAGAGGGGGGGGTGGCAGAGAGAGAGAGGGGCGGCAGAGAGAGAAGAGGGTGGCAGAGAGAAACACGCACAGAGAAAAGAGGGTATCAGAAAGAACAAGAGAAAGAGAAGGGGTGGCAGAAAGAGAGAAAAGGGAGTGGCAAAAAGAGAAATAAAAGGGGTGGCCTTGCCCACTTCTGCCTCTAGCCCCACCCAACACTGGCGTCAGCCCCTCCCACTGCTGTCATACAGCCTGCCCCACAGAAAAAGTGTTCCTGAGTCTGGCTGCTGCCCTACTGCAAGAAAGTCTAACAGGCAAGTCTACTCAGAAGTCAGTCCCACTGTGGTCAGTGGGGCTTCCTCCCCAGGTACATTTGTGTATAGGATTGCACCTGGGAGTAGGCCTCATTGAACCCACTGGGATTTACTTCTGAATAGAAGTTTATAGGATTGCTTTTAGAGTGTAAGCGCCTCTGGGCAGAGACCTTGTCTCCTTGCTGTTTCTGTGTGCAATGCCATTAGGGCTGATTGCGCAATCGCTCCTCCGAATAGCGGCATCGGTCAAACCTGAGCTTTGCAGAAGTACAAAAAAACACAAAACACCCTACACTGCCCCCCAAACTACGATTGTAAAAGCAGCTCACTGGCCACAACTTTTTCAGGGGAAGGGGGTTATGGAAAGGCCTGTTGGTGGAGAGCACGACCCGGCTGTCTGCAATCTGGAACACGAGCACTTCCGTTAGGAGGCGAGGATAGACTCTGGCCGGCTCACGAAACGCATATGACATCAGCTCAAATGCAACAATTAAAATACAATATAAAACGATAAAATCGGATTAAAAAAAAAAACTAAGGGCATAATTTAAACCAGCCTGTAGCTGGCTGGGGCATGCTGGGAGTTGTAGGCCAAAAACATCTGGGGACCCAAGGTTGGAGAACACTGATTTAAACACACAGAGTTAACATAAGACCAGACCATGAAGCAGGAGTTAGGCCCTGGAAAGATCACAAAGGTGGTGCCCGGCTAACCTCTCTGGGAAGGCCGTCCCATAACAAGGGTGCTGTTCCCAAAAAGTGCCTCTCTTTGGCGGTGACCCCCCCCCTCCTGCGGCGCCTCATTTGGTGGGGACAGTTGGAGAAGGATGTTGTGCTTAAGAAGAGCGGGGAAGATTTCCCTGGTCCGATTGCAACCGTGAACTTGCTAGGTCACCTCAGAGCAGGGCTCGCCAACCTGGGGTCCCCAGATGTTGCTGGACTACAGCTCCCAGAATCCCTTGCCATTAGCCATGCCGGCTGGGTATGCTGGGAGCTGTAGGCCAGCAACAAATATGGGGACCCAAGGTGGGAGAGCCCTGCCTTAGAGCTTTCATTGAAACACACAATAAAAAAAATTAATGGTGTGCAAGTCCCTCACCTGTAAAATGGGGATAAATAATACTGACCTATCTTACAGGATTGTTGCAGGGGCAGTGCTCCATATGGAAAAGTTCAGGGGCTCAGGTCAGGCCCACAGGACAAAAAAAAAAAAAAAAAAGAGGCACAAATTTGCACATCTGCTCTAAAGTCTCCCTGTCTCCAAAGGAGACCCCTATTTGAAAGAAGGGATGCATGGACAGGGGAGGAGATGGCATTTGACTTCAGGAAAAAAACCTCAGGCAGAAAGATTCAATGGGGGGGGCAGCAGGAGGTGAAGCACATGTGGGCAAAAAGCCAGCTCACCCAAGGGGATCAGATGCAACAGAGACCAACAGGGCCCCTGGACAACCTTTCTTTCAGCAAGTGCCCATGGACAGCAGGGTGGTGGGGCAGAGGGCCTCTCGGGGCTCCAAACGAAAGATTCGGGGCTCCAGCCCACGTGGACCAGCTCCTAACCCCACCTCTGCAGGATTGTTGGAAGTATTAGCCAGCTAATGCATGGGGGACGTTTTTTACTGCCCACTTAGTCCGCTCACAGCTCTAACATTAGACACCACTACCTCTGGGTAGAAAGGATGAATCCACCCACCCCACCCCTCTTATTTCAGCGGTTTGAACGCTGTTCTTTTGCGCCGTTTCGATTCATCTGCTCTGCTTTTTTCCCTCTTTTCTTTTGCTTTGGTGTTGGGGGGTGGAGAGCAGGATCCACCTTAAGCCTCCAGTTTGATAGATTTCCCTCTGGGTTGCCAATAGGCAGTTCTTATTTCAGCCAGGGATTGCTGTTGAAACCCATCCAGATTTTCGGCTGACCTTCTGTTCTTGCTTTCTCTCTCTCTCCCCAACCCGCCCACCCAAAAAAACATCTCCTCCCATTTCTTTAAGGGGATTGCATATAATTTTCTTTCTCTCCTTTCCCTGCTAAATGTTCTGGGGGGGGGGGAGACCACCCCACATACCAATGGGAAAGAGTCCCCTGCCAGCACTTCTGCTTTGCGAAATATTCTTTGACATGCTTGCACAAAATCGTTCTGTTCTTTTCTTAATATAATTTAAAAAAAAAAAAATTCTTAAAAGCAAACAACACCTCAATACCACCAGATCTGTGTTTGTGTGTGTGGGGTTTTGTTTTTTGTTTTTTGGTTGGGTGGTTGTTGTTTTTGAAACACGGATGTCATATACCTAGTTACATATATAGTTATTTTTGACAGATAATTTTAAGAAGAGAAAGGAGTTCCCCTCCCTCATTTTGGGGGAGGGGGATATATCCCCAGGATGTACCCGCAAGGACGGCACACTGTGAGTACCACACCAGTCTTTTGAGGTTGGGGAAGAACTAGTAGCTACCACAGGTTTGGTTTGGCTTGACTGGGAATTGTAGAATGGGGGGGGGAGCATAGGGGTAGCTTGATTTTTAAAAATTATTATTATTATTATTATTATTATTATTATTATTGGGTTTAAACTATGCCAAGATTATTAAACCTTGTAGGTAAGCAAAAGCTCAAGTATTCTCATAGGGCAAATCCTATACATGTTTTACTCAAAAGTAAGTCCCACTGAACTGCATGGGGGCTTATTTGTAAGGAAGTGTGCATAGGATGGGAGTTCAATGGGACTTACTCCCGAGTAAATGTATGTAGGCTTTGCGGGGGGGGGGGCTTGGAGATTTGATAGGATTGGATCTAGACCTCCTGTCTGTCTTTATTCATTCCTTTGCACTTTGTGTTGTGCTGTGCTTCTCTTTAGGGTGTATGCTTCGGTTCCTTTAGCGCTGCAGTCCTATGCATGTCTACTCAGAAGTAAGTCCCATTGAGGTCAGTGAGATTTACTCCCAGGTAAGGGTGCATAGGATTGCAGACTGAGGTGAGTTCGCTCTTGGAATGCTTTTCCTGGCATACTCACACAGAAAGGAGGGTGGTTCTGTCTTCCCACCATTTCAGTATCCTATTATTATTTATTATATTTATTTTTTAGCCCCAGATCTCCTCCCAAAGTGGGGCACACAATGTATTGAAATGAAAACAACAGCAATCAAACAAATGACTTCATTGGTCATTCCAAGTCCACAAGTGGCGGATTCCAATTTTGTGTTTAGTGACTGAGATTGCAGAGCTACAAATTCAGCTTCTGTGGTTGAATTTTTTGTTTGTGGATGTGGGTGTGTGTTTTTAAAAAAGGTGTGATCGTGTGTAGGTAGGTTTTGTGTTATTCCAGCCACCTCTATATTTGGGAGACGGGCGTCAGGAGCTGTACACTCAAAGGGCACTTAATGTGAATTCCTCCCCCAGCACAGTCCCTTAAGCCAGCATTTCCCAAACTTCTGATAGATGATGTATTCTCACTCCCCATCCAAATTAAAACTGGAGGCAAGCTTTGCTCTTGTGCCAGAAAGAGTTACTCGCCCTCGGAGAGCCCCATCTCCTGCACAGGTCACCGTTCGGGGAGGCCTACTGATTGCGGGGAGGCCGTCCCAGAGCGGCGACTCACGCAGAGGTGCAACAGGAGCCCCTTCCAAGGGCAAGTATTTCTGCTACATCTCTGCCTCAGCAGCAGTTGCTTGCTCCAGCCTCGCCTGCGGAGGTAGGATCGCCGTTCCCCTGCAGAGGCTGATCTCGAAGGAGGCAAGGCCAGAGTGCAGCAAATCATCCAGAGAGGCGACGGGCAGCCTGCCCCGTGGACGGCCATTTACTGACCACAGGAGCCCTTAATTCTTTAATTAATGTATTTCTTCAGGCATACAGGTGCGGGAAAGAGAGTGCCTTAAAACTATTCTCTTATCCCCGAAGTCAGGGTGAGTTAAGGGTGATCAAAGCTGGATTTTACTTCGTCCCCACGCTCCCAGCCTTTTAACGCACTGCAATGGATGAAGAGGGGATTCTAAATTTAGACTGTAAGCTGCTTGCGGGCGGAGATCTCTCCCTTTTGCTTATTAGCTTACACACCACAGTGCCAGGATGTTTGTGCCAGCAGCAAAACACTCTTGCAAGTGGTCACTTGTTAATAACAGAATTGTCCCTGTCTGTGCTTCATGCATGTAAGTTCCTTAGTAAGCCGTGTGTATCTATGCCTGCAATTCAGGACAACGCTTCATGCACCTGGTGAAGGGGACTCTCATGCCACGATAAATGTGTTAGTCTTTAAGGCAGACGTCCCCAGCCTGGCGTCTTCTAGGTGTGTTGGACTCCAGTGCCCATCATTCCCAGCCAGCATGACCATGCAGGTTGGGGAAGGAGTTCATAGATCATAGAGGCCTACAAGGCCATCGAGTCCAACCCCCTGCTCAATGCAGGAAACTAGAGGAGGGGGTCTCCCATCCAAGTCATAACCAGGCCTGACCCTGCTTAGCTTTCCACGCTCAGACAAGCTGAGCCAGCGTGAGCCACAGTTGCCACCTGTATTGCTATTTTGCTTACGTAAGTCTAAAAAAAGTGCTGTCTTTGTTGTTGCTTCATTAATAATCCTAATAATAATAATAGCATTACCTATCTGTGAGTGCAGAGCCAGAGGTGGAAGGCTCTTCCGGGTGAGTTTATCCATGCCACAAACAGTGTGATCCTCCTTTAATGCAACTTTAATCACCTTCAGCCACCTGCCACACTGAGGGTTGCAGTGCTCGAAGGCTGGGCTTCCTTCCCTCCCTTCCCTGTGCCTCTCCAGACTATTTTAATTTGGTTTTTATTTGGTGGGAATCCTAACGCTGATCTAAAAAGCAAGGGGAGGGATTGGGGCCCCACGCCAGCTCCTGCGCACGCACGTACACATACGTCTGGCAGGGCTTTGCTGCGAAGCCCCTAGTAGTGGTGTGGCTTTGCTGTCGCTCCCAGTTGGTGCGGGAAAAGCACTCTGTGCATGCTCAGGGGGATTTTTGTTCTCTGCTTACAACTCCAAGAGCTGTTGGTGCAAGGTCAGAGGAGGGCAATGAGAGAGGCCAGGGATATGGAAGACAAATCCTAGCAGGAAACATTGGAAGGGACTGGGAAGGTATTTAGCCCGGAGAAGAGAACACTGAGGGGGAGCCACATTGATTGCCCTCTTCAGATCTCTGGAGGGTTGTCACAGAGAAGAGGAGAGCAAGGACTTGTTCTCTGCCACCGCCACAGAGGACAGCAGGACTAGATCTAATGGGCTTAAGTTGCAGGAGGGTAGATTTTGGTTGAGCGTTAGGAGAAACGCCTTGACAGTAAGAGTCGTTCGCCAATGGGGCCCCTTCCCTAGAGGGGTGAGGGGCTCTCCCTCCCCGGAGATTTTCAAGCAGAGGCTGGAGAGCCACCTGTTGGGGATGCCATTGCTCCAGTTTTCCTGCCCCGAGCAGGGGGTTGAACTAGATGGCCTCCAAGGACACCCTCTGACTCTTACAATTCGATTAACATTTCAGAATGGCTTCCAAGGCCAATCTCTTTGCTCAGATATACAGTCTGGAGTGAATTGGTAAGCACCCAAACTGTGTGTGTGATTCCAGGGAGTCAGTGTTGCGTAGTGGTTAGGGAGTGCTGGACTGGGACTCGGGAGATCCGGGTTCTAGTCCCCGCTTTGCTCACTGGGAGATTTTGGACCAATCACTGACTCGCCGCCTACCCTACCTCACAGGGTTGTTGTGAGGATAAAGTGGAGAGGAGGAGGATCATGTAAGCCTTGGCCTCCTTGGAGGAAGCGGAGGGATATAAATGAAATAAATAAATTGATCCAGAGTACAATTGGGAGATCTTGCCTATATGTGAGGAGGAGGAGGAGGGGAAGTCCCTTCAGTGAGGTAGTCTTTCTGATTATGCTTCCTCCCTACTCTAACCATCCCCGCACCCCTCTGCTTCAGTCTGGGCAGCCTTTCAAGTTCTCCGTCTTGGAAATTTGTGACCGGATTAAGGAAGAGTTCCAGTTCCTCCAGGCTCAGTATCACAGGTATGGCAGGGGCCTCGGGGTGGCGTGGCGGGCGGCAAGCACGCCTCTTAGCCACGATGGCTACAGTGGAGCCTCCATGTTGAGTGGCAGTATATCCCTGCATGCGATCTTGCATTTCAGCAGGGCGCTTTTGGAGGGCTGGATAGTTGTTTTGGAGGAAGACGATGAGGATGATTTTTGGCTGCTGTTTGGCTCTTTCTCTTTTCGTTGATGTGTGCTTTTCCAATGGTTGTTCGCTGCCTTCAGGGTCCTCCTGTTTTTGGGATGGAAAGGCAGGATATAAGCCTTTTGGTATATAAAACAAATGGACCTGCAACAAAATGTTGCGGTATACCTTCGCAGGAGGTGTTCAGGGTTATAGCCAACCAGCCTCGGCCTCCTCCGGCATACTGTAATACTCTGAGGGGCTTAAAGAGGGCATTCTATCTCCCAGTTTTCCAGTTTTCTATGGCTTTGCAGCATGCTCAGTACTTATTGGGCTGTTTTGGGTTTGTTTGCTTTTTTAAAGGGGTTTATTTTTGTACTTCTGCAAACTTTTCTGTACTTCTGTTCACCCGAGCATGCTGTTACCTCCCTCTTGCTTTTCGGTGGCCCTGTTTTGGCTCAGTTTCTTTCGGCACTCGCTACCTGAGTTCGCTATTAGAGGGGGTGATCGATCTAAGATACAAGAAGCATTCTTTGTTTTGCTCTCCAGTGTGTTTCTTGTTCCTCTCTCTGTGTATATATATTTCCTTTTCCTGCTCCCTTCTTCCACACTCTTCCCCCCCCCCATTCTCTTAAACCCTGCCCCCCAAAAAGACAAGAGAGGAAAGGCTGGTGCGACCCACCTTAGGTCAGAGAATGCGTGACCTGCTTGAGTTCATGCCCCCAGTGGAAGACCGCTGCCACTTGTGACTGGGGCCTGCATTTGGATTTGTAAATACAGTAATACCTTGGATTGCAAGTAACTTGGTTTGAGAGCATTTTGCAAGACAAGCAAATTTTAAAATATTTATTAAAAAAATTTTGACTTGATATACAAGCGACGTCTTGCAATACAAGTACTGTAGTACGGCTTAAATTAAAAATCTCTGTACAAATTTTTTGGGGGGAATTTCGTTTTGATATACAAGTGTTTTGGATTACAAGCACGTTTCCGGAACGAATTATGCTCTCAATCCAAGGCATGACTGTACCTCTCCTTTTGCAGCCTGAAGCTGGAGTGTGAGAAGTTAGCCAGCGAGAAGACGGAGATGCAAAGGCACTATGTGATGGTAAGAAAAAAAAACCCGCCTCTCTCTGTGGACTCCCCCCCCCCCCCCATGCAACATAGTTTTGTTAGCTCGTAAGGATTTCATCTGGTCCGCTGCGTGTTTGTGACCGAGCGGGGCTGGCTCAGCGGAGACCCTGGTGGCCACCCACGGACCGCCTAGGTCTTGTAATGGTCCACGGTTCTTGGGCTCTCGATGCCGCCGGGAGCCTGTGCGTGGAGACTGGCTCAAGTCCTTATCATGTACGTATCCCATTTGTAACCCATGCATGCTAGGCCGTATCTTGAGCCCCGGATGAGCAGCGGCGTGGAATGTGGCATTGGGCACAAAACTGAGTTTCCTGAGAGTCTCACGTGGGAGAGAAAGCAGAGGTTGGGCTGGCGGTTGCTAGCGTGATGGCCGCTATTTGGCTTTTGTTGTGTGGGATATTTAAAGTGCAGTCAGAACCAATGACTCATGTTTCACCAGTTAGGTGCATGAAAGGGTTAAAGGCACTGGTCTCTTCTCAGGTGAATGTTTACCTGTGTGCCTAGCAGGAAGTGGGCATAGCTCAATGCTCTTCTCTTCCAGTGTTCTCCAACCTTGGGTCCCCAGATGTTTTTGGCCTACAACTCCCAGCATGCCCCAGCCAGCTATGCTGACTGGGGCATGCTGGGAGTTGTAGGCCAAAAACATCTGGGGACCCAAGGTTGGAGAACACCATGCTAGGATATAGTGAGTTGCTTGTTGTAATACTAATAGCACCATGTAACAAGAGTTGCTGGTCTGAACTCCATAAGTTCAGACCCCAAGTGATACCAAATGAACCTTTATGAACGGTAAGAAACGCTTTTTAGTCTGCCTGAATGAAACTGCAAGATATGAGTGAGTAAATGTTATTTTTGATTTTTGCAAGACGTGTGTCTCTGGTTGTTGTTTTGCAGGAGAGAAAAGGGGGCAAAACCAGGGGAAAATCCAGTCTGCCTTCAAGCATCCTGGATCACCAAATGCTAACTGGCTAACACTAGCCAAAATCTAAGCTTCTTTTAAGCTGGAAAGGGACTCTACTCTGCTGATCTCACTAACGTGAGAGAGGAAGGATAATATTCAACAATATATCATCTCCTAGCATCTTATTCAAGTCCCAACATGTTTAAAAAAAAAAAAAAAAAAAAAAGACGGGGGCAAATTTATGGAGGCCTGATCTATCCATGCCTCAGTCAGGGGTGTTGATCCTCAGGGCCACCCCCTTCCCCCCCACCATTTATTGTTTGTTGGTTTCCTGGCATTTGCAGAGTTTGTCCCCGTTCGACAACATTGAAGTGCCTCTCCTAAGGCATTTAGCTCCTGGCACGAAGAGCTTTAAGCTAAAACGTGCCAGGATTTTAGCCGAACCCCTTTTGCCTTAGGCCCCGCCCTGTTTTCATTCAGCCCCGCCCACCGCTGGGATGCACCCCCCCCCAAGAGCTTTTCCAAAATTGAATTTGACCCTCAGGCTGGAAGAGGTTCAGCACCCCTGGCCTAAATGAAACCTCCATGTATAGGCACTGTCTACCTCTGAATGCCAGGCACTGGGGACAAACAAGGGAAAAGCCATTGTCTTTGTATCCTGTACGTGGTTTTTTTTTTTTAGAGGCATTTGGCTGTCCGTTGTTGCAAAAAGATGCAGGATTAGACAGACAACCTTTCCTCACAGGGGGACCCAGCCAGATACTCAATTTGGCATGTAAAAAACCACTCAGAGGTCCTGTTATATCGAGCAGTATGCAAGTATTATTAATGAATGAATGAAAAAGACCTTCCTCGTGTGTGGCGGGGTGGGGTTGGTTGGTGCAGTTTTGGTGGCACAGAGGATTGGCACGCACAGCCCAAGCACCAGAAGTAGAAGGAAGAAGAAATGAGGATCCAATAACTTGGTTTGATGAAGCTGAGCTAGAATCGAGTCCACGGGCCCTTCCTTCCTTTCTAACCAGCAGTTGTTTTTCTTCCATTTCAGTATTACGAGATGTCTTATGGATTGAATATTGAAATGCATAAGCAGGTATGTGACTTTCAAGGCCTTTGGGAGAAGGATTAAATGGAACGAGGCGAGTGGAATGCCCGGGAATCCAAAATTATGCTTATGTCCGGGGGAGGGGAGTCCCCCGGACACCACCCCGGTGTGTGTGTGTCTGCGTGTGAAACTCCTTAATTCTCCTGATGCTGAGGGGGTATGTTGTTCATTAGTTATAATAGCACCATCAGAGTACATGCAGTGACATAGCAAGGAAGGGTGAGGTCTCTGCCCCTAGGAGCTTGCAGTCCTCCTTCCAAGAATGGGACATAGACTGTGAGCTCCTAGAGGCAAACGGCGGGAGGCGACAGAGTTATGCGTGTTTAGGATTTGTTTCGGTTGGGGGTGCGGACTGAGCGGTTAATCTAAAGGTGGAGAGGAAAAGGTGGGTTTCAGAGATGGGGTTTGAGGTGGGGGTGAGGGAGACAACACAGGAAGAGCCCCACTGGATCAGACCAAAGGCCACCCTGTTCTAGCATTCAGTTCCCACGGTGGCCAGCCAGATTCCTTTGGGACGCCGAACAGCAGGATACGAGTGCAACAGCACCCTCCCACCCATGTTCCCCAGCAACCAGTGCACATAGGCATACTGCCTCTGACGCTGGATATAATACATATACAGTAATACCTTGGATTGCAAGTAACTTGGTTTGAGAGCGTTTTTGCAAGACAAGCACATTTTTAAATATTTATTTAATTTTTTTCTAACTTGATATACAAGCGACGTCTTGCAATACAAGTGCTGTAGTACGGCTTAAATGAAAAATCTCTGTACAAATTTTTTTTGGGGGGGGGATTTCGTTTTGATATAAGAATGTTTTGGATTACAAGCACGTTTCCGGAACGGATTATGCTCTCAATCCAAGGCATGACTGTATAGTCATCATGACTAGTAGCCATTGATAGCCTCCCCCCCCCCCACTCCATGAATTTGTCTAATCCCCTTTTAAAGCTGTCCGAGTTGCAGTAGCAAAGTCTATAGTTTAAACTCTGCCTTGTGTGAAGAAGTCCTTCCTTTTCCCTGTCCCAAATCTCCGACCATTCAGCTTCATGGAATGACCCCGCTGGGTTCTAGTGTTACGGGAGAGGGAATAAAACATCTCCCAATCCACCTTCTCCATGCCATACATAATTTTATACCCCTCTATCTTGTGTGTGTGTGTGTGTGTGTGCGTGTGTGTGTGTGTGTGTGTGTGTGTCCCCACCTCAATGATTCAACCTTTTTCTAAGTTAAAAAACCCCAAACATTATAACCTTTCCTCATAGAGCAGTGTTCTCCAACCTTGGGTCCCCAGATGTTTTTGGCCTACAACTCCCAGCATGCCCCAGCCAGCGCAGCTGGCTGGGGCATGCTGGGAGTTGTAGGCCAAGAACATCTGGGGACGCAAGATTGGAGAACACTGTCATAGAGGAATTGCTCCAGCCCCTTGATCACCTTTTCCATCCATACAGAGAGAGGTGGGGGAAGAGAGAGCTGGTGCCATGTTTGGGCTAGGGAGGGTGGTGGAGCGGAAGTGTTTAAAACCAGCAAAAGAATTTGGGAGTGTCCAAAGGCATGTTCGGAGGAGCAAAGGTGTTGGGCAGGGGGTTATGGGGGTCAGGGGAAGCAAGATATATTTACTTTACTAGGAGTAAAAGCACTTACAATCCTGCATTTTGGCCTTGAAACCATCCAGGCCTCTGACGATCATAAAGATATACGTGTACAAATGGATGGAAGCAAAGAGCGTGAAGGCCATCCTGCAGTGATCTTCCCAAGGGACTGGCTACAAGCAGTCTGTATAAGGCAGACTTCTCCAACCTGGCGCTCTCTCCGCATGTGTTTGGACTACAATTCCCATCACCCCCAGGTTGAGGAGGGCTGGTCTGAGGGGTTTGGGCGATGTAGCCCATTTTCCAGCCGGTTTTTGCTTACACGGCGTATGTTCCAAGGGAGAAATGTAGATTCAAAAGAGAAGAACTATTATTGGGACTCCGCCACTGCGAAAGGGGAAGCAGAACGGCCTGCTTTTTTCTTTCTTCCTTTTTTTAACAAGCTGGCATCTTGCAGAGAGCCATTTACAAGAAAAAGAGATCCTTTTCGAGGGGGAAAAAACACCTAAAAGCAAAGTGGCCTGCTCCTTTTGGATAGGAAGCCACATTAAAAAGAAAGAGAAGCACCTGTAAATAATAGGTGTTGTTGCAGGTGTTGTTGTGTTGTTGTTTTTTTAAATGCATGTTTTGCATGAAAAAAAAAGATAAAATAATTTTTTTTAAAATAACAAAAGATAATTTTTTTTTTTTTAATGCATCTTTTGGAAAGTAACATCAGGGAAGGAAATTCCATCCTTCCCAGTGAGGTCTTGCTGCTCAGTTGTCTAAAATAAGAGGTGTGTCCCATAGCCCTTCCCTGCACCTTCTATGTGGTGCGATGGCTTCACTTGTTCCAAGAAGCTGAGCCCTGCCTTTTTCTTTTTTTTCCTTTTTTTCTAAAAGCCGGTTCAAGGATTGAGCCCTGACTTTTAATTAAACCTTTATGAGGCAGGGTGGGGTGAGGAATGGCCCCAGGAAGAAGGAGGGCCTTCTAATCCAGCTGCTCTTGGCACGCACAGCTAGCTGGAGAGCATTAACGAAACAAAACCCGGAGAACGCGAGGAAGGCGCTGAAATCCATCAGGCCTCTTAGTCTGTTTTGATCCGCCCAAAGAGGCCAAGAGTACATTTCTTGCTCCCCGGACCTCGCTTTTATTCCAGTTATAATTTGCTTCCCGTCTCCGGGTTTATCCATCCCAGTCATCGCGGGGCCGGCTGCCAGGGAAATTAGGTTGGCGCACTGCCCGACAAAGTGGCAAGCAGACTGCCATCCTGTTACAGCCGGCCGCCTCCTTGCCAAGCCGGCTCCCTTCTCTCTCCCTTTTCTGCAGTTAGCTCAGGAGGAGGGGGCCGGAGGGGGGGGTCTCTCTCTCTCTCTCTCTGCGAGAGTCACTTGTTGGCTTGTGGTTTCCCCCCCCGGCCAATTTTTAAATGTTTTTATTTTTGTAAATCCTACAAGGAATATTTGAGGAGTGCGGCGGCGGTGCTTCTGAATTTCTCTCCTCATCATCCGGCTTCCTTTCCTCCTGGATTTTGTAGTGCCAAATCGCCTCCTCTTGAAGTGGAACTGACACGTTTTGGGAGAGAAAAGGGAAACCCAAATGAACAGGAGGGGCCTGCCTGAAGCATCACCGCCAGCCCCACCCACCATGCAAGGTCCAGGACAGGTCACAGCATTTGGGCCTCTTTAGCTTTGAAAAGCGGCAGGCGATGTGGGCGGGAAGGGAAAGCATGACAGAGGTGTGCATGAAATTATGCGTGCTGTGGAGAAAGTGGGCAGGGAGACATTTTGTCCCCCTCTCTCATAATACGAGAACCCAGTGGGCCCATCCCATGAAGCTGACTGGTGGGAGATTCGGGGCAGACAGAAGGAAGGGCTTCTTCACACAGCACAGGGCATGGGCGAGTCAGGATTTGAACTCTGGTCTGCGACATTCAACTAGAACTTGGGCTGTTTGAGTGAGGGTTTTTTCTCTGTGTGCCCTTGCCTACTGGGTCTCTTTGTCTCTCTTTTAGGCAGAGATTGTCAAGCGGCTAAATGCCATCTGCGCTCAAATAATCCCCTTCCTGACACAAGAGGTAAAAGAACATCCCAGATTCAATAGATTTCCCATATTGAAAGTGGCTAGTAATTGAGACATGATGAATTCACCTGAGGCTGAGAGTTGGGGACAACCACCCGCACACACTCCCCACCGCCATGAAGTGGGGGGACGGGACCAGAAATCATAGAATCATAGAAAAGTAGAGTTGGAAGGAGCCTATAAGGCCATCGAGTCCAACCCCCTGCTCAGTGCAGGAATCCAGGTCAAAGCATCCCTGACAGATGTCTGTCCAGCTGCACCTTGAATGTCTCCAGACTGGGAGAGCCCACCACTTCCATAGGTAGTTGATTCCATTGTCTTATTGCTGCAGAAATTTTTCCTGATGTTTAGGTGGAATCTAGGTTCCTGTAACTTGAGCCCATTATTCCGTGTCTTGCAAACTGGGATGATCGAGAAGAGATCCCGGCCCTCCTCTGTGTGACATCCCTTCAAGTACTGGAAGAGTGCGATCATATCTCCCCTCAGTCTCCTCTTCTGAAGGCTAAACATGCCCAGTTCTTTTAGTCTCTCCTCATAGGGCCTTGTTTCCAGTCCCTTTATCATCCTTGTTGCCCTCCTCTGAACCCTCTCCAGTTTGTCTATGTCCTTCTTAAAGTGTGGTGCCCAGAACTGGACGCAGTACTCAAGATGAGGCCTGACCAGTGCCGAGTAAAGGGGAATTATCACTTCCCGCAATTTGGAAGCTATACTTCTATTAATGCAGCCCAAAATAGCATTTGCCTTCTTTGCAGCCACATCGCATTGCTGGCTCATATTCAGTTTGTGATCTACCACAATTCCAAGATCCTTCTCACTTGTAGTATTGTTGAGCCAAGTGTCCCCCATTCTGTAACTCTGCATTTGGTTTCCTCTCCCTAGGTGCAGCACTTGGCATTTATCCCTATTAAATTTCATTCTGTTGTTTTCGGCCCAGCGCTCCAACCTATCGAGGTCACTTTGAATTTTGTTTCTGTCTTCCAGAGTATTAGCGGTTCCACCCAACTTTGTGTCATCTGCAAATTTGATAAGCATTCCCTGTACCTCCTCATCCAAGTCATTGATAAAAATGTTGAAGAGCACCAGGCCCAGGACCGAGCCCTGTGGTACCCCGCTCATTACCTCTCCCCAGTTTGAGAAGGAACCATTGATAAGCACTCTTTGAGTCCGATTCTGTAGCCAATTGTGGATCCACCTGATAGTTGTTCCATCTAGCCCACTTTTAGCTAGCTTACTAATCAGGATATCATGAGGCACTTTGTCGAAAGCTTTGCTGAAGTCCAGATATATGATGTCCACAGCATTCCCACAGTCCACAAGGGAGGTTACCCGATCAAAAAATGAGATCAGATTAGTCTGGCAGGATTTGTTCTTGACAAATCCATGCTGGCTTCTAGTAATCACTGCATTGTTTTCAAGGTGCTTGCAGACTGACTTCTTTATAATCTGCTCCAAAATTTCCCCCGGGATTGATGTCAGACTGACTGGCCTATAGTTCCCAGGTTCTTCCTTCTTGCCCTTTTTGAAGATGGGAACAACATTTGCCCTCCTCCAGTCATCTGGCACTTCACCTGTCCTCCATGATTTCTCAAAGATAATAGACAGTGGTTCTGAGAGTTCTTCTGCCAGTTCCTTTATTACTCTAGGATGCAGTTCATCAGGCCCTGGAGATTTAAACTCATTCAGAGTAATCTGGTGCTCCTTGACCATTTGCCTATCAATCTCAAGCAGCAATCCTGCCCCTTCAGTCTGCACTTCAGGTTTGCCAGGGGGCTCATAGACCCTCTTTTGGGAGAAGACCGAGCCGAAGTAGGAATTGAACACTTCTGCCTTTTCCTTGTCTTCTGTTATCAATTTGCCATCCTCATTGCGTAGTTGAACCACCAGTTCTTTCTTCTGTCTTTTACTGTGCATGTAACTGAAGAAAGCTTTTTTGTTGCTTTTAGCATTCCTCGCCAACCTTAGCTCATTCTCAGCTTTAGCCTTCCTGACACTATTCCTGCAGTTCTGTGCTACCTGCCTGTACTCTTCCCTTGTAGGCTGTCCTTCCTTCCACTTCCTATACGTGTCCTTTTTTGTTTTCAGGTCATCTTTGAGTTTATTGTGAAGCCACATTGGCTTCTTCTGTTGCCCTCTGCCTTTTTTCCTTGTGGGAATTGTTTGCAATTGTGCCTTTAAAATTTCCTTTTTTAAAAACTCCCACCCATCCTGGGCTCCTTTTCTCATGAGTGTCGCTTGCCATGGGATCTTACTTATCATTGTTCTGAGTTTGTTAAAATTGGCTTTCCTAAAATCCAGGGTACGTGTTTGGCTACACTCAGCTTTTGCTCCCCTTAGAAATGACCATAGCAACTTGAGAAAGGGCTCACCCCAAATTTTGGGACTGGGCAGTATCCCAAGATAGGATGCTGAACAACCTCCCAAGAGGCTCAGGACAGATCAAAGGAAGGTTCCTCTTCCACTGATGTGCAATTAGCATATGGAACTCATTGGCACAAGATGCAAGGCAGGGCAGAACTTAAAATTCTGTGTCCAACAGATACAAATTCTCTGTTGTTGTTGTTTCTAAGCAAGCTGAACTCTTGCTCATGGGCCTAACCTCCACAACATGCCGCCCGGCTTCCCTGCCTTATCTCTGACCAGTGACAAGACTGTTTCCCTGCTCCCCACCCATGCTGCATTGAGACTCTTTAAAAGCCCTCCCCCCCATTGGTGCTAATGGAGACTTTTTAAAAGCCCCCATTGCCACCAATGGAGGCTTTTAAAGAGCCTAGTTGCAGCGTGCAGGAGGGGGGGCATTTTGGGGGGAGGGGGGGCTGCTGGAGAGGGAAGGGGTAGCCCTCCCCTCCTCAACACTGTGACCCCCCCCTTGAAAAAATCACCCCTCTCCCGCTGCAGTCAGGCTTTTAAAAAGCCCCCCTCGGTGCCGGTGGATGCTTTTTAAAAGCCCAATTGCAGTGCAGGGCCCACTTGCATTGTGTGCCGTAGGTCCCGGGATCAATCCCGGCATCTCCAGGCAGGGCTGGGGAGGAAGTCCCCCTGTCCGAAACCCCGGAGAGAAGTGGTCCCTAAAAGATGTCCTGATGTGTTTCTCTCCCTTCAGCATCAGCAGCAGGTGTTACAGGCCATGGATCGGGCCAAGCAGGTGACCATGGGGGAACTGAACAGCGTGATCGGGGTGAGTGGCTCTGCACCGGGGGAGGGGCCATTCCCGGGTTGCATGTGTGAGCTGTTTCGGGGGGGGGGGACGACAGGGCGGTGTTGTTGCTAGCGCAGTTATTTGGCTGCTGCCTCTCCATTTCACAAACTTTGTATAGCTGAGCGGCTTCTCCACCCATCTCCCCGAATTCAAACTGGAGGCAAATTTTTGCTTCGAGAGCCCACTGGCTTTACTTTCAGAACAACCTGCCCACAGAGGAGGGCGTGCCCAGCTGTGCTTCTCGTACCAGTGGCTCACATCCGTTTATAGCCTGCCTGTTCTCCAGGGGGTTAAAACAGCAGTATACGTGGTTCTTCCCCTCCCCTTTTATGTTTACAACCACCCTGTGAGGTAGGTTAGCCTGAGAGAGAGAGAGACTGGCTGGCCCCAGTTTGCTCAGTGAGCTTCATGGCTGAGTTGCGGGATTCGAATCCCAGTCTTCCAGATCCTATTTCCGTGCTCTAACCACTACACTGGCTCTGTATGGTGCCCTCCTCTGGAAGTAGGTCTACTTTTGCATCTCTGCATTGGGATGGCTCAGATCCTTCAAATATGGCTGGATTAACTGACCCTGCTCCACACCCGATGGAGGCTGCCTGTTGCATCTCTGTCGCTGCTTCTGGGCTTTCCTCCATCCAAGCCGGAGGCCTGCCCAAATCTCACTGAAAAGCCTTTCCCAAACCTGGTGCCCTCCGGATGTGTGGGGCAGGATGATGGGTGTTGTTGTAGCCCCTCCTCTGTAGGCAGGCGAGCTACTTTGGGCTCACGGGAACTTTTCAGATTTTTAGAAGAGTATTTATCTTTCCCAGTCTAGTTTGAGAATGTCTGCCCTGTCAACGCAAAAGAGGGATTCGAATCTAGGAGATTCGAGCCGCGCTCTTGTGTTGACTCTCTTGGGTCGATGAGGGGGTGGCTGAGCTGCTACTCCACCTCTTGCAAAGCTCACTTTTAATAAACTGGCGAGGCAGGTGAACGGACGCTTGCTTTCACCTCCTGCCTCTGCTCTTGCAAAGGCTGCCGCTCCCCTCTGAACGGTTGCTTTTCGGTGAAGCAGCAAAGACCTGGTGAACAGCAGTGGCGCAACCAGCTACAAGGATGCGAAAGTCAGGACCAACACAAGGAAACCAGGGCTTGTTTTGTTCATAAGAACATGAGAAGAACTGTGGCTCACGCTGGCTCAGCTTGTCTGAGCGTGGAAAGCTAAGCAGGGTCAGGCCTGGCTATTACTTGGATGGGAGACCCCCTCCTCTAGTTTCCTGCACTGAGCAGGGGGTTGGACTCCATAGCCTTGTAGGCTCCTCCCAACTCTATGATCTATGAAATCTGTGAAAGAACCCTGCTGGATTGGACCAAAGGCCTGTCTAGGCCAGCATCCTGCTTGTAAATTAATGTGCAGAGTTGCAGAGGTCTTGAAAGGACCTCTGCAATGGAGCAACTCATCTCTCGCAAAGTTTACCTTGCTGATAAGATCATTGAATACACCCTTAGTGGCCAACATAGTATGTACCGTATTTGGCAAGGAGGAAGGCTCCACTGACTGGGAGTAGATGAAATTCCAAAGTGGTGATTTGGCCGTTCTGTAACAGGACTGGGTGGGGTGGGGTGGGAGACAGACACCAGGCAGATTCCTTCCAGGAGCTTCTGCTTTCTCTCCAGCAGCAGCAGCTCCAACACCTCTCCCATCACGCCCCTCCCATCCCATTGACCCCTCACCCTTTGGGCTCTCAGACCTCCAGCTTGACCGCTGTGAGCACCGCTTCTGGGCTCCTGGCCCTGTCGGGGGCGTTGGCGGCTCAGACCGTGCTAGGGGCGAAGGACGAAAGAGGGGCGCAGGACCCCGAGAACAATCGAGGTAAGAGGCCTAAAAGTGGCTGGGTGGTCGGGCTGCATGATTGGAGGTCAGGTTTCTTAGCCGGCTGGGAGGTGGGGTGATTTGAGTCGCAGAGTCCTGGGTTCGAGTTCCAGGCTAATCCGTAAGGGGAGAGATACAGCTCGGAGGAACAGCACCTGCTTTCAGTGGTGCGGCCTGGTAATTTTAGATCCTGGACTTGATGGTCTTGTGGGGGCCCCCTGTGTATTACTTCAGTTGTGACGCACACACAATGAATGTCTCTCTTCACCACCACCCCAGCCACCACTGCATGCTTTACAACTGCTTCTACATTCCTGCTGTATCAGAACAATAAACAAACGGTTTGCCGATCCTGATTGTTCTTTAAAAAAAAAAACAGTACTCCGAGCATGTGCAGTTTTGCAATTTAAAACTCACTTAAAGCATAGCGCCCTGTTGACTGCAGGAATAAAATGAGGTTTGCCTCTGCACCTGCCACTCTGGGTAGTCAGCCCCTGGGCTGCTCCTCTGTTGCCTTTGTCTGCACAAAAAGGTCCCCGGTTCAATCCCTGCTGCTGCCACTTAAAAGGATCAGGGAGTAGGTGGTGGGAAAGGTCCTTTTCGGCCTGGAGCCCTGCAGAGCTGCTGCCGCTCTGGGCTGGGCAGACACATAGCCTGATGTGGTCGGAGGCAGTTTCCGCTACATCATCATCATCATCATTATTATTATTATTTATGGTATTTGTATACCGCTCCACATCAAGCAGATTCCGGAGCGGTGAACAGTAAAAAGACAAAAACAGATAAAAAACCAAAACCATGCATTGAAAACAAAGTAACAATTACAGTGGTGGTTGGAGAGCAGAGAAAGCTTCCTGGAACAAGGAGGTCTTCAGCAGACACCAAAAGCAGCACAATGTCGGAGCCTGCCTTACTTCCAGAGGCAGGGAGTTCCACAGAAATGGAGCCACCACACTGAAGGCCCTTCTCCTGGTGGACTCCAGTCGGGCCATAGGTCCATGAGGAACCACCAGGAGAATGCCCTCCGATGACCTCAGTGACCGGGCAGGTTGGTAAGGGAGAAGGCACTTTCTCAGGTAACCTGGTCCCAAGTTGTTTCGGGCTTTGTACACAAGTACCGGAACCTTAAACCTGACCTGGTAGTGAATAGGTAGCCAGTGTAATTTCTTCCTTAAAGGAGTTGCATGCTGAAAGGGGGCAGCTCCCGAGTTGCTGGAGCTAGGTCCTGCTATCTCACAGCTTGCTAGTGGTCAGTTATGGTGCAAACTAAGGGGGTGCATTTTGGGGCACTACTGGGATGTAGCGGGCCGAACGCTGCTGACCCCAGCTGTCAAGATGCTAGCCTGAGCTTATTTGCATAGCCCCGCCTTCTGTTCATGCTGGAGTGCAATGGAATGTTGGGGACTGGATTTTGCATAGCTCCTCCCTTTCATCCGCCTATATTTCCTCCCCCGCCCACCCACCCACCCAACCCAATCCTGGGTGTTTGGCCTTCTGGTAGTGCGGAGAACTAGAGTGTTGCAGAATATCGAGGAGCCGTTTTGCCTAGATAAATATAGATTTAAAATATCTGTAAATATCCCCCAAAAATCTTCTGTAGGTAGCTGCTTTGCCTTCTCTTGTGGTGCAGTTCCATCAAACCTGGTGTCTTCAAGGTGGGTTGGACTACAGCTCCCATCATCCCCAGCTAACTGGTGGGAATTGTAGTGCAACCCATTTTGGAGGGCACCAGGTACAGGAAGGCTGCTCCAGAGCCAGGGCCTGCGTCGTCTTTTTTCTTCATTTTGCAAAGAACCATCCTCTTTCATCTGCATAAATCCCATCCTGAATTTTTGTCTCCTGGTCATGCGACAGTGTGACGGGTGTGTGTGTGTGTGTGTGTGTGTGAACGCGCGCATGTTTTCTAAATGACCTCTGGTGTTTACATATATGGCTCCAACAGTGTCCACTGGTGCTTTATGGAGAAACTTCAAAAAGAACAAAGAGACAAATAGGGCTCTGCCCCAAAGAGCTTACAGGCTACTCTAAATTTAGACAGGGGGAAAGGTGGAGGACAGAAGATGAAAAACCAGCATGGCAGTGTTCTTCACTGTACTGCAGCTGTTTGTTCGGCCCGGAAAAGAATGGGGGTGGGGGAGGCATGCGAGTGACTAATGAATTCTCTGTAATGCCAGGGGGGTTGGTGCTATTTTTGACCTTGGGAACAACTGCATCACCGTGTACAGAGACTTGATGAGGGCCATGGTGTGGGGCAGTTAATTGCTTAAAATGAAAGGTGTTGAGGCTTGACCTCAACACCTTTCATTTTAAGAGATGTGGCTACAACTCCCAGCCACATCTCTTGTGGCTGGGAGTTCCTGGTTGCCCGCACCACTTAATGTCAGCAGGGGGGTGGAGATCTTTGCACATGAACAGAGGAAGACTTAACTATCTTAAGGTGCAATCCTGTGCATGTTTAGACAGAAGAAAGCCCTACAACTCCCAGCATTCCCCAGCCAGCCACACTGGCTGGGCGCTGCTGGGAGTTGTAGGGCTTTTTTCTTTCTAAGCATGCATTGGATTTGCACCCTTAATTCACTTTTGTGATGGGTAGGGTAAGGTCCAAGACTTGGCATTAGAAAAGATCACTCCAAAATCTGTAAATATCCCCCCAAAATCTTCTGGAGGTAGCTGCTTTGCTTTCTCTTGTGGTACAGTCCGATCAAAATGGGTGCCCTCAAGGTGAGTTGGACTACAGCTCCCATCATCCCCAGCTAACTGGTGGGGATTGTAGTCCAATCCATTCGGAGGGCACCAGGTACAGGAAGGCTGCTCCAGAGCCAGGGCTTGTGTTATCTCCCCCCCCCCCCCCAAATCAGAGAGGCGGGAAATGGGTCTTGGTGCCTCTTATGACGTGCAGAGTACCTTTCACTCTGGGCAGTCAACAAGTAGCCCTGCACGGATGGGTTTAACTGGAGGGATCAAAAGCTTCAGCTGTTCACTGCTACTGTTTTTTAAAGTTAAGCACTGAGCAAAAGAACTTTCCCAATGTCTTAACCCTCCGTTAATGTATTATTCTGGGGAGGGGGCAGGGGAAGAAACCTACAACTTATAAGAAAACCCTCCTCCAGTTTATTAGAATATACCTATATTTCAGCACAAAAATATGCATGCAGTTTATCCTAGTGTGCAGTTTGGGTTGCCTAAATGTCCCAGTCCTGCAAGGACTCTTGAAAAGGCACAGAATAGGACTGAGGAATTTTTCTTCCTTCAAATCTTTGTTGCCTTACTTTTACATTTCTAACCCTTAGGATTGTGAGGATACCTAGCGAAATCTCAAAAGGCACTGGCTGGATAAGTTTTCCAAGTGGCTCCTTTCCCCTCCCCATGGCGAGCTGAAATGGAATTAAATTTGTGCAGAACTGGCTGAACTTGTATAATTTATTCAGGGCACAGAATCCTGCTTTCCTGGCAGAATTCCCACCCCCACGCACACAGCTCAGTGAAAGTGCCATAATTTTGCTGGCAGGTTTGGAGTAACGGACGAATTTGTCTAGACTTGCGGAGCTAAAGGAACCTTGTGCAAAGTGTGTCGAGAGATCCCTGTAGAACCTGGAATCACCCCAGCTGGCGCCCGGCAGTGTGTGTGTGTGTGGAGACTGTTCCCCTTTTTGTTACGAATTGCTTTGCATGCAGGCCTGATCAAAGCCAAAGACATTTGGCAGGGCCTTTTAGAAAGCTTTCTTGGCTGCAGTGCATCGTGGGACTCCGTCCAGCATCTGTTAGCCCACCTCTCTCTTTGGCATGCATCCTTGTTAATCTGGGGGTGGGGTGGGGGGGGAATAAAAGCCGGCTTTCTCTCTCTCAACCTTTATGCCAAGGTTGGGACCAGGCCCGTCAACAGACGTTTGATGGCGGGGAGGCTTCACCTTGCAACAGAAGTCTATAAATATGGGTTGTCCGATATGTTTACATCAGGCTTGCAAACTGTCCGGTCGCCTATGGCGAGGCCTAATCTCCAGGCGACCAGGTATGGATGCTTTCCAATCAGGTTGGTTCTTTTAAGGCGGGGGTGCGGAACCTCAGCCCCAGGGGCCGAATCCAGCCCCCTGGGGTTCCCCAAATGGCTACGCCTCCTTTCCTTTCCCCCGCAACCACCAATAGCTCGGCGGTTTCCCGCCATTCCCCCCCCCCCATTCTAAAAGGTTGATGTGCCTTTCTTAAGGCTTAGATATTGGCAGTAAGAGCTTTAGGCTAAAATATGGTGGTAGTTTTGGTCTTTTGGCCACACCCCTTTTGCCTTTGGCACCGCCCACCAGTGGAATGCAGCCCTTGAGAGCTCTGAATTGGAATTCGGCTCTTGGGCTGAAAGAGGTTCTACACCCCTGTTTTGAGGCCACAAATGACCGTCTGCATGTGCCCCGGGGTGAGGTGAGAGAATGGACTGTACCACTTCAAACTGCAGGTGGTGGTGGTCCTTTTTTGTGGGGATACCCCCCCAACATGTGCAAGCGCTTACGCATCCCCCTTAGAAATAAAAGACTGGCACGACGGCTTTGGCTGGAAGAATCTTTCTCTCTGGCGTGTTAGATCAGGGGTGAGGAACCGATGGCCCTCCACATGTTGTGGGATTACAGCTTCCATCATCCCTGACCACTGGCCATGGTGGCTGTGGCAGATGGGAGTTGTAGTCCAGCAACATCTAGAGTGCCACAGGCCCACTGCCTCTGTGCCAGATGTTTACTTGCGATTAATTTTTTTGTTAAACAAGGGAGCACGTTCAGATTTGTTCTCTCCTGCTTGACATCTGAAGTGATGCAGCCAATTCTGTGAGGTTCCCGGTATTTCCACTTTAAAAAGTCAGGTAGCAGGTGATGAGAAACAGCTCCTTCTGCCTGAGACCTTGAAGGGCCGCTGCCAGTCACAGTGAACAATACTGCGCTAGACAGAACAAAGAGCCTGAACTGGTATAAAGTAGCTTCCTATTTAAATCGGCCCTTCATTTAGAACAATGAGGACTGGAATCTTACTTGATATGTACGGGAAGAATGTCATTATGAGCTAGGATTTCTTTGTGAATTTATTAGCAAGACTGCTTTATGTCAAATTTATTTCATTCAATATTCAGTTTTGGTCTTTAATTTTAAATGTTTCTATTTTTAACTAACAAAAAATAAGGTGCTCACATTCTTGTCAGTCATTCAAGGCCTTTTCCATTGTTGGCTGGGAAACTGGGAGCGGGCTGGCTGGCCTTCTTCTTGAGCAGTTTGGATGACTTGTTATAGGATCAGCTTTCAATCTTGTGCCCACTTGCCTGGGAGCATAAACCCCATCCTAGTCACCGCCAGCAAAATAATATTTTACTTTACTGAGCAAGTAAAACAGAAACTTCCTTCCTTCTTTAGGAAGGCGATGGCTGGTTGTGGTTCTTTGCTGGTGATGGAATGGCACTCTGCACATGATCAGAGGCACTTCCTTCTTTATTACATGTTCCGGAGAGCTGAGCCACTGTTGAAGGGATTCAACCAGCTCAAGGGGGTTCACCCTAAATCATATAGTAGATGGGTGGGGGTACCCTTGGACCTCCATGTGTTGTTGGACTCCAGATCCCATCACCCGTGAACATTGGCCAAGCTGGCTGGGGCAGATGGGAGTTGGTGTCCAACAATACCTGGAAGGTCCCTGGTTCCCCACCCCTCATATCACGTCCAGGTCCAGCCACAAACTTTGTATTAATGCAACGGCTCTGCCCACCGCGAAGCCCTTCTAGTTATATTTAGCCTCACAATTATATTATCGCTTAGAGATCTAATCAAATGTCTGTCTTTCCTTGTATTTCTCCTCCGGTCACTGGGATGACTGGCTGCTGGGGCTGGCCCGTTCCAGAGCACACTTCAAGCCGGGTAAGTCGTCTTGAGATAGAAACGAGTAACTGTGTATGATCCAAGGGGGCGTGTGTGTGTGTGTGTGTGTGTGTGTGTGTGTGTGTGCTTTGGGTAATTCCTTATCAAGGCAATTCAAGTTCTGTGGAACGTCGGACACTCCCTGATACCAAATCAGAGCCCTGGTCCATCTCTATAATGCCTACACTGACCGGCAGCAATGGCTCTTCCGGGTTCCAGGCAGAAGTCCTTTTCAGCGCTATCTGGGATCGAACTTGGGACTTCCTGTCTGCAAAGCCTGTGTTCTGTCACCGAGCTATGGCCCTTCCCCTAAAAATAAAGTACGTTTCTAGTCCTCATGATTCCGACTAAAGGGCTGATTTAAATAAGAACGTAGGAAGCTACTTTATGCAGAGTCAGATCATTGGTCCAGCTGGAACAGTACTGGCAGCAGCTCTCCAGGGTTTCGGGCGGGGTGTGTGTGTGTCTTTCCCAGCCCTCCTTGGAGATGCCGAGGATCGAACCTGGGACACTTCTGCATGCAAAGCAGGGGCTCTGCCCCCAAGCTACGGCCCTACTGAATTCTGCAACCCGTACGAATTAGCCGACATAATTTTGCACGACTTACCCTTGTTTTGTATAATTGTGTGATGTGCAGTGTCCTTTTTTTGAAATTCTTGCTTAATTTTATTACACTTCCATTAGTCGTGCAGAAGGGCAGTGATCCATTCAGGGCACGGAAGGCCTCCGTTTTGACCACTAGAAATCTTATCCCAGAACTCTCCTGGCTTCTGAGATCTCAGTGGACATTTGAGTGTGTGTGGTTTAGCTGTTAAGAGTGTTGGAGTAGAAGCAAAGATAGGCAGGTTCAAGTAAGTTCCCACTTAGCTTAATGTAGCTAACAGGGTTGTTGTCAGGGTAATGTTCTGTGGCGGGGAAGAGAGCTATGTAGACTGCCCTAAGCTCATTGGAGGAAAAGTGGGAGGTATAAAATAAATGCTATAAATAAATTAAATATGTGCACATATTTTTATTTTTTATTTTTTTATATTTATGAATCGCCCATCTGGCCAGACATCCGGCCACTCTGAGCGATGTACAATCCAATAAAATACAAGGGGGGGGGGGGGGACGACACACACACAGTATAAAACACAATTAAAAACAGTACAAAACTTTAAAATCCTAACCCACCCCATATTCCCGCCTGAAAAGCCACGTTTTTAATGCCCGGCAGAAGCTAATCAAGGAAGTGGCATGGCAGAGGTCACTGGGGAGAGAGTTCCATAAATTGGGGGCTGCCACAGAAAAGGCCCTCCTCCTAGTCCCCATCAACCCTAAGGTCTAGAAACCTGCTTCTTTTTTTAAAATTGAAAGCCAATCATGTAGAGTTCTTTACGTTGCAACTTCCAATCCTTGGTTCTAGTCCTGCCCTTTGGAGCAACAGACGAGTCTGCTCCATCTTCTGCATGACAGTCCTTCGGATAGCGCAAGGCTGCTCTCGTGTCTCCCCTTCATCTTTTCTTCTCCGGGTTAAACATAACATCTCTCTCTGCCATTCCTCATAGGGCTTGGTTTCCAACCCGCTCACCCTCCTGGTCACCCTCCTCTGGACATGCTCCAGTTTGTCAGTGTCCTTTTTAAAATGGGGTGCCCAGAACCGAACGCGGTACTGCAAATGCAGCCTGACAGACCCGGAATAGGGTGGGGCTGTTGCTTCCCATGACCTGGGCACTCTGCTTCTGTTCACGACGCCTCAGATTGCATTCGCTTTTTTTGCAGCCGCCTTGCACCGTGGGCCCATGTTCAGCTTGTGATCCACTAGGACCCCGAGGTCCTTCTTTCATGTACTGCTGCCAAGCCAGGTTTCCCCCCATCCTATCCTTGTGTTGTCCTGATCGCTCCAGTTTGGGAAATCCGGGTGTTCAGGAAAGCAGAGGGCAAGGGCGTGCTGAGGACTGAGGAAATGCTGCGTGTGAGTTCATGCAGCCCCTGAAGTTGGGGGCAACCGAGATTCCGCAGAGGAGATTCGGGGCACGCGACATAAAGCAACTTTTTCACACCCCGCATGGCTAACTTGTGGAACTCGCTGCCTCAAGGTGTGGTGGTGATGGCCGCAGAAAATGTAGATGGCTTCTTTTTTTAAAAAAAGAAGGGATTAGATAAATTCATGGACAGGGAGAAGCTGTCAGTAATGTCCACTAGTCATGATCTCTTTGTGGAGGCTCCAGCTTGGGGCTTGTGGGTGCCCATGGACACCTCTCCTGTATACCCACCATGCTCCTGGCATCTCCTCCTCTTTATTTTATTTTGGTTTTGGCCTGCTGCAAAACAAGGCGCTGGCCTCCAGCGCCATCTTTATTTGGGGTCAAAAGAGTGGTTTTGTGCTTTGGCGTTCAGAGCCCACCTCTGCCTTGGACTTAAGTCCTTGGGCAAGTCACTTCTCTTTCGGTCTCACCAGTTTGCTGTCTTTGAAATAAGTGTTTTGTGATTGGACATGCCCCCCCCCCCATGGCAGCCGTTTTGTGAGGGCGCTCATGTCATGACACTCTCTCAAAATCCCAAATGTGCTGGCCAACTGAAAAAGGCTGTGGACTCCCTGATCTATGGAGCCTCCGGGTTTAGAGGCAGTCTACCTGTGAACACTAGTTGCTGAGGAGCAACAGCAGGAGCGGGACTGTTATCCTCATGCCCTGCTTGTGGGCTTCCTGGAGGCATCATATGGGCCACTGTGGAAAACGGGATGCTGGGAGAGGCCTTTGGTCTGACCCAGCAGGGTGTCTCATGCTCTGACGTTTATTCTTTGGTGAGGCAAGGGTGGGAGGGGAGAACTACAAGTGAAAGCTC
Source organism: Shinisaurus crocodilurus (assembly GCA_021292165.1). Classification (NCBI taxonomy): domain Eukaryota; kingdom Metazoa; phylum Chordata; class Lepidosauria; order Squamata; family Shinisauridae; genus Shinisaurus; species Shinisaurus crocodilurus. Next base: position 92,551,537 of record CM037882.1, read on the forward strand.
TCAACAGCCTTGTCTGGAATATAAAACATTAAAAAAAAAAAATTTTTTTTTTTAAAGATTTGAGCAATTGGTAGGTCTTTTTTCTTCTTTCTGAAATTAAGAACATTAAAAAGGTTTGAGCAATTGGTAGGTCTTTTTTTTCTTCTTTCTGAAATTAAGAAGGAAGATGTATTGGACTATGTAAGAGCATACGGTGCCCCTGCTGGATCAGACCACAGGCCTCTCTAGCTCAGCATCTCATTTCCCCATAGATGTGGTGATTTGCCACTTCTGGTGGAGAAGCGTGCGTGTCTGTGTGTGCGTGCGCGCGCGCGCAAGAGGCAGAGAGAGAGAGAGAGAGAGATCATTTCCCCCACATTTGAATTTGTGCAAAATGACTCATTACCTGCAAACCCTTGGGCATCACCAGCGGCCTTCCCACCGCGTGCTCGGTTATTCTGCATCGGCTCGTCCTGTGCAGTTTCGAGAGACAAGGAGGTGCGTGTGTGTGTGTGTTCTCTTTCGGTTGAAAATAGATTTGAGGGGAACAAAACAAGGCCATTTCTTTGTGCTGTTTGCCGTTCAAAGTGAAACTCGCCCGATGCAGTCCCTGAAATGGGAAGAATGAGGTGCTGTAGCATTCGTGCATTTGTATTGATGTCCGCTGGATATGGGCCACATCCATCCACCCTGCTTGGAGATTTGGCTCATAGTCAGCAGCCCCTCGATCCATCTAGCTCCGTTATTATCTACGCTGACTAGCAGCGGCTCTCCAGGGCTTCAGACAGGGGTCTTCCCCAAGTCTACCTGGAGATGCCGGAGATTAAAACCGGGACCTCTTGAATGCAAAGCAGGTCCACTCCCTCTGAGCTATGGTGTTTCCCTTACAGATGAAGTAAGATTCCAGTCCTCATGGTTCTAAATAAAGGGCTAATGGTCCACGAGGGCCTGTAAACGGGGTGGTGGGTGATGCGATTAAAATCTGAGTTATGTACGTGCTTTGATTTGTAGACACGCGCCCCTCCCAATTTATTGAGTGGCCTGCTGAGCGATTTTCAAATGCTCTGTGCCGGGCTTGTGAGGGGTAGAGTTTGAGAACCGCTGCTCCAAATCATTTTTAAGCTGTCCCTTTTCTGTAGCTGCGGCCGTCTTCTTCTTGCAGCAGTAAGTTGGCTAAGCCTTTGGAAGTAAACGGCTGGGCCTGCCTTTGATGGGGATTTTCCATTGCTGTCACGCCTCATTATCTCCCCAAAGGGGCAGGACAAGATTCCTTTCAAGTCCAGGGCAGAGCTGCAGTTACTCAACTGTTGTTTTAATTTCAGCCACTGTACAAACATTTTGTGTGTGTGTCAGGCACCGGCTCCAAAGGGGCCCGCCCTTGCTCTGCTAGTTTGCTCAGTGTGCATTGGTGGTGGTGGTGGTGTTTTCATATATAATTTTAATTCTTTTAAAGAGCTGGGGTGGGGTAGGAATTTGCTTGCAGAATATTGTAAATCTGCGCCTCATTTTTACGGATAGATTCATAATTCCCACTTATGCGATCCATTTAATTTAGGGAGTTCCCATCCTTTTCTTTTTTTGGAAGAACAGATTATCAACAAGGCGGTGTGTGCCTCATGGGGTTTCTTTGATCTTTTTTTTTTGTTAAAGAACAAATTATAAGTGTAATCCAAAGTGAGAGTTGGGGGGGAGTAGGGATCGCCGACATCCCTCACGAGCCGGGGTGAGGGATATCGGGCGGCCGCTGCTGATGTTGGCAGAGCGGGCTTGCTCGCGAGCAAGCCTGCTCCGTCAGCAGCAGCCCCCCCCCCCAGCTCTTGCTGATGCCAGCAGATCCCGCCAGAGCGCCCACTGCCAGTGTCTGCAAGAGCTCGGGGCGGCTGATGCCAGCAGAGCGAGCTTGATCGCGAGCAAGCCCGCGGTGCCCACGTCAGCAGCCGTGCCACCCCCGCCACGCACGGAGCCTCTCACAGCCGCCCCCAAGTGCTGCTTGGGCACTTTTTGGGGGCGGCCGTCAGTGGCGCTCGCCTGGCAGCGTCTTGGCAGGGGCAGGCCTGTGGCTCGCGCTGGCTCAGCTTGTCTGAGCGTGGAAAGCTAAGCAGGGTCAGGCCTGGTTATTACTTGGGTGGGAGACCCCCCTCCTCTAGTTTCCTGCATCGAGCAGGGGGTTGGACTCGATGGCCTTGCAGGCCCCTTCCGACTCTATGATCTATGAAATCTATAAGAGCGGCATGGATTTTTTTTTTTGTAGCCGTTCGGGTTTCCCCAGGAGTTGTGGCGTCCACATTCGGACAACACAACAACCACAGGGGTGGCTACCAAGCCCTACAATAAGCCATGGGCTGTCGGGGTGTCTTATAAGCCCAGAAGTTGGGTTTATAAGCCACCCCGAGTAATCCATGGCGGGTTCACATGACGTGACAACCCCCCCATGGCTTGTCATGTCGTGTGAACCCGGTCATAGACAGCAAAGGCTGCAACCTTATACCCACTGACCTGGGAGTCAGTCTCATTGAACTTGATGGGACTTACTTCTGAGTAGACATGTATAAGATCGTGCTGAGCCTGTGACACTCTTCTTCTAACCCAGCCTTCCCCAACCTGGTGTCTTCGAGACGCATTGGAGTATAGCTCCACCATGAGCCCTGCTGGCATCATTAGCCATTCTGCACTTAGTGGTAGTCCAACACATATGGCAGGCACCAGGTTGGGGCGGCTGTCCTAACTGCTGGGAATCTTATTCTGCCACCTCTGTGTCTTATGGAAGGTCCGCCGGGATCGCCTGACAAATGTCAAGCATAGCGTCACATTCATCAGGGCTAGAAACTTGCTTTTTAAAAGAAAAAGAAAAGAAAGCTAATGTTTGAAGGAAGTTTTGTATCCAGTAACACCTCCTTCTGCACTTGCAGAATTGCAGCATATGCACAGTTAAATACAAATGTGAAATGGACGTTTCTGTCTTAAATCCAACAGGGGATGTCCAGGCCAAAAGTCCCAAGTGGGGGGGGATGTGGTTTGTTTTACAAGATTTATATGCTTGCCCAATAACAAACCTTCTTTGGGCAGCTTACAGTAAGACTCGCAAGCAATAAAATATACAAAAAATGAAAGAATCAAATCCAATACAGCATAAAACCAGCAACAGAAATTCACATTCGTGCAGCAGCCGCACCCCCCAAAAATCCGCGTATCTCAGCACCTTAAATCATTTAAAAGCCCTGGGGGAGATTAACAGATGTTGCCCAGAAGATTGCAAGTTGAGCGCCAGGTGACAGGGCCACCGTCAAGGGCTGGCACGGCCGGGCGTGATCGTACCCACATCCCAGCAGGGGCCCACCGGAGTTGCTCCTCCTCTTCACCTTTGCAGCCTGCTTGTTCACCTGCCTCTCGCTCTGGCCCAGGCAACGGTGGTGGTGGAGGAGCAGGAGATGCCACAGGCCCGCTTGCTCCCTGGCTCTCTGCCTGCCACGCAAGCAAGTGGGAGCCATGATGAGGAAGGGGCGGAGGAGCAAGAGCAGTTGGCGACCATGGCGGGGAGAAGGGAGATCCTCTGAGGGAGGGAGTCCAGTGGTGGTGTCTTGCCCAAGGGCCCTCCGAAACCTGGAGCCAGCACTGCCAGGAAGAGCGTCTCTGAGCAGGGCATTCGTTCCACAACTGCTTCATTTGGGCAGGAGCATGTGCGTAGAAGGGCCTCAGAAGATGATCTTAAGATCCGGCTAGGCACGCGCGGGAGGAGGCGATCCTTCGGGTAGCCTGGCCCCAAACCGTCTAGGACTGTCAAGGTTAAAGCCAGCACTTTGAATTGGGCCCAGGGAAACAGACTGGGAGGTGGTACAAGTGGCGACAAAGCACCGGCGTCCTGTGATCGTACTGTCCAATCCTGGTTAAGAATCTTTTCTGCCCTATTTTGGACCAGACCAAGTTTTCTGGACCACTTTCCATCTCTTGCCGAGACTGTTCCTAACTTGTGTCGTTTTCTCCTCTCTCTGACCCCAAAGAGCAATTCGGCCTCGCCTCCCGAGAGCCTGCAAGACGAGGAACAGCCAGCCAGCGTGGGGGCAAAACGCAAGCAGGAGGGAAAAGATGAGGTAGAGCATTATGTAAGTGTCACTTCTGAGCTTCACGGGGAATAAAGTTTCCCCATTTCAATTTTGTTTGCCACCTTTGTACCTACAGAATGGTAGGACCTGGCTTCTAGTTACCAAAGTCGAGTATCCTGGACAGAGACAGTGTGGTGTAGTGGTTAGAGGGTTTTACTGGGACCAGGGAAATCTGGATTCAAATCCCCGCCAGGCCACAAAGTTCACTGGGTGACCCTGGGCCCAGTTGCTCTCAATCAACCTAACCTGCCTCATGGGGTTGTTGTGAGGATAAAATGGGCTGGTTGGGAGGACCACGTACCACCACCCGGAGCTCCTTAGAGGACAAGTGTAATAAAAATGTAAGAAATACAGTAAATGACAAGAAACCTCTTATAAAGCAACATATCCATGCTTAAGGCATGTCTACACCACAAACTCTAAAACAGGTTTATCAACCATTGCTGCATTCCAGGGAGCCCTGGGAACTATTGCTCTGTTGTCGGGACCCTTGGGATTTTGTTTTGGGGAGCCTTGGGATCTTGAACAGAGAGATCTGAATACCCTTGACTGTCTACGTTTCCCAGGATTTGGGGGGGGGGGGAACCTTGTCTGGTATAAACCCAGCCTAGTTTTGTAGTGTAGAGTTACTCTGTGAACCAAAGGTGGCTCCTCTCAAGGGAATATAGGATTCATTTCGGGTGGCCCTAAGCTGATTTTCGGGTGTAACTGCCCCCACAAGTTTCTTATGGCTTGGAGGGCATCACATGTTAAAGCATATTAAACACAAACGATACTTGGTATTGGGGGAAAAATGCTCTTGCATCATGAATGGGAGGTTCACCCTGTCATGGAGGTGGCGTAGCGGTTAGAGTGCTGGGCTGGGACTCCGGAGATCTGGGTTCTAGTCCCCACTCAGCCATGAAGCGCACTGGGTGACTTTGGGCCAGTCACTGACTCTCAGCCTAACCTACTTCACAGGTTTGTTGTGAGGATAATATGGGGAGGAGGTGGAGGATTATAATATAATAATAATGATGATGATGATGATGATGATGATGATGGGGTGCTGGTGCATATAAATCTTGGTTCCTTATTCAGGCTGTTCATTCAGCCCTGTGTTAAATAAGGAATTGGGAATTAGAGATAAGGAACCAATATTAGGAAGCCAGCATCTGCCTTATACATTCCTTTCCGGGTTTTTTTTTTTCCCTGCTCTTGTTTTGTTTTTTTGCAGGAGAGTGATGGGGAGAAAAGTGACTACAACCTGGTCGTGGATGAGGTGTGTGTCGGGTTTGTGGAAAGGTTTTGCCTCGAGCTTCAGGCGAGAGCAATTCCCTGCAGGTGCCGGATTAAATTATGCAAGAGCGTAAACATTGTGGAGGAAATCTGTATAATTCATGCAGGTTGCAGAGTTCATCCTCCCCGCCGTTGGTGTAGAAGTGCGCTCAAAAAAAAAAGTATTGCGCTCCTGGCCCGATTGTGGGGTCATTCTTTTTTTCTTTTTTTAATTTCACCAAAACAAGGGGGAAATATATACAATTTTCTTACAGAAATTAAAATAAATCACTTGCAGTAGTTGTGTAGGAAATGTCTATCCACAAGTATATATAAGTGTGCAATAATACAGCTGTCACTAGAAACAATTATGCATAGGTTTCAGAAAAGGCGGCCCATATATCCATATATTTATCCATCCGCAGGTGGCGTCTAAATACCACCCATCCAAATACTGAAAGCGTCGTTGTTAGGTCCTCAATCCACTGAGTAATGGGAGGTGGGCCTTTATCTTTCCAGTGTTGTGTTGGACTGAATTAAAAAATTAATTTAAAAAAAAAAACTCGGGGTGTGTGTGTCAAACCCCCTTCAACCCAAGGGCCGAACTCCACCTCAGAGAAGCTCTTGGGGGCCACATTCCAGCAGCGGATGGGGCCGAAGGCAAAATGGGCAGCCCCCCCCCCCTAATTACCAGCGTAGTGTAGCTGAAAGCTCTGACTACTACCACTAAGCCTTGAGAGAAGCATGTCAACCTTATAGAATGGGGGTGGGGGGAACTGCACAAAAACCACCAAACAGACGGGCAATTGGGGGGGAAGGGGAAGAGACTGTGACCTTCTGGGCAGCCCCCGGGGGCCGCACATGACCTCTGGCCCTGAGGTTCCGCACCCCTGCTGTTGCCAAACTATTCCACAGAATGTAAGCAGGCAATTCTCCTTCTTCCTGCTCTCCTTGCTTCCTTTCATCTCTGTCCAGGACCCCGCTTCTGAGCATGGTAGTCCTGCCTGCGCATCCACCGCTAAACTCCTGCCTGGCCGGAGGGAGATCCCCAACAGTCCGGCCTCTCTGGCTTCCAGTCGGAGCGCCACACCGCTCAAAGGGAAGGAGCAGAGTCTGGTAAGCTGCAGGGCCGTGCGATACCCGACTGCCTGTCCATCGTCTATTTTTGGGAAGTCAAAGCCGGGATGTTTTATGGTGCCAGTGTGATGTAGTGGTTAGAGGACTGGGACTCGGGAGATCCGGGTTCAAGTCCCCCGCTCGGCCATGATGCTCACTGGGTGACTTTGGGCCAGTCACTGACTCTCAGCCTAACCTACCTCACAGGGTTGTTGTGAGGACAAAATGGAGAGGAGGAGGAGGATTATGTAAGCCGCTTTGGAGGAAAGGTGGGATATAAACATAACAATAAATAAAAAATAAAAAAAATATTGTGGTTGGAGAGAGAGACCCTAAGAGGGTCAGGGAGACCAAAAATGGTTTCTTTGTTAGTTTATCCCCAAATCAGATACATTTGTTTAAGGCAGGGGTGGGCCACGGAACTGTGGTACGTGCCCATATGGCCACCCCATCCAGCCCTCCGCAAGCCAAATGATGTTGGGGATGGAGCCACGCCACTTAAGACATTTATGCCCTGGCTGATGCACTGGGCAGATGCTCCGTGGTGCATGGGGCTTCCCACAGGATCGGAGATAGCCAGGGAATTCCTCTCCCCGCCTTCTCCCCAGACACCTCCAGGTCAGGGGGCTTGAGGAGGGGAGTGGGCGGGGCCTACAAAGGATGCCCAACCCTCCACGGGCCAGATTGGAAGCCTCCGGGGGCCAGAGGTCGCCCACTCATGCACTGAGGAGATCCCTGAGGTAGACTCAAACAGATAGTGGGGAAAGGCATCTCCTTAATGTCCTGGGGTGCCGGCTTCCCAGAGGTATCTGGCTGACTGCTGTTCACGTCACACATCGCTAACTTGTGGAACTCAGTGCCGCAAGATGTGGCTTCTTTATTTTTATCTATTATATTTATATCCTGCCTTTTTTTCCCTCTTGCAAGGAACCCAAGGCGGCTTACATAACCCTCCTCTCCATTTTGTCCTCGCAACAACCCTGTGAGGTAGATGAGGCTGAGAGTCAGTGACTGGCCCAAAGTCACCCCAATGAGCTTCGTGACCGAATGGGGACTCCAACCACTATGCCACACTGGCTTAGATAGCTTTCTCCCCCCCCCCCGCCTTTTCTTTTAAACGTGAAATTAGACAAATTCACGGAGGGGGAGAGGTTATCATCACTGGCTACTCCAGGTTCAGAGGCAGTCTACCTCGGTGTAACAGCCGCTGGGGGACACAAACAGCAGGGGAGAGCTGTCGCCTTTGTGTCCTTTTGCAGGCTTCTCAGAATCTCCTGGCTGTCCGCTGTTGGAAACAGGATGCTGGGCTCAATGGACCCACCTTGGTCTGGTCCAGGAGGGCTCTTCTTTGGGGATGTTAAAAGGGGATTAAGGGCAAATTAAGGAAAGAGAGGTCTAGCAACAGCTAAATCAATGTTCTCCAACCTTGGGTCCCCAGATGTTTTTGGCCTACAACTCCCAGCATGCCCCGCTGGCTGGGGCATGCTGGGAGTTGTAGGCCAAAAACATCTGGGGACCCAAGGTTGGAGAACACTGAGCTAAATGGTGCCTCCATCTTTAAATTTGCCCCTGTTCGTGAGCTCCCTGGAGGCCTCTGGTTGGCCACTGTTGAAACCAGCATGCTAGAATAGATGCGGGACCCTTGATCCAGTCCAGCAGGGCTCTTCTTACCGTTCTTTTGGAGGAAACAGCAACAGCTCTTAATCCAGGATGGTTAAATGGACCCTTTTCTTAAGAAGAAAGGCCCTTTCTTCTTTTTTTTTAACGGCCTGTTGAATTTGAGATGGTTTTAGCTACTACTGCCGAAACATTTATTGGGAGTTTTGTCTTTTACTGGACGGTGTGTTTTTGTTTCGGCTGGTTTTCAAAATGGTTAATTTTGTGTGTGTGTTGACTGGTTCCAGTGTTGTGTATACATATCTGGTTTTGCTCAGTCCTGTTTGTTGTTTATTGTACGCTCACAGATCTGTTCGAGGATTTCAGGCGGGAATATGGGGTGGGTTAGGACTTTTAAGTTTTGTTCTGTTTTTAATTGTGTTCTATACTGTGTGTGTGTGTGTGTTCCCCCCTGTATTTTATTGCATTGTACATCGCTCAGAGTGGCCGGATGTTCTGGCCAGATGGGTGATTCATAAATATAATATTTATTTATTTATTTATTACATTTATACCCCGCCTTTTTTTCCTACAAGGAACTCAAGGCGGCTTACACAATCCACCTCCTCCTCTCCATTTTATCCTCACAACAACCCTGTGAGGTAGGTTAGGCTGAGAGGCAGTGACTGGCCCAAAGTCACCCAGTGAGTTTAATAAAATAAACAAAAATAAAATCAAAGGCATAATTCTCTCTCATAAAATGAGGTGAAAAATAGAAATGCATGTATAAAATGAGAAGGTGGGGAAGAGTTAAAAATTCAGACAAGGAAAGGCAGAACTACACTTAAACTACCAAAATTCTTTTACGAACCGTTACAGTAGAGAAGGCCGATTTGGCAACCGGTGTTGTTGCTGTTTTGTTGGTATCGGTCTCGGGGCTGTGTGGGGAGGGTTTCGCTTAAAGGCGGCACATGATTTCCATAAGCAAATAGGTCCACTGGGCCCCGTGCGTGTCTGAAACCCAGGCGCTGACAAGCAAGAGGGGCGGGCCGCGTCTTCCACACCCCTCTTCCATGCCACCGCTTTGCCGCTGTGGGCTTCCCAGAAGCATTCACCTGGTCCCCCTTGGGAGCATCCCGCAAAGGTGTCCCCTCCGATCTCGCCTTTTTTTTGGGGGGGGGGGAATGAAACAGGGTTGCTATGCGCGGCGTGTTGAATGCTGCCTTCCCCCCTCCCCAACCCTCCACTCCACTCCACTCCTAGCGTGATTTCTAGCCCGGATGCCTGGGTTCCATCTCGTGATTTGCCGCCGCCACCTCCTTCTGAGCAGCGACTGCCCCCCCCTCTCTTTCCTTCTCCCTCTCGCCTCCCCTCCCTGCGCCCCCTCCTCAAATGCATGGCTAGCTTGGCCCAGTTAATTAGTGGCCCACCCGGGGGGGGGGGCTTTGAATTCCTCCGAGGATTTTAATGTATAATTAATTGCTATTAGCACAGGCTTGCAGGGCCAAGGGTGGGGGTGGGGGTGGGGGACTCGCTGTAGTGCCATCTGGGCTGGATTGGCTGGGAGCGGGGAGCGGCTCTTCCCAAACACAGGTCATTGACGTGGTGATAATTTTTGTAGCGGTTTTTGTTTTGTTCTTTTCTCTTCCGTTTGGCTGCCTGTATAAATTCTCCCGGGGGTCTCTCCTGCCCCCCTCCTCTCTCTTTCTCTCTCTCTCTCTCTCCCCCTTTTATGTGTGTGTATAAACACACATACGCGCACGCACACACACAGTTGAACCAAGAGCCGTGCAAATTCTATTGATCGCCTCGAAACTGCCAAGATCTCCCGATTGAAACATCAGGGCGAGTGAGAGACTGTGGAAGGGAAGGGCGATATCGATTCTGCTGTCAAACCGAAAAAACCTTTGCACTGCAGGCCACAAATGGCCTGAAGGGCAGGCCTCGCCCCACAAACACACCCTGTGCACGCACGGGGGGGGGGGGGAAGAGAGTCGGATCCGGATGGACACAACCCCCCCCCCCAAAAAAAGCAGGAACTCACAATGAGATTGTACTTCTCTCCCCATAGCAGAAGGACTGAGCGGGGTGAGGGATTTGTCCTGTGTGGTCCTTTGCCATGAGTATGTATCTCTCTCTCTCTCTCTCAAAGGAAAAGGTTTTAATGTTGACCTCTGCAGGTCCACTCCCCCCCCCGCCCCCGAACCCCTGCCCCCAGGAAAATTGTGTGTGTATACGAAGCCTTCTGGGTTGTCTCTGCATGGTAGGCTTGGGAACCTGGGTAGCTAAATGGAACCTCCTGGATTAAGGCAGTTTACCTTTGAATGCCACCTGCTATGAGCGAGCGTCAGAGGAGGGGGGCTTCCTCTGGGCCAGTGTTCTCCAACCTTGGGTCCCCAGATGTTTTGGCCTACAACTCCCAGCATGCCCCAGCCAGCGTAGCTGGCTGGGGCATGCTGGGAGTTGTAGGCCAAAAACATCTGGGGACCCAAGGTTGGAGAACACTGCTCTGGGCCATCCTTGTGGGCTTCCTAAGAAGCCAGTGTGGCTTTGTGGTCAGAATGTCGGACTGGGACTCGGGAGACCCGGGTTCTAGTCCCCACTCAGCCATGAAGTTCGCTGGGTGACTCTGGGCCAGTCACTGCCTCTCTGCCTAACCTACCTCACAGGGTTGCTGTGAGGATAAAAACGGAGAGGCGAAGGATCATGTATGCCGCTTTGGGCTCTTTATAGGGGGAAAAAGAAGGATATAAATGTAACAAACAAATAAATAAATTTTATTTTATCTGCTTATGACACCCAAAACGCTGTGCTAGATATCTACCTGCAACCAGGGGAGGCTGGTGGCGACGCCTGTTTCGATGGGGCCCCTTATCCATTGCAGGTTTTATTTGGAGCTTCATAGGAGCTATCCGTGGCGCTTAACTCCACCCCCAAAATAGGTTCACCACCAAGCACCGCGGATAGCTCCTATGAAGCTCAGAATAAAAGCTGCAATGGATAAGGAGCCCCACTGACACCAGAGCCACTTCCCTGCCCTGCCCTGCCTGCAACCCTTTTATTCAACCCCCATGAAATGTTGCGGTGTGCCTATCAGGAGGCGCTCGGGATCTCAAAAACTGAGGTTTCTCAACCCACTCACCAAGCGAACAAAATCCCAGGATTCTTTGTGGGGGCTGAACCCGTGGCTGCTAGAAAAGCGATACAAGTTTCTAGTCGAGAGCTACCCAGCTCCTGCACTTAACGTAAAACCGTGTTTCAAAAAACTTGTTTCGGTGTTGCGAAGGGTCCCTGGGAACTGTAATTATGGACAGGCATTAGAATGATCAGCATCTTAAACAAAGCTGCTATTCACGGGGGACCCTTTGGTGGTGGTGGTGGTGGTGGGGGAACCACGTCAATAAAGTTTGTAGAAAATGGTTTCATAACCGGGTTTCTTTCATGGTCCCTATAATGTCCTACTTTGTAGGACCTACAAAAGGGTGCTGGTTGTGGCGTCGAGAGCACATCATGCCGGCCACATGTTGAAACTAAGCAGGCATGAGCCGGGTCAGTGCTTGGAGGGGTGACTGCCTGCCTGGGCTGCCCACATCTGTTCTCCTGAACTGAGCAAGGGGTTGGACTCGATGGCCTTATAGGCCCCTTCCAACTCTACTATTCTATGATTCTCTAGCTCAGGGCTCTCCCGCCTTGGGTCCCCAGATGTTGCTGGCCTACAGCATACCCAGCCAGCATGGCTAATGGCAAGGGATTCTGGGAGCTGTAGGCCAGGAACATCTGGGGACCCAAGGTTGGAGAGCCCTGCTCTGCTCTAGCGTTTTTATTTCAATTTGGTGGTCTCACCAAAATGGCACGGGTTGTTAAGAGAGCCATCCTCTGGCCCCTAGACAGCATGTGGGGGCCCCATAGGATAGTTCTGATTCCCCACTCCGAGGTAGGAGACAGTGAGAGTTTTCACCAATCTGGGGTCATTTAAACCCCAGATTTGGGGTGTACAGTGTTGCAATGTTGCACAGGGAAGGGTTGGGGTCTACAGGACCCCCAAGATGGTACAAACTCTCATTTCACAGTGCAGTGAAATACACATGTATTTCATGTGTCAATACAGTCGCTGAAGTGAGGAGGTGTCGACAATTTGTTGTGCTCACGTCCTGCTCGTGAGCTTCCCGTTGGAGCGTCTGGTTGTTGGCCATTGTGGGAACAGAATGCTGAACTGATCAGGCCTTTGGTCTGATCCAGCAGGGCTCTTCTGATGTTCTTACGTCATTCTGTTTTTTAAAATTATTCTGAGACAAGGGGGGGGGGGAAGTGCAGCCCCTGATTGGTTCAATTCACTGCCTGCTTCTCACACTTAGGAAAATACTTCAGTTTAAAATGGTGCTGGGCGTTTGCAGCCTCAACTGGCTGCTGTGGTGCTTTCCTTTATGCAGCCCGGCGGCGGGCACACCTTTGCCGCCTGTCGGGGTCGTTTGGGTGGGAGGGCCTTGAACCGTGGTCCCTCGAATCTGCACCCCATAGTCTGGCCCTGACGGCACACTGCCCAAGGGTTGCTGGAATTTTCTTTGGGGTGTTGCACGGAGGATTTTAATACGTTTTATATGACAACGTGCAGATAGTAAAAGAACATATTTTTTAAAAAAAAAACACCAGCGAAAAGTCTAAATAAAATAGGTTCTACTACAGCAGGGGTGCAGAAGCTCTTTCAGCCCAAGGGCCGAATGGCAAAAGAAGCTCTCGGGGGGCCGCATGCCAGTGGTGGGCAGGGCCAAAATACAAGCTTATTTTACCTCAAAGCCCTTCCTGCCAGGAACTCGGCCTTAGGAGAGGCATTTCGACCTTTTAGAATGGGTAAAAAAACTGCACAAAAGCCACCGAGCAAGCCGCAGTCAGGGAAAGGGGGCGGGGCTGGGGAAAGGGGCGTGGTCTTCTGGGGAACCCCTGGAGGGCCAGATTGGGCTCCTAGGTGGGCCGAGTGTGGCCCTTGGGCCTGAGGCTCTGCACCCCCGTACTATAGGAATGAGGTGAGAAATATTGGGGGTTGGGGGGACTGACAATATGTCAAGTACTAATAACCCCAGCAAGTAGCACATAAATTATCTTGATTGAAGAAGGGGGGGGGAATCCAGTGTGGTGTAGTGGTGAGAGTGTTGGACTGGGACTTGGGAGATCCGGGTTCTAGTCCCCGCTCGGCCATGAAACTCACTGGGTGACTTTGGGCCAGTCACTGACTCTCAGCCTAACCTACCTCACAGGGTTGTTGTGAGGATAAATGGAGAGGAGGAGGAGGACTATGTAAGCCGCCTTGAGTTCCTTGCAGGAAAAAAGGCGGGGTATAAATATAATAAATAAATAAATAAAAATAAAATGTGCCATTTCTTCATCCAATTGAATATTTGTTACATTAAATTGGAGTCCTTCCTGTGGTTTATTTTGTTTTAACTATGATTAATTGGGGTCTTTTGGACCATAACATTACATTCGTAGCGCTTTTTAAAGGCACAGGAGGCACTTTTTACAAGCTGAAGAGCTTTTCTCTGCCTCTTCGGTTAAACTCCTCTGATAATGGTCAGTGTGGTATTGCCTGTAATCCTAGAGCAGTGATGGCGAACCTTTTTGAGCCCGAGTGCCCAAACTGCAACACAAAACCAACTTATTTATTTCAAAGTGCCAACACTGCAATTAAACCTGAATACCGAGGTTTTAGTTTTAGAAAAACAACTCATACAGTTGTCCGAACTAATTAACATCTTTTGCCTTAAAAGAAAAACACAACAGAGTTTTCAATGATACAAACAGTTTTTTGTTGGAAAAAAAATCAACTCAAAAAATTATTATAGTACTACATTGTACACATAGCCTGAAGGGAATTTATACAAACTTTTTTAATAATTAGGCACATGTACTTTTGGATAAGGGATTCTCAACTTGTAATATGATTATATGCCAGACTGAAATTGTATGGGGCAAGCTTTACCCCGGGTCCTTTCCTTGCTTCTACAGGTGTCGGATTAGTAAAAGTAAAAGTCAACCTGTACTAGGATGAGCAAGATAAACAAGAAAACTAAACGTGCTTAACACATTTTAAACACTTTATGTCTTGGACTGCAAACACTGCATTAGGTAAAAGTTTGCATTGGGCATGCTTTTGCACAATTAATGTGATTTTTGCTATTGCATGCATGCTGATAATTTGTCAAACCTTGGCTCATACTCCGTTAGTTTGAGAGCAACACATGCAGCACTCAAGTCAACTGTTAGGGCTTTACATCCAAGCCATGCTCTGTGCATCATTCTTCAAAATCTTATAAATGTGATAACAATGTAGAAAAGAATTCTGTAACAGGAATTCTAGAATAAAATCATTCTGTTCCACACTGTGAGAAAGAACAAGATCATTAGGGGACAGTCTTTTCGCGATCTGGTGACCAATGGCTCGAGTGCCCACAGAGAGGTCCCTGCGTGCCAGCTGTGGCACCCGTGCCATAGGTTTGCCATCACTGTCCTAGAGGCTGCCACCAGCTTGCAAAGAAGCCATAGTCCTCTTACTGCTTCTTGCTTTTCTCTTTTCTCTTCCACCGCCTTCAAGTACCTGCTTATATGCACCAGTCTTTGCCATTGTCAAAGGAATCATAGAAACATAGAAAAGTAGAGTTGGAAGGGGCCTACAAGGCCATCGAATTCGAGTCCAACCCCCCGCTCAATGCAGGAATCCAGGTCAAAGCATCCCTGACAGATGGCTGTCCAGCTTCACATAGATTCATAGATCATAGAGTTGGAAGGAGCCTACAAGGCTATCGAGTCCAACCCCCTGCTCAATGCAGGAAACTAGAGGAGGGGTCTCCCATCCAAGTAATAACCAGGCCTGACCCTGCTTAGCTTTCCACGCTCAGACAAGCTGAGCCAGCGTGAGCCACAGGCCTACACCTTGAATGCCTCCAGAGTGGGAGAGCCCACCACCTCCCTAGGTAGTTGGTTCCATATTGCTCTAACAGGAAATTTTTCCTGATGTTCAGGTGGAACCTGGCTTCCTGTCACTTGAGCCCATTATTCCGTGTCCTGCAAAATGGGATGATCGAGAAGAGATCCTGGCCCTCCTCTGTGTGACATCCCTTCAAGTACTGGAAGAGTGCGATCATCTCTCCCCTCAGTCTCCTCTTCTGAAGGCTAAACATGCCCAGTTCTTTCAGTCTCTCCTCATAGGGCCTTGTTTCCAGTCCCTTTATCATCCTTGTTGCCCTCCTCTGAACCCCCTCCAGTTTGTCTTCGTCCTTCTGAAAGTGTGGTGCCCAGAACTGGACGCAGTACTCAAGATGAGGCCTAACCAGTGCCGAATAAAGGGGAATTATCACTTCCCACAATTTGGAAGCTATACTTCTATTAATGCAGCCCAAAATAGCCTTTGCCTTCTTTGCAGCCATATGGCATTGCTGGCTCATATTCAATTTGTGATCTACAACAATTCCAAGATCCTTCTCACTTGTGGTATTGTTGAACCAAGTGTCCCCCATTCTGTAACTCTGCATTTGGTTTCCTTTCCCTAGGTGCAGCACTTGGCATTTATCCCTATTAAATTTCATTCTGTTGTTTTCAGCCCAGCGCTCCAGCCTATCGAGATCACTTTGAATTTTGTTTCTGTCTTCCAGAGTATTAGCTGTTCCACCCAACTTTGTGTCATCTGCAAATTTGATAAGCATTCCCTGTACCTCCTCATCCAAGTCATTAATAAAAATGTTGAAGAGCACTGGGCCCAGGACCGAGCCCTGTGGTACCCCGCTCGTTACCTCTCCCCAGTTTGAGAAGGAACCATTGATAAGCACCCTTTGAGTCCGATTCTGTAGCCAACTGTGGATCCACCTGATAGTTGTTCCATCTAGCCCACTTTTAGCTAGCTTGCTAATCAGGAGATCATGAGGCACTTTGTCGAAAGCTTTGCTGAAGTCCAGATATATGATGTCCACAGCATTCCCACAGTCCACAAGGGAGGTGACCCGATCAAAAACTGAGATCAGATTAGTCTGGCAGTCAAAATGCTCAAGGAGCAGGTGATGGGAAAGCCCCTTCTCAGCTCAAGACCCTGGAGAACCACCACCAGCCAGAATAACACGGGGACTAACATAAGGCTTGATATGTAATTAGTTATCCTTTGGATTCCGTACTGCTCCAGATTTGGCAATGCAGTTCTTGACCTGATGGATATATATCTATACCTCTATCTATCTGTCTATAGGATAAAAGTAAAATCTTAATAATACTGCGAGATTGATCTGTCGTAATAAGGGATATTTAAGAAAGTAAGAGCAGCCCTGCTGGATCAGGTTACAGATTCTAGTATCACATCCAGTTTCCCACAGTGACTGGGTTCAGACAACACGATAACCCACACAGTTGAGTGTGGGTTGTTGTTGGTTAAACCTGGGTTACTGTGTTGTCTGAATCCAACCGGGCTAACAAACCATGGTTTGTTAACCACAAACAACCCACAGTTCACAACCCAACAACAAACCATGGGTTCTCTTCATGGGTTGTCCGTGGCTAACAAACCATGGTTTGTTCGTGTGGATGGGTCCAGACAACACGATAACCCACATATTTTCAACGACAACCCATGGTTCAACGACAACCCACACTCAACCCATACTCAACCTTTGAGTGTGGGTCATTGTGTTGTCTGAACCCAGCCAGTCAGTGGTGCATCTAGATGATTCTAGACCCTGGAGTTAAAGATCTTATGGGGTCAGGGGTGGAGGGTGTGCTTTAGAGAACCACGTGTATTACTTCAGTTGTGATGCATACTATTAACTGCTTCTACGCTCCTGATATGTTACAGCAAAATTCCAAATAAACAACAACAAAACCCAGCCAGCCAGCCAGCCTGACTCTCTCTCTCTCTTTCTCAAGAGAGAGAGAGAGGAGACTCAGGATACACACGCACACACACACACACACACACTGAGCATGTGCAATTTTGCATGGTAAACTGACTTAGATCATGGCACCATCATGACTACAGGAATAAAATGGAGTCTGATTCTGCCGCCCTGACACTAATCACATTTACTTGGGAATAAGCACCATTTTGTTGAAGAGATTTTTTAAAGTAGAAATAATGACAGGAATGTTTGTAACCGACACACGCGGACATTTTGGGAGGCCCTGGGCTACGGGGCCCTGGACTTTGGCCCCAAATGCCCCTATGGGAATCCCACAGGCAGGACGTGAAGCCAACAGCCCATGCCTGTAATTCCCCCCCTCCCACTTCTGGGATTCAGATATACTGCCTCTGACTTGGGAGGCTCCATTCAGCCATTAGGGCTGGCAGCCACTGCTAGGGTTTTGAATGTGTCTAACCGCCCTCTAAAGCGGCCTTTCCCTTCCAGAATGATGCCAATCCTGCTACCTGTAAGTCAGCCAGCTTGTCACCACCCCATGAATCCTTAACCCCCGGTCCCGGCCCAAGTTGCGCCTCCCAGGTCCAACAGATTGCCTCTAAGCCGTCCACCACGGATGCCATCAGTAAGTCGCATTTCTTGTTCTGTTCTCGTTTTCGTGTGTGTTTTAAAAAATCTTTTCTGCTGATTTCTGTACCGAAGTCTTCCCCAATCTAACGCCTTCTGGACGTGTTGGACTACAACTCTCATTCTGGCTATGCTGCCTGGGGACAATGGGGGTTGTAGTCCAGTACCTCTGCACCCACACGCTTTTGGGTGCCCACATCCTTTTGGGGAAGAACAGGATGAACAGGGCAGTTTGGGGACGGCTACTGTACCCCGTATGCTGTTTACGATACAACGTTGTTTTGCCAGCTGCGATAGGTTTTATCTAGGCTACGTACGTGTTTGGATCAGTTGTACTGATCAATTAAATCTGCATACATTTGCACAGGAATAAAACTATAGCTCTGGGGAGGAAGGTGGGATGATACTTTCCTTTTTCAGAGGCTGTCCCAGCGGGCACCGCCTTAGGAGCAGCCATTCTCCTTCCGCCTGACCTAACATAGGGAGGGAACGTAGCTCCTCCTAGCTCAGTGTTCTCCAACCTTGGGTCCCCAGATGTTTTTGGCCTACAACTCCCAGCATGCCCCAGCCAGCTATGCTGGCTGGGGCATGCTGGGAGTTGTAGGCCAAAAACATCTGGGGACCCAAGGTTGGAGAACACTGTCCTAGCTCCTCCGTGGTAGAGTCCCTGCTTTCATAGATTTCATAGATCATAGAGTTGGAAGGAGCCTACAAGGCTATCGAGTCCAACCCCCTGCTCAATGCAGGAAACTAGAGGAGGGGTCTCCCATCCAAGTAATAACCTTGCATGCGGAAGGTCCCAAGTTCAGTTCCCGGCATCTCCACCCTGTCTCGGGCCTAGACCCTGGAGAACCACTGCCGGTCAAAAGGGACAGCCCTGTCCTAGATGGGCCAAAAGTCCAACCTGGTATAAGCCAGTATCTTACGTTCCTCCGATGGTGCCAACACCGCTAGTTTTGAAAAGGCATTCCGTTGCCTCTCCCATAACAGCATGCATATATATATATATATATATATATATATATATATATACACAGTCATGCCTTGGATTGAGAGCATAATTCGTTCCAGAAACGTGCTTGTAATCCAAAACACTCTTATATCAAAACGAAATCCCCCCCCAAAAAAATGTGTACAGAGATTTTTAATTTAAGCCGTACTACAGTACTTGTATTGCAAGACGTCGCTTGTATACCAAGTAAAAAAAAATTAAATAAATATTTAAAAATTTGCTTGTCTTGCAAAATGCTCTCAAACCAAGTTACTTGCAATCCAAGGTATTACTGTATATATATATATATATATATATATATATATAATATAAGTTACCTGTTTTTAAAAATAATTAACCAGTTTGTTTGCTTTTAACCGGCTTCCTGGTTTGATCGGTGCCACTTTTCAAAATTGATAACAGTTTTGGATCGATGAATGCATGGAACGCTGCCGCGTTCATTCTTATCTGCTTTATGGCACCCGGTGGGGGTTGCTGTTTGCAAATGGCCCTGCCGGGGCAGTTCTTGTGTTGCTGTGCCCCGACACCCCTTTGGGGAAGGGCGGGATGAGCAGGGCAGGTTCCAGGGTGGGGAGACAGTTGCTCCTCAGGGCGGGGAGCGATTCGGGCCTCCTGTTGCTTGACCCTCATTGTTGGAACAAGCAGGTTTGTTAATGGGAGGATTAAAAATATGATTTAGTCCAGTGGTTCTCAACCTTTTTTGCCCCATGCACCCCTTTCCAAGATTGTCTGACTTAATCTGTGCCATACAATAAGGTGTGATGTCCTGTAGATTATGTACGATCTGTAGAATTGTAATTTGTAGAAAGATCAGCATTCCAACAGTTTGACTCTGTGGTTCCAATCCCCACCAAAAAAAAACCTAAAATCCCCCCCCTGGGGGGAATCCCCCCCCCCGGTTGAGAACCCCTGATTTAGTCATAATTACGTGAATCACAACTAACTCGTCTCATTGATTTCAGTGGGTCTACTCTAGGTATGACTAGATCTGGATCCAACCCATGGTTGTTAATAATACTTCATAGTTCTTGAGTCCCGTGCAATTCCTCCGCCAGCAGGAGGTCTGTGTGGCAAGCTCTGGTTTCTTCTGTGTTGTGGGAAGGTATTCATGTCTTTCTCTTCCCTCCTCCCCGCTTTTTTTCCCCTCACCAGCCCTGCGGAGCCCTCTGAGCATGTCAGCGTCCTTTGCCTCCTCCTTTGGGATCATGCCCCATGCCGCCCTCAACGGTGAGCTGGCTGCCCCCAGCTCCTACGTCAGCATCCACCTCTCCCCACAGATCAGTGGGGCGGTGATGTACGGACGATCTCCTGTGGTAAGCGGAGTCCCTGCGCCGCTCTTCAGTTAGAAGTGGGCATTCCAAGGTGCCCTCCAGCTGTTGTCAGACTACAAGTTCCATTATCCCTGGCCATTGGCCATGCTGGCTGGGGCTGATGGGAGGAGAGAGTCCAACAACGTCGCCCGGCGCCCTCCATATGCTTTTGTAGTCTAAAACATCTAGAGCAGTGTTCTCCAACCTTGGGCCCCCAGATGTTTTTGGCCTACAACTCCCAGCATGCCCCAGCCAGCGTAGCCCAAGGTTGGAGAACACTGATCTAGAGGGCCTAGGAGTTTCAAGCTGTTTCTCTCGCAGGAACCTAGGGCTGGACTGATCAGTCTGTTTCTGATCCATGTCAATTTCTCACGTGTTAATTCATAAGTCCCTTCTCTCCTATTTCTGCCGTGACCTGTGATTTTTTTTTTGCACACACACACACACAAAGTGCAAAAACACTTGTATTTAAACACTTATATTTGACTGACATTTACGAATGCATTTTATCTCAGAGTTTGCATTTTTAAATTTTACTTTTATCCTATAGATAGATAGAGGTATAGATATATATCCATCAGGTCAAGAACTGCATTGCCAAATCTGGAGCAGTACGGAATCCAAAGGATAACTAATTACATATCAAGCCTTATGTTAGTCCCTGCGTTATTCTGGCTGGTGGTGGTTCTCCAGGGCCTTGAGCTGAGAAGGGGCTTTCCCATCACCTGCTCCCTGAGCATTTTAACTGGAGAAGCCAGGGATTCAACCTGGGACCTTCTGCATGGAGAGCAAGTGTTCTCCCGCTAAGCTATGGTCCTTCCCTTAAAGATCAAGTAAGATTCTAGTCCTCATGGTTCTGAACAAAGGGCTAATTTAAATAAAAATTTAGGAAGCTGCTTTATGCCATGTGAGGCTATGGTTCCATCTAGCCCAATATTGTCTGGGTTCAGACAACACGATAAACTACACTCAAGGATTAAGTATGGGTTGAGTGTGGGTTGTCGTTGAACCGTGGGTTATATCGTGTTGTCTGAACCCAGCCCAGAGAACAAACCATGGTGAACGACCCACAGTTTACAACCCAAGAAGAAACCATGGGTTCTCTGTATGGGTTGCTTGTGGCTAACAAACCATGGTTTGTTAGTGCGGCTGGGTTCAGACAACACGAGATAACCCACGTTTCAACAACAACCCACACTCAGCCCTTGAGTGTGGGTTACTGTGTTGTCTGCTGAAGCCTGCCTGCTCAGCCTGCCAGTGGCTCTCCAGTGTCTTATGCGGAGGAGAGTTTTCCCCATCACCTGCTACTGAGCCATCCAACTGTAGATGCCAGGGATGTGTGCGAAGCGGGGGTTCCAGCACTGAGCCGCGCCCCCCCTTTCCCTTATGTATCCCTCCTTGGCTTCCACAGGTGGCCTTTGAATCTCACCCGCATCTGCGTGGCTCTGCCATCTCCGCTTCTTTGCCTGCTGTTCCAGGCAGCAAGCCGTAAGTACAAGGCACGTGCCAGGGGGGCGGTGGGAAGTTGATGTGCCATCAGGGCTTTGAGTGGGGAGGCATCTGATGCTGATACGTGGACCCCTATGCTGGTTTCCACACTTTTCTAAGTCCAGCACGCACTCCTTCGTTCTTGGCTTGGGGTTCTGTGGACTGATTTATTTACACAATGACAGCAATGCACGTGGTGCTTCTCGGGGTTTCAAGGACAGGAGAGTATGACCCACAAGGGGCTTGCAATCTATCTGCCCCTATTTCCCACCCCATCATTGTCTATTGTCTTCGGTCCCCCAACTCTACTACCCTCAGTTTTCCAAAGCTCCCTTAAACGACTCTGCCCGCTCTCCCTTGCTGCCCCTTATGCCTGCAGCTCCCTCCCGGAGCCCCGTGGATCTCCTGCCCCCTTAAACGACTCTGCCCGCTCTCCCTTGCTGCCCCTTATGCCTGCAGCTCCTTCCCGGAGCCCCGTGGATCTCCTGCTCCCTTAAACGACAATGCCCACTCTCTCTCGCTGCCCCTTTACAGAATATAGACAGTCATGCCTTGGATTGAGAGCATAATTCGTTCCGGAAACGTGCTTGTAATCCAAAACACTCTTATATCAAAACGAAATCCCCCCAAAAAAATTTGTACAGAGATTTTTAATTTAAGCCGTACTACAGTACTTGTATTGCAAGATGTTGCTTGTATATCAAGTAAAAAAAAATTAAATAAATATTTAAAAATTTGCTTGTCTTGCAAAACGCTCTCAAACCAAGTTACTTGCAATCCAAGGTATTACTGTATGTAGTATCACCTCTCTCCCCCCCCCCCCCCATCCTTCAAATCCATGCTCCAAAGCCGCAATTTTTGCATAGTCCAAGCTGTAGCCCATTCATTACTTCCTGCTCCGGAGTCTCTGTCCCATTCATCTCTCCCCTACTGCTGATACTTAGATTGTATACGCCTAGGGACAGAGACCTTTCTTTGAAACACTACTTTAGGTGCCACATTATGTCGGCGCTGACTAAATCCATAAATCTTAATGTTTCCACATTAGAGTTTACATGGTTTCTTTGGGTGCCTGAGCAATACACAGCCCTGCAGATGCAATTCCCCATCTAAGCAAAGTTGGTAATAACTCCGATTCCGACAGGGCGTATTCCTTCCACGTGAGCGCCGACGGGCAAATGCAGCCAGTCCCCTTCCCTCCCGACGCCCTGATCGGCTCCGGCATCCCGCGGCACGCGCGCCAACTCCACACGCTGACCCACGGCGAGGTGGTCTGCGCCGTCACCATCAGCAACTCCACCCAGCACGTCTACACGGGAGGAAAAGGCTGCGTGAAGGTGTGGGACGTGGGGCAGCCGGGCGCCAAGACCCCCGTGGCGCAACTGGATTGCCTGGTAGGTACCAAGGAGCAGAGAAGAAACCGTTTCCCAGGAGTATTCCTAGAGTTCCCCAAGACTGGCTGCTTGTATTGTCTTTTAAAAACTGTTTTGTAGATCGCATTTTGTTGTATATTTTTATCATCCTTGTAAACTGCCCTATGTATCTTTTGGTACAGAGTGAGATGATTCTCATCATTCCTTCTATTAGCAACGTTTGTGGGTGCATGCCAAAACAGCACCACCCAAGCAGAAGAAGGGTGGCATCAGCCGGCTCGAGGGAAAGCCGAGATTTGTAGGAAACCCCAGGGCTTGCAGAGGGAGAAATGCCCTTGAAGATGACCTTTCCACTTAAAGCTAACAGCTATTGGTATTACTCTTCCCTAGATTTTAATAACTGGGACCAGAAGGTCTGAACGTATAAGACTAATTCTGGCCCACTTGCACTGGCTGCTGGCATGCTTCTGAGCCCAATTCAAGGTGCTGGTTTTAACCTATAAAATGGCTTGGAACCACAATACCTGCCGGAACACCTTTCCCAACCTGAATCTACCCAGACACTATGATCTCCATCCGAGGCCTTTCTCTGAGTGCCACCTCCAAGGGAGGCTCGGAGGGTGGCAACAAGGGGGAGGGCCTTCTCAGTGGTGGCCCCCCAATTTTGGAATGATCTCCCCACTGAGGCCCGCCTGGTGCCAACTCTGTCATCTTTTCAGCGCCAGGTTGAGACTGTCCTCTTCTCCCAGTCATTTGATGGCATGTGATGGGCCATGTCAGCTGTTTTAACAGGTCTAGGTTTTTTTTTTAATTGAAATTGTTTTAGCTGTTTAAACTGTTTTACATTTTGTATATTGAAATTTTATGTTGTATTTTATGGTATCTGTATTTTATGCTGTGTGGTTTTTTTTAATTGTATCTGTATTTAATTGTATCTATGTTTTGTATTTTGTGAATTGCTGTGAACTGCCCAGAGAGCTTTGGCTATTGGGCAGTATAGAGATGATGATGATGATGATGATGATGATGATGATGATGATGATGACGACGACAATAATTTTTGTTAATCCCTTAAAAAAAGAAAAAAAATGTCAGTATAAGCTGGTGCCAGTCTTGTAATTCTGTAATAGAGGATGGGCAGGCTGTGTGTTGGCACTAAATATGAGAAAGTTTCCCCCCCTTTTTTTAAAGAGCACAGTATACTTTGATACTGGGTGTATAATTCGGTTATTTTACAATCTCTGTTACAAAAGAAAAGGAGACCGGGTTTCTAGTCCTCATGAAGAGAATGCTTGAAAGTGTGTGAGCACTGAGCAGGGCCTACTGAAATCTCACGTTTCCTACTGATTTAAAGTCCGTTGTGGTTGAGAGTGCGGGTGTGTGTGTGTGTGTTCATGCTGTGTATCACTCCTTGCCTCCCCCCCCTCCAGAATCGAGACAATTACATCCGATCCTGCAAGCTGCTTCCAGACGGCCGCAGCCTCATTGTGGGCGGGGAGGCCAGCACCCTGTCCATCTGGGACCTGGCGGCTCCCACCCCCCGGATCAAGGCAGAGCTGACCTCTTCAGCCCCCGCCTGCTACGCCCTGGCCATCAGCCCCGACGCCAAGGTCTGCTTCTCCTGCTGCAGCGACGGGAACATCGTGGTGTGGGATCTGCAGAACCAAACCATGGTCAGGTGAGATGCCGTGGCATTTAGCCCAGTCATTCCCAAGCTTCCTTTGGCGAGGGGCGCCGTTTGGTGGCAGAGAGCCCCTGCTTTGCACGTGGAAGGCCCCAGGTTCAGTCCCCAGGTACAGCTGGGAAATACCCCCACCTGAAACCCTGGAGAGCCGCTGCCAGTCAGTGTAGAAAATAGCCAGC
The DNA here is from genome assembly GCA_021292165.1 of Shinisaurus crocodilurus. Taxonomy (NCBI): domain Eukaryota; kingdom Metazoa; phylum Chordata; class Lepidosauria; order Squamata; family Shinisauridae; genus Shinisaurus; species Shinisaurus crocodilurus. The sequence goes on from CM037882.1 coordinate 92,576,146, forward strand.
TAGATCAGTGTTCTCCATCCTTGGGTAGAATCATAGAATCATAGAAAAGTAGAGTTGGAAGGGGCCTACAAGGCCATCGAGTCCAACCCCCTGCTCAATGCAGGAATCTAGGTCAAAGCATCTCTGACAGATGTCTGTCCAGCTGCACCTTGAATGCCTCCAGAGTGGGAGAGCCCACGACCTCCCTAGGTAGTTGATTCCATTGTCTTATTGCTCTGACAGTCAGGAAATTTTTCCTGATGTTTAGGTGGAATCTGGGTTCCTGTAACTTGAGCCCATTATTCCGTGTCCTGCAAACTGGGATGATCGAGAAGAGATCTTTGCCCTCCTCTGTGTGACATCCCTTCAAATACTGGAAGAGTGCGATCATATCTCCCCTCAGTCTCCTCTTCTGAAGGCTAAACATGCCCAGTTCTTTCAGTCTCTCCTCATAGGGCCTTGTTTCCAGTCCCTTTATCATCCTTGTTGCCCTCCTCTGAACCCTCTCCAGTTTGTCTATGTCCTTCTTAAAGTGAGGTGCCCAGAACTGGACGCAGTACTCAAGATGAGGCCTAACCAGTGCCGAGTAAAGGGGAATTATCACTTCCCGCGATTTGGAAGCTATACTTCTATTAATACAGCCCAAAATTGCATTTGCCTTCTTTGCAGCCACATCGCATTGCTGGCTCATATTCAGTTTGTGATCTACCACAATTCCAAGATCCTTCTCACTTGTAGTATTGTTGAGCCAAGCGTCCCCCATTCTGTAACTCTGCATTTGGTTTCCTCTCCCTCGGTGCAGCACTTGGCATTTATCCCTATTAAATTTCATTCTGTTGTTTTCGGCTCAGCGCTCCAGCCTATCGAGGTCACTTTGAATTTTGTTTCTGTCTTCCAGAGTATTAGCTGTTCCACCCAACTTTGTGTCATCTGCAAATTTGATAAGCATTCCCTGTACCTCCTCATCCAAGTCATTAATAAAAATGTTGAAGAGCACCGGGCCCAGGACCGAGCCCTGTGGTACCCCGCTCGTTACCTCTCCCCAGTTTGAGAAGGAACCATTGATAAGCACTCTTTGAGTCCGATTCTGTAGCCAATTGTGGATCCACCTGATAGTTGTTCCATCTAGCCCACTTTTAGCTAGCTTGCTAATCAGGATATCATGAGGCACTTTGTCGAAAGCTTTGCTGAAGTCCAGATATATGATGACCACAGCATTCCCACAGTCCACAAGGGAGGTTACCCGATCAAAAAATGAGATCAGATTAGTCTGACAGGATTTGTTCTTGACAAATCCATGCTGGCTTCTAGTAATCACTGCATTGTTTTCAAGGTGCTTGCAGACTGACTTCTTTATAATCTGCTCAAAAATCTTCCCGGGGATTGATGTCAGACTGACTGGCCTATAGTTCCCAGGTTCCTCCTTCTTGCCCTTTTTGAAGATGGGAACAACATTTGCCCTCCTCCAGCCCCAGCATGCTCTAGCCAAAAACATCTGGGGACCCAAGGTTGGAGAACACTGCACTAAATGTTAGGAGGAACTTCCTAAGAGGGACGGCTGTTTGGCCGCTGAATGGGCGGCCTCGGGAGGTGATGGGCTGGAAGTATTTAAGCAGAAGCTGTCGAGGATGCGGTAGTTGCATAGGGGGCGTTGAACTTGATGACCTCCAAGGTCCCTTCCAACACCATGATTCCAAGGGAACTACGTATGCCCACTTACTTACTGCTTACTTACTGCTCGCTTTTAGGCAGCAGTGAAGAGAGACTTAGGGTGCAATCCTACGCATGTTTAGACAGAAAAAAAGTCCTACAACTCCCAGCATGCCCCAGCCAGCCATGCTGGCTGGGGCATGCTGGGAGTTGTAGGCCTTTTTTTCTTGTCTAAACATGCATAGGATTGTGCCCCTATTTAGATTTACTTTTTAACTTTTTTTTTTTTTTTTTAAGGGATCTTAATTTTGTTATTGCTGCTGTTACTAACCATTGCTGTTTTGGTTGTCTATTTGCTTCCTGGCTGCACAATCCCCTATAGCTGTCTACTCGAAATGAAGTCCCATTGAGTTTCCTGGAGGCTTACTCTTAAAGAAGTTTTTGTACATTTTGTTTTGTTTTTGTTTTGTTTTGTTTGTTTTTTATTTTATTTTTATTTTTTTGTTCTTGTTTTACTATAATAAAATTCACAATAAGAAATTAAAACAAAAACAAAAAAACACCGGGTACAGGATTGCCATCTTAGGGTGGATATTATTTTATCTCTTGTATTGTTTTGACAGTTGTAAAAAGGCAGATAATTTTTTTACCATTTTACAAAACGGCAGAAAATTACTGGTGATGATTATGATGATAGAAGAAGAAATCTGGAGGTCAGAGTTCACTGCAGGAGGAGAGAAGAGCTGTAGGCTTAGCCCACTGAGTTTTGTTCTGCTTCCCCTCCCCAGGCAGTTCCAGGGCCACACAGATGGCGCCAGCTGCATTGACATCTCCAATTATGGCACCAAGCTCTGGACGGGGGGCTTAGACAACACGGTGCGTTGCTGGGACCTGCGCGAGGGCCGGCAGCTTCAACAGCACGACTTCAGCTCCCAGGTCATCATTTTTATCCTGCTGCTGAGCCAAAAAGGCTCTTGGAGGAGCAGCTTACATACGAGTGATAAAAACAAGACAAGGGCATGACACAAAAGGAAAAGGGGAGGAAGAGGGAAGAGGAACAAAGCAAGTGGTCTTACCACATGGCTGTTAATGGCCCTGCTGGCTGCCCATCTCATGTTTTCTTGGGTGACAGTTGTTCCAAATTGATTTAACATGGGATACTTGATGATGTAGGGGGGGGGGGCTTGGGGGTAAGGAGGCTCCCACTTGATTCTGTGTCTCTTTCCACCACCACCACCAGATTTTCTCACTAGGTTATTGCCCCACTGGCGAATGGCTGGCGGTTGGGATGGAGAGCAGCAACGTTGAGATCTTGCATGTGACAAAATCGGAGAAGTACCAGCTCCACCTTCACGAGAGCTGCGTCCTCTCCCTCAAGTTTGCCTCCTGTGGTAGGTGTGTGAGCCCCCGCATGTGTCAGATCAGGCTTTCATTTAAGGCAGGCGTCAGCTCACAGAATAAATTTCCAACAGAACATGTGGAAAAAAGACAGCTGTGGTTTTATAAAATTACAACCATTATGGAAAAAAAGGAAAATTTCCTTCCACCCTTCAGTGCAGGGGTGTCGAAATTCTTTCGTCCCAGGGGGCTGAATTCATTTTCCGAGAAGCTCTTGGGGGCCACATTCCGATGGCGGGTGGGACCAAAATTCCAAAAATACCAGCATGTTAGCGTAAAGCTCTTGCCGCCAGTAACGAAGGTTTAAGAAAAGCATTTCAGTCTTTCAGAATAGGGCGGAGGGAAACTGCGCAAAAGCTGGGGAACCACCAAGCAATCGGCGTAAAGAGGGTAGAGACAGAGAAGGATGGGTCTTTCAGCTGTTGTTGGTCCTGGTGGCTAAATAGAGCCTCCAGGGCTAGAGGCATTATACCTCTGAATCCTGGATGCTGTAGACGTGCCTTCCCCCAAATTGTCACCCTCCAGATGTATTGGACTATAACTCCCATCATCCTCGGCTGTGCTGGCTGGGGGTGCTGGGAGCGGTAGTCCGTGCGGGAAGCTGAATGCCGGATCAGTCTGATCCTGCAGGGATGGGGGACTCCTATCATCCTTCACCATTGGCTATGCCAGGCAGGGCTCCTGGGATTGTCAGTCCAACCACATCTGGAGGGCCACACGTTCCCCGCTCTTGTTATAGAGCCGTGTTCTCCAACCTTGGCCAAAAACATCTGGGGACCCAAGGTTGGAGAACACTGTTATAGAGGATAAGATCGGTGTAATGGCTGTTAACCAGGATAGCTAAATGGAACTTCCAAGCCCAGAAGCAGTCTACCCTCTGAATCCTGGATATGGGGAACAAATAGCAGGGCTTTGCAACCGATCTTGGTGCATGTCTGTCTTACAAGCAGGGCTCTTAAAGAAAGAAAGAAAGCCCTGTGTGGGTCTGAAGGTGACAAAGACGACTGTCGCTTCCCCTCTCCCTGGCCATAGCTTCCTGCTCCCTCCTGCAGATAAAAATTGACACAGACCAAATCAATCCTCTGTGGTTGTTTTTTTTTTTTTCCCCCTCCCTCTCTCCCTACAGGGAAATGGTTTATCAGTACTGGCAAAGATAATCTACTCAATGCGTGGCGGACGCCCTACGGGGCGAGCATCTTCCAGGTATGGGAGGCAAGGGAGCTGCAGGTTTGTGTGTGTGTGTGTGTGTGTGTGTGTGTCTGATACTGTCAGCGGAAAACAGCCACTATTGTGGGAATTGCAGGGTTTTGAGAGATGGGGAAGGACCATTAAGAACAGCCTGGGGTGTACTTCAGGTTTGAGGGGTGCCCCCACTCCTCTGCCGGTGGGCTTCCTTGGCGGTGGTGGCTACTCTGAGCGATGCTACAAACAGCACCAGGTACCCGAGTCCAGCTGCATTTTAATTTCCCACAATGTGCCCGATTTGGCTCCTGACTCTCTGTGTAGCATTCTCGGAGGGGCTGGAGGAGCCGCCGTGGGGAGGAGGGGTGGGGAAAACCACTTCTGCCAGCGTAGTGGAGCCAGCATAAATCTGGATCCAGCCTGAGGTGTATATATAAACCTCTTGCCCCTCTCCACATGCAGCCAAAGCGAAATAACGGCAGCGAAACCGCAGGATGTTTTTCTGCAGATAAAAAGAACGGAGCCATTTGTGCAGACGCATCACCGGAGAAGGGGTGGCCTTCTAACATCTGCTACTCGTGACAGCTGAATAGATCCTCCCAAGTCTGGAGGCAGTCTACCACTGAATCCTAGATTGGCTGTGGGAAGAGTTTGAAGCGGAGGTGCCTGGCTCTGCGAGCTCGAGTCGTTGCAAGCCAAACTGAGACGGGCACAGCCCACCTGGATCAGACACCTGCCCCGGTTCTGCTCACGCTCCCAGCCTAGGTGCAGTCCATAAAAGCAGCCTGTGTGCTGCATCTACATCCGTTTGTATATGGCAGGGATGCAGGACCTCAGGCCTGAAAGCTGGATTTGTAACGGCTGAGTAAGCCAGATGTTTCAGCCAGATCCGTTCAGTTTCCAGGCTGTTGGACAGAAGAGTTCTGCCTGTGGTTTCAGAACCAAGGCCTGGGAGAGCAAATCTCTCTGGAGTGGAAGCTGCGAATGCTCCCACGAGATCCACATGAGATCCACAAACCATGGACATCCGGGCCAAAACAGAGCTATGAGAATCGCCTCTGGCCACTCCCTTCTTTATTTTCTGTAACAGCTGGAGCAACAGGACTGCAGGGGGAAAGGCGTCCAAGAGACCTCTTGGCCAAGCCGCCGCCACAGCTTTTGTGCCTAGTGCTTCGTTGCACTGAAACCTTGGTAAGGAGAGGAGAACTTGAGCGTTCTGCGTGCTTGCAAACAGATCCAGAATTGGGCGACCGAAGCGCCAAGTCACCCGGTGAAATATCTGAGGGTGTAGCCTCCTCTCCATCTCCTGGATGGACCGATCAGCCATGATGACACTTGTTCCGCTCTGATCGACAGTAGATGCCTCTCTTTGCCCAACTGGACAGCTCCGCCGCCTCCTTGCTGAGTGATCTGGCTTACATCCCACCTTGATGACTCAGGGAAGCCTTGGCTGAAAAACGTCTGTTCAAATGGTTGCTCATGACCTTGTGTTGGAACTCCCTCAATGCCAACGTCACTGTCTAACGTTCCAGCCAGCTGCTCTGTGCTTCCAAGACCTGCTATGTCCCTTGGGTCACCTTCCCATCCAGATGAGCCACCCCATTCAAATGGACTGGCGTCAGTTGCGACTACGATCCGATCAGGCTCCTCCAGACTGATCCCTTCGGACAGTCTGCCAGGCTGCAAGCATCACTCTAGCTCAGTGTTCTCCCACCTTGGGTCCCCAGATGCTTTTGGCCTACAACTCCCAGCATGCCCCAGCCAGCGTAGTTGGCTGGGGCATGCTGGGAGTTGTAGGCCAAAAACATCTGGGGACCCAAGGTGGGAGAGCCCTGCTCTAGCTCCTGCCTAGAAGCTTCTGTAACTGTCAGAAATTGAACTTGGACCAACGGACAAGGTCCTGGCAGGACACCATCATGCCCATGAGCTTGGCTCATGGATGTCTCCGCCAGGATGGAACTTGCGAGCTGTCGGAGTTTGGACTGATGTTCTGCCAAGAGGGACGTCCTGAACTGGGAGCTATCGAGTATCACTCCCAGGCGTTCTAATTGTTGCGTAGGGACGAAGAAGCTCTTCTCCAAATTCACTACAAACCCATGTTCCCTCAGGCTGGAAAGTGTCCTCTTGATATCCGTGAGGCATTTCTGTTCGGGACGTGGCCCTTATCAGGATGTCGTCCAGTTATGGGTGAAGAAAAAAACCCTGGATCTGCAGGTGTGCAACCAGAGCTACCTTGGTGAAGATGTGAGGGGGGCTGAGGTGAGCCTGAAGGGAACTGCTCGATATTGGCAGTGTCTCTTGTACCAGAAGCAGAGATATTTTTTTAATGCTTCTGCCTGTTTGGAATAGAAAGGTATACCTCCTACAGGTCTATTGAAGTTAAGATGTCCTGGTGTTGCTCTGCCTCTATGCATTTCACTTTCCATTTTGAAATGCTTCTTTAACAGGTGTTTGTTTAGCCACTCGAGATCCAGACTTGCCCCAGTGTCCCCATTTTTCTTTGGCACTAAGAAGAAAGTTGAGTAAACCCCTGATCTGGTCCGGGACAGATTCTATGGCCTGAATATTTAAAACGTGTTGAATGGCCCTAAGGAACTTGATGTTTCTCCAGTTTTTTGCACCTTGGGGAAGGGAAATAAACTTGTTCCAGGGCAGCCAGAAGAATTCCGGACAGTAACCCTGAGAAACTGTGTCTCTGACCCAGCGGTCTGAAATGGTCTGGAACGAGGTCTGTGCAGAATCCAAGAGCTGTCCCCCTATGGGACCTTGGGAGCGTTCCTGGCATCATGTGGAATGTGGCTTTCTTTGTTCCCTCGTTGAACCTACTGGAGGACAATTGTGTGGAACTCCCCTCTGCAGACTTCAATCCTGTTTCACTGAGGCCATGACCTATCAGAATGAAAGGATTTTGATGGCTACATGTTGTACCAAAGGACTGAGCTGGTCTGGATCTGTAGTTGTTCTCCTTGGCAGTAGGCAAGGCTCTTTTTTTCTTACGCTTAACCTCTGCAAATTAAACCTCCCAGATGTCTCCAAAGACCTTTGACCCCCACAGAGGGCTTGACGGCTAGCCGTCCCTGGGACCCAGGATCTACATCCCAATTGCATAACCATGCCTTTCTCCCGGCTGCAGTGTTGACTACCGTGGTTCTAGCACCAAACTGAATGGCCTCCAGTGAAAAATCAGCCGAGGAAGCTGCCAAGAGGAATATCTTCTTGTGCCCATCTTTGACCAGTTTAGGGAACGCATCTGACCTGGCTAGCTCCTCCGCCCAGAGATAGGTGGCCTGGGCAAAAACGCAATTGACTGCAGAAGCTCCGAACACTGTAGCAGACACCGCAAACCTCTTCAACCCTTTTGTCACAGGATTCCTGGGCGGGGGGGCTCCCCATCTGTTGGGATCTCTGCGGAAGAAGAAAGGGGGCTGCACAGGAACGTCCACTTAGAGCAGGTCCATGACCGCGGGACAAAGAGCTTTCTAGCCACTTTGAGAGTGGGTTTTATTTTGCTTTCTGCTTTCCAAAACGTTGTCCAAAGAGTTTGGAAAGTAGCTGAGGTCAAGGCCTGAGGAGAAGGCGCATCTGGCTTCGCTTGCTCCGCCTTGACGTTTAGCATCCGGCGAGGTGGGAAAGGCATCCTGTGGGAAGAGGCAAGCCTGCTGTGGTGTGACAGGGTTTCCACCTCTTCCTCAGACGCTTCCCCAGACTCCCCATCTGAATCTAATGAAGGCCTCGACCCCTCCACCCTGAGGGGAGCAGTGGCTTCATTTCCTGGACTTTTTGGCTCCTCCTGTACCCCCCCGAGGCGTGGCCCTACGATGGGGTGAATAAGAAACTTGATGAAGAAGAGCCAAGGCTAGAGGACTGCTAATCTGAGGAGGAATCCCTGGAGCAGGAGGGCTCTCCCACCTTGGGTCCCCAGATGTTGCTGGCCTACAGCTCCCAGAATCCCTTGCCATTAGCCATACTGGCTGGGTTATCCTGGGAGCTGTAGGCCAGCAACATCTGGGGACCCAAGGTGGGAGAGCCCTGCCCTAGAGGGAGACCGGGTGGTCCTTTTGTGTTTCTGTTTGGACCTTCCTCTGGCCTTTGACGTTTTTCACTTATCCTTGTGCTTTTTTCTTGGGGAAAAGTGACTTTGTATCCTCTCCCCCGTAAGCTAAGGTCCCTCTTACTTCCTGTTCCACTAGCCCAGTGTTCTCCAACCTTGGGTCCCCAGATGTTTTTGGCCTACAACTCCCAGCATGCCCCAGCCAGCAGTCTGCAGTAAGGGGGTGCCCTGCCGCTCGGCGCTCTGGCGTCCTTCCTGGTTTGATGCCAAAACTGCATTCAGGCCTGGGGACCCCGCAGGGCTTTCCCACTCGCCCGCACTCGGATCAGAGCTCTCCATCTCTGCCCTGGGGTAGACAAATCCCCTCCCAACCCTCTGGTGGGGGAAGGAGTTAGGACAGGCTGCCTCTGCAGGGGCCCGTGGGTGACCTGGAAGTGAAACTCAGTCTCTGGAGCCCGTCGCACCACAAGCCGCGTCATACTGGACCTGGCGCCTGGAAGTGGGCATTCCCGCATCAGAAATGGCTGGTCCCGCTGCAGTCAGAGCTCCAAGGTGCTTCCCGCCCTAGTACCGAGGACAGGGAGTGTGGGCCACGATGGCCAACTTCTCCTCCCCCCCACCCCTTAAATGTAGTCTCCTCCCCACACCTGACTAAGCTGAAAGAGTGGGGACGGAGGACAGGGAAAAGGAGGGGGAGAGAGAAAGACAAGGAGACAGGAAAAAGAAAGAAAAAACTACAAAGGAAATCAGATTTTAGAAGCGTGAAGGTTGGGTTCTTAGGCGCTCCAACCAGACCCAACCGGCGGCTCCTCCCCCTGGAGAGGGAAAGACAGACCTAGAAGTGGGTCCTGCCTACTTGCTCCAGGAGGAGGCGCCATCCCAAGGTGAGGGATGCCCTCCGTGAAGGACCGTCTCCTCACCCCTGGTTCTCCTGCTTTCTTTTGCAGTCCAAAGAATCTTCTTCTGTGCTGAGTTGCGACATCTCCACCAACGACAAATTTATCGTGACGGGATCGGGAGACAAGAAAGCGACTGTTTATGAACTGGTGTATTGAGGAGGGGAGGCCTCCGCCGTCCCGCTGCCTCTTCTGTCTTCGGAGCCCCCCACCGCCACCCGGGAAACTGGTTGGAAGCCCACCACCACCACGCTGATGAGGAAACTAGGGTGAACTTGAGGAGGCGAAGTGAGTGTGGCCCCCCCTCCCCCAATGTGAGCCGAACTCTGCCGTTCTTTGGGAACACTTATTCCGCAACTAGACTTGGAGATTCCAGTAAAGACAGCCCATGTACTTCCCCAAGCCTATCTTCATAGCCCCATGAGGACTAGAAACTTTAAACACCGAGATTCTCAGGAAGATTTTTTACGATCCCCTCGGAATCAAGGGGCACATATGGGGCATAATTTCTTTATGTAAACCAGGCAAGAACCACAGAGAGGTTGGGGGGGGGATTTCTGCACGTTCTCTCGTAATCCCACTGATTGAATAACTGGCCTAGAAGAACGAAGATTTTTAAGCCTCTCCTGTAACGAGAGACCACAGCCACCCCCAACACACCCACCCGCCCACCCACACTGTGATTGACAAGCAAAGACCAACTGGCACGATACTTGTTTCTTTCCCCGGAGCCATCCCCCACCAGGCCAGACTGATTTTTTTCCCCCCAGGTGCAAACAAAAGAAACCAAGTGTATAAATCCACCTGAATTATTAAATGTATTTAAAAATTGCAGGTAACTGTGTTGGTCCATTTGGGAGTGAGGAGGAGGGAAATAAATTGATCTGTAACGAGTGCAGGGGTGGGTAACCCTGTGGCCATCCAGATATCCTTGGACTTCAAACCCTGCATGGCCAAGGATGATGGGAGTTGTAGTCCAACACCACCCTGAGGGGCACAGGTTCCCCACCCCTGAACTAGGGTAATATCATCCGTATTAGGAGAAGCAACTATAAAAAGTCACAAAGAGGCGAGCAGGCTTTTCGCGTGCGACATGGCTTGATAAACAAAAAGTGGATGAGAGGAAAAGGATTTCCTGGACAAGATGAAGCAGTAGAGGGAGAAGGCCCCTCTCTGTGTCCTGCCACCGTCGGAGGCACAGTTGCTGGGAACATGAGAGGGCCTTCTTGGATGGCTGCTCCCGGAACTCCCTGCCAAGAGAAGCTGGGCTAGCTCCATGATTTTCGGCGGGTGGGCAAAGTCATTTTTATTCAGACTAGTGTTTGGCTTTTAAGCTGGCTTATTAGCTGAAGTAGGTTTTAAGCTGGTGAGTGCTGCTTATTTTTTTTCCTTACTGATGTGTTCTTTTCTTTTTCATGTTTTAATTATAATTTTGTATTTTATTGTTAGCCAATAGAGCGCTATTTTTAGCGGAACGGTGGGAGGAAAATTTAATGAATAAAATAAAATCTTGTCCAGCTGACGCTTCCTTCGCCCACTTTTATTTTTAATCTTTTGGTTTGTCTGCTTAACCTTTTGCTTGCTGAAGCGTTCTGACAACCTCCAAAGCTTGCTCAAACCTCGATGTGACTTTTTAGCCGGCCCCATTAACTGCATCTTACGAAAGATGCACATCTCTTCCTCCCTGCTTTTGGGGCGTGGGGGAAGCAACCTGGATGCGGTTGCACAGAGGGGAGAAAAAAATGATGGGAGCATGCTGCTTTGGGAAGTGTCCGTTGTGCAAGTTGGGACACAAACACACCCATGGTGTGGGTGTGCCAGAAGAACATAAGGAGAGCCTTGCTGAATCAGATCAAGGGTTCACACGGTGGCTAGCCAGATGCCTGTGGGAAACCACAAGTAGGGCACGAGTGCCATAGCTCCTGGTAGGTCATTCAACACGATGCAAACTCCGCTGTGTTGAGCTAGCTTGTGACTCCCAAGGCGGAGAGAGAATGTGGATGGAGTCTCCCCCCGCAGCTGCAGTCTTTCCACAGCTCTCTTCCTTTGGTGCCCCCTGGGCCATGTTTACAGCAAGGAGGGGGGGGGGAGGAGAAATTCAGTTGGTTTGCACCTAATTCTCAACTATATGTTAATATATTTTCACATATTAGTGAAAATAGCACTAAAAATGCACTCAAACATGCACATAGATGTTCATTAGGGAAAAAATGCACTCAAACATGCACATAGATGTTCATGTTTTAAAAAATCTGTGTTCGTGACAAACCAGTTAGGATTGGAGAAATGAGATAATGGGAAGGTTCACACGTAACAGCAATCCATTGTGATTTACCACGATGAGCTGATGCCCCCCCCCCCGGGCGTGCACACAAAAGCATCCACGATGACCCAGACGATCACAGGCCCATCATGGGTGCTTCGCCCACCTCCTTCCTGCAGGTTGTATTCCAGGGGACACCACAGGGAGGAACGGGGCTCCTCTCTCCAACAGATGCAATCGTGAACCAATTTTGGCTCACCGCAGTGGTCAGCGAGTCCCCCACTGCGCAAACAGGGCTCGTGCAACAGAGCAGACAGGCGAGGCTTCTCAGATCTCTGCTCCAAGCTGCCACCCTGTGCTCAGGGCAGCAGCACGGAGAGATGTCATTCCTGCCTGCTGCTCGAGGCGTTGCGGAGCAGATCAGGCATCCCCGCCTCCTGCTCGAGAGACCTCTCCAGCAGCAGGTGGGAATGTTGTCTCCGATCCACAGCACGGAGCAGAGATTGGGGACACCTCTGCCAGCTGACCCAAAGTACCGCTTGGGTACTTCAGGGGCAGCTGTCAGCTGCGCTCTCTGCTTCCCCACTCGGCAAGAGCGGCGAGGGGGTTTCGGTTCTCTTGCCAAGCGGCTTGCTTGTTGTGGCACTTGACCCACGATGGGTCGTGTTGTCCAGGTTTGGACGACACGACAATCCATCATGGGTCAAAACAAACCCTACAACAAACCCTTGGTTCTTAATCGTGGTTGCCAACCACAGTAAGAACCAACTGTTGCTAACCACGAGTGGGTTCGCACGACAAGCGAGCATTGTCTGTTGTCCTTGGCGGCTTGTCCTGTTGTGCAAACCCAGTCACTGAGAGAAACTGACCTCGAGAGATTCCTTCTTTCCTAGTTTATGCTGCTAAAAAAAATTGCAGCGGGGGGGATTGTGCAAACTTGTGTAACTTTTATCTTGATTCACATAAAATTCAGCCTTCTGCAACTTGGTGCCCTCCAGATGTTTTGGCCTTCAACTCCCATCAGCCCCAGCCAGCATGGCCAATGATTAGGGGTGCTGGGAGTTGTAGTCAAAAACATCTGGAAGGCAGACATAATTTATTCCCCAGCTTGTTTCTCTGTTCTGCATACATACTGTGTGTTTGCCACTGGCAGTCCAGGGAAGGGATCTAGCCATTAGCATAACTCCTTAAAGGGCTGCTTCTCCATGGCCCTCTTCGCGGAGCAGCTACCGTTAACAAACCTCCTCTCCTGACAGATCCTTTCCTCTCTGACAGCTGCTGACGCGGCATAGGCAGTTTTTAAAAGGTGGGTTCCTCCCTTCACAGGATGGGGGTGCCTCCTTGAAGGCATCCAACCGTTCCCCCGTGGCTGTCAGTTTCACTTTCTCCCAGTTCCATTACTAGAATCTCAAGGCCCTTCCATCTTTTCAGGAAGAAATTGTGAATTTTGAAACGTTATTTTTTATTTTTTTAAATGAACTGAACAAAATTCTCACCCATTCGTAGCCTTTGTGGGGAAAAGCAGCAGCTGTCTTTTAAGGAAGCTCTAGGAATTTAAGCTAAGCTGCTGTTCACCATCTGGTACAGGTTTTGTGTTTTTTTTTTAATTCATACGTCCAGGCGGCTTTGAGTTGAAAGAAAAATATGCACAAGTGAAGAGAACTGGGATCTGTTCACATTCACATGGGGGGGGTGTGGAGCTTCTGTTCATAGAGACCTCAGCTACAATTGAGCTACCTGAAATCAAGTTCCTAGTCCCTCACCTTGGCTGCACATGGAAATCCATGTCTTTTCAATGTGTATGCACACACAGTGTTGCCGTGGTTGGTGGCGTTTCTAATTAAATAAAGCTTCAAAAGCAAACAGACTGAGACTGGGCCCCGACAAACACCCCCTCACGTTTTTATTTAAAGATTAAAAAAAGAAGAAAGAAACATACAAGAAACTCTTCAAAGGAATTCAGATTTGAACACACACCAAAAGAGAGAGACCACCCCCCGCCGCCAACACACACACACACACACACACACCACTCCCCTTGCCCCAGAAAAATAAGACCGAGGAGGAAGCGAGACAGCAGCTGCCGGTCTTTTTTCTGAAACTAGTAATCGTTTCCATCCCCTCGTTTGCAAAAGCAGGGTGCGTAACTGCAGTCCGAGACGATCGCCCCACACCCTCTTCACTGCAGGCTAAGTTTCTGTAAGTGTATTCTTTGGCTGGAAAAAAACTGGGGAGACTCTCGTTTAAGCCCCTTCTCCCAGATTCAGTTTCGACAAGGGTGCCGATCTGCCTCAGTACATGACCTCGTAAACGGATGCCTTCTTGTCCCCGGAGCCGGTGACAATGAATTGGTCGTCGGTGGAGACGTCACAGCTGAGGACGGAGGACGACTCCTTGGACTGGAATGAGAGGGAGGGGGGCGTTATGTAGATGCGGGGGGAAATCGCAGCAAAGAAGGTAACGATCTCACACGTGGGGACAGCCGGCATTCCCGCTAACTGCAAACTCAGGTGGGCGAGTGCCAACAAGCCAAGCCAAAATTGGGCCATGGAGAAACAGGAGGGAGGTATCTGTCTGCCCAGAGGAATGCGGAGGTTTGCAGAAGTGACATAAAGGGTTTTCTAAAAGAAACACTAACAGGCCAGCCCCCCACCTCAAAAACAGCCCAACGAGAACTGAACATGCTCAATAGCTATGAAATGATGAGTGTCTGTTGGGGGGGGGGGACCCAGAAAAGAGTTGGTGGAATAATGGGCTCAAGTTACAGGAACCCAGATTCTGCCTAAACATCAGGAAAAGTTTCCTGTCAGAGCAATAAGACAATGGAACCAACTACCTGGGGAGGTGGTGGGCTCTCCCACTCTGGAGGCATTCAAGGTGCAGCTGGATGCTTTGACTTGGGGTGGGACCCAATGGCCTTGGAGGCCCCTTTCAACTCTACTATTCTATGATATGAATGGAATATCCCAGAGGAGGGCATGGCTGACGAGTCCTGAACAGGAGAACGCTGCAATATTTTGTTGCAGGCTGCACTTTATTATGTGTAAAGCCAGCATGCAATTACTCCTTGTGGAATTAAAAAAATTCCCTCGTAGAAGGGAATTCTGTGGGGCCACCACTGAATAGAATCTGTCACTGGTATCCCCCCCCCCCCATCTAATTTTTAGCTGGTGATGGACTAGAGAGCAGGGGCCTCTGAAGGGCTGGGGACAGTTCATATGGGGGGTGTAAGCGACCCTTCAGATAACTTGGCCTTAGGCCCTATACCTGAGCCCAGAGACGAATTGGCAATCAGTGTAATATGTGCTATTTTGCCTCTATCAGCGTCCTGACGGCCACATTTTGAACCAATTAAGAGTTTGCTGGCTCTCTTTAAAAAGGCAGCCCCAGGTAGACAGCATAGTAGTAGTCCAGCCTGGATATAACCAGTGGTAACTGAGGTTCCGTCTATCTTCTCCAGATAAGGGCACAGCAGAACCTGGTGAACGGCACTCCGAGCCACTGATGTCACCTGATGGTTATTCGGAGAGGCACAAGTCTTCACTTCCCACAATGCACACACAGTTTTCCTTTCGGCCCGCTGGTCAAACAGGTCACGCAGGCTTTCAAAAGCGCCAGAAAACCTGCTGAACCTGATTATGCCCACCACGTTTTCACTTCCACTAGGCACAGTAAGTGGCAGCTTCCCCGCTTTCAAACCTACACCCAGCTCTCTGGAAAGGAAAAGAAACTATCGGCTGTTCCGTAGCCTTTTGAGAGTTGAAGGTAGCAGTAAGGAGGGGCATTGAATTTAATGCTTGCCTCTGTTAAATGAGAGTTTTGCAAGCGTTACAGGAAAGCCTGCACAACCTGTTTGACTCAAGAGGTAACCAGGGAAGTTTGTGGACAGGAAGCCAAACTGCCTGTCAAAACACTATAAACTCTCTTAAAAACTATTGTCTGCAGCCTTGCTGGATGGGTGTTCTCTCTCTCTCTTTCTCACACACACACACACACACACACACACACACACACACGTACGTACGTACCAGGCCCTGTCTCCCCCTTACCTGGAATATGCTCGCTCCATAGGGCGTCCTCCAGGCATTCAACAAGTTGTCCTTCCCAGTACTCACAAACCATTTCCCTGTAGAGAAGATGAGTTGAAACCAGCTGTTAACTATCTTCCTGCCCCGCAAAAGTGAAGAATTATTCTCAGGCCCAGGAAAAGACACCCTCTGCTCAAGGAGAACAAAGTTATGCAGGTGAAACAGTGGAATTTACAAATCAAATCTTATAAACTAATCCCAAACCCATTTTCCCAGTGTGGATCCTTACGTAGTCAAAATGGCACCATCTGTGCACAAGAGGGGCCTATCAGCAGGCTTGGGGGAACCCCAGCCTTTGCAGAAGTACCCCCCAACCAAAATAGAAAACAAAACTATTGGAGCAGGAGGAACTAGAAAAACTGCAGAAGGGGGATGGGATGGGATGGAATGGTAGAGGGCTTGGCTGGCTGGGCTGGCAGGCAGGCACCCTGGGGGGAATGGAATGGACTATCCAAGAAGAGGACATGGCTGGCACTGTGGGGGAATGGAGTATCCTGGAAGGGAGCATGGCTGGCTGGCGCCCCCAACAGGAGCAGTCCACAGTGCAGCGTATTGTATTGTAGGGGGTTGATGCCTACCGCAGGAGGCAAACTTGAGGGAGAGGACGCAGCTCTCGTGAAGGTGGAGCTGGTACTTCTCGGGCTTCATCACATGCAGGATCTCGACGTTGCTGCTCTCCATCCCGACTGCCAGCCACTCGCCTGTGGGGCAGTAACCCAGGGAGAAGATCTGGAAGGGCGGGAGGAGAAAGATGGGTCAGGAGTTGGACAGGGACACAGGCCCGATGGAACCGTGGCTCTGTGGATGCTGATATTATACAGGAGCCCAGAGCGCAGGCTGATTGATTGATTATATTTATACCCCGCCTTTTTTCCTGCAAGGAACCTTGTATTTGCCACACAAGGAATTCCTGCCCAGATTTCTATTCCTCATCATTGCAAAGTGCACAGGCAACACTTGTCGAAGTCTCTTGGAAACCAGAGAGGAGGGCGGGATACATTTGCCAGTGGTTTCGGGATGGAGGGATTTTGGAATACTGCGAACGGCTCATTTCAACGGATCCTTTTTTGGCCACATAAATTGCAGGAGTCGCAGCGCAGTCTGGATTGGGACTGCAGCAAGGGACAAAGGGTTAAAGTCCCCCTACCCACTCTAACCCCCTGAGGTTCCCAAACTGGATCAGGTCCCCCGTGCTTACATTTGAGTACGTAGCAGGGAGACACAGCTGCCAGCTGCGTCTTTAAAAAGTAATGTACAGTTTGACCCTAAAGAGGGGCAGGGAAAGCACATGGTACGTCGGCTGTAAAATTATACCTGGTGTGCAAATAGTGGAGAAAGAAAGAGAGAGAGAGAAGTCCTTCACGGAGTACATCATTCACTTATGGAACTCACTGCCACAAGATATGGCAGTGATGGCACTAGCCTGGATGGCTTTAAGAGGGGACTAGACAAATTCATAGATGAGAAGGCTACCAAGGGCTATAAATCAGGGGTGTGGAATCTCAGGCCCGGGGGCCAAGCCTGGCCAGCCCGGGGGCCAAATCTGGCCGGCCCAGGGGCCAAATCAGACCTTCTAGGGCTCTCCAGTTGGCCCCGCCCGCTTTTCCCTGATCACCAAGCGTAATGGCAAGGGATTCTGGGAGCTGTAGGCCAGCAACATCTGGAGACCCAAGGTTGGAGAGCCCTAGAACTTTGGAGGTTTCCTGGCTTTCGCACAGCTTCCCGCCCCCACCCCCCTTCTAAAAGGTTGCAATGCCTCTCCTAAGGCTTACGTACTGGCAGCGAGAGCTTTAAGCTAAAATATGCTGGTATTTTTAGCTGCCCACTTTTGCCTCTGGCCCCGCCCACATCTGGAATATGGCCCCCGAGAGCTTCTTTGAGCTGGAATCCGGCCCTCGGGCTGAAAGAGGTTCCACAGCCCTGCTATAAACAGCAATCTCCATGTTCAGAGACAGAATGCCACTGGAACACCAGCTGCCCAGCAGTGCCCACGGCCGCTTTAACCGGGGCCACGCTCAGCGAGTCCCCGCCCCCTTATATCCCACCCTGCCCCCTTGCAGAGGCTCCGCCCCTTTCCCCGCCTCCTGCCTGGGAGCTGAAGTCGTGCTGTTGAAGCTGCCGGCCCTCTCGCAGGTCCCAGCTCCGGACAGTGTTGTCCAATCCCCCTGTCCACAGCTTGGTGCCGTCGTTTGAGATGTCAATGCAACTGGCGCCGTCTGTGTGGCCCTGGAACTGCCTGGCAAGGGTAGCAGATTAAAAAAAAGGAGGAGGAGGAGGAAGAGGAGAGGGTTGTTGCAGATAAATAATTGTTCATGGTCCAGGAACAATGGATTACACACTGCGTTAGAGCAGCAGTTAGCCAGGGCTGCCGAACTGAATAAAGAACGCTTTGGAACGATTAACGGCCAAGAAATGAGTGAGACTGCAAAGTCTGTGTGTGTGTCCTGCAGTTCCACAAGAATTGTGAAAAAGGTACAGTATGTGGGTGAATTCGCTTCCTGTGATCCTCAGATTTCTTTCTTTTGTGCGTCCCCCGTCCCCCCCCAAACTAGTTTCTAGTCTTTATGGATGTGAAGATAAACTGGAAAGTGTGTAAGCAACAACTGCTGAGATCTCAGAACCCAGAGGGGTGGCTGGATACATCAGTCTTTATCATGCCCACAATTAGCAAAGCCCAGGGGAAAAAGCATGCAAAGCAGGAGATACTTATGCAAATCAATTTGCATGGTATATACTGGGTTTTTTTAAATTTGTTGTTACATTTATATCCCACCATTTCCCCCTGTTGCAAGGAACCCAAGGCGGCTTACATGGTCCTCCTCCTCTCCATGTTATCCTCACAACAGCCCTGTGAGGTAGGTGAGGCTGAGAGTCAGTGACTGGCCCGAAGTCACCCAGTGCGCTTCATGGCTGAGTGGGGACTTGAACCCATATCTCCCCAGTCTCAGTCCAACACGCTAACCATTACACCGCACTGGTTTCCAAATCAAGCTTTTATTTCATCTTCACAACAACCCTGTGACGTAGGTTAGGCCAAGAGAGGCCAACTGGCCCAAGTTGACCCAGGGAGTTTCAGGGCCAAGTGGGGACTTGAACCCGGGGCTACGTGATCCCAGACGGACACGCTAACCACTACACCACGTTGACTCGGCAGCGTGGACCCAACTCCTGCCCCACGGGTAGCGGGAAGTTTACCTAACAAGCGTCTGGTTCTGCAGATCCCACACCACGATGTTCCCGTCGCTGCAGCAGGAGAAGCAGACCTTGGCGTCGGGGCTGATGGCCAGGGCGTAGCAGGCGGGGGCCGAAGAGGTCAGCTCTGCCTTGATCCGGGGGGTGGGAGCCGCCAGGTCCCAGATGGACAGGGTGCTGGCCTCCCCGCCCACAATGAGGCTGCGGCCGTCTGGAAGCAGCTTGCAGGATCGGATGTAGTTCTCGCGGTTCTGGGGGCAGGAGGAAGAGAAGAAGGACATTTCCACCCCTGGCGGATATGTGCCGGAGCCATAACGGGAGGTGTCATTCAGAATGGAGTACCAACTCTTTCAGGCCTGTCCCCCCCCCACCATGGAGACCCATTCCCATAATGCTGTTCAACTATTTATTTTTAAGCAAAAAAAAAATAATAATAAAGTTTCTAGCCCCTTTGCTAATGGTCAAATCACATAACGTGATGCTGGAGACCTGCAATCGGAAATCCCAACGTTTACGTTTAAAAGCAGGTGCAAAGCGCTCCAACTGCGATAGTAGCAGCAGTGGTGCTGGGTGGGGGTGGTGTTTAACACCACACACACACACACACACACAGGCACCCGTGTGAGTCACAACAGCTCCTGGAGAGATTTAGGTGAGTGAAACAGCTGGTTTCACAGCTGGTAACTGTGGTAACTCTCTCCCCCAGTTCTGCTGCTGCTCTGATCAAATGCGGGGTCGCCTGCACCAGTTTGGCTATAAAGAGAGAGAGAGAGAGAGAGAGAGAGAGAGAGAACAGATCTCCTGCGTCACGGGTGGATTTAGCCATGACAGAGATAAGGAAAGAAGACAAAACGTGACATGTAAAAGCAGGATTCTGTCCAACGGTTCAGGGAAACGAAATAAAGCTGGATCCTGCCTTCCAGCGTTCGGTACAAAACGTGTGCAAAGACGCTCGCAATGGTTGACAAGAACTTGGCACTTTGCGCACACATACAGATGGGACCCGCAACAAAATGTTGGGGCAGGGAGTGCTCCTGTTCTGGGTTCCAGCCAGCCCTGCCCTCTTCCATGAGACGTCATTCCATTCCAATTCTTCCCCAAACACACACACGGCATTCCATGGCCATTAAGCATCTCACTGGGTTGTTGCGAGGTTGGGAGTTTTGCCCTCTTAGAGATTCCTCCCTCCGCACCAAAGATATTTTGCACTCCCCGCCCCCCCGCAAGCATGCCAATACCTCCCTCTTTTTCTCAGCAGCCCCGTTTTGGCTGAACACCCATTGGCACGCCAACGCCTGAGTTTGCTCTTAGAGGGAGCGATGCAAACAAGATTTTGTCACGAGGAGATGTGTATTTTATTAAAATGATTTCAAAATGCAAAATGTTAAGACTGCTTGCCGCCTTCTTTTTCCTCCCAGTGCTCCTGTGCCTAAAACCTACACGGTAAGCAGAATTTCAACTGAAGAAGATGCAGGTTCCTAGCACCCTCTCTGAGCTTTCCATGGTGCCTTGCAACAGCCTCTTCCTCTCACACCTATTTGCATGCCTAGCAACCAAACAAGCCTCAAAACTAAAGGAAGGCTCGAAAACCGTCTCGCTTCATCACAGGGTCACAAAACAAAGGCAGGGATGGGGAAAGACAAAGAGACAGCCCGCCCTGCAACAGTCCGCCCTGCAACCCACTCTGCTCACCAAGCAATCCAGTTGCGCCACGGGGGTCTTGGCGCCCGGCTGCCCCACGTCCCACACCTTCACGCAGCCTTTTCCTCCCGTGTAGACGTGCTGGGTGGAGTTGCTGATGGTGACGGCGCAGACCACCTCGCCGTGGGTCAGCGTGTGGAGCTGGCGCGCGTGCCGCGGGATGCCGGAGCCGATCAGGGCGTCGGGAGGGAAGGGGACCGGCTGCATTTGCCCGTCGGCGCTCACGTGGAAGGAATACGCCCTGGGGTGGGAGGGAAGGGAGCGGGGAGGAGGAAGTTTAAGAAAAAGAGGGAACACCCAACTGCACCTTGTAAAGCTCTTTGGGAAGATCTGGAACAGGCGCAGGCAACCTGTGGCCCTCCCAATGTTGCCGGACTCAAATATACAGGCCTGTGGCTCACACTGGCTCAGCTCGTCTGAGCGTGGAAAGCTAAGCAGGGTCAGGCCTGGTTGTTACTTGGATGGGGGACCCCTCCTCTAGTTTCCTGCACTGAGCAGGGGGTTGGACTCGATAGCCTTGTAGGCTCCTTCCAACTCTATGATCTATGAAATCTATAAACTCCCATCAGACCCCAGCCAGCATGGCCAATTGTCAGGGGTGATGGGAGTTGTAGTCCAACAACATCTGCAGGGGCACAGGCTTCCCACCCCGATCTAGAACTATGGTTCTCTGCAGCTGCTATTTGAAGCTCTTTGAATGAAATATTCACCACCTCTGCGCCTCTCCTAAAATGTCCATGTTTTACTCTCTGAGTCATAGAAGCATACCTTTCATCATCTCCGACCCTTCTGTGTCTACCACGCCCCTGCACTCCTAAAACAGCTTGCCCCCTGATCTCACACCTATTTGCATGGCTAGCAACCAACCAACCACCCAAAACCCACGCTTGAGGAAGGGAGCAAAGATCACCTTTACTTAATCACAGATCAGGAATGGTCAGTTGAGTATGAACAAGCACTAGCACAGCCATTTCAAATACCTCGCGGTGAGCATTTCGCTGGACACATTTAAATATATTTTATTTTTGTATTGATCCTTCCCACATATTTAAATGTCCCGCTTTCTAAATTCAGAGAATCTTACAAATTCACATCTTTTTTTCTACTTTTTGAGCGTTTCTATAGTGCAGGGCCTATAGCTGGGGCATGCTGGGAGTTGTAGGCCAAAAACATCTGGGGACCCAAGGTTGGAGAACACTGCTATAGTGGGACACATTCCACAGGCTCAGCAGGGCCAAGAGTTAAACTGCTGGGGCGGGCAACTTGCGGCCCTCCAGACGTTATGGCCTACAACTCCCAGGATTCCTCACCATTGGCTATGCTGGCTAGGGCTGATGGGAGTTGTAGGCAATTTGGCAACCCGGGCTTATTGGGCGTATTTAAATCCCTAGGAAGGGATTTAACGGTCCCATTTAAAATTCTATGTCCCCCACTACCCAAAAAAAGGCGTGTAGGAAAAAGATGTGCTTGTGGCAACCGAGCTTTGTGGCAACCCACTTGCGGGGGTAGGAATTTGAGGCACTGGGCTACCATCAGAGTTGCCCCCCCAGGAAACCTCGTTGCTACGACTCTACGGACAGCCATCTGCCCCGGGATGCTGTTGTGGAGTGCTGCATTGTACATCCTGCATTCAGCAGGGAGCTGGACTAGATGATCTCCCAGGTCCCTTCCAACTCTGCAATTCTTCGAACACGGAGTGGAGGGTCAGACTAGGAGCCAGGGAGTTGGGAATCCCCTATTCAGCCAGGAAGCTCACTGGGTGACCTTAGGCCAATTCCAGCTTATTTCTACCTATCCAACCTCACAGGGCTGTTGTGAGGGTACAAGGGGCTTTGGAAATTAGGCCACAGGTTGCCGCCCCACCCCCTGCCCGCTTTAGGGGCTGTGCCAGGAAGGGAGATCACCTACAAAGGGACCCCTCTCCCTCCCTCCCCAGACTTGCCTACGTGGCCTCCCCCATCGCTTACGGTTTGGCCGAAGGCACGCCCGTCTGCATCCCCGTCGACAGTCCTGGGACCCGCAAGTGCGAGTGAGGATCGTAGGCAACCTAGCCAAAACGGAAGAGAGGATAAGCTTCGATTAATACATACATATATACATACTGTACATACATATAAACTCTCTCTCTATATATAGTTTTATTGTTTTAAAATTGCTCCGCACTGCCTGGATGGCTTTTTGGCAAATAAGGAGGTCTAAGGGGGTCCCCCCAACTTTTTTGGGCGAGTGGGCACATTTTGGAATGTTGAATGTTGTGGGTGCTCTCACAAAATGGCCACCACGGGCAGTCACAAAACACCCATTTCCCGGAAAGCACACCGGTGGGACTAGAAGAAAAGCCGCTCGCCCAAGAAACGAAGGACAGGGCAGAGGTGGGGGCTGAACTCCGAAATGTAAAACCGCTCTTTTGAAGCCAAATGAAGAAGGCGCTGGGCGGCAGGTGCTTTTGCTTTGCAGCATGACAGCCTCCCAGTTAGGGAAATTTTTTTGTTTTAATTAAAAATATATATATATCTTAAGAAATAAAATAAAAACCAGGAGGGGGAGGGAACCCAGTGAGGTGACCATGGGCATATTTGTGCTCGCGGGCGCCACGCTGGAAACCCTAAGGTATATCCATTTGAACAGATTATATCCCAGCTGCCCCTCCTCCACCCTTCTGCAAGCCACTCCCACAGACATGCTCACCAGAGGGGAGCGGCCATAACCAGCAGCCCCAACGACAGCGGTCCCGTTGAGCTGCGGGGTCACGAGGTGCAGCCCGGCGTAGGCCCCGGCACCCGCCATGTCACCATTGACCGACGCATGCGCCATGTTGAAGGCGGCCTGGTAGGAACTCTGGACGGTGAGCGGATTCCGCAAGCTCAAGGCTGAAGTTGAAGAAGAGGGTTAGAAAGCTTGCTGCCACGGGGAGGCAGAAGATCACGACGGCGAGGGAAACGTTCTGTGCTTCCACGGCTGCTTCGAGCCCATGTCGAAAAGCTGCCTTGCATTGAATGCCTTGCCTGATCGCCACAGACGACCGGGAATTCTATGCAGGCGAGTGGGCAGCCGGCAGAGGAGGGACTTTTCACTCCATCCCTCGCCCGCTTGGTAGAAGGTGGGTTTTTTAAAAAAATATATATTATTAGCTGGTAGCAAGCAATTCTGCAGGCTAGTAATTTGTAGGTTTATTTACAAGGCTGTTTAAAAGATTATCTCATCATCTTCACATCTTTAAGGTGGCCTTGTCCTTGCTCAAATGTTTCTTGCCCCCTCCACCACACTTTTTCACAGCTACCCCCACACTTTGGCTTTCTTGCAACAGATCCCCATCCTCCTCCAAGTTTCCTGCTCAACATCCACTACGTTAACAAAGCGTTTTCTACCAGAACCAGTCAAAAGTTTCTAGCCCCTGTCATTGGCACAGAGGGTCTTGAGCAGGGCTCTGCCATTGTCCAGGCTCTGGGTTTTTTTAAAAAATAAGATCAACATTCTACACTGAGTTAGGCTAGAATCTATGCCGAGAAAAACAAAATTCTCTTTGCATATATTTTGCATCAATCTCCCAGTTTCAACAAGTCATGGGGAAGGGCGCCGAGTTACATAGGACACTGCCACATCACCTCCTGATCAACGGAGGGGAGCGGGAGGCACACAATCTGCTCCAGACCTAATCTGGCTTTTGACTTTTCACTAGGCAACATTCAGATGTCTGCTTTTAAGTTAAGTTTCTAGCCCTTATGGTTGCAGAGAAAAAACATGGTGGGGGGGGGGGGGGACACGGGACTTTACTGCAATTTGACCAACATTTCTCCCTGACATCCGATGTTGCCTGGGCCCATCTCCTAGCACATAGAAGCGGTGCTGTGCTGAAAAGTTTGCCCACGTTGTCCTGAGCATTCCCATTCAATTTGATAGAAAAGAAACTGCTTTGGGGGGAGGGGGGAATCAAAGGAGATCCCCCCCCCCCAGAAATTCTCATGGGTTGGGCTCGGGGTTCTTGCAATTACCTTATTTATGATGTGGCCGAGGAGTGCGTGCAAGTGACTTGTCTTTCATTGTACAACCATCCCTCCAGCAGCCTTCCCAGCCTCCCACACTTCCTGCCCAAGGGGAGACATCATGAAATAATTCCTCCCACAGGGCTTTTTTCAGATCAGGAAGTGCAGACAGCCTGGGAGGCTGCAGAGCAATGGGGAGATGCGTAATAGAAAAACACACACACACACACACACCTCAGCCACCTCACAGTAATTAGGTGAGGTCAAAAACACCACCAAAAGACATTCTAAATAAATTATACAATGCCCAGAAAAGGAGGCAGAAAAACGGAAACCGCTTTCATTGGGGGCAAGAGAACTTTCAGGAAACTGGAGGTCCGATTTTGGCACGGCATCAGCTCCGCCTCTTCCCTGGAGCTGGATGCAACCCTGCCACACACGCACACGCACACACACGCACACACACACCATGACACCCTTCAGAAATTTAACATCTGGAAGACCCTGGGGGAAGGTGCTGAACCCTGAAGAATGACGAATAAAACTGAGCCAAAATTTGTTGGAAGACATTTTTCTCAGAAAAGTCTGGAGGTTCTTCTTTTCTTATCCCCCTTGAAAGAAAAGGCCACTTTGCAGAATTTTCTCCAAATTTTCCTCAGAGTTATTTTTTGCGGCCGCATTCACACACACACACACACACACACACACCAAATGCCCTGGAATGTTGCTAAGTATCGGGTATTGTGGAGGATGGCAAATGGGGGCCCGGTTACCACCATACAGGCCCGTGGCTCACGCTGGCTCAGCTTGTCTGAGCGTGGAAAGCTGAGCAGGGTCAGGCCTGGTGATTACTTGGATGGGAGACCCCTCCTCTAGTTTCCTGCATTGAGCAGGGGGTTGGACTCGATGGCCTTGTAGGCCCCTTCCAACTCTTATGATCAAATATACCTAACACAGTTACCGCTGTTGCCACTTGCAATGGCAAGGCAAAAACACACACACAAAAAGCCCGGGGGGGGGGGGAGAGAGAAGAAAGCAGCGACACCCCCTGCCAATAGTGAGCCCGACCTGTGAGAAACCGCTGGGAGAATTTCTCCTCCCCCCCCCCGGAGAAATCTGGTGACAATGTCCTCCCAATTTCCCTGCCCACAAATAGGGTGGAGAATTTCAAGAGGCCGTTTGTGCACAGCTCTTAATAAAAAGCTAGTATGCCAGGGAGAAGAGAAAGAAGATGAATCCGTCTCCCCTACATCCTAATTTCCTAAGTCCAGGCTTTTCCCAACAAGCAAGCTCTCTCTCTGACCCCTGCAGTGTCAAGCGGTACAGGGCCTTCTTGGTGGCTGCTCCCAGGCTCTAGAACTTGCTGAGGAAGGCTAGGTTGGCTCCCTACCTGTTGTCCTTCTGCCAACAGGCAAAGATGTTCTTATTCAGACAGGCCTTTGTCATGTCAGCTGGTCTGCTGCTGAAGGGTTGTTTGTTTTTATTGCTCAGTGCTGCTCACCTTCTTTTATTGTTGTGTTTTAATTGTGCTTTTAATGTATTTGGTCTTTATGATTGCTTTAATTATGTATTTGTTTTAATCTTGGTCTTATTATTGCTAGCCATCTTGAGTGCCATTTTTTTGGTGGAAAGGCAGGATATACATCAAAGCCAGGAAACGAACAAACAAAGAAACAAAAAACAGCACGGGAAGATCTTTCACGCCGCCAATCGTATAAAGTGAAGCGTAACAGACAAAAATGAGTCGAGGGGCGGCAGCTCTTCCCCAGTTCACACCCCCAAAAGGCCTGAGCCACAGCAGATCCCCTTTGTGCCGCCCATTACCGAGTGACTCCACCGTCTGCTTTGCAACCCCTGGGCGGAACTGCGGTGTGCTGCCACTGCTGCTGCTGCTGCTGGAGGATCCCGGTGCCGCCCCTTCACCTTGCGAAGTTGGAGTGCTGGACTTCAAGCCGGGGGTGACCGCTTTCTCGACCTGCAAGGTA
Source organism: Shinisaurus crocodilurus (assembly GCA_021292165.1). NCBI lineage: Eukaryota > Metazoa > Chordata > Lepidosauria > Squamata > Shinisauridae > Shinisaurus > Shinisaurus crocodilurus. The sequence goes on from CM037882.1 coordinate 92,602,514, forward strand.
TCGCCGATTTAGTTTTTGTCATTATACTCATCCCCCACCCATCATCCCCGAGCACTGGCTGTGCCGGCTGGGGCTGATGGAGATTGTAGTCCAACACATTTGAAGGGGAAGAGTTTTAGGAAGGCAGGTGCAGGCAGTTCTGAGCTAGAGGCACCAATGGGTTGATCTGGTAGAAAGCAGCTTCCTAGGTCCAGTGGCGGCTGGTGGGACGGTCTGACTGGTGGGGCGGAGGGCAAGTCAGCAGAAGTGGAGCCAAGGGGGTCACTGGACATGGAGCACTCTTTGAATCGCCCACAGCCAGCAACCCATATCACAGAAAGAGAAAACCGAGGCATGAAACATGCAAAGGGCGGGGGGGATCACAGAGCCACACAGAAGTCCTCCTTTGCACCCACATTCTCCTGTTCCAGCAACAACTCCCATTCCACAGAGTATCAAGTGACTCTAAGGCAGGGCTCTCCAACCTTGGGTCCCCAGATGTTGCTGGACTACAGCTCCCAGAATCCCTTGCCATTACCCATGCTGGCAGGGTATGCTGGGAGCTGTAGGCCAGCAACATCTGGGGACCCAAGGCGGGAGAGCCCTGCTCTAAGATGACGAGCGGGAGGGGAAGAATCCACACAGCCAGAATAACAATGATAATGAAAATAATTGAAATAAGACGGGATATTCTCAGAGCCACACAGAAAAGCAGCCTTTAGAACACAGGAACTGAGTTCTGAGAGCATCCAGAGACCCATGCCTTTGTATTTCCATCACAAAGAATCCACCAGAGCAGGCCTGCTCAGAAGCAGCACAGCGCAAAACTCCAGATTATGCGTATCTCGTAAGGAAGGAAGGACTGGATTGCTCAGGAGAAAGTAGGGGCCTCCCTTGGCATGGGGGGAGGAGGAGGAGGAGGAGGAGGAGGAGGAGGAGGAGGAGGAGAAGATCCCTTGGGAAGCCAGCAGGAGCCCTTTGCAAAACACACAGCCCTCCCCCCCTCACCCTCACCCTCCCAAACCATACACACACGAACCCCGATCTATAATAACAGTTATAATGATAACAACCATGATAATAGTTAAAATAAGATGAGATATTCTCAGAGCCACATAGAAAAGCAGTCTTTGGAACACAGGAACGAGTTTTGAAAGCATGATAAATCTATGCCAGGACCCACAGCACCAGAAACTGGATTTTTTAAAATGTGGAAGGACCTCTATCCCATAAATTGATTTTTAAAAATATACAAGGACCCCGCACCCCATAAACTGATTTTTTTAAAAAAAATATATGCAAGGACACCACTCCACCCCATGAATTGAACGCCCTCCCTGAAAGGAGTCCTCTTCCCTACAGGTATTTGCATATAAAAAAAAACCACAAACCCACAGTAGTTCCTGGGGGAACGTTCTGAGCATGTATGACGAAGAATAACTAAGAGCATGGGTGAGCAACCTCTAGACCTCCAGAAGTCGTTAGACTACAACTCCCATCATCCCTGACCATGCTAATTAGGGCTAATGAGAATAGGAGTCCAGCAACATAAAAGGGAGAGGAGGACCCCATAAGCTGCCTTGGGTTCCTTGCAAGAGGAAAAAAGGCAAGGTATTAATAAATAAATACGCAGATTGATATTGATGATGATGATGATAAATAATACAACAACAACAACATCTGGAGGGCACATGTTCCTCCAACCCAACCAGGGAGGGTTGAATTTGTCAAGTTTCGCCCTCCCCTAATCAGTTTCTCATTTTTCCATCCTTACATCCATCTCGTCCCTTTTCTGCATCATTCCGTGATTTTTTTTCTAAGTCCACCTGAAAACATGTGCGCCTTCCTGCCTTCTCCCATCATACACTTTGGTGCACACTCTTAACAGACATGTTTTCTGCAAGCAATGTTGCCTAATGGAATACGTTATTTTAATCAATATGCCCATCTTTGTGGGCATGTCCTCTCCCCACCCCAATAGATACATTTTTTGATCAGAGAAGTGCACGGGAAAACTCGGAAAAGTATGAATACCGGAGGAAGACTGCATCTTGGTTTGCATATTGGTTCGGGAAGCACGAAACAGGTTTGTTCGGATTACAGTGGGACCTGAACTACTTTCGGCCCCGTTCCTACCCCTCTTTTGGGAGCCAGGAAAGATCAGACAAAGATCAGAAGGCTGGAGCAACTTCCCTTTAAAGGGAAGGAAACGGAGAGGCAATAGGTTCAGGACAGACAAGAGGAAATAGTCCTTCACCCAAAGACACAATTAACCTGTGGAACTCACTGCCCCAAGATGTGGCGGCAGCGGCGGCGGCTACTAACACCAATGGCTTGAAGGAAGGGGAGTAGACCAGTTCACTAAGCTTGTTAGTCCTGATGGCAAAATGGAACAAAACCTCCATGTTCAGAGGCGGTATACCAGTGAACAGCAGCTGCTGTGGGGCGAACAGTGAGAGGTGGCTATTGCCGTCATGCCCTGCCTTGGCCATCTGGTTGGCCGCTGTGGGGAAGCAGGATCCTGGACTAGGTGGACCCTTTGGTCTGATCCAGCAGGGTTCCTCTTAGGTTCCTATTACTCTAAGCCTGTGTTCTTGTAACCCAATGCATTAAAAAAATAAAAAATAAAAAAAAAAGATTACAGCTAATAATAATGCACAGTACAGCTTTCCCCAACCTAGCGCACTCCAGATGCATTGGACTACACCTCCTATCAAGCCCAATCAGCATGGCCAATGGTTGGGGAAGATGGGAGTTGTAGTCCAACACATCTAGAGTGCGCTAGGGTTGGGGAAAGCTGGCATAATAGATAACATATCACGGGGGGGGGGGATGAAGAGTACAGAATATTACAATGTTATGGAACAAGATGAGATCGGAAAAGATTAAAGAAGAGATCCCAGTGGACACCAAAACGCCTCTCTCCCTCCCTCCGCTGCAACCTCCAAAATGTAAACGTCCTGGAAAAATCCGACCGCTGCCCTTCTCACAGGCCTCTTGCTGACAATCCAGGCCGCAGCTTCCACAATTGGTGTCAGAAGTAGAAAAGGGGGGGGGGGGAGGAAAGAAAAACAGGAAAACCTCACTTCCCCAAGAGAGCAATTTGAGGGATTCCTCTCTCCAGCACTGCTGATAGGCACCTCCCTTCCCTCCCTCTTTCTGGGCAACAGACACACGGACGGACCACAATGGCCACCTTAGTCTATATCGCCATGCACAAGAGGGTGTTTTGCGGCAGAGGGAGACCAGCTGTGGACGTTCCGCGACTGCCCGTTTCACCCTCCCGGCTCTTAGAATGTTCAGCTCAGCCAATAGGAGGAGTCCGTGGCTTCCGGTCTGCCACCACCGCAGCCAATCGTTTTAGGCTGGCTCATCAATTGCTCATCCTCCGTGCAATGACTGACTGAGTAAAAAGGGACCCAGTCAATGACAGATCCAACGCCACAGACCCAGCAAGCTGCCTTAGACGAGGCCGGACAATCGGTCCATCTTGCCCAGTATCGTCTGCTCCAAGGGTAGGCAGCCTGATGCGCCCTCCAGATGTTTTTCGACTACAATTCCCATAATCTCTGGCCAGTTGCCATGCTGGCTGGGGCTGATGGGAGCTGCTGTAGTTCAAAGCAGCTGGAGGGCACCAGGATGCCTATCCCTGGGCTGTGACTGGTGGTTGCTCTGCAGTAGACTTCTTTCTCCTTCATCTGCCACCTAATCAGTTTTTAATTGGGAGACTCCGGGGATAGAACCTGCGACCTTCTGTAGGCAAAGCATGGGCTGAACCACGGAGGAACGGCCCTCCCACAGACAAACCGTTTGTCTCGCCCAGTGCCAACTCCCCAATGCTCATTAATTCATTCCCTGCCTTTCCTCCAAGGAGCAAGAGGCAGCAGCCGTGGTTCTCCACCCCCACCCCCGTTTTGTCCTCACAGCCACCCTGCGAGGTTGGCTGATCTTGAACCAGTGCCCTTGGTCCAACCAGTGGGGACTTAAACCTGGGTCTCCCTGTTCCGAGTCTCACCACTGCACCACACTGCCTCCGACTTTGGAAGATTCCCATTGATTGTTTCACTTGTATGTAAAAGGATTCAGGGCACCAGGGTTTTTTGGGTGTGTGTGTGTGTGCTAAAATCCACCTGGAAAAAGTTAAACCCTAAAGTTGGAACTTTGGGAGAAGCTGAGCGAGAACAGCCTCTTTTCAAAAAGTAACTGTGATTGTTGGGCTGCCCAAAAAAGCTTTCTGGTCCCCCAACACGCATACGCACAGCCGTGACCTACCGTGGCCACATCTTTGGCAGTCCGGGTGGGAGAGGCGCTGCTGGAGGAAGCCATAGATGTGGGGCTAAGCTGCACCACCTCTTTCCTCTGCAGGGGGACTTTATCGACCCCGTTCTCCCGAGACGAGAAGGAGTGAACGCTGTGAGGGGAAGAAGGGTCCTGGAAGGGGGAAATCGAGAGAAAGAGAGAATAAGTGCCCCTTCGGATAGCAAAGAAATATCAGCTAGCATAGGCAACTTGGGGCCAGGTAACCTGAAGCAGCGTCTCCTCTGTACCTACCTGGACACTAAGGTCACAATCCGAGACCCTCCTCCAGGCACCCCTGCCAAATGAGGTGAGGCAGATGGCTCCTAAGAAGAGGACCTTTTCAGTGGTGGCACCCCGCCCGTGGAATGCCCCCTCCTACATCACGACCGTTTCAGCAACAGGAGAAAACCTTTTTCTTTTCCCAGGCATCTGAAGAACCGTTTTTCATGCTTTGAGATCACTGCACTTTTATCGCTGCTGGTTTTAATGTGCTGGAGTGTTTTTATTCTCGGCTGCTGGTTTTACCTTAGTCCGATTATGTGCTGTTTTCTGCATGTTATGTTTTTATGTGTACTGCACACCACCCACAGAACTTGGGTCATTGGACGGTTTAAAAGCACATTAAGCACAAAAAAGTCCTACACCTCCCAGCATTCCCCAGCCAGCCATGCTGGCTGGGGAATGCTGGGAGCTGTAGGACTTTTTTCCTGTCTAAACATGTGTAGGATTGCACCCTAAATAAATGAATTTGCAATGGAAACTGAATAATAATATCTTCTTAGAGCTGAGCCAAAATGCAGTGCCCTCACTCCCATTCCACCCCCCCATTTGCAGACGGTGAGATGGGGGCAGGGATTTCAGCAATTTTGTGGGGGAGTCGGGACTTCTCTGCTGGCCGCTTTGCAAGCTTTTTCTCCGCCACCACCTTGAACATCTGGGGGTGAGGGCGGAGGCTGTTCTTCAGAAACAAGAACCATGGCAGGTGAGGCTGCTTGTCATCTTCAGCAGGTGAGGCTGTGGATGTGCTGAACCGGTGCCCGGCTGTGACAATGGACTGGATGAGGGCTAATAAACTGAAGCTCAATCCAGACAAGACCGAGATGCTGTTAGTGGGTGGTTCCTCGGACCGGATGGGGTTGCGCTCCGCTTAAAGGAGCAGGTTCGTAGCTCGGGGGTGCTCCTGAGCCATCTTTGTCACTTGAGGCTCAGGTGGCCTCAGTGGCAAGGAGTGCCTTCTACCAGCTCCGGCTGGTGGCCCAGCTACACCCTTATCTGGACAGGGATAGCCTGGTTTCAGTTATCTACGCTCTGGTAATCTCTAACCTAGACTACTGCAATGCACTCTACGTGGGGCTGCCCTTGAAGACTGTTCAGAAGCTGCAGCTTGTGCAAAATGCGGCAGCCAGACTAACAACAGGGACCAGAAGGTCTGAACACATAATACCAGATCTGGCCCACTTGCATTGGCTGCCAATATGCTTCCGAGCCGAATTCAAGGTGCTGGTCTTACCCTATAAAGCCCTACACGGCTTGGGACTGCGATACACGATGGAACGCCTCCCCCAACCACAATCTACCTGGACACTACAATCAACATTCAGGGCCCTCCTCTGATTGCCACCTCTGAGGGAGGCTCAGTTGGTGGCAACAAGGAGGAGGGCCTTCTCAGAGGTGGCCCCCCAATTCTGGAATAAGCTCCACACTGAGGCCCGCCTGGTGCCAACTCTACTTTCAGCGCCAGGTTAAGACTGCCCTCTGTGCCAAGGCATTTAATATTTGAGAGCTCAAAACAGCACATGGGGGGCGGGGGGTGTTACGTTAGCTGCAAGTTTAGTTTATTAATTTATCTTATTGGCCTTTTTAAATTTGGTTTTTAAACTTGTGTGATGAAATTGTATGCTTTTATTGTCTGTATTTTATAATGTGTATCAGAGAGCTACAGCTATGGGGCGGTATTGAAATAATAATAATAATAATAATAATAATAATAATAATAATAATAGTAGTAGTAGTAGTAGTAGCAGCAGCAGCAGCAGCAGCAGCAACAACAACTCCCTAAAAAGTTCAGTTTCCACTTTTTTGTTTAACTCCACAAAAAAGTGGAAACTGAACTTTTTAGGGAGTTGTTGTTGCTGCTGCTGCTACTGCTACTACTACTACTGCTGCTGCTGCTGCTACTACTACTACTACTATTATTATTATTATTATTATTATTATTATTATTATTATTATTATTATTTCAATACCGCCCCATTGCTGTAGCTCCTCTCTCCTTTGATGTGCAAGAACCCAGCTGGGTTTCACATCCCAATTCAAAATTCCGCACGAGAGCTAAGCCCCCTCCACCGCCCTCCCGCCCCTCACAACGTGCAAACTTCACCTCTGCCCAGCATCTCTGCTGAGGAGGTCAGCTGTGACCCCATTAAGGCTTCTTAAGTCTTCTCATAACAGACACACACACACATACACACACACACCCCGCCGCCGTGTTTGCTCACGGGGCACCAAGCCACTAAATACAGACGCACACAGACCTCATCAACCACCAGGTTGTCCTCACTTTTGTCTCCGTCACTCCCCTGAAAGCACATAAGAAAAGAAAAGAGATTTATAGAAGTATTTCTTTTACAGAATACGGCATTAAGGGCGCAATCCTATGCAAGTTTAGACAGAAAAAAAGGCCTACGCCTCCCAGCATGCCCCAGCCAGCTATGCTGGCTGGGGCATGCTGGGAGGCGTAGGCCTTTTTTCTGTCTAAACTTGCATAGGATTGCGCCTTAAAGTACATGAAAAGGACCAGATCAAACCACAGGACACAGTTTAAGGGAGCAGCTTGCAAAGAAGACTGGAACAACCCTGCCCCACCCTGAAACGCCTCTGGGACCAGCTTCCATCAGGAGTTCGTCAGGCTCTTTCTTTCTTTCTTTCTTTCTTTCTTTCAGAAGGCTCCAAAGTCTGCAGACTGCAAGCTTTATTGGTATTATCTTTTTTTAATAGTCTTTTTATCGAACGTGTATTTATTGCCCATCTATTGTATTTTGCGTAGTTTTGTACTGGGTTTTTTTCCATCTCGCACGCCGCCTTGAGAGGGTTCTACCCTTAAAGGCGGCCTAAAAGGCGATAAAATAAAATTACAAATAAATGCATTCCGGGTGTGGCTACTCACCCACCACACAACTCCACCTCTCCACCCTGAAGATCCCAGGGTTCAGCTCCCATTCTTGTTCTACACTACAGCTGGCCGTCTACACCCCCTACATGGGATGGAACAACTTACATAGTCCGTGCCGTATTCCTTGTCTTCCGTTTTCCTCTTTTTGCTACTGTTCAAGTACTCCGAAATGGCCCGCATCCTTTCCCCATTGGATAGCGCTAAGGAACTCTGCGGGGGAAGGGAGAGAAGCTGAAAAACATGAGCCAGCGGTGCAAGGCGGCTGCAAAAAGGGCGAATGCGATTTTGGGCTACGTTAACTGAACCGCAGCGTCCAAGTCACGAAAAGTTGTAGATCCACTTTATCCCGCACTAGACATAGACTTCATCTTAGAGTACTGGGTCCGGTTGTGGGCACCGCACTTTAAGAATTGGAAGGGGCTTTGAGGGATACCTCTGAAGAAGGGTCGAAGGAACTGCCAGTGTTTAGCCTGCAGAAGAGAAGGCTGAGAGAGGACATGAGAGCAGGGCCGGCACGTAGAACTGGGCCTAGATTTGTTCTCTGCTACCTCCCCAAAGGGCAAGGGACTAGATCTTGCATTACGAGAGGGTAGATTTCCACTGATCGTTACGAGAAACTTATCGACGGGAAAAGCAGTTTGGCAATGGAACCGATTCACAGAGGCAGTGAACCCTTTTCAGCCTGAGGGCCAAATTCCATTTTGGACAAGCTCTCGGGGGCCACAAATACAAAAAAATACCAGCATACAGGGATGGGGACTCGGACTCCAGGACTCGACTCGTGAGTCGGACGGAGTCCCCCCTCTGACTCGAGTTAGACTCAAGTCCCGATATTTTTAATGGGACTCGAGACTCGACTCGGGACTCGAGACCAATGACTCGTGTTCCAAAATCGTGTTCCTCAAATGCAACATGGATAGGTTTTAGGAAGTACAGCAAGTTTATTTTTTAAAATCATTTTCCTAAAATGCGACCTTTCAGACATTTTGGGTTTGGCTGCCTCTGCCTGCCTGTTTGGGGTTCCCCGCCTCCTCTGCCTGCCTGGTCTCTTCTTAACCAGTTCCACAGTTTGAATTGTCCAAGACAAAGGCCTCTGCCTGCCTGCTTTGGGGTTCCCCGCCTCCTCTGCCTGCCTGGTTATTTTGGGTTTGTCTGCCTGATCTGTTCTTGCGAAAATAGGTTGCAGAGTTTCGAAATAAAAAGGCACACTTGTGCCTAGAATTTATTTAAGCCACACATCTGAAATAGCCTTATTTTGTTGGGAAAAAACCCCATTGATGTTAATAGGGACTCGTGGAGTCAGCTTTGGGAGGGACTCTGGACTCGTGAGTCACCATTTTGGACCAAGAACTCGGACTCGAGACTCGGGTCCAAAGACTCGTGACTCGAAACCAAGGACTCTTCAACATCCCTGCCAGCATATTGTTGCTTAAGGGCGGAATCCTATGCATGTTTAGACAGACTTTTTTCCGTCTAAACATGCATAGGATTCTGTCTTAAAATTCTTACCACCACCAGTAACTAAGCCTTTGGTGAGGCATTTCAACCTTTCAGAATTGGGGAGCGGCGGGGGGGGGGGAACTGCACAAAAGCCAGAAAATTGTCAAATGCTTGTGCTCAGAGACACTCTTGCTTCAGGGCAGACACTGAGGTGGAGGGAATAGTGGCTCTGGGCTCAAATACTACCCCACACCAGAGGGGCAGACAAGAGAAGCTGTCAAATCAGCGCTCGACTCCCGTCCCCTTTCTAAGTTGCCGTTTCCTTCGGTTGCGGCACGAAAACCGGGTTCCTTCGGCCCTCCGAGCGGAATGCCACGTGGTTTGCTGGCTTCTCTTCTCCAGGCTAAACGCGCCCAGCTCTTTCTACCGTTCCTCACAGGACGACCTGGCGAGGTAGGCCTACGAGACCTCACTGGCTCCGTTTGGGATCTAGCCACCCCAAGAGGATGGGGTCACAGGCTTCCCTGCCCGCGGCTTCCTGCTCAGTGGGGTTTTCAGCTCCCCCTTCCCCCCTCAAAAAAAAAAAAAAAAAACAAGGCACCACGGAGAAAGGGAGAGAAGATTCCACAGCATGAACCTGCCTGCCCCCTCCCAAGACGGTACGCGGTCTCCTTTCTCCTCCTCTTCCCCAGGTGTCTCCCCCCCCGCCCCGAGCAGCCCATAAAAGCCGCTTTTTAAAAATTAAAAAAGCCAAGATGTGTGCCTGAGAGACCCTCCTCCCTCTTGTTCAAAGTGCTCTCTCAGCTAGGGAAAGGAGACGGGAGGAGAAACGACTGGGGGTGGGGAAAGAATGGGGAAAGCAAGAACGGAAGGGAAAAAAGCGAGGGGGGGAGACTTACGGGACCTGGGTTCTCTCTGGTCGCCATAGCAACAATGATCAGCAACAGGGCAAGGATGAAGGAGAGAGAAAGAGAGATTTATTTATTTTATTTTAGTATCAGAAACAAGAGGAGCATCTTCCCTTCTGCCCACCCTGCAACACACACGCACGCATACACACTGACGTGAAATTTGCAAACAAAACGTTGAGGAGGGGCCCGGCCTTGCAATTCTCGGGCTCCCGACTTCTAAGTGGATCAGAACGGGACTGTAGGGCCTTTGCGAGAGGGGAGACAGGATAGAACAAACAACACACTATTTCTCCCTTCCCTCGGCCCTGTTGCATCATAAAGATTATGCTTGTAGTCGCCTAGGGCGAGCAACAATGGCCTCCAGGCGATTAGCCAAGAAGGCTTTACAAAAGCCGTTTCCCTCTTAGGCCACAAATAGTTTATACAGGCAACCAACTATGAAGTAACTAATTGAATCCATGCTGCTTCAGAGTCCCCACCGTGTTCTAGGGGGCCTCCCCCCAGATCAGTGCTTATAGGACTGCAGCCTAAGTAGTTTTTGCACAGACTAGTAGTTTAGCTGGTGTGAACATATTTGGAAAAGCTGCTACATCTATGCATCCTTTATTTTCAGAAACTTCTAATATTTTTCTCCTCGGTAGTTTTTCTGAATATTTAAACACACACAATTTCTGAAGCATTAAATATATTGCTCTGTCAAGCAGCAATGGAAATGCATCACAACTTTTGTTAAAAGTAGGGGGGGGTTGCACTTCGGCAAGAGGACATAAACTGTTAATACCTGCAATATTCATGTCTCGTATACGCGGTGTGCAGCTCCGTGGTACCCTGTTCCTTCATTCTTCTAGGGGTATGTTTTCCCCAAGCCATCTTCTTTAATGGTGTATACCTGGTGGCCTCCAGGTGAGCTGGAGTGCAACACCCATCATCCCCAGCCAGCATGACTGTTGCTGGCTAGGAGTGATGCGAGTTGCAGTCCCAACTCAAACAAGGGGGAAGCTGCTAGAAGTAGACAGGGCCGGGTGGGACTCGCGTGAGCTCTCAAACTGCCATAAATTGCTCCCCAAATCCCGAGGCAGCCCTGCTTTTCTGGCAGCCCCGTTTTATGCCCCATCAGCTGCTTAGGCCACGATAGCCAAAAGGAGCCTCCACGTACAGGCACAGTCTACCTTTGGGCAACAGAGACTGAGGACAAGCAACAAGGGTCGGCCGCCAGCTTTCACCCCGCCTGCGCGGGTGCCCGGAGGCATCTGGGCTGTCCACTGACGGAAACGGAACGCTGGCGTGATCACCCAGCAGCTCCTTGCGTCGCCGAAAACCGCACGCGGGTCCCCCCTTACCTCTGTGATCCGAGTCCAGCAGCCCTCGGTCATCCTTCGCGACAAGCTGAGCCTGAGCGCCCAGCGCTCCGGATAGGGCCAAGAGCCCGGAAGCCCCGCCGAGGGAGGCCAAGCTGGCCGACTGCATGCCGGAGGGGTGAGGGGTCAGCGGGATTGGCGGCGCGTGATGCGAGAGGTGCTGCGCCTGGAGCTGATGCTGGCGGGAGACGGGAGAGGATTTGAAAAGAGGGAGGCAAAGGGAGACGTCAGAGGCAGCCCAGCCCAGTGGCGAGAAAGCCGGGACCTTGGACCTAAGAGACCTGGGTTCAAGCGGTGACCCTTCCGAGCACGCCTGGCTTCACTTGGGAAGGGGGGTGGAGCTCAGCGGTACAGCTTCGCACGCAGAAGGCCCCGGGGGGGTTCGATCCCCGGCATCTCCAGGTAGGACTGGGGAAGACGCCGGCCTGAAACCCTGGAAAGAGGCTGCCAGTACGGTGTCCATCGTCGGTGGGGAAACGCCCGAGGGCGGTAGCCCGGGAAAGCCGGCCCTAAAGCCTTCGGATCTTCTGGCCTGTGCCACAAACTCACTATTTCCTCGGTCTCGGCCACCTCCACCCCAACCGCCGGAGGGGCATAATAATAAAACTGGTCTGCCTCGCAAAACTTGTTATGAGGATTTTGAAGACGATGGGTGGAAAGCACTTTAATCTCTCTAAAGCAGTGTTCTCCAACCTTGGGTCCCCAGATGTTTTTGGCCTACAACTCCCAGCATGCCCCAGCCAGCCCCAGATGTGCTCTCCCTAGCTGAGAGAGCACATCTGGGGACCCAAGGTAAGGAGAACACTGCTCTAAAGCGTTATATAAAAGCTCTGTTCTATTACTACTGACAGGGCGGTGCAAAGTTAAACACTTACTAGGCAGTAGTGCCCGAGTTTGGGGGAAAGAGGTGGGAAGGATCTTTATGGAGCCCACAAACCCCATCGACCTCCGGTCTTAGCCAAATTGTGCCCCCTCTCCCCTGGCCTTTTGGGATTTCTACGTCTCTCTGGAAGTATGTTTTGGGTGGGTCAGCCAGCCACCCGGTTACCCCCGGAGTCCCTTTTTCAATATATCTGCATACTTTATCTGCATCTCTGGGCTTAGGCCTGGCTCGCTCTCGGGGGAGGGGTCCATCCACACAATCCCGAGGTCCCAAATTCGGCCAGCTCATCAGCCAAAGGCCGAGCGAAGCCCAGATGCAGGACATTTTGTACGTCTGGTCACGATGGGAGACCAGCACCTTCTGCAGAGAACATAAAAACCACAGATTGGGGCGAGGGGTATGTGTAAAAACTTCCCATAGTAGCCAGGACAGCAGTGTAGCAGCCAGGACAGTACATCTTCACTGGCAGAACACAAATAGAATCTAACTCGCCCCAGTAGAGAAACACCACAGCGCCAGACCATCTGCAGAGTGTTACTTGCATGTTGATTAACACAAAGAGGCCTCTTAAGGCGCAATCGTATGCAAGATTAGACATTAAAAAAAAAAAGGCCTACAACTCCCAGCATGCCCCAGCCAGCATGCTGGGAGTCGTAGGCACTTTTTCTGTCTAAACTTGCACAGGACTGTGCCCTTAATCTCCCGGCATGGGACTGTTTTGAATGAGGTGCCCATCTCTCTCCCCCACCCAATATTATCCTCAACCCAGTGAGGGGTGGAACGCGAGCCCACCAAGGAGAAAAACCTCCGATACGGGGGGGGGGGTTATTTCTCTTCGGCTCCCTCCCATACCAGCTCCCAGGGGTTCTTTAGGGTTGTGTTTTGTTTCGGTTTTTTAAAAATTATTTTATTTTTTAAGTACATGGGTTTTGACAGAGCCCAAGAAACTGGGTCAGCTTCTCCCTTCCCCAGCCTTCTAAATTAAATATCACCGCTCATGCTCCAAAAGGGGAAGAAGAAGAAAAGAGCGGCTTCCCAAAAGGCAACCAATAGAAAGTAAGCGGGGGGCTTTCCCTCATCGGTTAACCCACGTTACCGCAAGCCGGTTTCCCCATCTGGATCTCGCCAATTCGCCCTCTGCACACAACTGTTCCATTCCCTCACTTCTGACAACGCACGCACGCACGATACAGCCTTTTAGCACTTCAAAGTCACCCCCCCTCCATCCCTTCCCCAATCCTCTTTTCCGTGAAGTAATTATATTCGATAGAACCAGACTTAAGAAGTGACTAACTGGGCAGGGAGTCCGTGCATATTCTCTCTTTCTCTCTCTCTCTCTCTCTCTCTCCCCCTGTATTCTGCCACCACAGCACAAGTGTTTGGAACGGCACACAGACCATCTCAGTTTTTCCATTTGGAAACAAATAAACAAACAGACACACACAGCCAAGTTTCCAGTCCCCAAGAAACGCTGGGAGAGGAGACATGCTTCAGGCTGAGCCTTGGCAATTAAAGCAGTAAAAGCTCACTTCCAAGGGTTAAGAATGGCCCCATCTGCTGTTATTTCTGCACAAGCGCTCCCAATCAGCACATTCAAAACAAGAGATACCCAACAGGCAGCCTCCTCCAACGGTGCTCAATCCTCTTGGCATCTCTGCATCAGGAACGATTGGAAGACATGAGACAAGAGACCTACCCATGGGCCACTCCTAGCACGAGTGGATTGGGAGGAGGCCAGAACAGATCACTGACTCATTAAGGAGACACAACAGGCAGCCTCCTCTGCAGGTGGGTAAATTTCTCAGTATTTTTGCAGTGGGAGCAATGGAACTATCTAAAGGAGAAAGATGGCAGGATGCCCTGGCCCCAAGCAAAGGTTCCGTGGGAAAGAGGAACAGGCCAGAGCACAGGATCATACAGAGAGGCAGCGGGCAACACCCTCTGTACCTAGGTGCTTTGGGTAAATCTAGGATTCAAAATTTAATTCTTTTTGACACACCAGATCCCTCACAGCATAGCTGGCTGGGGCATGCTGGGAGTTGTAGGCCAAAAACATCTGGGGACCCAAGGTTGAGAAACACTGCATTAAGGAGACACAACAGGCAGCCTCCTCTGCAGGTGGGTAAATTTCTCAGTATTTTTGCAGTGGGAGCAATGGAACTATCTAAAGGAGAAAGATGGCAGGATGACCTGGCCCCAAGCAAAGGTTCCGTGGGAAAGAGGAACAGGCCAGAGCACAGGATCATACAGAGAGGCAGCGGGCAACACCCTCTGTACCTAGGTGCTTTGGGTAAATCTAGGATTCAAAATTTAATTCTTTTTGACACACCAGATCCCTCACAGCACACAAGCATGCCACACTGCAGAAGCCGAAAACCAAGGTTTAACGCCACAAAAACCCACCACCTTCGAGGTCCCGGATGGCCTGCACCCTTGTCTCACCTCACAAGGCCGTGGGAATCCAGGAAGGTGCCTAATTCATCGATCCATCCCACACAGTCTTGTCTACACCAGGCATGAGGAAACCGCAGCCCTCCAGATGTGATTGAACTCCCAATTCCCATCAGCCCCAGCCAGCATCGCCAACAGTAAACCATGATGGGAGCTGTGGTCCAACAACTATGAACTCAGGTATAGCGGCTCCCTGGGGGTCTCAGAAAGGAGTCTCTCTCAGCCCTTCCCGGAGATGCCCAGAAGATTTAATAGATTTCATAGATCCTAGAGTTGGAAGGGGCCTCTAAGGCCATCGAGTCCAACCCCCTGCTCAATGCAGGAACCCAAGTTAAAGCATCCTTGACTGGTGGCTGTCCAGCCGCACCTTGAATGCCTCCAGTGTGGGAGAGCCCAGGACCTCCCTGGGTAGATTTCATAGATCATAGTGTTGGAAGGGACCTACAAGGCCATCAAGTCCAACCCCCTGCTCAATGCAGGAAACTAGAGGAGGGGTCTCCCATCCAAGTAATCACCAGGCCTGACCCTACTTAGCTTTCCACGCTCAAGACAAGCTGAGCCAGCGTGAGCTGCAACCTTCTATACGCAAAGCAGGCACTCCGCTACTGAGCTATGGGCATTCCCCTAAAAATAATATAAGATTCCAGTCCCCATGGTGCTGCATAAAGGGCTGATTGAAATAGGAAAATAGGGAGTTGCCTTACACCACCGAGTCACACCATTGGTCCATTCAGCTCGGTTTTTTCTGTTTTGAGAGGGGGAGTTTCAGAGAGGGGTCCTTCACAGCCCTACCTGGAGATGCCAAGGATTGAACCTGGGAACTTCTGCATGGGAAGCGTGTACTCTACCACTTTGCTACAAGCCCTTCAACCAGGAACACTCCCTTTGGTGTACTGTTTAGGCACCCAGCGCACAACAGAAGCAGTGGCTGTCCCTAAATTTTGGAATTCTCTTTCCGTACGCACCCACAGGTCCACCCCAGGAGGTTCACCAAAGCCTGAGCCTGTGCATCTTCCAGATGAGGAGCAAGGCATTAAAAAAAAAAAAAACGATTTCAAACTGCTTTTTCAATAGCCGGGGACAGGTGAGGATAAAACAGGCACTTGGGGACACAATGGGTTGTGAGTGCAAGTTCAACGATAAATGATTTCTTAAAAAACCAAACATGACAGGCTAGAAAGTGGATGCCTTGGAGCGCAGAAGCCCAGTCAAGATTTCCAGCAATCTGGTGCGGGGCGGCTGCAGGGGTGTGTGTGTGTTGGAGGCAGAGGGGAAAGCTTCCAATATCGTCTTATTTATACAATTCAGCATCCTCTGTTCTCAACAAGGGTCCTCAGAGAAATATTAACAACAATAACACAATGCAGCAGCAACGGCACAAAAAAAAAACAAACCCCAAAATGGAAGCAAAAAAAAAATAAAAATAAAAATAAATACATTCAAAAACCACAGGAAAAATTAAGTGTCTGAAAGCGCTCAATGAGATGGATCGCCCAGTCTCCTGGGGCAGGGAGTTCCACGGGTGCAGCTACCAAGATGACCTGATCCTGCACCTCGGCCTTCCACGCCACACAGGGCAGTGGGATGCATAACAAGGCCTACCCTGAGGCCCGCTGCATGCGCGTACACCCCACGCACATGTTCATTCCCGCTATTTCCGACATCCAGGCTGAGAGTGCCGTCGCTTACGCAGCCAAAACAGCACTATCCATACATCAGAGGGTTGGAAGAACCACCGTGGTTTGCAAAAGCACAAAAACACTTTAGGGGGGGAAAAATGAACGGGGGGGGAGAGAAGACACCCAATAACAGACCAGTGAGGACTCTGCATGCGCAGTGGTTGTGGAAGACTGAGAAGCTGTTGTGTGTGGGGTGGGTGAGGGCAGAATGCTGGAGGGAATGGCATGGAGCATCTTAGAAAAGCACCCCCCCCCTTGAACAGGAGCACGCCACGCTGCGACATTTTGTTGCAGGCAACCACTGGTTATATAGAATTTGCCAGGTTGCCGACTCAAGTCTCCCCTGGTTCTGCTGCTGCCTCAGCATGGCAGGATGCGCACCTCTTTGCGACTGCTCGCCTCGCCCTCTTCCAGAAGTTGCGTTTGGGCCCGCCGGGCCCACCACACTAAATCCAGTTACCCAGTGCCATTATCGTGATCACGTCCCTCTGGTTAAGGGGTCTCCTACACCACTCCTTAATCGCAGTGACGGGGCAAGGGATCGCCACCAAGGCACCTGTCAGCAGGCCTCCTCTCCTTCCCCGCCTCCCACCTTTAAGACCCAGGCGTCTATGCTGGGATCCTGAGAGAGGAAAAGGGAGTGGGGAGGGGGGAAAAAAAAAACCCAGGACATCTGTCCATAGACGCCTCCCTCAAAGCAGGGCAGAATAAAACATAAGTTATGTTTTCTTCTGCACCACTCAGAAATCCGAAATTTGCTGGAGGGATGAAGCAAAATGAGATGGGAAAAGTTGAATACGCTGCACTTCTCCCCTCTGAAAGAAGAAGCAGGCAGGAAGAGTACCTCCAAATGGTTACTCCACTTCCGCATCAGCGGGAATTTGGTTAGCAGGTGGCCCAATGCACACGGACGACGGAGATGTCTGGACGTTGTTGGAGGTTTTTATAAGCAGGGGCTGGCTGGACATCTGTCCGGGGGCGCTCATGGGATTCTGCTGTGCAGAATGTGGGGGGTTGGACTAGATGACCGCCAAGGTCCCTTCCGACACCAAAGATTCTAAAGGAAGCCCTCCTTCACACAGCGCATAGTTAAAACTATGGAATTCACTTCCACAAGAGGCAGCGATGGCACCAATTTGGATGACTTTAAAAGGAGAATTGGGACAAATTCCTGGAGGAGGCTATCGATGGCTACTAGTCCTGATTGGCTATATGCTACCTCCAGTATCGGAGACAGTATGCCCATGAACACGAGTTGCTGGGGAACATGGGTGGGAGGGTACTGTTGCACTCATGTCCTGCTCTTGGGATCCTGTGGGCAGCTGGTTGGCCACTGCGTGAACAGAATGCTGGACTAGGTGGACCTTCGGCCTGATCCAGCACGGGCTCTTCTGATGTTCTGTTCTTAAGGAGCCAGATTTCCGGCTCCAGTCGGTTTTCCCATTTCCTCAGTACGAAATATCAAGAAATACAAAGTTCGGGGACGGGAAGGACTTCCTGCATGTCGCAGACATGGGGATGCCGCGGACGTTCAGATTCCTGCCATTGATTGACCAGAACTGGCTGATCCCCTCCTCCACAGAAATCGTCATGCCAACGGCGTCCCGATGCCTGGGAGGGCCTGAGGCGAGAAGGGGGCCGAAGAGGCCACAAGAGTGAGTCCGTGGATGGTGCCAAGCCTAGCCATCTGCCGGAGACCAGAAAGGGTGAGAACTCTTAGGTAGGAAAAGGCTTAAATATCTATAGATCTACATATTTGGGACTCCGCCAAGAGCATGGGAGGGTCCACATACCCCAATCGCCACGTTCAGTTCTGCCATAGTCACCTGCTTGGCCCGTTCCACCGCCTGGACAACCTGCTGCTGGTGCTGACAGAAGAGAGGGACGAGCAGACAAAAAACACACCACCCCAAAATATTATTATTATTATTATTCCTTGTTGCTGCTGTGTTTACATCCCACCCACCCACCCTCCCTCCAAGAGGGCCCAGCGTGGGGGATCACGGGCACCCAAATCAGGAGAGATGCAAATTGCTCGTGCCCCACCCGCCCACCTCACCCCTTCTGGCTCAAGGCGGGAGGGCACCCAACGCAACCGGCACAACGCTCCGATCGTGAGAAGGCTCGTCAAATCCGCACCCGGCTCCCTGACGACCTTCTGCGTCCAACACAACTCGGCCTCGGCCTTCTCCTTCAAAAGCATTCAGCCTTTGTTTCTCCAAAATGTTCCTTGGGTCTTCCCTATCAGTACTAGCACTCGACAAGTGGAATATCTGCGACAAAATGTTGCAGGGTGGAATGTTCCTGTTCGCTGTTCCAGCTGGCTGGCTGGCTGGCCGGCCGGCCGCCCAGCCCCTCCTTCACAATACTCCATTCCATTCCCTTTCCCATCCCGGTTTTCCGTCGCCCCCACCCGTCAAATTGGTCAGCTTTCCGCGGCCATTAGTCCTCAGTGAGCTGTTTTGTGGGGGGGAGTTCCCCCACCCCTTAAGACGCTTCCCCCCCCCAAAAAAAAGGTATGTTTGTACTTCTGCAAACCACAGCAGTTCTCCCCACAGCCTGCTGACACCTCCCTCTTGTGCGCGGGTGATGCCGTGATGGCTACGCAAGCGACGGCACTCCCAGCCCGACGTCGGAAATAGAGGGAACGATGAAGTGGACTGGAAGGCGATTCAGAAAGCAAAATACTTCACAAGCCGCACATAATTTGACTTAAGATGACCTAAAGATGGCGACTGGGCTCAGAAAGAAAGGACAGACAGACAAGATTCTTTGGCAGACCTATCCTCGACGAACATCAGCGGTTATATTTAAAATGGCCCCGCATGCTGCTCCCCCAACGGCCTAGTCAGCTGCCTCCGGGAAGCCCACAAGTGCAGGGCAACAAGGCCGCTCCCGCCATTATTCCCCAGCAACTAGAATTCAGAGCTATAACACACACCCCTGAACACGGGAGGTTCTATTTTAGCTGCCATGGCCTAAGCTGCCATCAGCAGATGTCTCCCCGCTCCCCCTCCATGAATTTGCCTCCTCCCCTTTTAAAGCTAGCATCTTGCCTCAGTGAGTTCCGTAAGTTAGTTATCAGTTGGATGAGAAAAGGGCTTCCTTTTCCTCTCCCCTGAACGTTAAGATCATCAGAAGAGCCCTGCTGCATCAGAACAGGTGTCCATCTCATCCAGCACTCTGTTCACCCCGCGGCCAACCAGCTGCCCACCGGAAACCCACAAGCAGGACGTGAGTGCAACAGCACCCTCCTGCCCATGTTCCCCAGCAACTGGAGTACCTAGGCAAACTGCCTCTGAGACTGGAGGGGTAGCCACATAGCCATCAGGGCTCATAGCCATTGATGGCCGCCTCCTCCGTGAATTTGTCCAATCCCCTTTTAAAGCCCTCCAAATTGGTGGCCATCACTACCTCTTGTGGCAGTGAGTTCCATAGTTTAACTACGGTATGTGCTGTGCGAAGGACTTCCCACCATTCAGCCAGTGTTTTGTTTTATTTTATTTATTATATTTATACCCCGCCTTTTTTCCTGCAAGGAACCCAGGGCAGCTTACATAATCCTCCTCCTCCTCCTCCTCTCCATTTTAGCCTCACAACAACCCTGCAAGGTAGGTGAGGCTGAGAGTCAGTGACTGGCCCAAAGTCACCCAGTGAGTTGCATGGCCGAGCGGGGACTAGAACCCGGATCTCCTGAGTCCCAGTCCAACACTCTTAACCATTGTGCCACACAGTGTTTGACCCCAGGTTATAGTATTAGCCACTTTCTCCATACCAGGCTACGCTGGCTGGGGCATGCTGGGAGTTGTAGGCCAAAAACATCTGGGGACCCAAGGTTAGAGAACACTGCTCTAAGCTAACCAATCCCAGATGTTGTAACTTTTCCTCTTAGGGGAGTTGCTTCAGCCCCCGGATCACTTTAGCGGCCCTTTTCTGCACAATATATCATCATTTTTTTAGGTGGGGTGACCAGAACTGCACACAGTATTCCACATGTGGTCAGGCCGCCAACTTGTTAGAAGGGCAGCATGATATGGGCAGTTTTATTTGCAATTCCTTTTCTTGCTATGCCCAACATGGAATTTGCCTGACTGGACCTTCCTGTCAGGAGTGGTGCTCGGTACTGGAAAAAATCCGGGGCTCAGGCCCTCAGGACCCCCCCCAGCTCAAATTTGCATATGCTAATTTACAGATGCTCGAAAGTCTCTCGCTCTCTGTGCGCACGCACTTGTGTGTGTGTCTTTAAATGACTCTGACCCCTAAGGACACCCCTATTTGTACAAAGGGGAGTATGGAGAGAGGAGAGGAAGGCATTTGATTTCAGAAAAAAACCTCAGGCAGGAAGATTCAGGGGTCGGGGAAGCAGGAGGTGAAGCACCTGCGGGCAAAAAGCCAGCTCATCTAGGGCGATCAGACGCAACAGAGATCCTCAGGGCCCCTGGACCTTTCTTTCAGCAAGTTCCCATGGACAGCAGGATGGTGGGGCAGAGAGGCTCGCAGAGATGCGGGGCTCCAACTGAAATATTTGGGGCTCCAGCCCTAGTGGGCCAGTTTCACCAGACAACCCACCCACCCCCCACCTCCAGGTTCTAGTGTCACAAAAGAAGGAGAAAAGGCTTCAGCATATATCCCAATCGGTACATTTAATCTTTGTGAACTGCCCAGGGAGCTATTGGCTATTGGGCAGTGTAGAAATGTAATAAATGAAATGAATGAAAGGTATCCTGCCCCTGAACATGGAGGCTCTATTTCAAATAGCATTACTAACAGCCTTCGATAAGACACCCACACACCAACACACACACACACAATGGATATGTCTAACCATTTTCTCAAACTGGAACAAAAACAGGGGATGTCTGTGTGCTTCGTGCACTCCTTGCCAGTTCGGGGCGGCAAGATGCTGGCTGCTGACTCAGCACAGGAGGAGGAGGATCCCCCACTCTGGACATTCAGTGAGCATGCAGGAAGGGGGAGCTGAATCATGCACGGCAGATGCGCCCACGAGTCCACCGGCTGCACACCACAGGGGCTGGGCATACAGAAGGAGTGCAAAGGGGGGGGCGCTCTGTGGGTATGCCCGCAAGAAGATCAGCGGTAGGGGGCTTGGCTACCGGACACAATCCCGCTCCCCCTGCATGGCTTCACCGAATGCATGGGAGAGCGCTGGTCATGGGAGGGAGCTGGTCGTGTGCTTGCGCCACTTGCCCCTGCCTCTCTAAGGCTGAATCATCTTCTGAGCCACCGATGATGATGATCAAACCGATTAGATATTGATGGCTTGTCCATTTTTGTCCTACTGTTTTTATTGCCTGGTTATTTTTTTTTTAAAAAAACCCAAAACACTGTCCCCCATTTGGGGGGGGGGGCTCAGGCCAAAGAGCAATACAAAAATAAACTTTAAATAGTAGAATCATAGAAAAGTAGTTGGAAGGGGCCTACAAGGCCATCGAGTCCAACCCCCTGCTCAGTGCAGGAATCCAGGTCAAAGCATCCCCCACAGATGGCCATCCAGCCACACCTTGAATGCCTCCAGAGTGGGAGAGCCCACCACCTCCCTAGGTAGTTGGTTCCATTGTCTTATTGCTCTGACAGTCAGGAAATTTTTCCTGATGTTTAGGTGGAATCTGGGTTCCCGTAACTTGAGCCCATGATTCCGTGTCCTGCAAACTGGGATGATCGAGAAGAGATCCTGACCCTCCTCTGTGTGACAACCCTTTAAGTACTGGAAGAGTACGATCATATCTCCCCTCAGTCCCATGACCAATTGTATGCGTGTTTTAGGGCTCCAATTCAGATTGTAGGACAACCATGAGGTTTTAGGCTACTTCCAGTCCCGTTCCACCCCTTTTAAAAAATGGCTGCGGGGCGTGTGTTTTGACAAGCAAGTGGCTGCATTGAACTCCAACGGCGGGAAGCACGCAGCAAGAACTCCCATCTCTGAGATTCAGGTGTGCTGGCTCTCGCCGGCAGAGACGCCGCTGGGGTGGTGTGAGAACACGTCTCTGCATGTACAGGGACAAGACGCAACCTTCCACCTCTGCCTCTGTCCTTGCCGTCTTCAAACGCTGCCTGCCCATTTATCACGTCCATCGTGACAGCCACCATCACTGTGATCAGGGAAGGGTAAGAGCCCTGCTGGATCGGTCCAAATGCCTCTCTAGTCTAGCACTCTGTTCACACAGTGGCCTATGGGACGCCCACAAGGATTACATGAGTGAAATACCAACCTCCCACTCCCACAGCAACTTGTACTGACAGGCACGCCGCCTCTGATAAATGGTAGTAATATAGAGACCTCATGACCAGTAGCCTTGTCCCCCGTGCAACTGTCTAACCCCCTTTTTTAAAGCTGTCCAAATTGGCGGCCATCACTACATCTTGTGGCAGCGAGTTCCATAGTTTAACTACGCGCCGTGCAGAGAAGTCCCTTCCTTTCGTCTGTCCCGAAACCTCCCACCGTTCAACGTCATTGGATCATAGTATGATAAGGGAGAAAAACGACTCCCCAAACGGGGACAGTGCGCATTTCGGAAAGGGAAAATGTGTGCTTAAAAAAAAAAAAAAAAAAAGCACACCAAAAATACGCACTTTCCCTCCATAAAGTGTGAAATCAACATTTTTTATTTTTTATTTTTAAAGAGCATTTTTTGGAGCGCGAACACAAGTTCAGGGACTTGCAAACATTTTCAGAGAATGCGTTTCTCCTGCTCGCGTATCAGGGTTGAGAACAGGATATGTTTGCATGATCTGTAAACATTAACAACATTCTCATAAATCCCCAGTCCCCTTAGGGCGCACTCCTATGCACGTTTATTGGACAGAAAAATGTCCTACAACTCCCAGCATGCCCCAGCCAGCATAGCATAGCTGGCTGGGGCATGCTGGGAGTTGGAAGGACATTTTTCTGTCTAAACACGCATAGGATTTGTGCCCTTACTCGACTTTCTAAGTTAAAGACCCCCCCCAACGTTGTTACCTTTCCTCACAGGGGCGCCCCTCCAGCCCCGTAACCGTTTGGGTTTGCCCTTTTCTGCACCTCTCCCAGCTCTGTAACATCTTTCTTTGTGGCGCAGCGACCGCATTCGTGCGTAATAACAGCGAGCTCATTCCTAGCGCCTATGTTTTTGTAGCCCAACCAGCACCACCCACACACTAGAGGGAGGTTTATTAGCAGGCTTGGGGGAACCCCACGAGGTTTGCAGAAGTACCAAAAAAAAAAAAGAGTTCAGATGCTAGGGGACCGCAGCAGGAAGGGGAGAACCCGAAACAGCCCAAAAGGACTGAGCATTGCTCACGGGCCGCAGAACGCCCACGCGTCTGTTGGGGGAGGGGGAGGGGAATGGAATGGAATGGAGTCGCTCGAGAGGAAGGGCAGGGCTGGCTGGCTGGCTGGAACCCTGGACAAGAGCACTCTACGCTGCAACTTTTCGTCGCAGGTCCCGATAAGGCTAATACTACGAATGTTCCAGTTCGCAGCCAGACCCATCTGAGCCTTCACCCCGATTTCCCAGCGCTATCCCCCCCCCCCCATTTTAAAGGGGGCCGCGTGGGAGGGATCGAGCAGGGGGCGCGGCCCGTCGGAGACGCTTACCTCCTGGGACAGGAACGGGATCAGCTGGGCGCAAATGACGTTGAGCCGCTTGGCAATCTCGGTCTGCGAGGGTGCGGAGGAGAGAGAGAGAGAGAGAGAGAGAAACACACACACACAAACACACACAAAACAACACTACAAAATGTCAGACACGGTGATGACGCCACCAGCAACAGTAGAGCCCTCGCTTTGCACGCGGAAGGTCCCAGGTTCGATGCCCGGCACCTCCAGGTAGGGCTGGAAAAACTCCTGCCTGAAACCCCGGAGAGCTATTTTTGTCAGTCAGTGTCGACCATACTGGGCTAGATGGACCCGGGGTCCGACTCGGGATAAGGCAACTTCCGATGTTCCAACGTTTACACTTTCCAGCTGGAGGTAAACGGCCATCCACACAGTATCCTCCACCCTCCCCGTTCAAGCAAACGCCGACACACACACCCTTCCACCCCTAGCCGTGCCCTTCCATCTAAAGAAAAGGATGCAAAGCCCTTTAGTTTCATGCAGCCTCTGAGCATGCACAGAGTCCTCCCCTCATTGGTAGAGGGGAGGAGCTCCCCCCCCCAGGGGCACCTGACATCGCAGGGTGGGGGCAGACATTTGGGAAGGGCGGGGTGCTGTCTGCACTCTGGTTTGCCACTTCATCTTTCGAAAGCATCTGCTTCCATGCTGGTTTGGGAAATTAAGCATCTCTCAGACACACACAAAAGCAGGAGGGGAAAAAAACCCCCCAGATGTACAAGCACATACACACAGCCCAAAAGAAAAAGGTGTGGGGGGAGAGATCTGGGCGGGGGGGGGGGAGCGGGAGAGAGAGGCACTGAGGCAAAGGCACTGGCAATAGGTACTTTCTGGGAAAGATTTAATTCTCTCCTGGGGCCCGCGGTAATGGATTCTCCTTCCTAATGCACTGATGGGCAGGCCACTCCTGGGGGAGAGCTGCCTCCAATTCACTCGTGCTCGTTAATGTTCAATTTAGTGGCACTTTAACGCTCGCAGTATGAAAAATGATCAGGCTGCCTCGCAAGGCTCCCCCCTCCCTTCGCCACCTCCTTCTCCTCTTCTCTCAATTTGTAGAAGGCTGCTGCTTCTGTCCCCCCCCCCCCCCCGGCCCTCCTAAAAGAAAAAAAAGGGGGGGAGAAGGCCCTACACAGGCATGGGGCTTTGCTATGGGTTCCCCCCCACAAAAAAACACCCCACAACCGGGTGTTTGGTAACCCCCAAATACCCGAGCTACCAAGAAGGATCGGCCACAAACCAGAATGCCAAACGGTGGTTCGGAGTGGGCTTGCACTGAAAACCACGGCGAAGCCTTGGTTGCAAGTGCTCCCCGGCACGGTGCAGACAGAGCCCCCTTCCTCCTCTCTCGCGATCTTTTTTTTTTTTTAAAGGGGGATTTTTTAAAAATGTAGATCTATATATTGCAGTGTCCTCCAACCTTGGGTCCCCAGATGTCTTTGGCCTACAACTCACTAGACCCCAGTTGTCAGTGAGGTGGTAGACCTCTTCTCTAGGCCAGAAATGGAGATGCTTTTTTTTCAGTCAGGGGTCCCCTGGAGGCAGTCCATCAGGGGACCTGCACCGGGGGGGGGGGGATCCATCAGGGGACACCCCCGTTTCTCCCCTCCCTCTCTCACGTGACAGACACTCCTCCACCTAATAAACCCAAGAGGACATTTTGGAAGAGGCATGTCGGGGGCCTGTAAACCCAATCTAGCCTCAGGCCTGCCTCTAACCAGCAATGGGAACATTGGCCTACACTGCAGGATTGTAGCATGCTATTCTCTCAGCCCGACCCTTGCCAATATTAACACTGGAGTACACCGCAGGGCTGTTGTAAGAGCCTCTCTCTAAGCCTCAGCTCTCTTTGCTTGCAGTATGGGAACAACTAAGTAAATTTTTGCAGGGGTGTGTGTGTGGAGTGCTATTTTTTAAGAAATGCTTTAGCCCAGCCTCGCCCAACTGGGTGGAGCCACCCATGCCCAGCTGGCACAACCGTTAAAATTTCAAGTATGACGTGGAAGAAGCCACAAGATCGAAAAAGCATGAACTCCTGACTTTGCGGCTACCTCTTGACACAAGGGGTGGACAAATCCATTCTGGCACATGCCAATTTCTGACGTTCTCAATAATACATGTGTTCCGTCCCCGTTTCCGCATCAGTTTGCAATTTTTTATTTTTAAATAGAGGCTTAATGAAAATACTCATTCATTTTTGTATGCATTTCTCCCAACAGACCTGTTTTTGTGCGCAATTTTCCCGGAACACATGTAGTTTTGGCAAGACTTTCCCCCCTAATGTGCGCATTTTGAAATGCTATTTTCCCCTTCATATACGAATGCTTTCATCTGAGAAACGAATTGCAAAATTCTGAGAAGTGTGCGAAGCCCACAAGATGACAGTGTTCCGGTTCAGGCTTTAGTGTGACAAGAGCGAATTTACTAGGTCAGTTTAGGCCTTTTCTGCAGTGGCACCCCGGTTGCGGAATGAGCTCCCCAAAGAGGCTCGCCCTGGCGCCTACATTGTACTCTTTCCAGCACCAGGTGAAGACCTTTTCATTCTCCCAGGCATTTTAATCATCTTAATCATTTTTATCTTGTAGTTTTTAACTCTGTTACTGTAATTTGAACTGCTGCTAGCTTTGCTGTTTGTTTTTAATCTGTGGTTTTAAATTTTATAGTTATATTATATTGTATGTTATGGTTTTAACTGCTGTAAACTGCCCAGAGAACTTGCGTATCGACCACTATTGGGTGGTATAAAAATGTATTAAAATAAATAAATAAATAAATAAATAAATTTGCTGTAACGTGCGAACTAAAGAATCACCCCCACTCCCAGTGGACATCCTGGTGCTATAGTAAAATCTCTGATTCCTATAGACAGCTATCACTCCTGCCCTGGGGGAACATTTAAAAGCAGCTTCTCCAATGTGTACCAGGGTGCGAGGGCCACGAGGAGAAAGATTGCCCGTACCAACAAAGTCTCTCTCTTGCCTTTATCTCATTGACAATCCTGGCCCACTTTGCAGAGGTGCCGTTAGTTACGAAATACTTCACGTTATTTATTCATTCATAAGAATTTTATACCACTTAATATATTAAAATCCCCAAGCAGTTCACGTTAAAATACTACAATATAACAATATTTTTAAGAGAGAAAAATAAGAAATCATTAAAGGCATTACCTGGCCATAATAATAAAACAGGGAAGCAACAGAGACCCTTACAGATCAGGGAAAGCCGGTATGAAGAAGTACATTTCAAGAGGCATTTGACGATTCCTGCGGCCCCTGCCTCTCGAACCACGCGCGGGAGAGTGTTCCAGGAGGTGGGTGCCGCTACCAAGAAGGCCTGTTTGCCTGCCGTTACCCAAGGGTGGCCCCACGTCGAGCGCATTACAGTAGTCCAATTGTGAAGTTAAAAATGATCACCACCCAACGTTTAGCTTTAAGTGGGAGGGGCTGCAGACCAAAGGCAATCACTTCAGGGTGGGGGGGGGTTCAAGCCCCTGAAGCTCTCAGCTTTGGGGTGGGATGAAGAAATTAAACATGGGGGGGAGGAGAGAAGCCTACGCGGAAGCCGCGCAGCAACAACCGAGGCAATGTGAATGGTGTGACCTTTATTTGCTGGCAATAAAGCTTGCCATGGGGGCAGGACCGGGGGGGGGGGGCTGAGTGGCATTAAAAAGACACCTGCTGGGCAGGACCTTAATCTAAGGGGAGGCACCGGCCTGGAGAGGAAGGAGTTCGGGAGGGAGGGAGGGCGAAGGAGAGAAAGATCCATCAGCGCACCAAGGTGATAACCCCCGAAGGCTGCCGCGGCGGCAGCTCCCATTTGTCACGCAGGGGCTGTCAGAGCCCAGACTTATGAGCTCTCGTTAAAATGAGGGGAGGGAGGGAAAGAAGCGGGGGGGGGAGGAGAGAAGCGCAGACAGCCTGCTGGCAGCTGGCCAGCCGCACCTGAAGCCGGCCGTAAATCCTGCCGTCTGTGCGGCACAAGGAGCAGCCGGAGGGAGCCAGTGGAGGGGCCGCGGCTGGCGGATTCCGAGAGGGAGCAAAAAATTTAAAAAAACGGGCAGAGGGGAAGGGAGCGAAGGCCCGGCTGAAGCTGCTCCAAGGGCCCATCGACGTATGGCGCCGTCGCGGGTCTGAGCCCCGCTCGTGGCCGGATCAGCCCGAGGTCTCGGGGGGGCCCTGCCTCCGGGAAGCCTGACGAGCGGCACAAGGCCGCTCCCTGGTGCTTGCGGCCTGCCTGGCCTTTGCGGGCAGACTGCTTCGGAGCAAGGCGGCTCCACTTAGAGGGCCGGAGTGAATTGAGTGCACCCTGGAACCTGGAATCACATTTGTTAGTCAATGTGATAACAAAAACCAACCTGGGTCCTACTTACGAGTAGAACCCTTGAAAACCTTGCGGATCGTGCCGACACCGGGCCCACGGCCGCCAACGGGCCGATCCTCCGTGAAATGGGTAATTTCGTTTTAAGTGCACACGGGAGCTTTGCCGAGTCAGACCCAAAGTGTCCTGTTTTCAAGGGCGGGCCAGGGGCGCAGGAGGAGACGGAATCTTCCCGCGGCACTGCCCGGCTGGGCACCAACGCAAGCGTGCAGGCCTATATGAGGCCCCGGTACAGATGTGCCCTTCCGCTATCGCCCCGGCGGTCATCTCTGCTTCCCCAAATCCACCGCTGTAAGCATTCCACTCTCCCACACTGCCCTGTATGCCGGGAACCCCCATCCCAAAACACTCACACGTGGCTACCTCTCCTCTCTTCTCCTTGGGACTCGCTGGCATGCAAAAGCACTCAGAGAATCATCGAAAAGTAGAGTTGGGAGGGGCCTACAAGGCCACCGAGTCCAACCCCCTGCTCAATGCAGGAGTCCGGGTCAAAGCATCCCCGACAGCACCACTCGGTTAAGAAAGCCGTTCTCAGGTTGCTTGAACTCGGTCCTCCCCCGCTGCCCTTCGCACTACCTTCTGGGCTCGCCACCCTCACCGCCGCACCGCCAGCTGTTCCACAGGTAAGTGTGCAAAATTTCTTGCCCACCATTAACACGAACAGCCCGCTGCTAGATCTGTTAAACTTGCATATCGACCACTCATTGGCATTAGGAGAGAAATAAAACGGGGACTCTCCGCTGCGCCTTTCCCCCGCAGTTTCCCACACACCCCCACAACTTGCCCAAACGTAGGTCGTGAGCTCCTCGAGGTAGGGAGGGGAGGAAATTCGTTCGTTTCTCGTTTCAATACACTCCGACCTAACTGGCACTTCCCAAACCAATACAAGGACCGGAACGAAACTCTTTTGGATTTACACTTCTCTTAATCCTGCGATGCAGCTCTCTGACTGCACACGGCGTGCAAACAAGGTGCACATCGGAGTGGGGCACGGGACGGCAAGAGGGTGTATGGATTCTCATGCGTGCAAAAACGCCCACAAAATGTTGTGCTGGGCTTCCAACGTGGAAACGGAAAACTGCAGAGAGATCATACAACAGCCTTCCCCAAGGGGCGGACAGGAGTTTCCCAAAACATCTGGAGGTCACCCATTCAGGAAAGCTGGTGTAGAAAGAAATGCGCAGACCTCGAGGGAGGGGCCTGCCGGCGTTTCCTTTCGTTAGCAACAGCTACATCAACGGAGCAAGAACTGGAGCTTGTTCCCCGCCTGCAGTAGCTTTTTTAAAACAAACGAACACAAGGTTTCCATATGCTTACCTGTTTGTGCATTTCGATGTTCAACCCGTAGGACATTTCGTAGTACTGCAAGACAAAGCAAAACGACATTCAACAAGGGATTTTGTTGGCAGGGGGGTGTTAAAAGTGGCCGCAGGAAAACTGGGCCTCAGTCTCCCATCTGCAGTATGGGTACAGTGCTACTAATCTACATTGCAGGGTTGTTGCTGGAAGGCTTACAAGACAGCACCGGTGAAATACTTTGAATACTCAACAGCGCCATGCAGATGGGAGATTTTTTAAATTAATTAATTATCATCATCTTTCCCCCTCCCTGCCTGCTCCAAAAGCTGGGGAGTGAACAACCTGTGAATTAAGCTCCAGAACTTGCCCCCGCCCCCCCCCCCACACACACAACGCCAGGGCACACCAAACAATGCAAAGCAGAAAAGAAATTTGGAAAAAATAGAGGTTGTGCAGAGTGCCTTTCTCTCGGGGCCAAATTACAAGCCACAC
The DNA here is from genome assembly GCA_021292165.1 of Shinisaurus crocodilurus. Lineage (NCBI taxonomy): Eukaryota > Metazoa > Chordata > Lepidosauria > Squamata > Shinisauridae > Shinisaurus > Shinisaurus crocodilurus. Next base: position 92,632,466 of record CM037882.1, read on the forward strand.
TCCACACAGCTGAGGTGGGGCCATCACCCTCAGGGGCTTTCCCTATTACGAGGCGGCTGGACTAAATATGCACATATGTGTTGGCAGTATAGCTGACTAACTAGATATATAGTTAGTCAGTTACCAGTTTTCAGTCAACGTGTAGCGCAGTGTTCTCCAGCCTTGGGCCCCCAGATGCTTTTGGCCTACAACTCCCAGCATGCCCCAGCCAGCTACGCTGGCTGGGGCATGCTGGGAGTTGTAGGCCAAAAGCATCTGGGGACCCAAGGCTGGAGAACACTACTGTAGTGGGACCAAGAAACAGAACTGGGGCGGGGCTATGCAAAAAAGGGGGCAGAGCCATGCAAATAGGCACTGGCCTGCTTCCAACAGTCACCACCAGCCCCCGTCTTAATTCCACCCCCCATGCTACCCCTCGTGCCCCCTTCGACTTTCTCCAACGTACCGATGGCCGGCGCTAGTTTCAAAGAGCAGGGTGGGGGAATGTAAAGCCCTGACCCCTGGGGGGTGGGGAAGCGGAAAAACTAACAAGCGACTCGTGTCGCAGATCTCTGCTGTAGGGACAGGAGAGAGCAGGCACCGGGGGAAATATTTCTCAGGGTGGGGGGGGAGGGAGGGGGAGGGAGGGGGGAGCCCGCTACAACCCCCATCATCCACAACTTTTGGCCATGCTGGCCGGAGAATACGGGAGTTGTAGTCCAAAACTCCCCAGAGCCGCCTCGAGCGCCATTCTTCCTGCTAGAAAGGCGGGGTACACATCAAATATATAAATAAAACATTCGGCGGCCACCATATTGGGGAAGGCTGGCATAGAAAGAATTATGTGAGCTTCGTTCGGGCCCACCCTCTCCCCACAACCCACCCGAGCACCCCGCGGACCACTCACCATGACATAGTGGCGCTGAATCTCAGTCTTTTCCGTCGCCAGCTTCTCACACTCAAGCTTCAAGCTGTGAACATGGGGAGGAGGAGGAAGAGGGCGGGAGCATCAATCCTCCACCCCATACAGTCACACGGGCTCAGATGACCCCTAACTCTTTGCAGGGCCCATTCACACAACCCCCCTTCCTAAGCCTGCAACAGGGCCCCTGCCCCCGATTTTCATTTCAGGCGCAGTTCACTTGCGGGAAACTGGTGGCCAAAAGTGCACATACCAAATTCGTGCGCGCACACAAAAGCTGAATTCTGTAGCCTGTATAAATTATGCAAATTTTGCCCTCATTTGCATGATTTATTCAGCTTTTTTTTACTATTTTGCATAATCAATTCACAGCTTGGGCAAGGAGGTCAATACAGGCTACTTCGTGCAGTTCTTAATCAACCGCTGCAAAAATACAGTTTAACCACCATTCTGGCTTTTAAGGTCTAGAAACTTGGGGGTGGGGGCAATTGAACATAAAAACTATTAAAGCTGAGATGCTTAGGAATCTCACATTCTGTAGCTTCTCTGCATTCCCATGGAACTGTGAGAGAGACACAGCCCCAAGCGCTGGCATCAAACTTTACAAGCAGCAACCCCTCCCTAAATGCTCCAAAATGTTAACCTTTAAACAATCAGATCTCTTCCTCCCAGCCATTTTGTGATTTACGTTGGTGCGTTGGCAAGGCTGTGATAGCTGGGGCTGATGGGAGTTGCCCTCCAGATATTTTGGACTGCACTCACTCCGTACAAGGAACCCAGGGCAGGCATCAGCACCTGAGGGCAACAGCCTAAGACGCCAAGTCTACTTCTGATGCAGAAACACACAGGTTCCTCCAAGGGCAGGTAACTCTTTACGTTCCACCAGACCTGCTGAAAGTCTAATTTTTCCCCCTCTACCCTCCCCCTCACTTTTTCCTTGTGTGTCATGACTTTTTTAAAGATTGTAAGCTGCTTCGGGAGCATTTTTGGCTGAGGGGTGGGATAGAAATACTTTAAATAAATAATAAATGCATGCCCTAGAGGCAATATTTTTCAGGTATCAGTTTGCAAAGCACCTTCCTTTCTCATTCAAAAGAAAAGGAAACGCTTGGGATGCCACGAGTTTAAGAGGTACCTGCCATGCACAGAGGCTGAGGAACCTCCCCCCCCCCCCCGAAAAAGAACACGGCAATTTTACCTGTGGTACTGGTTTTGCAAGAACTGAAATTCCTCTTTTATCCGGTCCAAGATCTCTGGGTAAGTCAGCTTCAAGGACTGGGGGGTGGTTGAAACTACACTGGCGGCAGCCGCGGCAGCAACAGCAGCTGCGGCAGTGGCGACGGGCGGCGCCTGTAGGTGAGCCTGAGAGGGACAGGTAGAAAAAGCACCAATCACCGCCCACTGCAGACAGTGGCAGATTCTCCCCGTCCTGCTCCTGACCCTTCTGGCCAAAACTAGTCTTTCCTTCTAACCATAAAAAAGCAGGCACCTGAATCTGCTATGCCGAGATCCCATGCCCTTCTGCCTTTTTTCACGCCTCCCCCGCTTACAGTAAGTGGAGGAGGCTTTAAAAGGCAGAAAGACAATAAACACATGTCGCACAAACCAATGCAGGCCTGCTCAGAAGGCAAGTCCCACTGAGTTCAACAGGACTTACTCCCAGAAATAATGTGTTCTAGAATTACAGCCTTAAATCTGAAGTCGTGGTCTGACAGACCCTAATTAAGATATCGTTTGGCAGGGGAGAATAACAACCAAAATTAATTAACGTAAAACCCTTTCCCGTGACATTCTAGTTATTGTTTATAGCACAGGGGTAGCACCTGAGTTCTGGAGCATCTCCCAATGTTTATTTATTTATTATATTTATACCCCGCCTTTTTTCCTGCAAGGAACCCAAGGCGGCATACATAATCCTCCTCCTCCTCTCCATTTAATCCTCACAACAACCCTGTGAGGTAGGTTAGGCTGAGAGTCAGTGACTGGCCCAAGGTCATCCAGTGAGTTTCATGGCCGAGTGGGGAATAGAACCCGGATCTCCCAAAAGTCCCAGTACAACACTCACCACTACGCCGCACTGGCTCTGTTAATGTTAATTCTTGTGGGGTCTCAAAGACCCCAAATGCCTTACTTGCGCACTTTGTCTTCAACTCAGAGCCTTCTGGAGGTATGCATTTTTTATTATATTCTTTTTGAAACAGACGCAAAAAGAATGAATGATACATACAACCACTCTTAAGTGATGCATCAACATAAAGTGGCTAAATCTGTTGTTAAATGAGAGCTGTCACCACGTTACCAGCCCCGAAATGCCTCGGATGCCGCGTGTGTCATTTTTCTTCCCAATTCATCCCACTGATTCCTGTGTCTGTTTAGGGATGCCCTCACATTAAACACACATAAAGGAGGAAAGGTTGAAATGCCACGGAACCATCAAAACCCCTTCACCGCAGGAGAATACACGGAGAATGAAGCAGCACAGGTACAGAGGCGACGGGGCAAGGGAAGAAAAATTTCACATATTTTTATACCCCTTTAGAGATTACGCATAGGGAGGTTAAACCGGGGTCTCCTTCAGTACTGATGGGTCTTCCATTTATTTGGCCTCCAGCATCAGAATCAATACTGCAGAATGGATTAAAAAAAAGATTTCCAGTTTATCTCAAGGAGCGCCTCCAGCAACCTCAAGTAGGCCGCTCAACAAGATCTGCCACGGATGGCCTTCTCCTTGTCCCATCAGCCAGACTGGAGGGGACTAGGAAGAGGGCCTTTTCTGTGGCGGCCCCCAAACTGTGGAACTCTCTCCCCAGTGACCTCCGCCATGTCCCCTCTTTGATGAGCTTCCGCCTTTTCATTAAAAACATGGCTTTTCAGGCGGGAATATGGGGTGGGTTAGGATTTTAACATTTCATACTGTTTTAGTGTATTTTAATCTGTTTTGTTTGATTGTATGTTGTACATCGCCCAGAGTGGCCAGGTACCGGCTAGATGGGTGATTTAGAAATACAATAAATAAATAAATAAATAAATCTTTCACATGCAGTATCTGTGCAACGTGAACTTGTTTATTTTGTGAAGCCTTTTTAAAAAAAATTATTTGATATATAGAATCATAGAATAGTAGAGTTGGAAGGGGCCCATAAGGCCATCGAGTGCAACCCCCTGCTCAATGCAGGAGAACAGATGTGGGCAGCCCAGGCAGTCACCCCTCCAAGCACTGAACCGGCTCATACCTGCTTAGCTTCAGCATGCGGCCTGCATGATGCGCTCTCAATGTGTTACTACCAGAAAGAATAGGGGAGTATTTAAAATGGCCTCGCCTTTATGAGTAGTTCTCATGTCCCTATACTTCTTGACCCCAAGACACACACGGCAACTACCCCAAGGGCTTGCTTGCAAGAAACAATTAAAATTTGAGCTGACAGTTACATCAGTGTAAAACCTTGGTAAAGGGGCTGAACACCCCCCAAGGATAGAATAAATGCATAGATCATAGAGTTGGAAGGAGCCTACAAGGCTATCGAGTCCAACCCCCTGCTCAATGCAGGAAACTAGAGGAAGGAACCAAACTCTGAGGAACTTTTAAGTTGGGAGGTAACTCACCGGGGGCCGGTTTTGGGGGAACATCCTTGGAGCAAAACCATAGGATTGCGCCTTCAGCTATGCCACTTCTGCTCCTGTCTGACCGCGCGCGCTGACCTGTGGAAGATAAGGAAACATCTACAGGTGACCAAGCCTTTTACGATGTAACTGTTGCTTTTCTCATGCCACCAAATGTGCCCCAGAATAAGTATGTATGGGCAGACTGTTCAGAAAGAAAATGTTTAGATCTAGTAACTTTGAAGGAGCTATTAGTAAGGCTGCAATGAAAACATGAATGGGGTGGTGGTGGTGGTGGTGGTGGTGGTGAGGACATAACTCCACAGACATTTCAAGCACTAAAATTAATACTGGATGAACTGCCACAATCATGGAGTTCATGAGTTCCTTCCCCGCCCCCCATCACCCACATTTTAAGAACATATGAAGAGCCACGCTGGATCAAGCCAGAGGCCTATCTAGTCCATGCCTGATCGCCTATGGCAGTTGAGAATTGACCACAGGTGACCAGGTACAGTTTTTGTTACATTGGAAAGAAACTGGAAATTAAAAACAAACACACAGAAATAGATTGCTGAGGGGACACAATCTGGCTAGCCGGTTTTGAGTGAATCTGGCTACGGACTTTTGGATACATGAAGAGCAATCCGTTGCGTGTCTACTCAGATGGACGTTACACTGCGCTACCGGAGCTTACTCTCAGGTAAGTGTGTATGGAATTGCAGCCTTAACTATAATTATTAATATACAGTATTGCCAACACACTTACTGCAATCCTTACAACAACACCCTTGTAAGGTAGGTCAGTATAATTATCCCCATTTCGCAGACAAGGGACCGAGGCTGAAAAAATGGCAGCTCCCCTAGACAGTCCACTGCAGAGGTGAGATTCAATCAATGTGGCTCAGGCTCACTTTCCCGGGAGTAGGCCCCACTGAAATCAATGGGACCTACTTCTGAGTAGACATATATAGGATTGCACTCTTGGTCTCTTAGCCACTGTGTTGCAAGGCTGTTGTTACAAAACCCTTATTTTCCACCGATGTGGGTTAAACTGCAGAGCTGGGTGACTTTAACTGGAGGCAAGGCCTTAAAACCCAGAATCCATTTGCAACACCAGGGCTCAGCCCCCAAAGCACATGAAATATTTTAATATATAAGAGAGCCTCTGGGCACGTCAAGTGCATCTTTTTGTCCCCCCACCATCAAGCAATCAGGCCTGGGAAGAATGAAAGAGTATGTGGACGCCACAAAGCTTATATTTCTTTTCAAAATGTCTACATAGCTGGCTGGGCATGCTGGGAGTTGTAGGCCAAAAACATCTGGGGACCCAAGGTTGGAGAACACTGGTCTACATGGTCTTGTGTGAAGTGGGGAAGGGACGCTCCAGTTCGGGGCAGCAGTGAATAAGGTGATACTCCCATTCACTCCAGCCCAACACTTTTATCAATTGCTCCAGGGTAAGGTAGGGAGAAAGCATAAAGACACAAAGGCAATCAGAGAAGCAAATCACTCCACACCAAGGCCACCCTCCATTCACCAGGGTACCACCCATTTCCAGCAGATCTTATCTGTACCCCTCTATTAACATACAGGAAGCATTCATAAATTTATCGCAAGAGCAGCCCTGTGGACCAGGCCAAAGGGCCATTGAGCCCAGTATCCTGATTCCAACAGGGAAGCCTGCAAAGCAGGGCAGCAGGAAAGGGTACAGCCCCCGCCCCACCTTGTCCTTTCACCCTCACTGGCTGGTAGCCAGAGGTGGGTGGATTCTGCATCCAGAAGTTCCAATGAGCTATCAAGGCTTTCAGTAAAGAGAACCCACCCACCCACCCACCCACTCCCCCAGCGTCACCATGATCCTTTATTCCAGCCTTCCCCAACCTCGTGCCCTTCAGAAGTTTTGGCCGACAACTCCCAGGATTCTTGACCACCGGCCATGCTGGCTGGGGCTGATGGGAGTTGAAATCCAAAACATCTGGCGGGCACTAGGTCGAGGAAGGCTGCTTTACTGTTTCCCAGCTAGGCACAACTACCTAATCTATGGCGCTGAGAGAGAGAGAGAGAAGTGTAAGATTACATCCTTGCAGTGTTTTGAACAAACCCCAGAAAGACAAGGTTTAGTTTTCCCACTGGGCCCATAAGCACACATGGAAGAAGCAGATACACAGCCTAGCAGGTTGGGTTAAAAAACGGGAACCAGAAGCACACTCCTAGACTTGGAAGTAAATCCCAGGGTGTGCATTCAGCGGAGCTTACTAGCTAGCAGGTGTTTAGGATGGCAGAGGAGTTCAGGTCAAGTTCATCAAGATTCTCCTCCTCTCTCACTGTCATGTCCACACAATGGGGATTTGGGGCTTGTGGCCCAGCAGGGATTCGAACCCAGGACGCCCCCCCATCCCTCCAAGGCATCCCTACCCCCAAGCCACTGAGAAGTAGCTGCCTCAGGCAACAGATTTAAGCTGCAGTTAAAGGCTGAGGAGAGATCTGACCCACAGGGGCCCAATCCACCAAGACAGGCCCCCACCAAGTAATGAAATGAACAGGAGCTGTCAGTATTGATGTTAGTTTCAGTGGGGACTTGGGAAGCCGTCAGGCCCTGTGCTCGTTCGTGGAATTGGGGTGGGGTGTTGGACGTTCCACTTTGGACTCGGATCCATCTGGAACTCTCCCATGTCCGAGGTACAGAACTACTTCAAATCACACCCCCTGTGGCAACCAGATCTCGAGTCAGGGAAGAATATAACGTGTAGGCCTGATTTTGGACACATCTCTCAAAACCACCCCACCTGTAGCCTTAAGAAACCCCACCAGCCCAGACATGCCCCCAATAGCCACTCAGTTAGTGGCAAGTTTTTTTTTAAAAAGCCATCTTACAACACCTTCTAATATCAGATCTCCAAGTGCCAAAGGGGCCACCTTTCTATTCTCCACCATCCCCCATTCCTTTTTACATGAGGGGTTTTTGAAGCCTGCTTGCAGCCCCCTTCTTCCCCTCCCCTATAATCCCATACAGGTAGGATGCTGGAGCTGGCCAGGGTTATTCGGGAGCTACAGGAAAGCACTCTGCACATGCTCAGGGGTGCCCTGCTAATTCCTTCAGAGAAGAAACACAGAGGGGAAAAACAACAAGCTTAAACCCGGGGGAACCTCTGATTCAAATAAAGAGATCCCCACATACACTAGCTGGTCAACTCTTTGCCCTCGGGAGATACAGATGGGGGGGGGGGAGAGAAGAAGAGGGAAATAAGAAGTATAAGCAAACTGGCATACCATTGTTTGTACATGTGTACTAGGGGGGCGGCCCACATAGGAAGAAACAGGCACACCTATCTTTAAAAAAAAAAATACTGCTTCACCCCCTAACACATATATACATACCTCCTCCCTCTCACCCACCCCCCAGGACCCACCCCCATTCAGATCCCCATTCTTTTAGAAACCCCTCCTCCCAACGCCTCTTAACTCCCCAAGAAACTCTCATCTCCTCCCCCACCCCCAAAATTGGACCCCTTCCCCCTCTGCGTACTCGCAGACCCCTCTGCCTTCCCAACCCACGCCAGCCAGCCGCCCCCTCCCCCATCTCGCCCTCCCCACATCATCATTTTCCCAGCCCAAACAATGGGATCTGCTCTTCCGTTTCCAGCCCTTGCAGAGCAGCAGGTAAGAGAGAGAGAGAGAGAGAGAGATCAGGCAGCAGGAAGAGGCCTCCCCTGCCTTCTTCTCAGCTCCCCCCCCCCCATCACACACATACACGCCTCGCTCCCCGCCCCCGCTCTGAAAAAGGCAATCATAGGAATACACAAACACAAGCTCTTACCACGGCGCAGGAGCCAGGATCGGGGCCCCTGAAGCCAAGCCGCCGGCAAGCAAGGAAGGGAGAGGGTGGGTGGGGTGGGAGAGAGAGAAAGAGAGACCCCCCCTTTTCCCCCCGCCTCCCCTTCTTCTTTCCCCTCCCCTCCCCAAACAGCTTTGCGGGGGAGAAGCGATCAATGAACGAGCGCCAGCTCCACGTGGGGTCTGGCTGCTTCTCTTTTGCCACAGCCGAGCGCGCCGCAGCCAATCAGGAAGCAGAAAAGGGAGGGGGAAATTAAATAAATAAAAAGGGCGTTCGGTCCCCACGTGGGGGGAGAAAAGCACAAAGCCGGCGGAGGCTCCTGATTGGTCCGAGGCGGCCTCCCGTAGAAAATGTGTCAATCTGTAGAACCCGATGTAGCCAAGGGGAGGAGGGCGAAGGGGAGAGATGTCGGGAGGAGGAGGAGGAGGAGGAGGAGGAGGAGGAGGAGCGGGTTTTATGTTAACCCTTTCGCGCTGGGAGAGAGGAAAATTGGTTTAACCCTTTAAAGGACCAGAGGAAGGGGGAGCTGGTTAACCCTTAAAGGACTGGAGGGATCCTGCGGAAGAAAGGAATTGGCGTAACCCAGCCTTCCAGATGTGTTGGACTCCAACTCCCATCTGCCCCAGCCAAAACGTTTTTTAACCATTAAAGGCCTGGAGGTTGACGGGGGGGGGGGGGGAGAGTGGTTTAACCCAGGGCTCTCCAACCTTGGGTCTCCAGATGTTGCTGGGCTACAGCTCCCAGAATCCCTTGCCATTAGCCATGCTGGCTGGGTATGCTGGGAGCTGTAGGCTAGCAACATCTGGGGACCCAAGGAAGGAGAGCCCTGGTTTAACCTTTAAAACAGGGTCGTGGAGCCTGGGTCCCTCCAGATGTTGTTGAACTACAATTCCCATCAACCCTGGCCATGCTGGCTGGGGCTGATGGGACTTGTAGTGCAACAACATCTGGAGGGACGCAGGCTCCACAACGCTGCCTAAATATAAAGCTGGACCGCTGCAGGAAAAAAGGTGAGGAAATTGGCTTAACCTTTAAAGGTCTGGAGGGAAGGGGAAGATTTGGTTTAACCCTTAAAAGGACCAGAGGAGGAAGGAGTTGATTAACCCATCAATGGCTGGAGGGCAAAGGTGGGGGAGTGGCTTAACCTTGAGAAGACCAGGAGGGCAGGTTGATTAACCCTTAAAGGGGAGAGTGCGGAGGGGGGGGATTGGTTTAACCATTAAAGGCCTGCGGGGGGGGGCAGGGATTGCTCTAACCCTTAAATCCAGAGGTGATGGGAGATCAGGAGGTGGCTTAACCCTTAAATGTCTGGAGGGGGAAAATTGGTTTAACCCTTAAAACTGCGAGAGGGGGGCGCTGGCTAGCCTTTAGCACAGGGGTGGGCAACTTGCACCCCCTTGGTGCAGTGCCGAAATTCAGTGGTGCGGCAGCCGGAGAAATAGCACCTTCCAGGACGGGCACAGACAGAGAGGGGGAGGATTGGCTGAACCCTTAAAAGAAGGGAGGAAAGGGTTAAGCCCTTAAAGGTCTGGAGGGGAGAGGGGGATTGGTTTAACCCTTAAAAGGGCTGTTGGGGGCCCCGTAGCAGAATCGGGAGGGTGGTGGCAGCGGCGGCCAATTGGTTTAACCCTTCAAAGGACTCGCATGTGGGGCTGATGAATGGCTAAACTGGGCTGGGGCCTGGGACAGCTAGTGAGGGGTGGGAAAGAATTGGCTTAATAGGACTGGAAAAGGAAACCGGGGCGAGGCGGGGAGGACTGAAGAGGGGACTGATTTAACCCCTGGAGGTCTGGAGTGTTGGTAGAGGGAGGGATGATTAACCCTTTAAAACCTTGGCATGCTGTGGGAGAGGGGGATATTGGTGGGTGGGAAGCTGGTTAAGCTTTAAAAGGACTGGAGGGGGATTAATCCTGAAAGGGTTGGAGGGGAGAGGGGGGGAAAGAGCTTAAATGTTGAAGATGCTAGGGCAGAACTGGCTAACCCTGGGGGGGGGGGGATTAGAGTGCTGGAATTCTGTTAACCCCTTAAAGGACTTGAAGGGGTGGTGGTGGTGCTGCTGCTGATTAACCTTGAAAAGGACAATGTAATGGACTCCAGCCACCACCTTTTCCTGTGCCTTCAAAGCCGCTTCCCCCAAAAGGCAAACATCCAACAGGTGCAACTCTTCCGTGACATCAGAGGAAACCACCAGTTGAATATCTGCCTGCTTGGCAGCTGTTCAAGCCTCCAGGTCGGAGCTCTGCCAAGAGGTGCACAGAAAGAGTGTGGTGAGAAGGACAGACACTGTCACTCATTATACAGCTGAATGGGACATATTTACCCATGTAGAATTATGGGAGATGTAGTCCAACACCTCTGGAGACCACCAGGTTGGGGAAGGCTGATGGGCTCTAATACAGTGTTCTCCAACTTTGGGTCCCCAGATGTTTTTGGCCTACAACTCCCAGCATGCCCCAGCCAGCATGGCTAATGGCAAGGGATTCTGGGAGCTGTAGTCCAGCAACATCTGGGGACCCAGGCTTGGAGAGCCCTGATCTAGCCCATCCTGTTTCCAATGGCGACTGGTTCCTTCAGGAAGCTCACAAACAGGCTATGACAGTGTACCAATGAATATCAGCTGCATGTGCCCAGCATCTGGTACTGAAAGGTATACTGCCTTGGAACACGGAGGTTCCATTTAGCAGCTGTGGCTAGCAGCCACAGGTGAATGTAACCCCCCCCCCCCCATGAGTGTGTCTAATCCAGGGCTGGGCAACATATGGCCCTTGGCATAATTTCAGAAGGCGTCTGCAAGTAATCAGTTGAGATCCCTGGCAGGAGAGTGATCTGTCCCTCCCCAGGCAGCTTGCTGGGTGAAGAGGAGAGAGAAAGAAAAGGGGGTGGCAGAAAGAGTGAAGGGGGTGGTAGGGAAAGATGGAGGGAGAGAATAGAGGTTGTAGAAAGAGGGGAAATGGGGTGGCAGACACCCAGAGAGAATGGGGTGGCAGACACACACACACACACAGAGAAAATGGGGTGGCAGACAGACAGAGAAAATGGGGTGAGAGAGAGAGAGAAAATGAGGTGAGAGAGAGAAAATGGGGTGGTGGCACACACAGAGAAAATGGGGTGGCAGAAAGGGAAAGAAAAATGGGGAGCAGAAAGGGAGAGAAAGGTATGCCCCTGCCCATATTTGGATCTGGCTCTACCCATCATTGGCTTCAAATTAGCTGGCAAGGGAATGTGCCCTCCACAGAAAACTGGTTCTTTAATTATATAGAACCTCCCTAGTCAGATGCAGTCTACCTATGAATAGGGGAGACTGTGTGGACAAACTAACAAGGGGGTGGGTGGGGCTGTTTCCTTCCTGCCCTGCTTGTGGGCCTCTGCGAGGACCATGATTGGCTGCTGTGGGATGCAGGGGGCTAGACTAGAGAGACCCTTGTTGGCCTGATCCGGGAGGACTCTTCTTACATTATCTGTTTAGATTTCATAGATAGAGTTGGAAGGAGCCTACAAGGCTATCGAGTCCAACCCCCTGCTCAATGCAGGAAACTAGAGGAGGGGTCTCCCATCCAAGTAATAACCAGGCTTGACCCTGCTTAGCTTTCCACGCTCAGACAAGCTGAGCCAGCGTAAGCCAAAGGCCTGTATCCCTTAATATATATTTCCTTAAACATGGACATTATTAAAATAGATACTTCCCCCCAAAAAAAAAACAATATAAAAGAGTATAGCTAAGAAGGAAATGTACAAAAATATAAAATACTGTACACACATCAGCACAGGGGGGACGACGACCCGAATGCAAAAATGATTGCATAATAAGAAAAAGTACTTTCCCCCCCCTTAAAATTTGATCAACCAGGCCTGCAATCCTGTGTGCGTTTTCTTGAGAGTAAGTAAGTCCCATGGAGGTCAATAGAACTTCATCCTGCGTAGACAAGCATAGGATAACATGGATACGAGAGCACCCTGAGGTTGGCAGGTTGGGGAAGAATGGAAAAAGTGGGTGAATTTATATCAAACCTGGGGAACAATCCTATGCAAGTTTAGAGAGAGAAAAGGCCTACAACTCCCAGCATGCTGGGAGTTGTAGGTCTTATTTCTGTCTGAACTTGCATAGGATTGCACCTTAATGGATGTTTGCCCACTTGCTTATTGATGCTGTACATTTTGGGCAGTCCACATTGGTATTTGCTGTTCTCGGGGCCTCCAAACTTCTAGTCTAGAATAGCTTCTGGCTGGGAGTTGCAGGACTTTTTTTGGCTTTGCCAAAAATATATTAGAGCAGACCAGTGGTGGGCAGACTGCAGGCTTGTGTGAGATCTACCTTGTTTTTTTACTAGAACCCCGAGATTCGCCAAAGAGGACATGACGACTTTAAATCCATATCTAGCAGCTACTATGTCTTCTGCCCCCCTTCATTTTTACTCTAGAGTAGGCACAGGGCTCCCGATCTTCAACCCCACCCACCCACCCCATGCTAGGGACCCAATCCAGATCAGCCCCCCCTGCGCCTACTCTACAGTAAAAATTGAAATAAAATGCGTAACTGATAGATACGAATTTAATACAATGTCTGCTATAGAATTAAAGAATTCTGAGCCCAGGAATTTATTCTGCGCACCCGAACAGTACGGATCTCAGTCCTTCCATGTAGACACATACACACACACACACACTCCTGGTCACCCCAAGTTTTCTTCATTTCCGCTGTATAATTTGGGCGCGGGGAGGCAACTTGGTGTAGTTGTAGTTTTTGGACTACAATTCCCATAATCCCTACCAAGCCTGTCCAATGGTCAGTTATGATTGGAGTTGTAGTCCAGAACGTATGGAGGGTTCCATGTTGCCTACCCTTGATCTAGGTTTTGGGATTCATTGTTGTTAGTGTTAAATCCTGGGGAGTCAGAAATCCTTCCTGATCTACTTCAGCTCACCCAAAGATCTACCAGTCGGTTCATTTCTAGCTTCTGCCCACCCATGGGCCATGGCATAGTAGACAAAATCAGGAGGGCACCTCTGTCCAGGGCAATTTAGTCATGATTGCTAAATGAGCCTCCACATTTAGGAGCAGTATATCTCAACACCAGATGCGGTGGGCAAGCCGTGTGGGGTGGCTGTTGCCTTCATACCTTGCTAGTAAGACGCTGGATTAGATGGATCTTCTTCTGATGCGGTGAGGTTCTTCTTAGCTTCTGTTGTCCCCTCTTGGGCAAAATTAAATGTTGGGTCAAATAAATATATTCCTGAAAGTTCAGTGTATGGGGAAGGAAGGGTGTGTTGTTCTAGAAATACCCACAGGATGTGTGGAGTATGTGCTCAGAATACCTTCTACCAATCAGTTAAAGGTGTGTGCGTGTGAACTGGTTTCGTTCTGCACAAGCCTGCGGTCTTTATCTGGAACCTGATGGTTCAGTTGTGTGTATGGTTTTTCTGTTTTGATTTCTGTGAGAGGGTGTTGGTGGAAGGGAGAGATCACTCAAAATTCACAGAGTGGGTGCTATAAAGAAATATATATCTGTACAATAACATGATAAAATATTCTGTGACCTGTATGGATTATGGAAACTTGCATGCATTTGTTATATGCGCATGTGCTTTCTTAATATAATTTGTTCTGCGTTCCCTAGTTATGGGGAGGGGCCAAAGAATTATGTGGAGAACGGAAGCTCCTGCCCCAGTTACTGGATGTCTTGATTAGCCTCTCACCATGCTTTTAAGATTTTGGCCAGCTTTGCCCACCTCATTCGTGTAGCCATGAGGACTAGAGGATTGCTCAGTTTTACCAGTTTCTGCATTGGAAAGGAGTGATCACTTGCACCCAGAATCCCTGTTGGGTGACCACGTGCAGGTGTTGCTATCTTAAAATATCTTAGTGTTGTTAATGTGGTGGGGGAAGAAAGTCTGCCACCCCAAGAACTTTAATTGCACTTGGAGGGCAGGGGATGCTCCATAGAATATAGTGGGGCTTACTTCCAAGTGAACTTGCATAGCAGTGCGCTGTAAAAAATTTTTTTAAAAAAACCAGCTACAAGACATCCCTGATTGATCAGGCTTTTTTTAAAAAAGGAAGTTAATTATTTTTAATGTAAATTGTTAAAAACCTGCAAATGGCAAGCATGGCCTTAGAAGAAGCATTATTCTCTCTTCTCACGCAGGAGGGAATGCCCCTTTTAAGAAGCATTCTCCTTTTTCATGGAGGAGGGAATGCCTCTTCTAAAAAGAAGAATTCTCTCTTCTCATGCAAGAGGGAATGTTTCTTCTAAGATGGCACCAACTCTTTCTGGTGCCACATGATGATGCATGCATGCATCCTAGCAGGCATCATCTTAGAAGAGGCATTCCCTCACTCCCACAGCATAAGCCATATTTTGCCAGAGTTTAACCACCAGGAAGCTCAGGAGAGGAACACGACACTCCCTTGTTGTTTGCCCCTGAGAACTTGGCATTCCAAGGTAGGCTGCCTCTGGACAGAGAGGCTCTATTTGGCTAGAGTGGCTAATAGCTGCCAGTCTCTCTCTCTCCCCCTGGGCTTCTCTCAGCCAGTGTGGCATAGTGGTGAGAGTGTTGGGCTGGGACTCGGGAGATCCGGGTTCTAGTCCCCGCTGGGCCATGAAACTCGCTGGGTGACTTTGGGCCAGTCACTGACTCTCGGCCTAACCTCCCTCACAGGGTTGTTGTGAGGATAAAGAGGAGGAGGATTATGTAAGCGGCCTTGGGTTCCTTGCAGGGGAAAGAAGGCGGGGCATGAATGAAATAGTAAATAAATAAATTTCCATCCATATAGAGTGAATCAGCGAGTTCTTCCTTTCCTTCACATGCACGCGCGATCTGAGCATGGGGAACGCCTTCTGGGGCTAAATCCCGGATGCTTTTCTGCTGCATTCCCAGCCTTATTCTCTCTCTCTCTCTCTCTCTCTCTCCGCGCGCGCGCGCGCGCGCGCACACACCCCCCGCCAGCCCGCCCACCCCGCAACCAGTCTAGTTATTATACAGATGTAGGTCACCTCTTGTTTTGCGCTTCGGCTCCCCACCGCCATCACCACTTCCCACACCCTTTAGAAGTCTGCGGTGTCCATGGACCCCTGCCGGCAACAGCGGTAATTCTCTTCCCCCCACCCCCACCCCACCCCAACATCCAAGGATCAGGACAGAGGAAAATCCGTCTAGCCTCCCCCCTCCCCCCTCCCCCCTCCCCCCTGCCATGTGTCAGTACTGATCTTTTTCAATCTGGTTCCTTGAGCACGGATGAGGGCTGGTGTGTGTGGGGGGGAATTAAAATAGAGGGCTTGTCGTTTAAACTGTGGAGGGGGGCAGGAATTGCACGTCTAGGTCTGCCACAGGTTCTCTGGCTCACCTTGCGAACAAACAAGCTGTGTGTGAAGGGGATTTTATGATTATCTCTCTCTCTCTCTTTTTGAAACAAACAAAACAAAACAAAAACCCTGCAAATCCTAGAGAAGTTATCATATATACCAGAAAGTGGGCAGACTTCAGGTTTGCAGGATCTGCGCTGCTTTTTTTTATTTGGACCTGGAGACCCACCAGCTGGAGGAGCCTAGTGCAAAAAAGACACACACTTCGAATTAAAGAATTCCGAAGCCAGGAATTGGTTTTGAGGAGCAGAACAGAACGGAGCTCGCGGTCCTGCTGCACACACACACACACAAAAACCCACTCCGGTTTACCCCAACCTTTCCCCTCATTTCAGCGGTATAATTTAAGCTAGGGGGCGGAGTCCTTTTGTTGCTGCTATTTCTAAACAATTGGGAGTGATAGAAGTCCGTCCCAATCTACTGCTAATATAGTGCATATATGCATAAACTACGGGGAAATTCAATTACAGTATCTGAGTTTGGATCCGTTTGTAGTCAAAATGGCCCGATCCCACAAAATTGGCAGGCTTGAGGGAGCCCCAAAGGTTTGCAGAAGTACAAAAGAAATCCCCAAACAGCGCAATGAGGTCTGAGCATGCATGATGCACCGTGGGCACGGAATGCTGTGCAGGGATGGAAAACCAGCGGGAAGGAAGGAGAAACGGGATGGAGTGTGCTGCAAGAGGGCCTGGCTGGCACCCTGAACAGGAGCACTCCTTGACTGCAACGTTTTGTTCTGCCTTAACATGTTCAAATAACCCCCCAACACAATCCGGCAGTTTATTTATTTATTTCTCCCACACTAACACACTTCAAAAACACATCCTTAGAGCAGCTTGTAATATATAGCTTGCAATATATAAATGCGATAAAAGATAACCCGTTAAAAAAAGAACAAGACAGAAGCAGTGAAATAGAATAGTTAGAAGCCCCAGTGCGGACGCAACAAAGGCCTAGAAGCTTGGAACTGAATTCAGCGGAACAAAACAGACCTCCATCCAGCTTACCTACACACACAGTTCTGCCCATCCCACTCTTATGAGGGTTTTAGGGCCAGTTTATACAGGTGACAAGAATCGTGAGGTAAAGGTATCCCTGGATTGTATTTTTCCAGGTTGTGGGGATAGGATGTTGCATGTTTAAGTGGTTTCTTAGGGTGGGGGGCAAACACACACACACACACACACAGAGATAAAAATAAAGTGTCAGAGAAAAGGCTAGGCCAAACCTTTCTCTCCCCCCCCCCCCCCAGTGGCTAGTTTTCTACATGCAGGATGTTTTTGTTTCTCCAGATGAGGGAGTGTTCAAATATTACTCCTGGCCCCTCAGCCTCTCATGGTACATTCCAAGAATACTTTACAAAGCAATTGTGTTGCTAGTAGAAACTGGTCCTTGTTGGAGTTAGCCATTTCTTCCAAGGATGAAGAAAGATGTGATTTAGGTAAAGGCTTGTGGAGAGAGATGAGCTTTCATCATTTCATCTCTCTGCCAGGCAAATGTCTCCTTGGTCTCATGTGTAGAGCGAAGCTGTTGTCAATCATCTCCTTGTTTATTTCACCTTTGCAACAGCTTATCAGCATTAAAAATCAGGCCAAGAGGCCAAACTTTTTTTTTTTAATGTTACATTGTAAGCACGAGTTTGAAAAATGTCCAGATAACCTACTTCGTGCACCCTGGCTGTGACCTGGTGTGTCCCGTGCCTGCTACTCACATGTCTCCCAGCCATTGGCTGGAAGCAATGTGACATCACAGCAGCCTAAATGCCGAGGGGGACCGGCACATAGAATGTTGGCTAACAGTGCACCTTCTGTAAGGGGAGTGAAAGGTCTGTTAGGCCCAAGTGAATTCTGCCTACTCTTCAAACCAAGGGGATGGTGCTGGCTGGGAGAGGTGAGAGAGTCCAGTATATATGTATGCTTATTTATATATTTATTCCATGTTTTTATCCCACTCTTCCTCCAAGGGATCTCCTGCCATCCACAGAATACTCTTATTCCTCACAACAACCCTGTGAGGTAGGCTAGCCCGAGAGATCGTGATTGGCGCAAGGGTCACCCAGCGTGCTTTTGTGGCTGGCGGGATGACCGTGGGCCCAGTCACTCTCTCTCAGCCTGCCCCAAGTTTGAAGGGGCTCTGGGCAAAATGTCCTCTGGTGGGCCACCTCCCCCGGCAGCAGGCCTCGGTGGGCTCACCTGGCTGCGCTGGCAGTGCTCCAAGCAGCACTAGTCACCTGGGTCTGGCCATCCTCTTGATTTCCCACAGTGAGTGCCCCAGGGCAACACTAGGTTAGGTGCACTGTGGGAAATTTAAAGGGTGCCCAGATCCAGCCACCTGGCGCTGCTTGGAGGGCTGGGCCAGAACATTTTTTTTAAAGGGTGGGGGGTAGGCAGGGCAGCAGGCAGGCTCTGCCGGGGTGCTTGGGGTCTTCGAACAGAATATCAATTCAGACACATACAGACAGGCTCAGAAAAGGACTGTGTGCTTTTTAAATCAGAAATTTGGAGAAGGCTATCATGTCTTCAGAGACAGGTGGGGACCACAATATCCCAGATTCCTCCTGAACTGGGCAGTTGCTGGACATAGAAGGATGCTGGGCCTTCCTCGACTCCCCTCCCCCTATCTCCCCCCCCCCCCCCAGTATCGCTGCCTGACAGGGATCCAGGTTTCCGGTTTGGGGAATGGCCCCTAGAGGAGAACAGTGTTCCCTCCTGCATTAACAGCAGCCTCCATTTGATGCCCAAGAAACAGACCTACGTGCAGCAGAAACACTCTTCCAGCAGACAGGGTTTAAAAAAAAAAAAAAAAAAAAAATCTGTATTCTTTTGTGGGCCTGAGTTATAGCTGTGGGCACAGTGCCCTCTATCGTCTGCGTGCTTTTAATTCCACTTTTCAATGCATTGGACAGGCCCTTTTGGAAGGGTTTTCTTTCTTTTTCTTTCTTTCTTTCCCTTCTTAAAAAGTGGGGCAGGGGGTGCAGAAGAAAAGCACTGCCGCTTGGAATTCCTTTGTCAGCTGGGATTCATTTGGGTCCTGGCAGCCAGGGCACCTGCTGCCCTCCTGCGGGGAGCCAGCCTTGGGCTGCAGGAATTTCAAATGCAAACCAGGCAGAGCACTAAAAGCTTCCAAAGCCTGAGAAGAAGACGCGGGGAGAAGAACCCAGGAGGAAGTTGGGTCCCATCCAGACGGGATTGTGGGGGGGGGGGGGGCTTCCAGACGGAATGGCGTTCAGCTGTCACCCGAGAGATGTTTAGCATTTTTTCCCCCGGAGCAGAACTGTTCTTCTCTTGGAGCCATTGCTCAAATTGGAGGAGATGCAAAGCTGGGGAAGGAACGAACCCCGCCGCTCCCCCCACCGTTCTGATGAAAAATTGCCCCTTCCCTAAAGCTGCTAGAAGTCCCAGCTTCCGCTGATGTGACAGTTGGGTGGGTGGCTCGCATTTGTAACATAGCGCATATCCCTACACTGCCGGGGGGGGGGGGCTCATAAATGCTCGCAGTGTGCGCTGCCGATGCAGCGCCCCGCTCACGCACAAGGGGACGGTGGATGGAGCAGCCGCTGTTTTGCAGTGTGCGCACGTGGCTACCACCGTTCCTATAAATTTGCTAGCGCAGAATAGAATCTGCGCCTCCTCTCTGCGCCCCGGTTTAATTGACTGCCTGCCTGGCCAGTGGCAGGAGCTCATCACGACAGGCCCACAGTCTCCCCGCCCCCCTGCCACAGAAGAATGTGTGTGTGTGTGTGTGTGTGTGTGCATGGCACAGGTTTGGAACCTCTTTCAGCCCAAGGGCCGATCTCTGGGGGGGGGGGGCACATTCCAGTGGGGGGTGGGACCGAAGGGAAAGGGAGTGCCCCCCCCAAATACCAGCATATTTTATCTTCAAGCTTTCATAGGATCATCAAGTTGGAAGAGGCCTACAAGGCCATCGAGTCCAACCCCCTGCTCAATGCAGGAAACTAGAGGGGGGGGGGCTCCCATCCAGGAAATAACCAGGCCCGACCCTGCTTAGCTTTCCACCCTCAGACAAGCTGAGCCAGCGTGAGCCACGGGTCTGTATTCTGCTTCCTGCGAGTAACTCAAGTCTTCGAAGAGGCATTTCAACTTTTTACAATGGAGGGGGAAACTGCACAAAAGTCACAAAAAAATGGCCAAAGGATCGGTGGGTGGAGGAAAGGGCAGGGGGGCAGGCAAGGAGAGTGGCCTTCCCAGGAGCCCCAGAAGGCTGCATTGGGACCCCAGGCGGGCAGGATAGGTCCTAGGGCCTGAGCTTCTGCACCCCGATGTATACACACACACACTGCTTTTCTATTCTAATGTACTGACACTCTGTTTATATTTATACCCCACCTTTTTTCCTGCAAGGAACCCAAGGCGGCTTACATAGTCCTCCTCCTCCTCCTGTCCATTTTATCCTCACAACAACCCTGTGAGGTAGGTTAGGCTGAGTCAGTGACTGGCCCAAAGTCACCCAGTGAGTTTCATGGCCCAGAGGGGAATAGAACCCGGATCTCCCAGTCCAACACTCTAACCACTATGCCACACTGGTTTCTAAACTCCACCATAAAACGCAGACACCCAAAACAAGCAAATAAACCAATAATAAAATTTGGGTGGGGGCACAGCTGCAATCCTCTGTGTAGTTACCTGGGAGTTAGCTCCTTTGAGCTCAGTGGTGGTGCTTACTTCCGACTGCAGGGGTTCAACTGGCAAAAGGCATTGAGTACTAAGCAAAGGAATCTGGCCAGCTGAAAGGCAGCCTTTAGTATTCATTTGAAATGCAAACAAGCTTGCAACTGTGCTAGTCTGAAGTAGGAACCTTATCAAAGAAAAGGAAAGACACCGTTTCCAGCCTCTGGGAGGGTTCGGGGAGATACGCTAAGCCAGGCTGCCTAACTTAGAAGCCACGCTACTCCTGCCGTGCCTGACAGACGATTGGGGTGCCACCTCCTCTCCCCTCGGTCCTCCAGTGGGTATCCTGGGGAGCAGCGAGGGAGCAGCGAAGTTTCTCCCCCTCCCCACCCCCACTCGACAGTGGGGCTGGGGAGGGAAGGAACGGGGGGGGGGGAGTGCCCATCACTTCAGCCTACTCACAAGTAGGCTGAGGCAATGGGTGCCGTCTGCCACCGCGCCCAGACGAAAGGGTTGGCCGCCGCTGCCGGCAGCAAGAGTAGCCTCTTCCCCCGATGCTGCCAGCCTGAAACAGCGGGGACGATCCCGGCAGAGGGGTTGCTCCTGTAGAGGGGGCCGAGCAGAACATGCCCCCCTCAGCTGGTGCAGCAGCGGCCACCTCGCTGGGCAGGGGCAGGGGATGAGCCGCGTTCTGCTTGGTCTCCTCCGGAACAGGCTGAGCAGAAAGTGCCTCCCCCCCGCCCGGGTCCAGCACAGCAGCCACTGAGCCACTGCCGAGTGTGTGTGTGTGTGTGTGTGTGTGGTAGTGGTGGTGGGGACACAAGCCGGTGTCTGCTGTGCGCCGGCCCCTGAAGCCCCGTGCGAGGCTCGAGGGGGCGGTGCATGGTGGACACCAGTGGCAGCCCCGCCACACGCGCCTCCGCCTCCAGCTCCATGTGGGGCAATGGCCGTGGAGGAGCCGATGACGGCCGCCCGAAGTGCCACTCGGGCACTCTGGGCGACTGTCATCGGTGCTCAGCTGGAGCCGCGTGGCCAGAGCAGCAAGCCTTTTTTTGCCGCTCTGTAGCGGTCTAGTTTGCTCTCGCTGGGCTTGTTGTGTTGTCTGGGTCCAAATGACATGGGAAGCCCGGGGGTGGCTACGAAACCCTACTACAAGCCATGGCTTCCCGGGGTGGCTTCAATGCCCACCCAGGTGGGCTTCGAAGCCACCCTGCAGGAAGTGCGCCGGGTTCACACAACACGCTAAGCCACCGTGGCTTCGCATGTTGTGCGAACCCACTCGCTGCTCGATTGGTTTCCTCCTCATTCTCTGACTTCCTATATGCTAATCTGACGCAAACAGTAGCAAAACTTGAAAGCCTCATTATCACCTCATTCGCCCGCCAAAGCAAGGAGGGCCCCTCAACTACTTCAACACTCCAGAAGAGGAGGTCACTGCTCCTGCTCTGGAAGAAGTCCCAGAGTTGAGTTCCCCTTCCACTACAACAGGGGTCCCCCCCAACCTTTCTGAGTCAGTGGGCACATTTAGAATTTTGAGGGTTGTTGTGGGCACTCTCACAAAATGGCTGCCATGGTGGGGGCTTGCTTATTCATGAAATGGCTGCCATAGTGGGCACGGACGGTCACAAAACACTCATTTCCCAGAAGGCCACCTGGAGAGACTAAAAGAAAAGTGACTTGCCCAAGAACGTAAGTACAGTACAAGGCAGAGGAAGGTTCTGAACTCCAAAACAAAAAGCCACCCTTCTGAACCCAAATCGAGATGGTGTTGGAAGGCAGACCTTATGCTCCGCAGTATGCCAGACTGTCAGCTAAGAAGAAAAAAAAATGTTTTAATAAAAAAAATCTTAAGAAATAAAATAAAAACCAGGAAAGGCGGAGAGCCTGGCACATACCCACTGGCCCCACGTTGGGGACCCCAGCACCGCCCGCCCGCCCTGCTGCGGCCTGCCCTCTAGGGTTTCCCCCATTCCCTTCCCTTGTTGTTTTGGAATTTTGCTCTCTGGTTCATTCCACTTCCTCCTTCATGCCGATTAAACTAGGAGAATGTCTAAAATGAATTCTGGACTTGGATCATCTGCAGTTTTGTCATAGATTTGGCTGATTTAGCTCTCCCCCAGCCCCGCGTTATCAATGTGCACACATGCGCACTGATGAAGCATTGCACAAGAGCAAGCTGGAAGCCTTTGTATGCGCGATTCCACCCCAGATTCTTTTTGAACTACGTTTGATTGACGAAAGCGCGTGCTCCAGAGCTCTGGGGAAACAACATAAGGACATACTTGTGACGTACTGTAGTTATATTTGTAAATAAGCCCAAATATTGACCAAACACCCACACTCTATAAGCCTGTTTCCCCAAAGGAAACCAAATCCAGGTGTGTGCACTCCCTTGGAACTTCTCACTGCCTGGGAAAACGGGGTGCGCATAACAATATCTATTATTCTTATTGCTTTGTGTGTAGTGGTGGGTAGCTTGTGAGAAAGGTGAAGTTCCGTCTTGGGGACCTAAAATGAAACTGTCAATATCATAATGCCTTTATTTGATGTACAAATTATTTGATGTACAAAAAAAGGGGGTACACCCACCCCTTGGAATGCTGGGGGCAGCTCTGCTTGCAGCACCTCAAAAAGAGAATTGTAGCACTGGAAAAGGTCAAGAAAAGGGCAAACAAAATGATGGGGCTGCTGGAGCAACTCGCCTGCGAGGAAAGGTTACCTCCGGGATTGTGGGAGATTCAGGAGAGATAAAAGGAAAGACTTCTTCACACAGCGCAAAGTTAAGACTACGAAATTAGCTACCAGCACGAAATGTAGCCACTAATTTGGATGGTGTTAAAAGGGGATTGGACAATTTCACAGAGGAGAAGGCTATCAGTGGTTACTAGTCCTGATGGCTCTGCGCTACCTCCAGTCTCAGGTTATGTATTGAAAAAGCCCCGGAAAGGAAACACTCCTTCTGATCTCGATTCTGCGACAAAAACCGAAGGTGGGATTAATAGCCCCATGTAAAAAGGTTCCCACGAAAGGCACAAGACCAGATTTCACAGCTTGCCAGAGCAGTCTCAGAAGAAAGTATTGCCTTCACAAACACAAGACATTCTGTACATGTTCAAGAAAGTGCAGTTTGCCCTTAGGTCCCCCTTTTAAAAATAAAAAAACTACAAATCTTCCTAGGGGGCAACAGATGCTTCTTGTTAATTTTCCCCCCCTAGCATTTGAGATATTTAAAGTGTGTTGTAGGCACTCTCATAAACGGATTGTAATGGGGCACTTTCCTGTTCACAAAATGGCTGCCATGGGTGGCATGGCCCACCACAAAACACCCATTTCCCCAGAAGGCAAGCGGTGAGGCTAAAAGACAAACAACTTGCCCAAGAACCGAAGTAGGACCTAAGCAGAGTTGGGGGTCTGAGCACCAGGGATGTTGAAGAGTCCTTTGTCTCGAGTCACGAGTCACGAGTCTTTGGACCCGAGTCTCGAGTCCGAGTCCAAGTCCTTGGTCCAAAATGGTGACTCACGAGTCCTGAGTCACTCCCAAAACTGACTCCACGAGTCCCTATTAAAATCAATGGGGTTTCCCCCCAACAAAATAAGGCTACTTCATATGTGTGGCTTAAATAAATTCTAGGCACAAGTGTGCCTGTTTATTTCAAAACTCTGCCACTGATTTTGACAAGAACAGACCAGGCAGAGACAAGGCCAAAATAACCAGGCAGGCAGAGGAGGCAGGGAACCCCAAAGCAGGCAGGCAGAGGCCTTTGTCTTGGACAATTCAAACTGTGGAACTGGTTAAGAAGAGACCAGGCAGGCAGAGGAGGCAGGGAACCCCAAACAGGCAGGCAGAGGCAGCCAAACCCAAAATGTCTGACCCTAACCCTAACCCCCCACAACAACACATCAATCAAAATAAATCTCAACACATCGTTGGGGCTGCGCTCCTGGTAGCTGTCCATAGTGGCCGAGCAGCAGCGGCGCGCCTCGCCTCCATGCGCTCTTCACCGGTGATCGCGCTCCTTCTGGCACAGCCAGAAGACTCATCAACAGCCCAGGGATGTTGACGAGTCCTTGGTCTCGAGTCCCGAGTTGAGTCTCGAGTCCCATTAAAAATATTGGGACTCGAGTCAGACTCGAGTCAGAGGGGGGACTCAGTCTGACTCACGAGTCGAGTCCTCGAGTCCGAGTCCCCATCCCTGCTGAGCACTGAAACACAAAACCACCCTTTTGGACCCAGAGTTTTCTGCTCCATCACCCCATTTCCAGGGATGTTGAAGAGTCCTTGGTCTCGAGTCACGAGTCGAGTCACGAATCTTTGGACCCGAGTCTCGAGTTCGAGTCCTTGGTCCAAAATGGTGACTCACGAGTCCAGAGTCCCTCCCAAAGCTGACTCCACGAGTCCCTATTAAAATCAATGGGGTTTCCCCCCAACAAAATAAGGCTACTTCAGATGTGTGGCTTAAATAAATTCTAGGCACAAGTGTGCCTTTTTATTTCAAAACTCTGCAACTGATTTTGGCAAGAACAGACTAGGCAGACAAACCCAAATTAACCAGGCAGGCAGAGGAGGCAGGGAACCCCAAGGCAGGCAGACAGAGGCGTTTGTCTTGGACAATTCAAACTGTGGAACTGGTCAAGAAGAGACCAGGCAGGCAGAGGAGGCTGGGAACCCCAAATAGGCAGGCAGAGGCAGCCAAACCCAAAATGTCTGACCCTAACCCTAACCTCCCACAACAACACATCTATCAAAATAAATCTCAACACATAGCTGGGGCTGCGCTCCTGGTAGCTGTCCATAGTGGCCGAGCAGCGGCGCTCCTCGCTTCCATGTGCTCTTCACCGGTGATCGCGCTCCTTCTGGCACAGCCAGAAGACTCGTCAACAGCGGCCAGGGATGTTGACGAGTCCTTGGTCTCGAGTCCCGAGTCGAGTCTCGAGTCCCGAGTCGAGTCTCGAGTCCCATTCAAAATATTGGGACTCGAGTCAGACTCGAGTCAGGGGGGGGGGGCTCAGTCCGACTCATGAGTCGAGTCCGAGTCCCCATCCCTGCCCATTTCACAGAAGGCAAATTGAGGAGGCTCACTTGGCCAACCAAGAAACCGAGTACAAGGGCAGAGCCCCAAATGCCAAATCACATAGTTACTATAAGGATTTAAAAAAAAAAAAAAAAAAGGTAATGATGGAGCCTTTAGGTGTGATTGGCTGAGTTGCCCTGATGTCACAGTGTGCTATGAAAAGCATGGGGGGGGGGAGAGATTTACTGAGCTGCTGATCTCAAGAGAGGAGCAGGTCACAGAGGAAGCCATAGAGAAGGAAGTGGGAGGGGCTTCAGAAGTTTGCAGGGCAAGGAAAATGGAGGTGGGGGGAGAGAGGAGGGCAGCAGTAGCAGAGCCAGTTTAGGCAAACACCATTTGGTTTTCCCAGAATGCCCTGGATGTGGCGTCATTTAAAAAATTAATTTATGTATGCAACTATTTCTTCCCTGCCTTTTGGCCCTCAGAAGGGCCCACAAGGAGACTTAAATTCCTTAAAATTTTAAAAAACAAAACAAATATTCACAACAACAACAAACAAAGGAGAGCATTAAAACAGAGCTGTTTTTTAAAAAAGGGCACGTGTACATTCAACAGCAGAGAGAGAGAGTGCCTTCACAGTGGTGGCACCCTGGATGTGGAATTCCATTCTCCAGTCTGACATCACTATCCTTTCAGAGCCAGGCAAAAAATGTTTTTATTCTCCCTTCAAAAAAAATAAATTCCCCCACATTTTAATTCTCACATATTATTTATTGTACAACTGAAGCCTGCAACAAATGCCACATGGAGTGCTCCTGTTTAGGGTGTCAGCCAGCCAGCCATGCACTCTTCCAAGATACTCCATTCCATTCCCAGCACCACCACCACCCTGGTTTTCCTTCCCCGCAACAGATATTCAGAACTCTATGGTCACTGAGCATGCTGGGCCATTTTGCAGTGTGTATGTTTTTGGCCCCCTTAGGTTTCCCCCGTTTGTAATTCTGCAGGTCTGATGCTACCTTGGGCATGCCAAGGTCTCTCTCTTGTGCGTGGCTGGCACCATTTTGGCTACATAAAGAACACCACTCACCCCCCAAACACTCTTAGCAGAGGGAATGGTTTTACTTACGCATTTGTTTTTGCAAACCGCCCTGGAATCTCTGATGAAGGGTTGCATATAAATCTTCAAAATAAATAATTAAAAGCTGTAGTTGCCAGACTCGAGTTACAGAGCTAAAGAAGTCATAACTGGGCATTTTGAGATCCCCCAGAAACCCCACCAGGTGATCCAGAGAGAGAGGCACCAAGACAAGAAGACGTCAAAATTACGCAGTCTCTGTTGCTCTCCTTTGGTACCCACTTGCTTCTTTTAAACAGCAACACTGCCATTTTGGCGATGTATGTCTGGATGCGTGTCTCCACTGCAGGATATATATATATATATATATATATATACTTTTTTATACATACATATATATATATTTTTCCATAGCCTGTACATGTCTGTCTGTACACACTCTCTACCCTTCCTTCCTGCCAAGAATCTGGAATGCAAGACGGTAGCCAGAGCCGCTTCCAAAACGCTGACACCATCTCTTCCAGCTCCGTGCTGTGCTCTTTGCCTTTTCCGCTTCGAGATTGCCAACCTAACAGCCAGAAGCAAACCCACACGTTTTGAATTTCTAACCTAACACAGACAGACATTTCTGCTTCAGTTTTACGAATCCCCTCCGCCCGAGTCTTCGTGTCTGTGTTTGGTACAGTTAAATCTCAATTGTCTGCTCTGCTTTTCTCAACTTTTGTCAGGGGTTAACAGAGGGGTGCAGTTGCAAAGGCACTCCACAACCATACAACTCCTCCAAGAAAGCCAGTGTGGTGCAGCAGACTGGGAATGGGGAAACCCAGGTTCAAAAAACCCTGCTGAGCCATGAAGCTTTCTGCATGACCTCATTGCGACTCATTCGTTTTTTTCAGCAGAAGCCACCTCAGAGGGCTTTGCTTGCGGCAAGCAAATACATTCTTATTTGGATAGGCTTTTGGCTTATAAGATGGCTAGTTTGCTGGATTTTATTTTTATTAGTATTATCGTGCTGATTATGGTTTATATTGATTTTGGGGTTCCCCCCTTTTCTTGCTATTAATCATGGATTTCTGTATCATCTGCGTAAATCACTTCAAGACTGCTTTTTGCGGTGGGAACTGGGAAGCGAAACATAAATTGTATTATTATTACTTATTATTATTACAGCAATAATAATGTTTTTATGATTCTTTTGTATTTTATCTTATATTTTATTGCCATTCACTGCCTTGAGCATCACTTGTGGTGGAAAGATGGGATATAAATTTAACAAACAACAAACAAACAATAAATGAATACAATAAGTAGGTCAATCCACCACTGGCCCCCTAACCTGCACTTTCAGTGCGATTATCCTTTCCTTTTCTTCTTTTTTTTTTAAATGTCATGACCAAAACATTTCTATTAATGGAACGTTGTTATAAAACCTTTGAGAAGAGGAAAAACAATGCATGGATTTCCCTTGAGGCACCAAGCAAATGGCAAGAAAGGACTTGAATCAGCCTTTCCTTAACATTGATGTGGATATATACCGTATATATTTTAAACAAAAACACAGAACAGAGGGAAGTTAGAAATGTTTATAAAAAGGGACTGAAGGAACCATCGGCACTAGAGCAGAAACGAATAATCACAATTATTTCACGTTTCACAACATTTTGACTGCTCTTTTATCTGCTGCTCTTACGTGTTTGTGTGGGTATGTTTAAAACCTTGCAATCCACCTCAGATCAAGGTTGATAAAGGGCAGTATAAATATGTTATAAACCACACATTTCCAGTTTTGCCATCCTAACATGAAAGTTTCAGCACAATCTTATATATCTGTTCAGTGGAACTTGTGCCCAGGTAAGTGAAATCCAGCTTTGCTAATTGAAGGTCAAGTTTCCCCTCAAAATTTGAAAGAACACACACACACACACACACACACCAACCACAGGCAGCTTACTTCTGTTCATAGAGTCACAGATCACAGAGTTGGAAGGGTCCTACAAGGCCATCGAGTCCAACCCCCAGCTCAATGCAGGAAACTAGAGGAGGGGTCTCCCATCCAAGTAATCACCAGGCCTGACCCTCGGGCCTCGGCCTCTCTTGGTTGTTTTGATAATGCCAGCCATCAAGCAGACTACGTTCCAAGCTTTCGACAGTTCAATACTGAACCCCATTGCATGCAAACTGACAAATCCTACACACCGTTGCATGCTAACTTGGGTGGCCAGATACAAAAGACAGGGCTTCGAATCGATACCTTGTAATATTAGTTGTGTAGAAGAGGGGAGATCAGCAGGTGTAGCTTGCATGAGAGGCCGCTGCCATGCCCCAGCATCTGCTGCGGAGGCAGCTGCCTCACTGTGCCCAAGGGCAGGGCAGGTCCCATTTATTTTATTTATTTATTTTATTTATTATATTTCTACCCCGCCTTTTTCCCTGCAAGGAACCCAAGGAGGCTTACATAATAATCCTCCTCCTCCTCCTCTCCATTTTATCCTCACAACAACCCTGTGAGGTAGGTGAGGCTGAGAGTCAGTGACTGGCCCAAAGTCACCCAAGTGAGTTTCATGGCCCAGCGAGGAATAGAACCCAGATCTCCCGAGTCCCCCGTTAAGTATTTGGTGGATATTTGGCAAATAGCTGGGGATGTGGAGAATATTGTGCAGCAAGATTTACTGAGAAAAATGGTGTGTGTGTGTGTGTGTGTGTGTGTCTGGGAGAGAGAGAGAGAGAAAGAAGTTAATTTTATCTTTAGTTTGGACAATTTCCTGACAAAAGCGCCATGTTCCAAAGTTACACAGTAGCTTTGCACAAGCAGGGGCTGTTCCGTGCTTTCTTTGATATATATATATATATTTTAATGTCTGGGAAGCCCCCCCACTCACCTGCAGAACAGCGCATAACACTGAAGCGCGCGCAATAATTTGCACATTTGGCAAAAGGGGTGCTCCAAACCAATGACCGTTTCTAGTCCAAAGCATCCGAAAAATTCACCCCACCCCCCCGCTGCACAACATCGAGATGAACTGCAGGCAAAGAGGTGGGGGTGGGATATTGCAGCCCAGTTCAACCAGAAAACTCCCAGAACATCCATCTCGCCTCCAACCAGCGAAAAACAAACACCAACCCCACCCTCTGCTCCCTCTCAATAGATCCGGCTCCCCTGGGCGTTCAGCTAGAATTGCCACTCTCTTCGTTCACTCACTTTTTGCGAGGCGTCAATCCATCAGTTGTCATCAAATTGTTGATTGCCTTTTCCCCCTGTGCCGCTTCGATTTCTTTTTTGAGAGCTTGCAAAATTGGGCTTTTGGGAGTTGCGGGAGAGAAGGAACGGAACAAAGAGACAGTCTCCAGAAGCACAGCCCTATTCTTCTGTCTTTTTGAAGACGGGACGCGTGCAGTAACGTTTTGAGCTCTCGAGCCCTATCCCCCATCCCTTCACTTTGGCATGCCTTTGCTATTGCTGTTCTGATAGGCGCCATTTTAGTAATGCGCTTGCTTGTTGTTCGAATCATAGAATTTTAGAGCTTTTCTACATGAGGCATTTATTGTTCTCCAACCTTGGGTCTCCAGATGTTTTTGGCCTACAACTCCCAGCATGCCCCAGCCAGCTAGGAGTTGTAGGCCAAAAACATCTGGGGACCCAAGGTTGGAGAACACTGCTTTAGATGATGATCATGTGACCCTCCAGTTTCACTTCTGTTTTTTTCAGAGCGCTTTCCCCATTTTTATTTTTAAGAATGGAGAAAATGGGGTATTATTTCTGATGGTGAAAGAAAAGGTAGTTTCCTACTTGTGTATTTGCACTATTCCGCTATAGCACAGCGCCACCTAGAGGTTATGTAGTGGAAAAGCAGGAAAGGAAAAGTATGTGTAGAGCTCGGATCTCAATTCTGCGACCAAAGCAAAAGTAGATACCGCGATTAACAGCCCCGTTTAGAAAAGATCTTAACGTTGGAAGTTACCTTAGAGGCCATCTAGCCCAACCCCCGTGCTCAATGCAGGATGCAACTACTGCATCCCTGAGAGATGGCCATCCAGCCTCTACTTAAATACCTTTAGCATAGGAGAACCCAGCACCACCCAAGGCAGCCTGTTCCACTGCGAACAGCCCTCACCATTAGGAAGCGTCTCCTAATGTTTAACCAAAATCTGCTTCCCTGCAACTTCCACCTGCTGGTTCTAGTCCTGCCTTCTGGAGCAACAATTCTTCAGATATTTGGAGAACATTATCATGTCTCCCCTCAATCTTCTCTTCTCCACGCTAAACATACCTGGACATGTTGTTGTTGTTGGGTTTTTAAAACTTGATTTTAAAACGTGCGCTATGAACCTTTTCCACCAACATTAAAAACAGACTCACTAAAATATTGGCAAGATGGCACTTGAGCTATAAAAAACATTTGGGGCCAATTTTTAAGAAATTGCTGGGGGTAAAAATAATAAACTGTTAAACTGGCATGTTTACGTACAGTAGCATTCCCCCCATCCACACGGCTGGGATGGGGGATGGAAAAGAATGGGGCGCGCACACAGACACACACACACAGCACTACACTCAAAGTGTGGCGAGTCAGTTGCGATTCCACAGGCAGCTTGTGGTGGAAGGGCAGTGACTGGTTAGTGCTGAAAGCCCATGGTCGGGAGCTCCCTATGCACACAGCTGGAATCTAAAGGACTCTAAAGGCGCAATCCGATGCAAGTTTAGACCGGGGGGGGGGGGGAAGCCTACAACTCCCAGTATGCCCCAGCCAGTTATGCATAGTATTGCATCTTAAGGCTCTTGAGAAAATAAAAGCCATGGGAAAGATGGGGCGGAGATTGTCCAAATAATAATAATAATAATAATAATAATAATAATACAACCATTTGTTAAGCCCAGAGTTATTCATAGATTTCCCTCCATTTTATTGAATTCTCCTAAATTTCATTGGAAAAGAATCCACCATTGCGAAAACAGCCCGGAACTGGAGCCGAAGGATCCATCGTTTGGTAAGGCAACCATGGTTAGCCAAACAACCCCACCCCTTAAATCAGGGCTGCAGTGGGCAAATCCAGCCCTCTGGGAATCCCCAGGCGTACACACCTGCTTCCCCTAGACCAGTGTTCTCCAACCTTGGGTCCCTAGATGTTTTTGGCCTACAACTCGCAGCATGCCCCTGGCTGGGGCATGCTGGGAGTTGTAGGCCAAAAACATCTGGGGACCCAAGGTTGGGGAACACTGCCCTAGACCCACCCCCTTTCCCTGCCACCAGCGAATGTTTGGCGGTTTCCCGGCTTTTGGGGGTGGTTTTGCCCCCATTCTAAAAGGTTGAAATGCTGCTCCCAAGGCTTAGTTCCTGGCAGCAAGAAGCTAATAGATGCTGGTATTTTTTGTATTTTTGGCTCCACCCCTTTTGCCTTTGGCTCCACCTGCCACTGAAATGTGGCCCCCGAGAGCTCCTCCGCAACGGAAATCGGCCCTCGGCAGAACAAGGTTCAACACCCCTGTCTTAAATCCCCCTTCACTGGCTGTCAAATCATCCTTCAAAGGCTGCATACCTGGGGTTGCATCCGGGATCTCTCTCAAGAGGAAGTTCTTTGTTTGCAGAAGGTCCCCTCCATCTGATTTTTGGGGATCCCCCCCCCCCGTCTCTCCCCATTCAGCAGGGTCTCCTGCCTCTCTGTGTGGCATGCTCAGGAGGCTGGAGGCGCTGCCATAGGAAGGACGGGGCGGGAAATCCCGCCAGCAGTTGATCCGGTTTCAATCTGGATCTAACCCTCGTCCTCTCCCACCCTGGGCCCAGTTTTCAGATATTTACGATCCGGTTCCCATGGAGCTCTGTGTCGTGGAAGCCTGATTCATAGGATCTGTCTGCATTTTGAGGCACATGAATCGGCCCTCTGAGCGCACGGATCTCCACAGTTGAGTGCCCACTGCACGTGTTACAGTGGGGTGTGCAGTGGACGGGAGGGCACGCATCCGCTACTCTTGTCAATAGAATTGAGTAAGCCCCAGAAGTGGGCCTTACACCGCACTCCATCACCAAAGAATTTCTTCGGCACTTGGTAGGGTTGGCATCCTAGCTGCCTTTAAAGGGAAGCTGGGTCTGCAGAAGTGAGCTTGAAGGGATTAATACCCACTAGCTGCTGCAACTCAAACATCAGTTAAAGGCACAAGAGCAAGAGGGGGGGGGGTAAGGCAGGTGGCAATCTTAAACACAAAACCTGTGCGATATCGAGTCACCAGGACTCACACAAGGAAAGGAATTGTTCGAAAGGCATTAAACACACACACACACACGCGCACGCACGCACACACAAACTTTGTGGAAAGTTCGGGTCTGTTCTCCTTTCCCCTCCTGGATTGGCGGGATATGCGTGCACGAATCCCAAAGTGCAAAAAAGCACCGTGCAGTAATACAGGGCATAGTAAAGCGAAAATAGTAAAAAAAGAAAAAAAGGGGGGGGGGAATATCCCACCGATCTCCCTCTTCAAGTCCAGAAACAATATACAAACGCTTGTCGAGAGAGGCAGAGGAAGATGCTTCTGGGTGAGTGCCAAAACTGTATTTCTCCCGCCTCGGCCCCTCTCCAAAACGTTCAAGTAGCCGCCCGGTAGCTGTAATGATTGTGTTCCGGTTCGCTTAGTGGGAGAGGGATGCTCGCTTTGCCTCCAAGGTCCTCGGTACAAGATGACGGGGGGCGTTGTTTGAAGAAGTCGGAGACGTAGCAGACCTGGAGACAGAGGAACGGAAGTGAGAAGACCCTCAGTGTATGCACCAGGGGTGTGTGTAGTGCTCGTTACTACAAACTCCAGCCAGTCTATATATTTGCTATTGCTTCCCCAGGGGAGCCATTGGCTGAGCTCCTGTGACGTCACGGAATGTTCGCCAACATTCTAACCAGAGAGGGAGAAGCCATCTGCGAGGGGTTTCTTCAGCTAGGGAAAAACACGCACAGGGCGCTATTAGGAGGACAGACATGCTGGATGGTAGGGAAGGGCTCAGAGGACCTTCAGGAGGCACCACCCAGGGAATACCTGGCCAAGGCAGGATTTGAACTTGGCCATCCCGAGTCTGACAGAGACGCTGGATAACAACAGATCCTGCATGCTTCGCGCACAAGCTCCCTCCCAGTCTTCAGCCCCCCCCCCACACACACTTACAATGAGGATGGCGACAAGCCCTCCCTGGAGGAGGCCCACCAACACGTCGCTCCAGTGGTGCTTGTAGTCCGACACCCGGCTGTAGCCCACGTAGATGGCGAAAGAGAGCAGGAAGAACTGAATCGTCGGGCGCAACAATCGGGCCCACCTGCCCACCAGCCGGGCCTGGACATAGAGCTGGAATCGAAGCCAGGGTGCAGCGGGGGAGAAAGAGAGAAGGGAAATTGGACTTTTGACGTGGAACAGAGTGCTCTTGCCCACCAAGGGACAGCGGCTTTACACCAGGGCAGACTATTGGTCCAGCTTTATTACACGAGGCATTTGTTGTGCGCTCATCATTCATAAGAACATCAGGAGAGCCCTGCTGGATCAGACCAAGGGTCCATCTAGTCCAGCATTCTGTTCACACAGTGGCCAACCAGCTGCCCACGGGATCCCACAAGCAGGACACGAGTGCAACAGCACCCTCCTGCCCATGTTCCCCAGCAACTGGTGTACACACGACTGTTTACAGGTTCTTTAGACAATGCCGTGACCCTCCAGTTTCGCTTCTGTTTGTAAATAACACTTTCCGCAAGTTGTTTTTTTTTTTAGAGCAGGGGAAATGGGGAATTATTTCTGATGACGAAAGAACGCGCAGTTTCCTCTTGTGTGTTGGCGCTATTCTGCTGTACCACAGTGCCACCTAGAGGTTATGCAGTGGAAAGGCATGAAAGGAAGCACTCCCTTGTGTAGAGCTCGCCTGCGACGAAACCGAAAGCAGATGCAGCCAATTAAAGGCCTCATGTAGGAAAGCCCTCGGGCAGAGAAGGGTGTTTCCCTTTCCATGCCACCTGCCAACCTTTTTAACCGGAGATGGCAGGGACGGAACCTCCTGTGTGCAAAGCATGGGCTGCAAAACTGAGCTATGGTCTTTCCCCTAAATATCAAGTAAGATTCCAGTCCTCATGGCTCTAAATAAAGGGCTGATATAAATGGGAAGCTGCCTTGTACAAAGGTCTGCCTGCTCGTCTATCTAGTCTAGTATCAACTCTTCTGACTGGCAGCAACGGCTCTCCAGGGTGTCAGGCGGAGAAGCGTCTCTCTCACCTGCTACCTGGGTCCTTTTTAAAAAAAATAATAATAATGGGGAGACACCAGGGATTGAACCTGGCACTTTCTGCATGCACAGCAGGTGCTCAGCCACTGAGGTATTGTCCCTCCACTCAGATGTGGGGCCTCCCCACTGGGGAAATCAAACTCAGCTCTCTAGAATGACAGTTGGGGAGGCTACTGTGGGATAATCCCCAGGGAGAGGACTTCCCCATCACTTTATTTATTTATTTATTATATTTATACCCCGCCTTTTTTCCTGCAAGGAACCCAAGGCGGCTTACATAATCCTCCTCCTTCTCCTCCTCTCCATTTTATCCTCACAACAACCCTGTGAGGTAGGTTAGGCTGAGAGTCAGCGACTGGTCCCAAAGTCACCCAGTGAGTTTCATGGCTGAGCGGGGACTCGAACCCGGATCTCCCGAGTCCCAGTCCAACACCCTCACCATTACACCACACTGGCTCTCTTTGAACTGGAGATGTCGGGGGATTGAACCCGGGGACTTTCGGCATGCAATGCGTATGCGCTACCGCTGAGCTCTGGCCCACCTCCCACCATGCAGCCAGCAATTTTAACCAAACAGTGCACCTACCGCCAGGAACATCATACAGTACATTCCAAACGAGGAGTGTCCAGAATAGAAAGATAACCTAAGAGAGAGAGAGAGGGAGAAAGCCAAGGTTTGTTTTTCGGTGCCTCCCCTCATGATCTAAGGGCACTAGACACATGAATTCCCCCAGCCCGTTCCTTCCTGCTGTATTAATCATGCATTTCTGTATTGTGTAAGTTGTTTCGAGATGGCTTTTTGCGGTGGGAAGCAACACATAAATCGTATTCATAAGGAGGAGGAGGTTTTGATGCTCCTTTTGTATTCTATTTCATATTTTATTGCCATTCACTGCCTTGAGCATCACTTGTGATGGAAAGGCAGGAAATGAATTTAATAAAAAATACATACATATATACATACATTCAGGGCACAATCCTAGGCACGTTTCGACAGAAAAAAGGCCGACAACTCCCAGCATGCCCCACCCAGACACAAATATGATATTGAAGTTCTGGTCCTGCCCGGAGGAGGCACTGGCTGGGGGCCCAAGCCCACTCCAGGTGCCTTCAAGGTACAGGGGGATAAAGGCATCAGAGATAGACAGATAGAGGTAGACAGAGCAAGGCAGGGACATGGGAAGCTAGCTTGTAGCCTAGTTCAGTGGTGGAACCCCTGCTTCCCACAGAAAAGGTCCCTGGCATCTCCAGGTCGGGCTGGGAAGTCTCCCTGGAAAGCCACTGTCAGTCATGTTGGCTGGGGCTGATGGGTGCTGAAAGCCAAAACATTTAGAGGGCACCAAGCTGGAGAAAGTCACTGTAATCGGGGTGCACAACCTGTGGCCCTCCGAATGTTGCGTCTACAACCCCCATCATTCCACACCATTGGCTATGTTGGCTGGGCTTGATGGGAACTGTAGGCCAAAGCATCTGGAGGGCCACAAGTTGCCCGCCTCTGGTGTAAATGGACCGGTGGTCTGACTACTTCATAGATTTCATAGATCATAGAGTTGGAAGGGGCCATCGAGTCCAACCCCCTGCTCAATGCAGGAAACTGGAGGAGGGGGTCTCCCATCCAAGTAATCACCAGGCCTGACCCTGCTTAGCTTTCCACGCTCAGACAAGCTGAGCCAGCGTGAGCCACAGGCCTCAATTGTATGAGGCAGCTTCCTATGTGTTCCCATTCCAGGGTGAAACTAGCTGTCCACCAAGCTCACTATTGTCTCCTCTGCTGGGGTCTCGGGCAGAGAAGGGTCTTTCCCATCCCCTTTTTAAGTGGGGATACCTGGGACTGCAGGGAGAACCCCCGCATGCAACGCAGGGACTCTGTTGCTGAGCTACGCCCCCCCCCCCCGTCATAGAATCATAGAAGAGTAGAGCTGGAAGGGGCCTACAAGGCCATCGAGTCCAACCCCCTGCTCAGTGCAGGGATCCAGGTCAAAGCATCCCTGACAGATGGCTGTCCAGCTGCACCTTGAATGCCTCCAGAGTGGGAGAGCCCACCACCTCCCTAGGTAGTTGGTTCCACTGTCTTATTGCTCTGACAGTCAGGGCGTTTTTCCTGATGTTTAGGTGGAATCTGGCTTCCTGTAACTTGAGCATCCGTCAAAGCAGCATCTGAAACCGCTCGACCGAGCAGGCTTGGAGCATCTTGGTAAGGCAAGCGAAGCACTCAGAACACTTAAAAGTGCTGCCTGTGCTATGGGGGTGTTGGGGGTGGCCCCTCAATTTCAGAACTCCCTTCCTGCTTTCCTTACACCTTTGCTACAGGCCTTTAAGAAACCTTTCAAAACATATCTGTTCATCCTCCCCTCTCCTGAGCAGGTGGTTAATACGCATGTTCCACTCTCAGCAACCCCAAACATGGCTTAATTTCCTCAATTTTGATGGATCTGCTTTTGTATATATATATCTATATGTGATCGGGTTCAACCCTTTTATGTAAGGAGATCTCTCTGGAAAGTGGGATATAAATTGATTGAATACATGAATATACAAATGTTAATTGTTATTCATAAAAGTATTACTAATCATCCTTTATTATCAATCACCAATTATTATTATCATAGTTTCTGACTGGGTTTGCACGATCGCCACAGCTCGTCATGGCTTATTTAAGCCATGACGAGTCACGGCACCTGAGGGCACCACCCTAAATATTCCAGCCACGGCCCGGCCGTGGCTTGTTCGCACCGTCCAAGCCAGGGGACTGTGGGTTATATGAGGGTTAAACAACCCTTGCAGAAGTGGGCTATGCAAGGGTTGTTTAACCCTTGTATAACCCACAGTCCCCAGGTTCGGATGACACAACAAGCTGCAGGCAGCTTGATGATTCAAAATGGCCACGCACACACGCCCCAACCCACTGTGGGCTGTTCGACTGTGTGAACCGGCCAAAGTAGTTTTGACCTCCATATTTTTAGATCTTCATGTTGATGCTCTATTTATTTATTTAACACACTTCTATACTGCTTGATCTCCTAAGATCTCAAAGTGGCTTACATAAAAAATACATATAATACAATATAAACGGTCAGTTTTAGCCTCCGTTGCTTTTAAATTGATTGCTGCTCTTAACTTATTGTTGTATTATTATTTTGGATTTTACGTGTTTTTGCGTTGTACGTCGCCCAGAGAGCTATGAACTATAGGGAGAGTAATGCATTTTAGAAAGAAAGAAAGAAAGAAAGAAAGAAAGTCATTGCTTTATAGATTTATTGATTTAAACCTTGCCAGAAAACTATCATCTGGGCCAATGTTATTATTATTATTATTATTATTATTATTATATTTATTAATCGCCCATCTGGCCGGTCACCCGGCCACCCGGATGTTGTACCCATCCTGAAATACATTTTGCCGCTTCTGTACATCCATATATATATATATATATATATATTCTGGTGCCACCACTGTGACATGGGATCGTAAGGTGAAGAGCAGGTTATAAATTTCATAAATGAATGAATGAATGAATGAAAGCAGATTAGCCGTCGGTTGCAAGTCAGTATCGAGCCCACCCGCTGCCCCAATTCCCCCATCTTAACCTGGACTCGGTGATGTCCTTTAAGCTTCCTTGGCAGACATCCTCCAGCTGGATATAAGCTGAGCCTGAGCAGTTGACCTTTGACCAATCGGGGTCGCAGACCGCCAGGAAGTTGGGCCGCAGGCGCCCAATCATGTATTTGGCCAGGTCCGTCAGCGACTGGCTGATGGCGCCGCCGAAAAGGAACGTCCCGATGACCTTGTAGAGGGCAGCCAGGTAATTGTTAAACTCAGACCGAGAGTACAAGCGTTCGCTGTAGACAAGGTACGCCTCTCTGGCTGAAATCTACAAATAAAAATCAAATTGTAAATTGATGGATGGACCAACAGAATGAGGAAAGCAAGTAAGCCCTACCTGGATCACATTTTTGGGAAAAGGGTGGTCTACAACGGAACTGGAACAGATTTCGGGAGCAAACCAAGGAGGACATGAATACAAAATGCTCGTTCCTAGAATCTGCAGTGTAGTGGTTTGAGTGCTAGGCTAGGACTAAGGAGACCTGGGTTCAAATCCCTACTCAACCATGAAGTTCATTAGGTGACTTTGGGGCTAGTCTCTCTCTCTCTCTCAGCCTAACCTACCTCATAGGGTTGTTGTTGAGGATTAAAATGGCTGTGTGTGTGTGTGTGTGTGTGTGTGTGAGAGAGAGAGAGAGAGAGAGAGAGAGAGAGAGAGAGAGAGAGATAACGCAGGCTAACAGTGTAACAAACATCAACGCACAACAGACTGCTGCCAAGCATGGAGGGTCCGTTGAGCAAGTTTGGCCAATAACCATTTCCCTTACGATGATAATGGTGCAGGGAATGGTGACCCCGGCCATCACTCCGTGGGTGATGGTGTCTGGCTTGTACGGGTAGCGGATGGAGGCGTCCGTGCAGTAGAAACCCCGCTTGTAGGGAGAGTTCACCAAGGTGAGGATGATGAAAGGCAGAGAGGCTGTGAGGCAGAAGAAAAGAGCGGGGTTATCCCGGGAATTCCTCATCGGAGACCCCACAAAAGGCTACCCCGAGCACAGCCTCCCCCAACCTGGTTGCCTTCCAAATGTGTTGGACTGGGGGATGCTGGGAGTTGTAGTCCAACACATCTGGAGGCTACCAGGCTAGGGGAAAGCTGCATCCCCACCCGAATCATTTTCAAAGCAAATGGTGTTAACTTTGCTACAGCACGGCAATAAAAATGGCACCCTTGACAATACAGGCAGCGCTTTGTCCATCAGATCAGCGGCTCGCGCAAGGGACACGCTCCTCTGAGAGCAGGTCAACCTTTTCCATCGAAAAGTAGTAACAAGAAACTTTCTCGGGCTGTCGGTGACAACAACACTTCAGATGGTGTCTGGACTGGGACTCGGGAGATCCGGGTTCTATTCTCCCCGCTCGGCCATGAAGCTCACTGGGTGACTTTGGGGCCAGTCACTGACTCTCAGCCTCACCTACCTCACAGGGCTGTTGTGAGGACAAAATGGAGAGGAGGAGGAGGAGGAGGTTTATGTAAGCCGCCTTGGGTTCCTTG
This sequence comes from Shinisaurus crocodilurus, assembly GCA_021292165.1. Lineage (NCBI taxonomy): Eukaryota > Metazoa > Chordata > Lepidosauria > Squamata > Shinisauridae > Shinisaurus > Shinisaurus crocodilurus. Next base: position 92,672,219 of record CM037882.1, read on the forward strand.
CAGGAAAAAAGGCGGGGTATAAATAGAATGAATGAATGAATGAATGAATGTCCACAGCCCCACCACTGCAGCGGGGACTAGAGGATGCGGAGGTGCTAGGGATGCTGTGGTTGATCAGCGGAGGGCACTGAGCCTTCGGGCGATGCTGCGGCAGAAAGGGCAGAACAATTTCTGGATGCCCTGAATGAGATGGGGAGCCCTGTGCTGCATTTTGATCTCCCCCATGTTTGGGAAGGGTGAATGTGGGTGGGCAGAAGGCGAGGTGGAAACGGAAGAGCCCCAGAGGCAAGGCAATTAGTCCATCAGATATGGCCAGGACTGGCCCAAGGATTTTTGCTGCCTCTGGCTATTTAAGATAACCACCCCCAACACTATCTCATTGTAAACCCCTCACAATGGCATGTTAATGAACAACAATTGACGGGAATACTATTTGTCTTAGGTCCATTTTCCGCTTGAGTAACTTAACCTTCAGGCTACTGAGCTCCACAGTTTTATTTATTTATTTATTATATTTGTCCCCCGCCTTTTTTCCTGAAAGGAACCCAAGGCGGGCTTACATAATCCTCCTCCTCCTACTCTCCATTTTGTCCTCACAACAGCCCTGTGAGGTAGGTTAGGCTGAGAGTCAGTGACTGGCCTCAAAGTCACCCAGTGAGTTTCATGGCCGAGCGGGGACTAGAACCCAGATCTCCTGAGTCCCAGTCCAACACTCTCACCACTACGCCACACTTTTAGAGTTTGAAGTGACCTTGGAGGTCATCTAGAGGCCATCTAGTCAAACCCCGTTCTCAATACATGACCTTACATCTACAGTGGTGTTCTCCAACCTTGGGTCCCCAGATGTTTTTGGCCTACAACTCCCAGCATGCCCCTCCTGGTTTTGTTTTGTCTTTTTCATTCCCCCGCCCCCCCCTAAAGCATTCTGCAGGCCACTGAGCATGCTCAGTCCTCATTGGCCTGTTTTTGCCCTTGCCCCTTAGGGGTTTCCCCCTCCCCTTTTCCCTAAAGACTTTTTGTATTTCTGCAAACCTGGGGGTTTCCCTGAGCGTGCCACTACCTCCCCCCCCCTTTCGCATGTAGATGGTGCTGTTTCGGCTACATAAGGCACACCTGAACATTAGAAATACAGCAATACCTTGGATTGCAAGTAACTTGGTTTGAGAGCGTTTTGCAAGACAAGCAAATTTTTAAATATTTATTTATTTATCTTTTACTTGATATACAAGCGATGTCTTGCAATACAAGTACTGTAGTACGGCTTAAATTTAAAATCTCTGTACAAATTTTTTTGGGGGGGATTTCGTTTTGATATAAGAGTGCTTTGGATTACAAGCATGTTTCCGGAAGGAATTATGCTCTCAATCCAAGGCACTTCCATCTGGTAACCTGTGTCCTCACTGTGGGAAGCTGTGTGGATCTAGAATTGGCCTCCACAGTCACTTACGGACCCATCGCTAGAGTCTACACAATCTTCCTTTAGAACAGTGTTCTCCAACCTTGGGTCCCCAGATGTTTTTGGCCTACAACTCCCAGCATGCCCCAGCCAGCTACGCTGGCTGGGGCATGCTGGGAGTTGTAGGCCAAAAACATCTGGGGATCCAAGGTTGGAGAACACTGCTTTAGAATTTCCTGCTTTTATCCTGGAAGACAATCTTACTCGAGTGATCGCCTGATAGAGATAATACTGGGCTGCTTTTACTGCACTGAGGAATGAGAACCATGGCAGAAAGGTGGCATGCAATCTGAATGAATGAATGAATAAAATGAAGAACCAACAGGAGCTTATGAAGTTGTGGCTGCCTATGGCTGCTGCTGGGCTGGTGCAAGGCAGTTTGGTGCCCTAGGCAAGATCAGATACTTAGAGCGCGCCCCCTCCCACTTGAGCCCTCCCTTCCTATTTCTGGCGCCCCCTTTAGCCCTGCGCCCTAGGCAGCTGCCTAGTTGGCCTAATGGTAGCACCGGCCCTGGCTGGGCCAGCTCCAAAGGTCAAGTGTTTCCAAAGGTCAAGTGTTTCCGTACAAACCTGTGTCTGTTCTCCCCTTTCCCCCCCCCCACGCTTTCTGCACCCCCACCACCCCCACCCCGACTGACTCTTGATTGAAATATTTACATTTTGAAGACTATGTTAGGACTGCTTTTAATATATTCTATGTAACTCTTCTCTGTAGCAACAGGGATCGTTCGAATCCAAATTTTATATTTCCTGTGGTATGTTTTAAGTGTTTCTAATAAAGACTATTGATTTTTTTTTTAAAGTATTTAATGAAACCGAGGATGCCCTTGTGGAGGAGGAGGGCTATCCTTTTAATTTAATCATGGTGTCATCAGATAACAAAGGTTTCATGTTGCCAAGGGACAGACACACACACACACACACACACACACACACACACACAATTCAGGGGCATGCACCACACTACATATATATATTTAGAGATATAAACTAACTTTTTGTCTTTTGCAATTTCGTGATTCCTTTTCAAGATCATCTGTATAACGATGAGGACTAGGAACTTTTTTAAAAAGCTAGCTGTTTATTTATTTATTATATTCATACCCCACCTATTTTTTTCCTGCAAGGAACCCAAGGTGGCTTACATAATCCTCCTCCTCTCCATTTTATCCTTACAACAACCCTGTGAGGTAGGTTAGGCTGAGAGTCAGTGACTGGCCCAAAGTCACCCAGTGAGCTTCATGGCCGAGCGGGGACTAGAACCCGGATCTCCCAAGTCCCAGCCCAACACTCTCACCACTACGCCACACTGGCTCTCCATAGCTGTTTACTTCTGGATTTGAAAAAGAGTGACTTGCAAAGAATCCATCAGATTGTTCCTTGCTGTACTTCTGGGTTTTGAGTAAGGTCACTGAGCCCTGTATACAAAACACACGCCGTATCAACAAGTCTCCAGAGCTTCCCACCCACTTTTATTAGCGTTCACCCAACCTTTGTGCTAATATACCTCCTGCCCTTGCAGAAACTCACCTAACCGGTTTTAAAGAACAGAAAGGAGGGAGAGGGAAATAATTAGACATGCTCTGAATCTGATGGCCAAAGAGGAAGATCTCCCTTTTCACTTTCTTGGGCGGAGGAGCCGCAGTGAGCCACATCAGCTGCAGTGGTGGCTCCAGCAGCGGAAGCGTGCTTAGCTTTCCACGCTCAGGCAGGCTGAGCCAGCGTGAGCCGTAATATATGCGTGTGTGTATTATTATAACACACACGCTAGAAAAAGAGAGCGATCCTAATTTACAGTCCATTTTAGGCCATCATTTGCGTCCTAATCCGCTCCCAAACTAAAAATAGTGCAGCCCATTCCTTGAAGTGTTAATTTTCTACTTGCAGGGAGCTCCCAATCCCCCAGCTCGAAACACAGTGGAGCCTTAAAAACAATGGCAAATTGTTATTGTCACCTCATTCTGCTACAGGTGTAAACTGCCTTAGGAACAGAGGAAGGCACCCTGGACCACGACAGACCTTGTCCCTCTAACTTAGTTCTGTCTGCAGTGACTGGCTGTGGCTCTCCACGGTTTCACACAGGGGGTCTTTTCCAGCCCTAGCTGGAGATTGAACCCAGGCCCTTCTGCATGCAAAGCAGGCGCTTTGCCCCTGAGCTATAGCCAAAAATAAAACAAGTTTCCAGTCCTCATGATTCTGACTGAAGGGCCGATACAAACGGGGACACAGAAAGCTGCCCAATGCCAAGTCAGACTGGTATAGCGGATCCAACTCAGTATCCTCAACTGGCAGTGGCTCTCTGGGGTTTACAGACGGGGGTCCTTCTCAGCCCTACCTGAAGATGCCGGGGATCAAACCGGTGACTTTCTGCAGGCGAAGCATGTATCCCACTACTGACCTATGGCCGCTACAGCTGGCTGCTGCCACATTTTGTGGCAGCGAGTTCCATAACTTAGGTTGCAGTCCTACACACACTTACTATGTGGAAGGAAGCCCCATTCAGCTCAGTGCAGTTTATTTCCAAGTAGACACACACAGAATTGTGCAGTTCATCATGTGTGGTGCAAAAGGAGTGCTTCCTTTTGCCTGCCCCAAACCTACTGCCAACGGGCCCCAAAAGATACGTATACCCCTTCACTCTTGCACGCATAAACTACATGGTTTCCTCCCTGCCCCAAATGATCCCTAAACAGAAGCTGTTCTTCCCCTAACGCAGCCTTCCGCAGATGTGCTGGGACGACAATTGTCCTACTTTGGCCAGGGTGGCGTAGCGGCGAGAGTGCTGGAATGGGACTCGGGAGATCCGGGTTCTAGTCCCCACTTGGCCATGAAACTCACTGGGTGACTTTGGGCCAGTCACTGACTCTCAGCCTAACCTACCTCACAGGGTTGTTGTGAGGATAAAATAGAGAGGAGGAGGAGGATTATGTAAGCCTCCATGCAGGCTTGGGCTCCATGCAGGAAAAAAGGCGGGGTATAAATATAATAAATGAATTAAATAAATCAGACTCAGCGTTAGAGCAAATGATGGGGCCATCCCAAAGGCAAGGAAACAAAACAGGGAAATGGTCCAAGCACAGTTAAGCAGTCAAACACAGTACATAGTCCAGAAGCAGAGACAAGCAGGAGTCCAAGTGCCGGTAGCACGGAGGGTCAATCGCAAGGCAAAGTCCAGAAAACAAGGCACAAGGCATCGGAGCTGAACGAACGGCATTGTTTCCAGCACCGGCTAGGAGGTTGAAACTGAAGGCTTATATCGCCAGAGCCTCCTGAGAGACCCACCCCGGGCTCAGCTGTAGTTCATGGCAGCCCTCTGGCAAGAGAGTCCTACTCATGAGGAGCCATTTCACAGAATCATAGAGTTGGAAGGGGCCCGTAAGGCCATCGAGTCCAACCCCCTGCTCAATGCAGGAGAACAGATGTGGGCAGCCCAGAGCAGGCAGTCACCCCTCCAAGCACCGACCCGGCTCAGGCCTGCTTGGCTTCAGCATGTGTCCTGCATGATGTGCTCTTGACCCTTGAGGTGTCCTCCTTTGTAATCGAGCACCCCTTCTCAAGGGAGCTGTGCTGGCCTGCCACTTGAGGTGACGAAGTGTGGCCATCTCCCCTGAGGGCCGAGGGCCCCTCCTGGTCTTTTGACATCCGCTTATCTCGGGTGCTCTTGATCTCTGAGAGCTAGCTCAGTGTTGTCCAACCTTGGGTCCCCAGATGTTTTTGGCCTACAATTCCCAGCATGCCCCAGCCAGCTATGCTGGCTGGGGCATGCTGGGAGTTGTAGGCCAAAAACATCTGGGGACCCAAGGTTGGACAACACTGCTCTAGCTCCTCCTCCTCTGAGGAAGAGTCCTCCAGTGGGGGCATGACAACAACCCCCATTATCCCCAGCCAGTATTCCAATTGGGATGATGGGAGCTGTAGTCCAACACATCTGGAGGGCGCCAGCTTGGAGAAAGCTGCTGTAGCATATTCATAGATTCATAGATCATAGAGTTGGAAGGGGCCTACAAGGCCATCGAGTCCAACCCCCTGCTCAGTGCAGGAAACTAGAGGAGGGGTCTCCCATCCAAGTAACAACCAGGCCTGACCCTGCTTAGCTTTCCACGCTCGGGCAGGCTGAGCCAGCGTGAGCCGTAATATATGCGTGTGTGTATTATTATAACACACACGCTAGAAAAAGAGAGAGATCCTAATTTACAGTCCATTTTAGGCCATCATTTGCGTCCTAATCCGCTCCCAAACTAAAAATAGAGACACCCAAAAGACGGGCCAGACCAAAACGAGGGCCTCTGTCGTCACTGTCCACCTGTGGTTACGCCAGATTTAGGTGTGGGGGGGGCGAGAAGAGGAGGCGAATCCTGCAACGGAGGTGGCCGCTGCTGAAAATTAGGACCTTGGAGCTCTTTTTTAAGGACACTTTTTTAAAATTACGGAGTCGTAGATGACTATTTTTGGTCTTTCTCCATTTCCTATGGGGCGGAGAGGGTCATTTGATTGTTTGGGAGAGCTAGAAAAAAAAAGGAAGAGAAAGATAAAATAAAAGCATAGTGACCCTTAACACAGAAGAGCCTTTCTTATGTCTCTTTAATGGGATGCAGGGGAAAAACAGAAACAAAATAAGGATGCGACGTGGATGGACACATTGCAGTGGAGGAGGAAATGGAAACAGTTTTAAAATATAGGCCAGATGGCAAATTAAGCTAAGGGAGCCCACAGTACTTTCAAAAAGAAGGCGGGGGTGGTGGTGGAATCCAGGCTGCATTCACACTTATGCTTTTTTAACCTGGAGTAAGAACAGGGGGGAAAGGATGCAACCAATGGGCCACTGAGTCCCACATTCCCTTCTAACAGCAGTCAAAGAGGTCCCTCTGCAAAGTTCCTCAGGCCAACATTCAGAGCTATACTGCCCCTGTATAGGGAGGCTCATCATTTAGCCAGGAATGCTGTCCGAAGAGGTACGCTCTCAACATTAAAGCCCTGCCAAGCTAAGGAACCATTTGCCCAGGCCGCCAGGATGGAGACATTGATCTGAAGCTGCGTTCGAGTCTTACCTGCCGACATTATGCGGCTCCTGCTGACATCACATCCCCAGCTGTGAAATGGGAGCACCGACCTGCCTCACAAGACTGTTGAGAGGGAGTTTAATTATTATTTTTTGGGGAAGGTTTTAGATCAGTTTGCACGTTAGAGGTGCAATTTAAAATTAACTAAAATTAAAGCTGGGAAGGCCACCATCTGTGTACTTAGGAGGTACTATGGTCTCCAAAATACCCAACCTCCTCAAGGATGGAAAGCGGAATATCGGTGGTCAATATAAGAGGTTTAAAGATGTTCATAAGGCTAATCTAAAAAAAATGCAATATAAACATAGAAAACTGGGAAGTTCTGGCCCATGAACGATCTAACTGGAGGTTGGCCTTTCACAAAGGTTCCATGGACTTTGAAGAAGCCCGAGTGCAAGGAGAAAGGGAGAAACGTGCTAAGCGAAAAGCACGTCAAATGAATCCTTTACAGGACCATCTTCCATCTGGTAACCTGTGTCCTCACTGTGGGAAGCTGTGTGGATCTAGAATTGGCCTCCACAGTCACTTACGGGCCCATCACTAGAGTCTACACAATTTTCTTTAAAATTTCCTCCTTTTAAAATCTCCTTTTTGTACATTTTGATCCTGGAAGACAATCTTACTCAGTCACAAGTGATCGCCTGATGATGATGATGATGATGATGATGATGATGATGATGATGATAGTTGGGAGGAGGACTGGGGAGAGTTGGGTACAGATCCCCATTTAGCCATGATGCTCAGCCATGGGCCAGTCGCTCTTTCAGTCAAACCTACCTCACAGGGCTGTTGTAAGTATAAAACACACACCTTCAAATTAGCTGCTTGCTCAAAGATCCCTTCTAGAGGCAGCATGCCTTTTAAGAACTCAAATGAGATTTGTCTGGCACCATCAAGGTAAGAAAAGAAAAGAGAGAGAGAGAGAGAGATCCCTGCCCCAGGGACCTTACAATCCAAATGTTGACAGCATCGAAGACAAAGGGAGGAAAGGAACAAGGAACGAATGTAAGCAAAGGCAGTTAAAACATAATTGCAGCACAAGGGTAGAGAACCTGTGGTGCTCCGGATGTTGTCAGACTACAACTCCCATCATTTCGTAATTGGGATCATTAGTTATTAGTGGATTAGAAAAGTAAGAAATAAATAAAATAAAATTTCCCGGAGTGGGGAAGGGGATCTATGGGGCCTCTTACGCTGGCTCAGCTTGTCTGAGCGTGGAAAGCTAAGCAGGGTCAAGCCTGGCTATTACTTGGATGGGAGACCCCTCCTCTAGTTTCCTGCATTGAGCAGGGGGTTGGACTCGATAGGCCTTGTAGGCTCCTTCCAACTCTGTGATCTATGAAAAGGAGGTCAAGTTATAAGGGAAAAGTAATTTTGAAGTGTTCATTTTGCAGGCAGGAGACCTGCTTACTTGTGAGTAGACATGCAGAGGTTTGGTATTTGGGGTGCTATCTGAAAGTGCTGCTGGGTGATTCAGTCCTATTTACTTCTGAGTAGACATGCAGCAGCCTGGTCCTTCTTACTTTGGAATACACTTAAAACGAAAATAATCACACTGGCCACGCCCCACTCTGCCTTCAGTCCTGCCCACAGATGGGGTGTGCCCCCCCCCCAATATCTTTCCCACGTTGCAGTTTGGCCCTCAGGTCCACCTCCAATGTAAGGGAACATGAAATAGCAACAAAATAAGAAGTGTATATAAAATGCACATAGAAAATAGTTGCTTTTTTCCTACTAGGAAAAAAAGTGAGCTTTATTATTATTATTATTATTTTAAAGAAAAACTGAATAAAATTTGACAGGGACAATTAAATTGCTGCATGGGGCAGATCTGGCTCCTGGGCTGTCCGGTGACCGATCCTGGCCTAAAGGATAAGGAACAGGCAGCTGGGATGCTAGCTTGTCTCTCTCATAATACTCAGGCATAAACAAGCTCTTGAAGTGAGACAACTTTCACTAGCTTTACAAAATAAAGAATCACATGACAGACGGAGAGCTCCGGGCTGTGAACATTACCCAATCCAGGTGGAATGTCTTCATTCCTAACCTGCCCAGCCAAAGTTCTCATAACTGCCATTAAGAGCAAAACCACAAGGTAATTGCAAAAGCTGACTATGTCAAGACCCTTATTTATTTATTTATTTATTTATTATATTATATTTATACCCCACCTTTTTTCCTGCAAGGAACCCAAGGCGGCTTACATTTATTTATTTATTACATTTCTATCCCACCTTTTTTCCTGCAAGGAACTCAAGGCAGCTTACATAATCCTCCTCCTCTCCATTTGATCCTCACAACAGCCCTGTGAGGTAGGTTAGGTTAGGTTGAGAGTCAGTGACTGGCCCAAAGTCACCCAGTGAGTTTCATGGCTGAGCAGGGACTCGAACCCAGATCTCCCGAGTCCCAGTCCAACACTCTCACCACTACACCACACTGGCTCCACCTTTATGACCCAAACCCAGATAACACGACTCTCGGATCTGAACCTTTTCAGAGATTCAGAGACCGTCTGTTCCCTGTTTCCGCCACGCCATCCTCGTGGGAAGAAACGGAACAGTAACAACTATAAACATGGAACGAAGCCAACCTTCCCCAACTTGGTGCCCTCAAAGGTGGTTTGGACTCCAGCTCCCATCAGCCCCAGCCAGCATGGCCAGTGGTCAAAGATGAAGGGAACTGTACTAGTCCAAACTATATGGAGAGCACCAGGTTGGAAAAGGCTTGTGTAAGCAAATAGCAAACAGGGCTGACGGCAAATTCAACTTAGGCTGCAACCCTGTGCACACTTACTTGGGAGTAAGTCACTTAGTAGGGCTTACTTCTGAATCAATATGCACAGGTTGCAGTGTTAGCCCATCAAACGGATTTTGTTAATTTGTCAAATAACTTTACATCTGACTAAAGTGATAATTTCGAAGTAGGAGGGGGAAGACATATTCCTTCTGCTTTTAAGATAGGGCATGAATATGCCACAGCAGGTGCCAGCTTAGAAGAGGCATCCCTTCCTGTGGGAGTGAGGGAATGCCTCTTCTAAGATGATGCCTGCTAGGATGCATGCATGCATGCATGCATCATCATGTGGCACCAGAAAGAGCTGGTGCCATCTTAGAAGAAACATTCTCTCTTGCATGAGAAGAGAGAATTCTTCTTTTTGGAAGAGGCATTCCCTCCTCCATGAAAAAGGAGAATGCTTCTTCTTAAAAGGGGCATTCCTTCCTGCGTGAGAAGAGAGAATAATGCTTCTTCTAAGGCTGTGCATGCCATTTGCAGGTTTTATAACAATTTACATTAAAAATAATTAACTAAGCCTGATCAATCAGGGATGTCTTTTAGCTGTTTTTTTTTTTTTAATTTACAGCGCGCTGCTATGCAAGTTCACTTGGAAGTAAGCCCCACTATATTCTATGGAGCATCCCCTGCCCCCCAAGTGCGATTAACGTTCTTGGGGTGGCAGACTTTCTTCCCCCACCACGTTAACAACACTAAGATATTTTAAGATAGCAACACCTGCGCTCGGTCACCCAGCAGGGATTCTGGGTGCAAGTGATCACTCCTTTCCAATGCAGAAACTGGTAAAACTGAGCAATCCTCTAGTCCTCATGGCTACACGAATGAGGTGGGCAAAGCTGGCCAAAATCTTAAAAGCAGGGTGAGAGGCTAATCAAGACATCCAGTAACTGGGGCAGGAACTTCCGTTCTCCACATAATTCTTTGGCCCCTCTCCATAACTAGGGAATGCAGAACAAATTATATTAAGAAAGCACATGCGCATATAACAAATGCATGCAAGTTTCCATAATCCATACAGGTCACAGAATATTTTATCATGTTATTGTACAGATATATATTTCTTTATAGCACCCACTCTGTGAATTTTGACTGATCTCTCCCTTCCACCAACACCCTCTCACAGAAATCAAAACAGAAAAACCATACACACAACTGAACCATCAGGTTCCAGATAAAGACCGCAGGCTTGTGCAGAACGAAACCAGTTCACACGCACACACCTTTAACTGATTGGTAGAAGGTATTCTGAGCACATACTCCACACACATCCTGTGGGTATTTCTAGAACAACACACCCTTCCTTCCCCATACACTGAACTTTCAGGAATACAGTACATTTATTTGACCCAACATTCAATTTTGCCCAAGGGGGGACAACAGAAGCTAAGAAGAACCTCACCGCATCAGAAGAAGATCCATCTAATCCAGCGTCTTACTAGCAAGGTATGAAGGCAACAGCCACCCCACACGGCTTGCCCACCGCATCTGGTGTTGAGATATACTGCTCCTAAATGTGGAGGCTCATTTAGCAATCATGACTAAATTGCCCTGGACAGAGGTGCCCTCCTGATTTTGTCTACTATGCCATGGCCCATGGGTGGGCAGAAGCTAGAAATGAATCGACTGGTAGATCTTTGGGTGAGCTGAAGTAGATCAGGAAGAATTTCTGACTCCCCATGATTTAACACTAACAACAATGAATCCCAAAACCTAGATCAAGAGGTAGGCAACCTGGAACCCTCCATATGTTCTGGACTACAACTCCAATCATAACTGACCATTGGACAGGCTTGGTAGGGATTATGAGAGTTGTAGTCCAAAAACTACAACTACACCAAGTTGCCTCCCCGCGCCCAAATTATACAGCGGAAATAAGAAAACTTGGGGTGACCAGGAGTGTGTGTGTGTGTGTGTGTGTCTATGTGGAAGGACTGAGATCCGTACTGTTCGGGTGCGCAGAACAAATTCCTGGGCTCAGAATTCTTTAATTCTATAGCAGACATTGTATTAAATTCGTATCTATCAGTTACGCATTTTATTTCAATTTTTACTCTAGAGTAGGCGCAGGGGGGCTGATCTGGATTGGGTCCCTAGCATGGGGTGGGTGGGGTAGAAGATCGGGAGCCCTGTGCCTACTCTAGAGTAAAAATGAAGGGGGGCAGAAGACATAGCTGCTAGATATGGATTTAAAGTCATCATGTCCCCTTTGGCGAATCTCGGGGTTCTAGTAAAAAAACAAGGTAGATCTCACACAAGCCTGCAGTCTGCCCACCGCTGGTCTGCTCTAATATATTTAGGGTGCAAAGCCAAAAAAAGTCCTGCAACTCCTAGCCAGAAGCTATTCTAGACTAGAAGCTCGGAGGCCCCGAGAACAGCAAATACCAATGTGGACTGCCCAAAATGTACAGCACCAATAAGCAAGTGGGCAAACATCCATTAAGGTGCAATCCTATGCAAGTTCAGACAGAAATAAGACCTACAACTCCCAGCATGCCCTGGGAGTTGTAGGCCTTTTCTCTCTCTAAACGTGCATAGGATTGTGCCCCACGTTTGGTATAAATTCACCCACTTTTTCCCTTCTTCCCCAACCTGCCAACCTCACGGTGCTCTCGTATCCATGTTATCCTATGCTTGTCTACGCAGGATGAAGTTCTATTGACCTCCATGGGACTTACTCTCAAGAAAACGCACACAGGATTGCAGGCCTGGTTGATCAAATTTTAAGAAGGGAAAAAAAGTACTTTTTCTTATTATTCAATCATTTTTGCATTCGGGTCCGTCCGTCCCCCCCCCGTGCTGATGTGTGTACAGTATTTTATATTTTTGTACATTTCCTTCTTAGCTATACTCTTTTATATTGTTTTGGGGGGGAAGTATCTATTTTAATAATGCCCATGTTTAAGGAAATATATATTAAGGGATATATGCATTCCATTCAAACCCTATGCAGATTTGAATGGAAAAAGGTCCTACCACCCCCAGAATTTCCAGCAACGCTGGGAATTGTAGGACTTTTTTCTGTCTAAACGTGCATAAGGATTGCGCCCTAAAGTACTATTTGGATGATCTGTCAACTGGCATTTTAGGGGTGTGGAAATAAATGTTTGATAACTGCCACCTCAACAAAGAAGGGGGGGTGTTGCTTGTGAGAGTGAGTATCTGTGCTTTGAGCACCATAAACCCATAGTTCTCTGGAGGGCAAAGGTAGTCTATATAGCCAACTTCCGACAGCGGCAAAGTTTGCCTCATTCCAGCCTGCCCCATCATAATTTCCTTCTGATAGTAAACTCTGGCGGTTGAGTGCCTATCACTTTGGAAGCGAAACTGGGCCACCCAAAAATAAGGGAGTGGTTTCAACACATCTGGGGGGGGACTCCCTAGGTATGCAGATGTGAAGTTGGTAAATTAAAAGAGAAAGATAGACTTTTAAAAAATAAAAAATAAAAATGGGCTGATAAAAACAAAGTTGGGAGAAACCAGAGACTGAGCAGACTGTATAAGTGTATTGATTAAATCTATGGCTGGGAGCAACCGAATGCTGGTGAGTCAGTTGCATGTGGTGGGGGGGTAGTGAGGGACTGGCCTGCTTAAGCCCTCCTGATGTTGTTGGACTCCAGCTCCCATCAGCCCCAGGCAGCATGACCAGGGATTATGGGAGTTGTAGTCTGCCAGCTTCTAGAGGGTCACCAGTTGGGGAGATACCCCAAAAGCAACACATAATCAGCCTTGCCCAGACTGGTGCCCTACAGATAGGTTGAACTACAACTCCCAGCATCCCCCTGGGGATGCTGGGAGTTGTAGTCCAACTTATCTGTAGGGCACCAGTCTGGGCAAGGCTGACATAAACGACTTATGGAAGTCAGCCAGTGACAGCGGTTAGCTGAGATGTTAAGGAAGAAAGTGAAGAATTAGATCTATCCTTCTGTGCATTTGTCTAGGAGCTAGACATGGCAGCTCAATGAAACCTCCATCCATCAAGGTAGTCTACCTTTGAATATCAGATGCTGGACGGGGTAGCCATCAGGGCATCCTTAAGAACTTCAAGCAACCTCCCCCCACACGCCCCCCCCATAACACACACATACAGAATTCCTCCTAGACGTTCATGAAAGATCGGAGGGAGACAGACGGACATGGCTGTACACTGGGAGGCACTAAACTGAAATACTACTGTAACCAAAAGGTGAAGAGAAGGCAGCAAAGTATTCTGGTTTAGATCAATCCAAGCCCCTTCACTAAAAAAAAAAAAAAAAAACCTCCGTTTTGCAGCTGCTTCATGTATCTTGTACATGTCTTATAGCATGTATGGTTTTTGGGTTTTTTAAAGGTGCAATCCTATGCAAGTTTAGACAGAGAAAAGTCCTACAACTCCCAGCATGCCCCAGCCAGCTGGCTGGGGCATGCTGGGAGTTGTAGGACTTTTCTCTGTCTAAACTTATAGATTCATAGATCAGAGTTGGAAGGGGCCTACAAGGCCATCGAGTCCAACCCCCCTGCTCAATGCAGGAAGTAGAGGAGGGGTCTCCCATCCAAGTAATCACCAGGCCTGATCCTACTTAGCTTTCCACGCTCAGACAAGCTGAGCCAGCATGAGTCACAGGCCTGTTGCATAGGATTGTGCCATTAAATCAATTTTTAAAATCAGTTCCAGATTAGGATCACTGTAGGGGCCTAGCTTTCAAATCCCACGCTTACCACCAATTTACTGAGCGGCCCTGATCAAGTCTCTCTCCTGCAGCAGCAGCGCCAATATATCCAGATGTCAGGAATAACACCCATTTGCCTCCACAGACTTGTAGTGAGGACAAAATGCAATACAGGTCTGGAAAGCCCCCCCCCCCTTTTTTTGCAAATGTCTGATTATGGATGACACCGATGATGTTCGAAATTTTTGGTTTTAGGCCGGAGTCCTGCGTTCAAATCTATGAACCTCTCAGGGTGCCAAGGGGAAAGTGACTTAAACTTTCAGAAACACTTGTCCAAATGTTTGTAAACAGGTGAAATTGTAAAACTAATAAGTTAGAAGCGCCCCAATGTGTTCTGGCACCAGAAGTGGAAAATCCATATGGAGACCGAGCATTTATCATTAAAAAAAATAAATCTGCTAACTTCTGACACCTCTCTACAACCCCCTCCCCTCCTACAAAGATATCCAGGATTGACTGAAAGCTTCCTAATTCTCTACCCCTCATGCTACATCAGTTTAAAGGCCACAAGCCTCAACTGGCATAACAGCTACAAGCACGAGCCAAAAAGATCCCAGATCAAAATGTGCTGGACCCACAGTTCTATCAGCCTCAGTTCCTCATCAGCAACATCAGGCATAATAATATTGGCCTGCCTTACAGGGTTGTTGTAAACATTACTGAGATAACATAAGCAAAGCACTCTGAATACCCTTCCGGCACATATGAGCGTTTCACATTGTGATGGATATTTCTTGGAAGGGAATCCAATTGAAAACAATGGGACTTATTCCCAAGTGCCAGGTTCGAATCTTCCCTGTTCCCCCCCGGGGAACTCATTCAGGTTGGGGCTTGGGTTGGGGTGGGAGATTGCTTGAAAGTGATGGAGAAATAGAAATGAATGGGTGCCAAGATGGTGGAGCAGGGTTGCTTGGGTAGTTTCTACCAGTGGGGGGTGGGAGGGAGGGAAAGAGGTGGGGGTAATTCTCCCCCAGCTGGTACCAATAAAGATGCAGAGGCGGAGTCTGTGGCAGCAAATAAAAAGATGACGTATAAGTCTTCCAAGGAGTGTAAATTGGGAAAGTATGGGCTTGCAGCAGAGAGGTCGGATAGAATGGATTCATTCCACCACCCCGTCCGGAATCAGAAGGGGTGGGCAACGCAAGCGAAAAAAGAAGTTGTTGGCTAAATAGTTCTGGTCCTTCTCCCCCCCCCCCCCGAGATCTGGAATGCCCCCAAGGAACGATTGGAAAAGTGGGTTGGAAAAGCGGGTTGGAAAAGCGGGTTGCCAAAGGAACGCCAAGCATTCTCAGAAGGGGTGGGTATTTTGAGGGGTGTCACGGCAAGATGCGTGCCTTTGGGACAGTGGCTGACCCCCTCTTCTCTATTGATGGGGGCACTGAAAGAGAGCTAAAAAGAAATTTCCTGAGGCAGGCTGCTTAATTTGGATGGAAGCCTTTTGGAGAAAAGTGGGGGGGGGGCACCCGCTTTCCCCCCGTGGTTGAGGGAGAACTAAAGCGCGCGGGGAGGGGGCTCCTGGGTCGAAATGTATAAACCTTCCCCACTGATAGGGGGGGCGAGGGGGGGCGTTTTTTGCGGGCTCGGGGGAGTCCTTCTTACCAACCACCAGGCAGAGCACGTCCAGCGCGACGAAGACCCTGGCGCGCTCCATCGCGCCGCGGCCGCGGTTTGTGCGCTCCGGCGCAGGCGGTGGCAGCAGCAGCGGCGGCGGCGGCGGCGCCTCACATCGCGCGGGCGAGCCGGGCGCGGCGGGACGAGGTGGCGGCGAGCTCCGTCCCTCCGCCGCGAACCTGGGGCTTAAGGCTCGACGGGGAGGAAGCGGGAAGGCGGAGCTGGCTGGGACGGGAGGCGGGCGGGAAGCCGAGGGGCCGGGCTGCCGGGATCGGCCTGGAAGCGCGCCGCCCTCCGCCCCTGCCCTGCCCATCTTCTTTTCCCGTTTACGTCGCCGTGCGGGTGTCAAGCGGCGTGTCCCCGAGCATGTGCGGAGTGCCTTCCCCCCCCCCCCGCAACACACACTCATCCCGCCGACGACGACGACGCCCAGAACGACGTCTCTGTCTGTCTGTCTGTCTTTCAAAAAGGGCTTAAGGGCAAAGTGCCTTTGAGCATGTGAAGAGTGCCCTGCCTTCCAAAGTGAGGAAGCAGCTTAAAAAAAAACACAAAGAAAACAACAATATAAGGACAGTGTGCCTTAGAACATATGGAGAATGTGGGTCTCCCCCCCCCCTGCACTTCTTTCTTTCAAGGACCTAAGGGCAAGGTTCTTCTAAGCATGTGAAGAGTGTCCTGTCCTTCCCTTCCAACAGGAAGAAGCTTTGTTTAATAAATAATAAATAAATAAATAAAATCAATGTAAGGGTGGTGTGCCTTGGTGCATGGGCAGAATTCATTTTTCCCTTCCCCTTCTCTCCCCTGCACGGAAATCTTTCCTTTTTTTTTCTTTTTAAAAAGGACCTAAAGGGTAAAGTGCTTGTGAGCATATGCCCTATTGCAGTGGTTCTCAACCTTTTTTGCCCCATACACCCTTTTCACCATATGTCAGAATGTCATTCGCCCCTTTCCAAGATTGTCTGACTTAATCTGTGCCATACCATAAAGTGTGATGTCCTGTAGATTATGTACGATCTGTAGAATTGTAATTTGTAGAAAGATCAGTATTCCAACAGTTTGAGTCTGTGGTCCCAATTCCCCCCCTGAAACCCTAAAATTCCCCCCTGGTTGAGAACCCTTGCCCTATTCTTTCTGATAGGATGACATTTAAAAACAAAACAAAACAAAAACACTAGCATAGAGAGAATGCCTTCTCCTTTGAGAACATCTTTTTTTTTTTTTTAAGTTCTGTTTACCTGCGTGAAAGATAGGCCTTAACATCAATAACAACAAAATTAAGGGCAAAGTGTTTTTGAGCATGTCTGCAAATGCCTTTCTCTTAAAAAAAAAAAAAATCAATGTCAAGGAAAGAGTAATTCTGAGCATGTGCAAAATGCAGCCCTGAAAGGGGACATATTTTAAAGAACACTTCTTCTAGAAACTAGGGAAATAAGCAGATGGGGAGGTGACCGAACAGACCAGTTGTTTTCCATGTATACCCCTCTGTTTCTGGCAGCTGGAAATTTTAATCAGGCCAATAAAATTATGGCCAAGTGGCAGTCTCAGCTGGCATCACAATTCCACCACTGTGGAGCATGCACAGAGTACCTTTCCCTTCTGACACTGTGCTCAGCAGGGCTTCCTCTCAAGTCAGCCTGCATAGGATGGCAGCATGTGGAGAACAAAGCTTCCCGCACCCCATGCTGTCAAAGGGAGGTAACTATGAAAACAGCTGAAGACAAGAGAGAGAAAAAAACTCCAAGTGCCAACAGAGATCTTTGTGTATTTTTATTTGTGCCCCACGCATTTCGGCCTAAGCCTTTTTCAAGGGCTGTAATACAAAAAATATATACATGAAAAAGTACATACATTAAAGAGTACTATCCAGTTATCCAAAGAACAAGGAAGAAAAGGGTTTGCACTTTTGACATGCACGCCCTGTGCCCAGGCCCATGTTTAATTGTACATAACAGCAGCAGCCTCTCGTGTGTATAGGCCCCGTTAAATTATAAGCACGGTATGGCCTAAAAGAGGATCTACGTACTTTATTTTTTACTGGAATCCTGGGATCCACCAACCGGAGTGCTGCAAAAGACCTACAATGAGAATCAAAGGAATCTGAGGCGATGAATTTGTTTCGAGTGCTGGAACTGAGCGAAGCTCACAGTCCTTTAACACAAAAATCCACCCTTGCTTACCCCAACCTTTTCTTCATTTCAGCAGTATAATTTAGGCCAGCAGGGGAGTCATTTTGTTGCTGCTATTGGTAAACAATTGGGAGTCAGAAATCCTTTGCCCATCTAATTTAGGGGGGGGGGGGAGCCTTTTAGTTCCTATTGTTACACCACTGGGAGACAGAAACTCTTGTGATCTGGTGCAAATTTTCCAGAGATCCACATCTATCTTCTGCCCATCCCAGGCTTAAAACACTCTGCAAATTAACAGCCCATCCTCACCTCTCCACACTGTGCCCTGGCTGGTTAGCCATCTTGGTGGGTGGGTTTTTTGTTGTTGGGTTATATGTTGTTTTGTTGTTGGAGTTGTGTTTGTTTCCACAAGTTAAACAGCAGAATCGGATTTAATTGGAAAAACAGAAACTCAGGGACCTATTTCCAGATCCATTTGCTGGTTTGGCTTTAAACAAAAAGGGGGGGGGGGAGTTGTTGTTGTTTTTTTTAATTGCCCTTGCTTGCAAGATTTCTCCAGCCAGGAAATGTGTTTCGTCACAAAGGGTTGTGTTAATTTAGCTGGGCTGGGCTCAGAGGCTGTTTATCCAACCTAGGGTGTAGTTAAACAAACAGAATAGGCCTGTTTCTTTTTGCAAGAGATGGCTAGCAGTTTGCATGGGCATGTGATCAAGCTGTAGGCCTTTCTATGTCCTAGAATAGCCCACCACCCACCCACCCCGCGAGTTACTACATCGACTGCCTCCCCCAAACATTGGGTCAGGGATGAGTTTAGAATAGGACTCACTGATCTTCTGGATATCACCAAATCCTTCATCATGCATGCTTAAGAGTTCTGTGAAACTCAAATCACAACATTTAAAAAAAGGGGGGGGGGGTTACATGTGGATAAGATTGAAAATGGAAAGATGTGCTTCCTTGTTTTTGTAAAACACACATTGAGTGGAAAGACACGCACCTCTGTAGTCAAGACGGCTGCCACGTTAGATAGCTTTCTGGGTTTGGATTTCCTGGGAATAATAAGGAAGATGAAAGAGAAATGGAGCAAGGGGGCCCTCCAGAGTCGAAAATGTAGAATTGCAAGAGGGAAAAACAGGGTGGTAGGAGCTAGTGGAAATGGAAACGGTTTGAATCTGGATTGGACCATCAATGGTGTGTCAAATTGAGTGGGCTGGTGGGGGCTTAATGACATTTTATGTACAGACCTGGTATCAGAAGAAGAAGGGCTTTATTAAAAAATACTTTTAATAAATAAGAATAAATAAGACATCTGAATGAATTACGTATATTGGCTGCCTCTTTGCTTCTGAGCCCAGTTCAAGGTGCTGGAGATGATCTTTAAGGCGTAAGCAGTTTGGGACCCAAATACCTTAAGGAGCACCTCCTACCATACCTTGCCCTTGCATTAAGATCATAGGATGTGTCTCATCTCCAAGCACCTTCAGTAAGGGAAGTGCATTATGAAGGCACGGAGGACAGGGCCCTTTCTGTGGTGGCACCCGATTCTGGAATTCCTTCCTGAGGTAGATTTGCTTGGCACCAACACAGTAGTCTTTTGAGCACCAGGTTATCATGTGTTGATTTGCCCAGGCAGATTAATTGGTTTTTAACATTGTGGTATGGTTTTAGCTGATGGATGAGTTGTTGCTTTTCTCCCTTCTGTATTTGGATTGGTGTTTAGCAGGGATGTTGAAGAGTCCTTGGTCTCGAGTCACGAGTCGAGTCACGAGTCTTTGGACCCGAGTCTCGAGTCCGAGTCCGAGTCCTTGCTCCAAAATGGTGACTCACGAGTCACGAGTCCTGAGTCACTCCCAAAACTGACTCCACGAGTCCCTATTAAAATCAATGGGGTTTCCCCCCAACAAAATAAGGCTACTTCAGATGTGTGGCTTAAATAAATTCTAGGCACAAGTGTGCCTTTTTATTTCAAAACTCTGCAACTGATTTTGGCAAGAACAGACCAGGCAGACAAACCCAAAATAACCAGGCAGAGGAGGCAGGGAACCCCAAAGCAGGCAGGCAGAGGCCTTTGTCTTGGACAATTCAACTGTTGAACAGGTCAAGAAGAGACCAGGCAGGCAGAGGAGGCTGGGAACCCCAAACAGGCAGGCAGAGGCAGCCAAACCCAAAACGTCTGACCCTAACCCAAACCCCCCACAACAACACATCAATCAAAATAAATCTCAACACATCGTTGGGGCTGCGCTCCTGGTAGCTGTCCATAGTGGCCGAGCAGCGGCGCGCCTCGCTTCCATGCGCTCTTCACCGGTGATCGCGCTCCTTCTGGCACAGCCAGAAGACTCGTCAACAGCCCAGGGATGTTGACGAGTCCTTGGTCTCGAGTCCCGAGTCGAGTCTCGAGTCCCATTAAAAATATTGGGACTCGAGTCCGAGTCGAGTCAGAGGAGGGACTCAGTCCGACTCACGAGTCGAGTCCTCGAGTCCGAGTCCCCATCCCTGGTGTTTAGCTGTATTTTACCACTGAGGTGTTATCTTATCTTTGGAACCCACTTTTGTGGATGAACGGTGGTATGGATATTTAAAAATGAATAAACAGGAATAAACAAGTTTATCGGGTGACCCCTGAGTTCTAATGCTAAAATCATTTCCTCATGCCATTTTTCAACCTTTATCATACCTCCCCCTTTTTGCCCCTAAAAAGCAGGAGTGCAGAACCTCTTTCAGCCCAAGGGCCAAATTCAATTTCGGAGGAGCCTTCAGGGGCTGCATTCCAGTGCTGGGTGAGGACGAAGGCAGAGCGGGCAGGGACAAAATCCCCAAAATTCTAAATATACCGCTGTGTGCAATTTCCTTCCATGAACATCTCCCACACCCCAAAAAACCCAACAAAATTGGACGGCTTTCTGGAGGAGGAGGAGGAGGAGGAGGAGGAGGAGGAGGAGAAGATCCTTTAGGGAACGTTTTGTGTCTAGGGCCATTGGGATTCGACTTTCGAATCCAAATGCTCCTTTCAGCGGTGCCGTCAAAACTTTCGGGCAGAAGCCCAGGGCCCCACCCAGCAGAATGTGCAAAAGGCCCCCCCCCTCCGAACGTAGCAGGGCTGGTTTACTACTTTTTGAAGTGAATAAGAAAGGGGTAAGATAAGACTCATGCCGATCTGAATTAAACTGCAACCAGTTCTGCTGTCCTAAGTTCCGCACGCTCCTATTAGGTCCCGTAACCTCCAACCGGTCTATCGGCGGGAGAGTGGCTAGATATCGCGTGCTCCTCGCCTAACATTAGACGCGATTTGGCTGTCTAATTTTTCCCTCTCTTAGCTGTAAACGCCTCTTGGGAAGTGTCTTGCTCCTCCCCCCCCAGACGTCTTCCCTTGGTTCCTTTAGGCGTAGAACAACGCTCGGCTGGGTATTGTGTGTTGTCACGGCACCAGAAGAGATTTCCAAGTCTCAGGCCTCCCTATCTATCCCCCCCCCCAACAATAGGCATATTGCGCCCTTCAGTGTCGCTAGCATGTAACAGAAAAAGGCCTACACTCCCACATGCCCGCCCGCTAGGGCATCTGAGTTTTACCTTTTCTGCTAACATCATAGAGCAGTGCACCCTGCTTGGAGCAAGGATACTTAAGAGCTCCTTGTTGTTTTCCTAACCTCCAAGTAAGCATCGCTACCTCCAGCGGAGACGTCATCTGCCCAAGTGCCAGAGCAATTGACAGATCTTCCTTGCTGTGGCCAGTGAATGCAGGGTTAACAAGGTTTTTCTAGTTTTACTGTTATTTGTGACGGTTCAGCATAGAGGTAGTCAGAGCAGGAGGAAAACAATCAAGCAGAGGTTGGTTGCAGACTTCTTTCCTTTCCTTTGGTGGAGTCCCTACTTCACGCAAGCAGTTTACATGGGAGCACTTCTGTACAAGATTATTTGCATCTCGAAATAAATACTCAATGTTGCATTTCAGCTGGCTGAAGAAGATGCTCTGTTAAAGCGCAACACCAGAGGTGGTGTTAGGGTGCGGCCCGCTAAGGCTGGAGCCCCGAATCTTCCATTTGGAGCCCCAAGTCTCTGGGAGGCCCTCTGCCCCACCACCCTGCTGTCCACGGGCACTTGCTGAAATGAAAGTACAGTAATACCTCGGATTGCGAGTAACCTGAGTAACCCGGTATGTTAGCATAAATTTAAATTTGAAAGACGAGCAAGTTTCGTTGCAACAGGAGCCACACGCTCTCTGCCCTCGCCTAGCCTCGATCAGCCCAGCCTCGCCTCCCACTGCTTTGCCTAAGGGCAGGGAGCCGCCCACCGCTCACTCTGCAGGTTGTTGATCCTCCACATCTCTCTCCTTCTCTCCCCCTTTCTCTCTCTCTCTCTCTCTCTCTCTCTGAAATTTTCATTAGCTGCTTTGAGATACTCTGTCTAAAGGCAAAGCAAGCTGGCTCCCTGGCAGGGAGCCCCGTGGAGGCGCGGCGCGGCTCCCTGCTGAGTTTCCATTATTTCTTATGAGGAAACTCGCTTTGATATACGAGTGTTTTGGATTACGAGCATGGTTCTGGAACGAATGATGCTCTTATGCTCGTAATCCAAGGGTACAGGGGCCCTGAGGATCTCTCTTCTTTGCAACTGATCCCCCTGGACTAGCTGGCTTTCTGCCCACAGGTGCTTCACCTCCTGCTGCCCCCACCCTTGAATCTTTCTGCCTGAAGTTTTTCTGAAGCCAAGTGCCCTCCTCTCCTCTGTCTATGCCTCCTTTTTTACAAATAGGGGTGTCCTTAGGAGACAGGCTCCTTGAAAGACACACACAGAGACAGACTCTAGAGCGTATGGAAATTAGCATATACACATCTGTGCATTTTTGTTTGTCCTGTGGGCCTGAGCCCCAGATCTTTTCGGCACCAAGCGCTGTCCCTTGAGTGGCAGCTACACAGTCAGAAGTACGCGCCATTGAATACAAGGGAACTTACTTCCAGGTAACTATGCATAGGATTGCAGTGAATTCTGATCCTAATAAATGGGGTATTATGCCTATGTCAGCCTTCCCCAACCTAGTGCTCTCCAGATGTGTTGGACTACAATGCCCAGAATCCCCAGTCCAGGACATCTGGAAGAAACCAGGTTGGGGAAGGCTGTGTTACGTACTGCAGCTACTGGTGTGTGCGCGGTGGGGGGTGGGGGTTACACACTGTCAGGATGAGCTCCCGCACTTCAAAATTTACCACTAGGCCGCTGCCATCTACCCCAACTCTCGGCTCCATTGTTTTTCCTACTCCGTTGCTCTGTTGTGAACACAATGAGCTTGATTAAGCTTTTCTCTTGCCCCCAAACTCTGCTTCCTTTTGTCTTGCCTTGCGTTGTCCCAATAAAAAGGTGGAAAGATCTTCCAGGATTCCGCACTGCACAGCATGCGCACACATGCACATGCATACATTGTGAAGATATAGCAGGCCTACAACTTCAGTGCCTTTTTAAATTCAAGGCCAGAAGTACTGCGCATCTCCCGATTGAGCAACATCTCAATTCTTTCTTTGACTTCCCCACATGGTGACTCATTCCTTTGTTTTCTTTGTACTTTCTTTCCATTTTCTTTTTGTATGTTTCTAGATCATTGTTGCCTTTTTTAAACAAACCTTGGCTCCCAGTTTCAATCTGTTTGCAATTTCAAAACACATCACCATTCCACTATTCAGTGTAGGAACAAGGACCTGGTATCAATTATTACATCTGGAAACTGCTATTTTACTTTCCCACAATTCATCTGATGTAGTGTTACTTCAGGGCACTGTAGGCCACTGTGGAAAATTTAAATCATGGCTCCCAAAACTGGCCGCCTAGTACTGGTTGGAATGATGCTACTAAGGGAGGAGCCATAGCCCAGCGGTAGAGTATTAAGTCCCAGGTGTTGGAGTATGTGACAAGAAGATGTCAACTCTGCAGGGAGGATTTTTAAGTTGACTGCCCAGTAAAGGGTTAAGATAGTGTTCTCCAACCTTGGGTCCCCAGATGTTTTTGGCCTACAACTCCCAGCATGCCAAACATCTGGGGGCAAAGTCAGAAACAAAGCTTCTCTGAGAAGTCAGGGGGCAGGGTTCAGTGGAGCAAACCATTTGATTGCAGCAGGGGAGGGAATGCTGGACGTTGCCTAGCAACAGGTTAGAATTCCATTCTACCACTCCCTGACAGTTAGGACTTTCACTTGCTAGTTTTAAGCAAGGCATTGACCTGTGTTTTCCTTACCTCACAGAATAAATAACGTTTAAGAAACGGCACTTACAAAGTCTGTAACCAATAAGCTTGTAGTACTTGAGAAATCATGTTACTTCTGTTATTTACTTTAAAAGCATCACCTTTAGAAACAAGCCTGTGTGTGCGTACTGCGTATGTTTGCTGGGTGAAGACTGCTGCTTCTATTGTGCTCTGCCATCACCAGGTTTGATCCTCAGCACCTCCAGGTAAGACTAGGAAAGACTCCTGCCTGAAACCCTGGAGAGCCATTGCCAATCAGTGTCAACAATACTGGACTAGATGGATAGATGGTATAACTCAGTATAAGCTTCCTAGGTATGGAATGCAGGCTTTATACAGCTCCCTACTAGGGTTCTTAACATAGGCCTGCAGCAGGGTTTTTCCTAGGCCAAGGGAAGAAAGGCAGGGAGGAATCTGGAGTCAGGGTTGTCCTTAAGGGAACAGAGAAATTCGTTCCTCCTAATTCACTCCTTCCGAACCGACATGTGAACCGAAACTCAGTTCCCCTTTGGTATTTGCACTTCTCTGAATTTTGCAATGCAGTTCTCCAATTGGGGGGGGGGGGATGCACGATAGTGAGACGTGCTCACAAAACTTTGCATATTATTGAAGATAATATACACCATTGCATTAGATTAGGTGGAATTGCTTGAAACATTTGCATACATTAGGCAAAATTGTGTACAAAAATGCATGTATTAGGAGAAACACACACAAAATGTGTATGGACGTGCATGTGGGCTTTTAAAAAAAATTCACAAATTGATGCAGAAATGGAACAAAACAAACTTAAGGTTAGAAAAATGAGAGAAAACCGAAATGGAAAGGTTCATCCATCCCTTTGTGTAAGTACAACTCAAATATGTAACCTAGAAAGAAACATTACTTGCTAGATTCTCCTATTTTAAAAGAACTTTAAAAAAGAATTTAAAAGAACTATTAAAATAAGTTTATTGATAAGATTTTGGGGTCAAATACACCCCGGATATGTTCTAGTTTTTAAAAATCTAGCGGGATGTATTAGACAATGGCTGGGTTTGCACAATAAGCCATGGCTTGTTCTAGGGTTCACTGTAGCCACCATAGCTTAGCATGTTGAGCGAACCCAGTCAATGGCTCCAATTTTATTTTAAAATATTAAATTGCATTAAGGATTACAGTTCATAGCGCAGGGGTACACCTATACAGGGCTACCTAGGGGCTGAAACAGACCTGAATTCTATTGGGTCAGAAACCCCAAAACCTTTTCCTTTTGCTCAAAACCTGGAAATATGATTTAAAAAAAATAATAATAATACAGACAGTGCAATCTACCCAAGAGAAAGTCCCATTGAGTTCCGTGGGGCTTATTCCCGGGTATAGCTAAGTGGGTATAGGATTACAGCCTGTTACTTTACTCCCAACTCAAGGATGGAAAGCGGAATATCGGTGGTCAATATAAGAGGTTTAAAGATGTTCATAAGGCAAATCTAAAAAAATGCAATATAAACATCGAAAACTGGGAAGCTCTGGCCCATGAACGATCTAAATGGAGGTTGGCCTTTCACAAAGGTTCCATGGACTTTGAAGAAGCCCGAGTGCAAGGTGAAAGGGAGAAACGTGCTAAGCGAAAAGCACGTCAAATGAATCCTTTACAGGACCTGAATGGTTAATGCCTACTTATTTCAGCTGCCTTGTTGAAATAAAGTAACTATTGTGTTGTTAAATAATTATTGTAAGATTGCACTGTTCAAGGCATTTCATGCGCGAGAGCTAGTAATAATACAAAAGGTTTATCTTGTCCTTTCAAGCGTTGAAACCCCTTGGATGACATTATTTTGTAGCAGTCCTTACAACGACCTTGTAAGGCAGGCCAGTGTTGTTTTATTGCCATATTGCGGGTGAAGGAGTTGAGGCTGAGAGGCTAAACATACTAAATACCATCAAAGGATTTAGACACACACAAATATCTTAGGCATAAGAAGAGCCCTGCTGGATCAGACCTCCCCTAGTCCAGCATTCTGCTCCCACAGGGGCCAACCAGATGCACCAATGGGAAGCCCACAAGCAGGACAGGAGTGCAACAGTGCTCTCCCGCACATGCTCCCCAGCAACTGGTATTCATTCTTTCATTTCCCCTGATCACTTTAGAAATCTAGCTGACCTCAATGCAATTTTTGAGAAACCCTCAATTTCATATTTTTTTTTTTAAAAGGATGAGGTCTCCTCCAAAGAATCCTGGAAACTGTAGTTTGGTGAAGGTGCTGAGAATTATGTTAGAGACCCGTACGTCTGTGGTGTAGCCCTCGGTCACCAGAGTTTTTATTTGGTTCCCTTTACAGATCTCTCCCACCCCCAGGTTTATTATACACTTCCTTCCTCCTCCCCCCCCCCCTCCCCGAGACTCTACAAGCAGCTACCGCAGCACAATTCACAAGCATACAAACACACCAAGGGACTTTTTCTAATGGAAAGAAATAAAACAATACATTATAGACAAGGCAAGGTGGAAGGAAGGAAGGGAAATTCAGGAAAAAAAGAAGAGGAGGCAAAGAATAGGGGAATAACAGAAAGCTTTAATATACTATTAATAAAAGGTCATAAAGATTGAAAGGAAGTATTCATTTTTACTTTCTATTTATTTGTTTTATCATGATTAAGAACACAAGAAGAACCCTGCTGGATCAGACCAATGTCCATCTAGTCCAGCATTCTGTTCACAGTGGCCGCCAACCCGCTGCCCATGGGAAACCCACAAGCAGGACAGGAGTGCACCAGAACCTTCCCGCTCATGTTCCCCACCAAGTGGAGTACATAGGCACACTGCCTCCGATACTGGAGGTAGCATATAGCCATTAGGACTAGTAGCCACTGATAGCCTTCTCCTCCATGAATTTGTCCAATCCCCTTTTAAAGCCATCCAAATTGGTGGCCATCACCACCAATTTCTTTTTTAAGAGCCAGCCCAGCTCCTTATTAAACCCCCTATGTCCAAAGACCAAAAAAAATTAGTTCTCTCTCTCTCACACACACACACACACACACACACACACACACAGGTGCTGCAGGCTGATCCAGTGGTGGCGACGCTGCTCCTGCGCACATGGCATTCTCATTTCCAGCAGGCCGCCAAGATAGCATCACTCTGGGGAAATTTTTAAAATGTCCCACAATGCCCTGGAACGATGCTACATCCAGGGCACGTGCATAATTAAAAGGGCCGCTCCCAGGCACCCAGTATTCATTGGCTCTGGTGCTGGTTAAAGTTGCAGGGTGTGTGTGTGTGTGTGTGTGTGTGAAGGTTCTGGTAGGTTGAGCGGGGCTTTCTCCAAAACTCTCAACTCCCTACCCTGTGGCCAGCAGGCAAACAAACCACCCAGTAGACTGCCATCCCCCCTTCTCATCCAGCCAGTCCAAGCCAGGGGGTACCAGCATTTTTCCGTCTATAAGATGCCCCCATGTATAAGACGCCCCCCCACTGGGCAGTTTCGCAACCGCGCGGTTCTCTCCTCGGCTTACTTCCGTGTATAAGACGACCCTCAATTTTTAGTCTAACAATTTTAGGAAAAAGTATAGTCTTATACATGGAAAAATACTGTATTTGGACCTTTCTGGATATCCTGGGGCCCAGAAATAAGGGTTCACCCAATCACCCTCTGTTTCTAGCCCTCCAGCCTAAAACCCTAAACAGTAGCCCAACCAAAGCAGAAGGCGCCGAACTTTCTCCACAAGTACCGGAGGCCAGATCCAGAAAAAGAACACACCCAGACTGGAAACAATGAGCTTTATTTACAGTAAGAAAAGCTAAGACAGTGTGCAAAGACAAAAGAAGATAGAAAGCCAGAATATTAAACACTGGAGAAATCCTTTGAAACCCTGCTGCAGGCTAAAACAATAAACCCTATCTATCTAGTCTCTCCCATACGTAACCCTCAGGCAAGGTTCTTCCGCTGGGAAGAGGCTTAATCAAGCTCACAAATGCAATCCAACGATCAGGATGCCTTCCTCATGAAGGCCAGAATCCAGATGAAGAACCACTAGCAGTCTTAACCCTCCTGACTTTATACACACACACCCAGGCCCTTGACCAGTATGAGGTGAGCCTCCATGGCCAATCACAGTCAGCGGGATGACTTCCTCGGCTTCCAGGAGGGATTGAAAACCTCTTACTGGGGGTAAGATATACGTCCTCCGGTGAGGACGTATACAGAACTTCGCTAAGCCACAGTTATTTGTATAGCGCACTGCCTTGGCTGCACCATGCATGCACAGAATTTAGCAACCTGAGAACCTCAGCTTCTGTTTAAAACAACATCAACAACAACCAAGCTCCTAGTCCTTAGGGATGCAAAGACAAGCATATGGGAAATACCTGGGGAAAACCTCCGGTGGCGGAAGGGGCCTTTGCAGGATTTCCAGTGGTCAGCGGTGGCTTCAGCACCCTGACTAGCTCTTGGTCCCTCACCCGGGGCCACCTAACCCTAACCCAAGGTTGGAGAACACTGGCCTAATTGTTGGCTGCCGTTCAGCTCTGACCTTGAAGGCCCAGAGACTGGCAAAAAGCCACCGATAAGGCACGCAGGTGGTTGCGATAAGTGCGTGCCTGCCAGCCCCTTCTCATGAAACACGGCCTCCTGTTAGCTGCAAAAAATCTCCGAAGAAAAATGAATTTCTTCACAGGGTGTGCTCAGCCATCAGCAGAGGGTGTTTGTGCAACTGGGCACATTTTGTGCCATGGGGATAGGCCTGGGCACAGCACATGGCGCTCTCAAGCAGCTTCTGGGGCCTTAAGGGTCCCAATCCAGAATGAGCCCCTGGCACCTACTCTGGCGTAGCTGCTAGATACAAATATGAAATGATGCCTGTTTTGGTCCTCTAACACCGATGTCCCCTGCCCTCTCTCTCTCTCTCTTCCATGCAGGGCCGGGTATAAGAATGGATGCTCTCGACCAGGGGTCTTCAAACTAAGGCCCGCGGGCCACATCCGGCCCGCCTTGCCTTTTTATCCGGCCCAGCAGCCGATTGGCGGAAGCAGACTTTTTTTTAACTCTTTCGCTTCAAGCACCGATTCTTTTAATTCTTCTTCATAATATGGAAAAATTAGTGGTGGTCTTTTACCTCTTATGTCATCATCAGGCGATCACTCGTGACCGAGTAAGATTGTCTTCCGGGATAAAAAGGAGGAGATTCTAAAGAAGATTGTGTAGACTCTAGCGATGGGTCCGTAAGTGACTGTGGAGGCCAATTCTAGATCCACACAGCTTCCCACAGTGAGGACACAGGTTACCAGATAGAAGATGGTCCTGTAAAGGATTCATTTGACGTGCTTTTCGCTTAGCACGTTTCTCCCTTTCACCTTGCACTCGGGCTTCTTCAAAGTCCATGGAACCTTTGTGAAAGGCCAACCTCCATTTAGATCGTTCATGGGCCAGAGCTTCCCAGTTTTCGATGTTTATATTGCATTTTTTTAGATTAGCCTTATGAACATCTTTAAACCTCTTATATTGACCACCGATATTCCGCTTTCCATCCTTGAGTTGCGAGTAAAGTAACTGCTTAGGGAGACGGCAGTCAGGCATTCGAACAACATGACCGGTCCACTGAAGTTGGCGTTGAAGGATCATTTTTCAATGCTAGTAGTCTTTGCTTCTTCCAGTACACTGACATTTGTTCGCCTATCTTCCCAAGTAATTTGCAGGATTTTCCGGAGGCAACGTTGATGAAACCTTTCAAGGAGGTGGAAGTGACGTTTATAGATAGTCCATGTTTCGCAGGCATACAATAAAGTTGGTAATACAATGGCTTCATAAACCAGTGTTTTGGTCTTCTTACAAATATCCCGATCCTCGAACACTCTATGTTTCATTCGAGAAAATGCGGCACTTGCAGAGCTCAGACGATGCTGGATTTCACTGTCGATGTTAGCTGTAACAGAAAGATAGCTGCCAAGATAGAGAAAATGATCGACATTTTCCAGTATTGTCCCGCCAAGCTGGATAGATGGCATCACCAAAGGATTGGCTTGCACTTGCTGATGAAGCACTTTGGTTTTTTTGATGTTAAGTGAGAGACCAAGTTTTTCGTATGCTTCTGCAAAAGCATTTAGGATAGTTTGGAGATCATCCTCTGAATGTGCGGAGACCACATTATCATCAGCATACTGAAGTTCCACAACGGAGGTTGTAATTACCTTACTTTTTGCTTTCAGCCTGCTGAGATTAAAAAGCTTTCCATCTGTTCGATATATAATTCCCACACCGGTGGGAAGTTTCCCCTCGACAAGATGTAAAACCATGGTGATGAAAATGGCAAATAATGTTGGGGGCGATAACACATCCCTGTTTAACACCTGATCCCACTTTAAATGGAGCACCATGAGAGCCGTTGTTGTCCAAAACCGTTGCCGTCATGTTGTCATGGAGAAGTCGCAAGATATTCACAAATTTATTGGGGCATCCAATTTTCATAAGGATAGTCCAGAGAGCTGTACGGTCTACAGTATCAAAGGCCTTAGCCAAATCGATAAATGCCATATAAAGGGGTTGATTTTGCTCCCGGCATTTTTCTTGGAGCTGACGTGCAGTAAAAATCATGTCTACTGTCCCTCTAGAGGGGCGGAAACCATATTGAGTTTCAGGGAGGATCTCTTCTGAAATAGATAGAAGACGGTTTGCGAGAATCCTAGCAAATATTTTACCTGCGGTTGCTAAGAGAGAAATGCCCCGATAGTTTCCACAGTCTGTTCTATCACCCTTCTTAAAGAGGGTGATAATTATGGCATCCCTGAAGTCTTCTGGGATCTCTTCTCTTATCCAGATTTTTTCGATGAGTTTATGAAGATGTTGTACAAGTTCGGGCCCCCCTTCTTTAAAGATTTCAGCAGGAATCCCATCTGGTCCACTAGCTTTGTTGTTCTTCATTTGATTAATGGCTTTTTTTACTTCATCCAAAGTGGGGAGTATTGCAAGTTCCTCTTTAATTTGTTTTTGCGGGATTTGCGAAAAAATCTCATTATCCACCTTAGACTTACGATTTAAAAGGTCATAATAATGCTCTTTCCAACGCAGTGCAATAGACTCTTTGTCTTTTAAGAGTTTGGTGCCATCTTTTGATTGTAAAGGGTTTGTACCATAGGTTTTTGGTCCATAAATGGCCCTTGTGGCCTTAAAAAAGCCCCGTGCATCATGAGATTCTGCAAGTTGTTGAATTTCTTCAGCTTTCTTTTTCCACCAAGCGTTCTTAAGTTCTCTTGTTCTTCTTTGGACCTCAGCCTTTGCGCTAGCGTAGGTTTTTTTCTTGGCAGCGCAGTTAATATCATTTTGCCATATTTGGAAGGCTTTCCTTTTTTGGTCAATTATATATTTAATCTCATTGTCATTTTCATCAAACCAATCCTGATGTTTCTTAGTTTCATATCCAATAGTTTGTTCACAAGCTGCAGTAATGGAGGTTTTCAGCTTAGACCAATGGTCCTCAATGTTGTCAGGAGGTTCCGTAGGTAGATGTTCCTTAAGAAGTGATTGAAGATGAGTTTGCTTAATAGGATCTTGAAGGACTTGGATGTTCATTTTACGCCTTGGTTTCCTTCCTTGAAGCCTACGTTGGGGAGCAATGTTGATAACCATAGTGGACCGGATTAGTCGGTGGTCTGTCCAGCAGTCGTCGGCACTCACCATGGCCCTAGTAAGAAGTACATCGCGGCGATCTCTAGCACGGACAATTACATAATCCAGAAGATGCCAGTGCTTTGACCGTGGGTGCTGCCATGATGTTTTAAACTTATTCTTTTGTCGAAAGAGCGTGTTTGTGATAGTGAGATTATGCTCTGCACATATAGACAAAAGTAAGAGTCCGTTCGGGTTGCTATTACCAACTCCGTCTTTTCCAATAGTTTCTGGCCATAAATCAAAGTCACGCCCGACTCTTGCGTTAAAATCGCCTAGGAGGATAATTTTATCCTCCTTAGGTATCTCTGACAGGAGAGTGTCCAACTGGCTGTAAAAACTTTCCTTGATGTCATCATCAGCATCTAATGTTGGTGCATAAGCGCTCAAAATAGTTACCTGTTGGTTATTGGCGAGCTTTAATCGAAGAGTTATCAGGCGTTCGTTAATGCCAGTAGGAACTTCTGACAAAGAGTTCACTAGTTCATTTTTGATGGCAAAGCCTACACCATGTATTCGTCGGTCCTGCTCAGGTAGTCCTTTCCAGAAGAAGGTATAACCTCCTTTTTCTTCTTTCAGCTGTCCCTCTCCTGCCCTTCGAGTTTCTTGAAGTGCTGCTATGTCAATTTTAAACCGTCTCAGCTCCCTTGCAATAATAGCAGTCCTACGCTCAGGGCGTTCACTATCTATGTTATCCAGCAATGTCCGTATATTCCATGTTCCAAAATTCAAATGTCTTTTTCGACCGCTAAAATGGTGACCCCACTGGACGCGGTAATCCAGTCAGGGGAGAAAGAGGTAGACTATGTTTAGGGCACCTTTTCTAGCCCCCTCCCCATACGGGGTGAGCAGAGTGGATCCTAAATAGGGCTGCTCAGTCATGGATACAGCTGCCGAGCTGCTCGACTACCTCGTTCCTTGAACAGGGCGACTGAGTCTGCATCCACCGCCCATGTGCTGGTCCATGACTAGGGGCTTCCAGATTCACAGTCCTGCCCCCGTTGCCATTCGCCAGTCGCCATGGGACTTTTTTTTGTTTGGTTGGTTGGTTGGTTGGGTTGGGTTGGGTTGGGTGGGTTGGGTTGGGTGGGTTGGGTTGGAAGACGCCTGTGTGTGAAACTGTTTTATGTGGGGAGATCGGTGCACAACGAATCACCACACAAACTTGACAGAGTACGGCAGAGATCCAATGGCACGGTTACCCTGACGATTGGAAAACCATTCTCTGCTGCAGCCTTCATCCGCCTTCACAGCCGTTGTAATTTAGGTTTAATTATCTTCCGCCTGTTCTGCCGTTGAGGACTTTATGTTTTGGATCGTTCTTTGTCTGGTTCCTCTCCCCGGACCTTACCGCCATGGGTGACCCTACTGGGAGTACATAGCTCCCGACGGCATTGCTCACAGGATTCATCGGAACACGCAAGCCCACTCACCACTTCAAGGTGACGATCCGGCGAGGGGACCTCTTATGTATGAGCTGATATAGCTAAGTCAGATTTCTAATTTTTCAAAAATGCTACTTTGGATTGAAGCAGAGTATGCTCATTTGTGTGATGGCAAAAACAAAAGTATATTCGTGTTAGGCATGAAACAATTGTGCAACTATATATGTAAATACCACCAGCCCTGCCAGGAGTATTCATTAATATTCCCTCTTCTTCCCTCCCCATTCCTTTTTCCTTGTGTGTCGTGTCTTTTTAGATTGTAAGCCTGCGGGGCAGGGACTGTCTTGTTAATTGCTGTAAACCGCCCAGAGAGCTTCGGCTATTGGGCGGTATAAAAATGAAATGAAATGAAATGAAATAAATAAATAAATAAAATAACTTTCCATTTAAGGGGGGAAAAATTCACCCCTATCAAGTTAAAAAAAAGGACCCAGGTCCTTTTTTTTGTTACTTGATCCATTCGTTCATATTTTTTTCAAACTATAGTCCGGCCCTCCAACAGTCTGAGGGACAATGAACTGGCCCCGTTTAAAAGGTTTGAAGACCCCTGCTCTCGACAAACACAGTCTAAACATGGTTTAGTATTTTGTTCTCACTGAACTAGCACAGATGGAGATTTGGGTTCCAGAGGAAATGCACTCTAAACAAACAAAGGATAAGCTCTCTGCAAGAGCCGCCTCCGGTGAGGACGTATACAGAACTTCGCTAAGCCACAGTTATTTGTATAGCGCACTGCCTTGGCTGCACCATGCATGCACAGAATTTAGCAACCTGAGAACCTCAGCTTCTGTTTAAAACAACATCAACAACAACCAAGCTCCTAGTCCTTAGGGATGCAAAGACAGGCATATGGGAAATACCTGGGGAAAACCTCCGGTGGCGGAAGGGGCCTTTGCAGGATTTCCAGTGGTCAGCGGTGGCTTCAGCACCCTGACTAGCTCTTGGTCCCTCACCCGGGGCCAGCAGATATGGAGCATCATCGCCAAAATAGGCAAATTATATGCAAATGTGCTTGATCTGCATAGTCTCCACACCATGCAAAATTCAACATTTAGGGCAGGCTTCCCCAACCTGGTACCTTCCAGATGTTTTGCATGATGACTCCCAGCATGCCTGACCATTGGCCATGCTGGCTAAGGGCAGATGGGAGTTGAAGTACAAAACATTTGAAGGGAACCAAGTTGGGGAAGGTTGGTGTAGGGCAGTGATGGCGAACCTATGGCACGGGTGCCACAGCTGGCACGCAGGGACCTCTCTGTGAGCACTCGAGCCATTGGTCACCAGATCACGAAAAGACTGTCCCCTTCTGCAAAACACTAATGATCTTGTTCTTTCTCACAGTGTGGAACAGAATGATTTTGTTCTAGAATTCCTGTTACAGAATTCTTTTCTACATTGTTATCACATTTAAAAGATTTTGAAGAATGATGCACAGAGCATGGCTTGGATGTAAAGCCCTAACAGTTGACCTGAGTGCTGCATGTGTTGCTCTCAAACTAACGGAGTATGAGCCAAGGTTTGACCAATTATCAACATGCATTCAATAGCAAAAATCACATTAATTGTGCAAAAGCATGCCCAATGCAAACTTTTACCTAATGCAGTGTTTGCAGTCCAAGACATAAAGTGTTTAAAATGTGTTAAGCACGTTTAGTTTTCTTGTTTATCTTGCTCATCCTAGTACAGGTTGACTTTTACTTTTACTAATCCGACACCTGTAGAAGCAGGGAAATGTCCCGGGGTAAGCTTGCCCCATACAATTGGGTCATTCCATGTAAAATCAACCAACGAATTTACCTGACCGTCATCGATTTTGAAAAAACTTGGTGAACTTGTTGGGTCTGCTGAGAAAATAAGCTGCTCCAAAAATTAGACTTCTGGGACAAAAACTTTTGGAGATATGGCAATCAAAAATAGGAAGAAAAATGTTAATTTTTGTGTGTCGGACATCATTAAAATTACAGTAATTCCAGTTCTACAGAACCTAGAAGGTTAATCATGGTGTAGATGGAAAGCCTTTGAAATGCTCTTTCATTTGATATGTAACATAAGTGGTTTTTTGGAATAAATATATATTCAAGGTCAAATAGTAAAATGTGACCTTGAATTCTGCAAAAACTAAT
The DNA here is from genome assembly GCA_021292165.1 of Shinisaurus crocodilurus. Taxonomy (NCBI): domain Eukaryota; kingdom Metazoa; phylum Chordata; class Lepidosauria; order Squamata; family Shinisauridae; genus Shinisaurus; species Shinisaurus crocodilurus. The sequence goes on from CM037882.1 coordinate 92,707,410, forward strand.
TTTTTTTCCTCCATGATTTTTGTTTTAGTATTTCATCTGACAGTGCTTAATACATGTACCAATTTTCAAAATGGGGTTCTTAAGAGAAAACGAGTTACATCTTTTGGGGCGCTCTGTGTGTATGCGTCATAGTTCATATGAATTGCTATCTCACTGTACGTATCTTAAGAAAATATGCATTATCACTTAGGTTTTGAATAAAACATTGTGCTCAAGTACAAGCTACCCTGTCATAATTGTGCCGTTCTAAATTAGGTATTCTTCACAATAGCATACTTCTGACATTTTGTGTAGAATAATGATACTTCCTCTGGGTGGTCATTCTGGTATGAAACCAATCAAAGAATATTTCCAACTGAAAGCAAATTGCTTAAGATTTGGTGAACTTGTCCTGCTTATTAAAAAATAAGTTGCAGGGCCTATTGTTTTCAGAAGAATGAGGTTTAAAATATGTACTTTAAAAAAGGTACTCACCAGTATGCTTGGGGAAAACATGTTCATTTTATTTTTTTCAAATAAATATACAGAAGTTTGACCTTGAATAATGACAAAAAACTCCTTTTGTTTTAAATAACGTTTAACATCCCTGGAAACATGTACTTGATTTCAAAATGGGACTCTTACTAACATAGTTATTTTGATTTACGGTACAGCCATGCCTTGGATTGAGAGCATAATTCGTTCCGGAAACGTGCTTGTATTCCAAAACACTCTTATATCAAAACGAAATCCCCCCAAAAAAATTTGTACAGAGATTTTTAATTTAAGCCGCACTACAGTACTTGTATTGCAAGACGTCGCTTGTATATCAAGTAAAAAATAAATAAATTAATATTTAAAAATTTGCTTGTCTTGCAAAATGCTCTCAAACCAAGTTACTTGCAATCCAAGGTATTACTGTACTTAGATGTGGGCTTGAAAAACCACTATTGTGCATAGATGAGATTTTCCATTTTACTTTTATATATGCTGATCAGTTTTTATGCAGTTCAAATATTACTTGCTAACATTTTGTTAACAAGTCCTAAATTAAGGAGCTTTTCATAACAGTAGTTTCTAGTCTTGAAGCTGCTTGACACTCTTTGTCTGTTACTGTATAGAAGTGCCCTGTTGGGCAACAAGGATCAGCTTTTGTCAAAACATCTGAAGATGGTATCCATAGGACATCTTGTTTATCTGGATACATAAATGATTTTGCTGGTCCAGCTGGATGAAGAAAGCTCACTAACACTTCTGCTCTCTGATCATCTGTTTGTAAAACACAACCTAACCACCAACAAATCCTCGTATTTCTTGCAATTCCAGTTCTCCTTCTTTAATAGTCACTACTGTCTCTTTTCTGGATTCTCATTGAAATTAATATCTTTTAGTAGCAACAGTGTGTTTTGTTAATGGAATTACAGCGTGAATTTTCTGTGTCCCAGGAATCGTCTTGAATTCTCAAAGCGACATTTCAGAAGCTTTTCTTCCCGTTCATAATCTTTACTTGTGGTGTAATTGAAATGCAACCTGTGTGATGTTCTCCTTTGCCCAATCAAAGAGTTGATGAGGGGTCATGATTTGTTTTTCATACGGATGCTGCAAACTTGCTCGAGCAGCTAACCTTTTCACAGTGCCACCCAAACCATCACAAGGCCCTTTTCCATGCGATGTGGCAAAGAAGTGCCATTCTGCATCGATACCGAAATCGGACTTATGCTTACTTAAGTTGTTGAAGTTTTTACTGTTTTTATACTGTGCTGCTGCACCATAAGGGAAATAATAGATCTTAGTTATGCTACCTGTAGAAATGGTGTGCAGGAATTCAACAATTTGAAAAGTCATGAACACATTGCAGCAGAAGTGGGGTCGGCACTTGTCATGGCTTCAGGTCTGCCTTTTTCTTTCTTATCAGGATCTGTGAATAAAGCTTGATTTCATAGAATCATAGAATCATATAAAAATAGAGTTGGAAGGGGCCTACAAGGCCATTGAGTCCAACCCCCTGCTCAGTGCAGGAATCCAGGTCAAAGCATCCCTGACAGATGATTGTCCAGTTGCACCTTGAATGCCTCCAGACTGGGAGAGCCCACCACCTCCATAGGTAGTTGATTCCATTGTCTTATTGCTCTAACAGTCAGGAAATTTTTCCTGATGTTTAGGTGGAATCTAGGTTCCTGTAACTTGAGCCCATTATTCCGTGTCCCGCAAATTGGGATGATTGAGAAGAGATCCTGGCCCTCCTCCGTGTGACATCCCTTCAAGTACTGGAAGAGTGCGATCTTATCTCCCCTCAGTCTCCTCTTCTGAAGGCTAAACATGCCCAGTTCTTTTAGTCTCTCCTCATAGGGCCTTGTTTCCAGTCCCTTTATCATCCTTGTTGCCCTCCTCTGAACCCTCTCCAGTTTGTCTATGTCCTTCTTAAAGTGTGGTGCCCAGAACTGGACGCAGTACTCAAGATGAGGCCTGACCAGTGCCGAGTAAAGGGGAATTATCACTTCCCGTGATTTGGAAGCTATACTTCTATTAATGCAGCCCAATATAGCATTTGCCTTCTTTGCAGCCACATCGCATTGCTGGCTCATATTCAGTTTGTGATCTACCACAATTCCAAGATCCTTCTTACTTGTAGTATTGTTGAGCCAAGTGTCCCCCATTTTGTAACTTTGCATTTGGTTTCCTCTCCCTAGCTGCAGCACTTGGCATTTATCCCTATTAAATTTCATTCTGTTGTTTTCGGCCCAGCGCTCCAACCTATCGAGGTCACTTTGAATTTTGTTTCTGTCTTCCAGAGTATTAGCTGTTCCACCCAACTTTGTGTCATCTGCAAATTTGTTAAGCATTCCCTGCACCACCTCATCCAAGTCATTAATAAAAATGTTGAAGAGCACTGGGCCCAGGACTGAGCCCTGTGGTACCCCGCTCGTTACCTCTCCGCAGTTTGAGAAGGAACCATTGATAAGCACTCTTTGAGTCCAATTCTGTAGCCAATTGTGGATCCACCTGATAGTTGTTCCATCTAGCCCACTTTTAGCTAGCTTGCTAATCAGGATATCATGAGGCACTTTGTCGAAAGCTTTGCTGAAGTCCAGATATATGATGTCCACAGCATTCCCACAGTCCACAAGGGAGGTTACCCGATCAAAAAATGTGATCAGATTAGTCTGGCAGGATTTGTTCTTGACAAATCCATGCTGGCTTCTAGTAATCACTGCATTGTTTTCAAGGTGCTTGCAGACTGACTTCTTTATAATCTGCTCCAAAATTTCCCCAGGGATTGATGTCAGACTGACTGGCCTATAGTTCCCAGGTTCTTCCTTCTTGCCCTTTTTGAAGATGGGAACAACATTTGCCCTCCTCCAGTCATCTGGCACTTCACCTGTCCTCCATGATTTCTCAAAGATAATAGACAGTGGCTCTGAGAGTTCTTCTGCCAGTTCCTTTATTACTCTAGGATGCAGTTCATCAGGCCCTGGAGATTTAAACTCATTCAGAGTAATCAGGTGCTCCTTGACCATTTGCCTATCAATCTCAAGCTGCAATCCTGCCCCTACAGTCTGCACTTCAGGTTTGCCAGGGGGGTCATAGACCCTCTTTTGGGAGAAGACCGAGCCAAAGTTGGAATTGAACACTTCTGCCTTTTCTTTGTCTTCTGTTATCAATTTGCCATTCTCATCGCGTAGTTGAACCACCATTTCTTTCTTCTGTCTTTTACTGTGCATGTATCTGAAGAAAGCTTTCTTGTTGTGTTTAGCATCCCTCGCTAACCTTAGCTCATTCTCAGCTTTAGCCTTCCTGACACTATTCCTACAGTTCTGTGCTACCTGCCTGTACTCTTCCCTTGTAGCCTGTCCTTTCTTCCACTTCCTATACGTGTCCTTTTTTGTTTTCAGGTCATCTTTGAGTTTATTGTGAAGCCACATTGGCTTCTTCTGTTGCCCTTTGCCTTTTTTCCTTGTGGGAATTGTTTGCAATTGTGCCTTTAAAATTTCCTTTTTTAAAAACTCCCACCCATCCTGGGCTCCTTTTCTCATTAGAGTCGCTTGCCATGGGATCTTACTTATCATTGTTCTGAGTTTGTTAAAATTGGCTTTCCTAAAATCCAGGGTACGTGTTTGGCTACAACACTCAGCTTTTGCTCCCCTTAGAATCAAGAACTGAAGTATAACATGGTCACTTTCTCCCAGAGTTCCCAAAACTGCCACTTTATCCACTAACTCGTCTCTGTTGGTTAGAATCAGATCAAGGATAGCTGATCCTCTAGCTCCTTCCTCCACTTTCTGTAGGAGGAAGTTATCAGCAGCACAACTCAGGAATTTCTTGGAGGGGCCATGTTTGGTTTGGATTTAATGTAGACATCCAAAGAAATATATCTCTGTGAAGGTTTGAGGCCTACCCATGCCTGGTTTGGTTTCAGCCTGAAGGCCCCGGAAGCTCCGGAAGGGAGAGGGCGGGCTTAAGTTTAATTTCCCTCCAAAAAAATCTGTTTTAAGTGTGTATAAGGGGGTGAAGTTATTGTAGGGAGGTACTGTACATGTATAAGAACATTCACATCTTCTGAACTGTTCGGAACCCCATTCTGGAAATTGGTACATATACTCAAGGTATACTCGGGTTATCCGAGGAAAAAAATCAGCAAAAAAAAAAAACATTTGGTTTTTTTGTAATTCAAGGTCAAAGTAAAGAAACTATGTCCTTGAATATTTTATTTCACATGCATGCTTCGTGTTACATATCAAATAAAAGGGTAGTTCGAGAGCTTTCATATGACACCATGATTTACTTTCTAGGCCAATTCTGAAGGAAGTTATGATACTTTTTGTGTAGTCAAAAATGCTGAAAAACTGTGTTTTGGGCATTTTTTGAGCACACTGTACTTTTGCACCGTGAGGTATAATGACCTATAATTTGGTGTATGTTCATTTCTCATGGTGGTCTACCAGTATGCCAGTTTTTAAAAAATCGCAGATGGTGAGGTAAATTTTTCAAAATTTTTTGGTTGATTTTACATGGAATGACCCAATTTCAGTCTGGCATATACTGGCGTATATCTGGCGTAATCATATTACAAGTTGAGAATCCCTTATCCAAAAATACATGTGCCTAATTATTTTAAAAGTTTGTATAATTCCCTTCAGGCTATGTGTACAATGTAGTACTATAATAATTTTTTTTTCAACAAAAAACTGTTTGTATAATTGAAAGCTCTGTTATTGTGTTTTTCTTTTAAGACAAAAGATGTTCATTAGTTCGGACAACTGTATGAGTTGTTTTTCTAAAACTAAAACCTCGGTATTCAGGTTTAATTGCAGTGTTGGCACTTTGAAATAAATAAGTTGGTTTTGTGTTGCAGTTTGGGCACTGGGGCTCAAAAAGGTTCGCCATCTCTGGTGTAGGGTATATACATGGCTCCAGCTGTAATCAGAATCCATGTCATTTTTCACAGGTCTTTAAAAAAAACCCAAACCACAATATTTAGATAACCCTTTTAGGGTTCTCTCCTTTTCCTCACTATGGACTAGAAAACCTATAGCTGAAATAAGAGCTTAGCTGTTTTTCTGCAAAAAACAGAACCATATATGTGCTAAGCAAAAGTATTAATTTCCCATCCTGTCAGAGATGGACTCTGAGGGGCTGTCCCACGAAGTGTTAGTAAAAAGGAGAGGCATTAGGTTTTGCCAACCTGATTTGGCTCATGGGACATCTTTTTAAAGCTTTCCTCTTTGTTCTGCTGATTTTCAGCTTCACTGAATTATCAGCAACTAACATAAGCGGTCCAAAAGCCGAGCATGCTAGATCGAAGCAAAGCACCCTTCAAGATCTTAGATCTGAGCTATTTAGCAGCCCACGTTAATGAATGTTATCTTGAAACTTTCAAAGCGGCTGAGGTCCCGCAAAGCAAAGCTCCTCTTAAAACTTTGCAGGACCTTAGCTCACCTGCAAGTTAGTTTTAAGATGATTTTGCGATGCCTGAGCTGCTAGGCTGCTCAGATCTAAGGTCTTTACAGGAATCTTGTGAGATGTGTTAGTTTTTTTCCTGGGGGGGCCTGTGTGGGCTTTCAGCCAGATGGAGGCCTCCCTCCACTGCCACCAGACTGACCAGGAGCGGAAATTCACCCGTAGATTCAAGGGCTCTGTTGCTTGACCCAGCATCTAACAGGGCCTTGTAGGCCAAATTCTGAAGCCAAGTCCCTGGGCCAAACTGGGACGCAGAACAAGAGTCTGCAGCATCCGGGTACTTAGAAAGGGACCACAAATGATGAGGGCTTCTCCACAGCTCTTCCGGACCACGGCTCTTTTGGACCACAACCACCCTCGAGTACTCCGCCTCGTCCCAGGCGGCCACGTGTTTCTGGGGCTGCTCTCCACGTTCCCGTATGGCGGCCCCATTTCCTACACCAGGGCTGCTCTTCGGCCAAGTGCTGGAAACCTCAACCAACCACTGGCTCCCCAGGAACGTTTTCGGTTCTGGCTCCTCCTGCCGAGATGGAAGGACTCTCAAGAGGCTGCCGATGGTCATCCCAAGGTAGCCCTGGCTGCGTCGTTCAGTGCAATGGGGGGAGAAGTCCTGAAGATTGGGGGAGGGGTGAGAAGGGAGGCAAGGAGATCAGGACCGGTGCAAGGCAGTTTGGTGCCCTAGGCAAGATCAGATATTTAGCGCCCCCCCTTTCCCACTTGAGAGCGCTGTATTTTTTTTCAAGGCATTTCTGGCACCCTCTTTAGCCCTGCGCCCTAGGCAGCTGCCTAGTTGGCCTAATGGTAGCACCGGCCCTGAAGGAGATGTTTTAGGGCAGTGTTCTCCAACCCTGGGTCCCCAGATGTTTTTGGCCTACAACTCCCAGCATGCCCCAGCCAGCTACGCTGGCTGGGGCATGCTGGGAGTTGTAGGCCAAAAACATCTGGGGACCCAGGGTTGGAGAACACTGTTTCAGGATGAGTCTGTGCCAGTTGTTCATATTCCCACCCACAGGTTGGACCTTACCATCACCTTTCCCTCTATTCCTGACATTGAGAGGGGCGTGCCGTTGCTTATTTGGCCGAAACGGCACCGTCCACGCACAAGAGGGAAGGATCAGCAGGCTCGGGGAAATCCCAGGGTTTGCAGAAATACAAAAAATAACCCTTAGAAAAAAGACCCTAAGGAGGGGACCCAAAACAGCCCATTGACAACTGAGAGTGTTCAGTGGCCATGAAATGCTGATTGAGTATTGGGGGAGATGGAGTAGCCTGGAAAAGGGCATCGCTGGCTGGCTGGCTGGCTGAAGCAATGAACAGGAGCGCTCCACACAGCATTAATGACTGGGTTCAGACAACATGATTATCTATCTATCTATCTATCTATCTATCTATCTATCTATCTATCTATCATCTTTGTGAATCACCCATCTAGCCGGTCACCCAGCCACCCTGGGCGATGTACAATCCAAACAATACAATAATAAAACAAACATAGCACAATTAAAAGAGTATAGATTTTTTTATTTTTTTTTTTAAATCCTAACCCACCCCATAACCCACACTCAAGGGTTGAGGATGGGTTGAGCGTGGGTTGTCGTTGAACCGTGGGTTGTTACTGGAACGTGGCTTATCGTGTTGTCTGAACCCAGCCGAGATAACAAGCCATGGCTTGTTAACACTGAACAACCCACGAAGGGAACCCATGGTTTGTTGACAACACGTTAACCCACGTTTCAACAACCCACGGTTCAAAGACAACCCACACTCAACCCTTGAGTGTGGGTTATTGTGTTGTCTGAACCCAGTCATTGTGTTGCAGGTCCTGTTTGTCCTCACTGCATTTTAACATACCACGGGGCTGTCACGTTTCTGATCAGTGATTTGCTAGACTGCCCTTATGTCACGGAGGGGCTGCGCCAACAGATTCTCCCATTGCTATTAGCTGAGCTGGAACACAGAGACGTAAGAAACTGCCTTATATCAAGTCAGACCATTGTCAGCTCTTACTGGGGTCTCAGGTGGGCGGCTCTTTCCCAGCCCTACCTGGAGATGATGGGGATTGAACCTGGGACCTTCTGCATGCAAAGCAGGCGCTCTCCTGTGGAGCTATCACATCCTAGCAAAGGACAGAGCAGCAAGCAGAAGGGCAAGGGAAAGGAAGGCTAGGCAGGAAGGTTGAGAATGGTCCAGAGGAATGCGGGGGAAAGTGAAAATAGCTAGCCCAAATTTGTAGGCATCTAGGTGTGTGTGTGTGTGTGTGTGTGTGTGTGTTAACCCAAATGGCTCATAGCAGGTTACAGAAGACACATTTTTAAATGTTGATACATTTTGCAGGTGACCCTTGTGGGATTTCCCCTCCCCGCCAAATTGATTATTATCAATAGTTGAAAAGTTATTATCAGGCGATGGAGCACCATCTGTTGCCTGAAAAACCCTCCCCAGCCATTGGCTGCAGGGCTGTGGTGCAGCAGAATGTTCATAAACATTCCAATCCCTGACCCTGCATGATGGAGCCGGCACTGGGGCGTTAAGAAATCTGGATGCTAGAGATGTAACATTTCTGCAATGGAAGAAAATCAGTTAAGGGTGCAATCCTATGCAAGTTTAGACTGAAAAAAGGCCTACAACTGGGGCATGGTGGGAGTTATAGGCCTTTTTTCAGTCTAAACTTGCATAGGATTGCACCTTAATAAAAGAAACACTGGTGGATGTAGGAGGCCCCAGGTTCAATCTCTGCCATCCCGAGGCAAGGAAAGGATCTGATAGCTGGTGATCTGGAAGCATTTGAAAATGGCTGCCTTGCCCTGGTAGAAGTGCCACTGAGGTAAACCCATTATTTTTTGTTGTAAAACCAACCCCACTACTCACCCACACAACAAAATAGCTTCACCCACCCCCAACCCCGTCTACTAACCAGATGCATTTTGTGGGGCATCCATGTGGCTAGGTTGCTTTTTGCTGGATCTGGGATTTGTGGCCAGAGGTACTTCAGAAGCCTGAAAAGTTAAAGACTTGCATTAAAAAGACTCAAACTAAAACAAGTGTGTCATTTTTAAAATTATTTTTTAAAAAGCAAAACTTTATTTTTGGACGGCCAGTCATCCATTTTAGCGGTCCAAGTAGTAAAAGTCACACTCTGGCAAGTAAAAGAATATAGTCCAACCCTGGCTGGTCCTCTAGCAGTGTCCTCCAGATAATGAACTCAGGAGATGTCTATGGAACAGGGCCTTTTTGGTGGTGGCAGTAATCTTGCAGAATGCCCTTCCCAAGGAAACCCACTAGGCCTTGATACTGCCCGCATTCAGATGACAAGCCAGAATCTGTGTGTGTGTGTTATTTTTAAGAAGGCCTTCTGGCTTAATAGATCTGGTTCACTGAAACATGGATCTCTGATTTGCCGATTGGGGCCCCGCGGTTCTTGCTTCACCCTGCTTGTGTTCCTGTTTAACTTGTTGTTTTGATGCAGGATTGTCGTCATCTTGTTGCATCCTACTGTAATGTTTGGTTGTTTTTAGGCTGCAATGCTCTAAACATTTCCCTGAGAGTAACTCCCATTACATTTGACAGGGCTTGCTTTTGAGTTGACACGTATAATGTTGCACTGCTGTTCCCCCCCAAGTGGTTGGCTGCAAACCACTTTGAGCTACTGTCATATGACAAAGATAAGAAGAAAGGTCTCGGAAATGGATCACGCTGTGGGAGCGGGAGCTGAGGCTTTGTTGGGTGAGTTAGGGATAACAGACTTGTGGAAATGTGGGGAGCAAAGGATAGGGCAGGGTGCTGTTGAGGGGAAATCTCTGGACTAGGAGCACAGTTGGGAATCCTGAGATTGTGTGTGTGTGTGTGTGTGTGTGTGTGTGAGAGAGAGAGAGAGAGAGAGAGAGAGAGACAGACAGACACAGACAGACAGACAGACAGACAAACAGAATGACTGTGTTTGGCCACATGTACACACCCCTCCCCTTGCCTGTTCTTCCTTTCCTCTCTTGTTTTCCCAGTTGTTTATTTTAGTTTGTAAGCTCCTTGCGGGCAGGGAATTGTCTGAGTCGCTGCCGTAATAGCACATCACTATGCAAGGTGCGTTGCCCCTTCTCTGCGTTGTTCATGCAGGATACTTTAATGGAGGGGCGCGGAACCTCTTTCAGTCTGAAGGCCAAATTCAGTTGTCGTCGTCATCCCCCGCCCCGAGGCCTGAGGTCCAACACCCCTGTGTTAATGTATAATGGTCGTCTCTGTTTATTGTGATTTGATCCAGTATGATTTCAATTATGCTGTGTTATTATGTTGTTGTTGTTTTAAAAGGTTGCCGTATGCTGCTGGCGGGGGGCGGGCGGGGGGGGGCTTTGGAGAAATGTTAGCTTAAAGCAGTGTTCTCCAACCTTGGGTCCCCAGATGTTTTTGGCCTACAACTCCCAGCATGCCCCAGCCAGCAAAAACATCTGGAGACCCAAGGTTGGAGAACACTGGCTTAAAGCCATGCACCAATTTTTAAAATAAATAAATGACATGGGAGAGGTGGAGGAGGGATGAAGCTTCAGCAAGCTTCAAATTCCAAACCAACAAAGTATTGGGTTTGTTCAGATACTATGACTACCTGTTGTATATATTGCATACTATCTGTTTTAAAATTTTGTATTGAAATGTTATGCTGTTTTTATCGTATGTGCATTGTATTTTATTGTTAACTGTATGAATTGTTAACTGCCCAGAGAGCTCCGGCTATTACCGTAAGCGGTTTCGAAATCATCATCATCATCATCATCATCATCCCGCCCCAAGGACTGCTTCACCCCCGGACCCTCCAAGTCCCGCCCCTTGTGTCACACTGCCCCGGCCCTACCCAGGGGGGCAGTTTTTTAAAAAAATAAAAAATAAAAAGTTGTCAGCCCTAGAGAATGATGGGGCGGGGAGGCAGTTTGGGAGAACGTTAAGACTTGGCGACATACAGTTGGCGCTTGCAGAGACAGACCAGAGATGCAGTGAGCAGGAGGAGGAAGGGGAATCCCACACAAAGAACGGAGAGCAATACTTCGGCTTCACCGTAGTCTGTGGAGAAAGGAGAGGCAGGGAGATTTTAAAAATCTGGGACAACAAGGCAAAGCAGAAGAGCTTAAAATGGCTTGAGCTCCCTTCCCGTCCATATAGCTAGATGGCCACAATCCTAAGCCTTAATGTGTGGCTCACGCTGGCTCAGCTTGTCTGAGAGCATGGAAAGCTAAGCAGGGTCAGACCCGGTGATTACTTGGATGGGAGACCCCTCCTCTAGTTTCTTGCATTGAGCAGGGGGTTGGACTTGATGGCCTTGTAGGCCCCTTTCCAACTCTATGATCTATGAAATCTATGTAGCAGGATTGCCAACTGACCAGAAATATACACCCGAGCCTGCTGTTGTGCTTCTAATAAGGGTTTAGTGTGCAGAAATCTGCAAGGGCAGGCTTTTTATGCCCTGGCGATAAACATGATCACCGGGGAAGGGCCGTAGTGGCGTAGTGGTGAGAGTGCTGGACTGGGACTCGGGAGATCCGGGTTCTAGTCCCCACTCGACCATGAGGCTCACTGGGTGACTTTGGGGCCAGTCACTGACTCTCAGCCTAACCTACCTCACAGGGTTGTTGTGAGGATAAAAACACCTTGGGTTCTGTGCAGGAGGGGGGAAAGGCAGGATATAAATGTGATAAATAAATAGTTTGATGGCAGAGGAGCCCCTGCCCTGGGCGCAGGAGGTCTCTGGTTCAATCCACGGGCTGGGAAAGACCCCTGCCTGAAGCCCTGGAGAGCCATTGGCAGTCAGTGCAGACAGTCCTGAAGTAGATGGACCGATGGCCTGAGTTACAACCTCCTATATTTCTGTTTAAATCAGCCCTTTATACAGAACCATGAGGACAGGAACCTTTCTTTATTCGTAGGGGGAGGACAATAGTGCAGTGGCCGAGCACTTGCTTTGCATGCAGAAGGTCCCAGGTTCAGTCCCCAGCAGGCAGCGTGTCCAGGCAGGGCTGGGAAAGGATCCCCCGGGGAGCCGCTGCCGGTGAGCGTCGAGAGAGTCCTGCGCTAGACGGACCAAGGAGCCGCTGGGTGCAAAGCAGCTTCCTGATCTTTGCAAGTGGCGCAACCACAGTGGGTGGGCGGGAAGGCTGGCCAAGCGTGTTCCCAGCACAGGGGCCCGCCTTTTCCTCACCGTAGATCTTGGTGCGGATGGACAGAAGCGGCCCCTCTGTACTCCCCCCCTCGTTGGCGACCGTGATGGACACCCTCACAGTGGAGCCAGGCGCCAGGCCCTCAATGAGGTGGCGAAGTACGGAGCGATCCAGCACCACCGCCACCCCTGGAAAACAAGAAGTCAGGGGAGACATGATGGAAGTGTGCAGAATTATGCCCTGGTGTGGAGAAAGTGGACAGGGAGCAGGGCCGGTGCTACCATTAGGCCAACTAGGCAGCTGCCTAGGGCGCAGGGCTAAAGGGGGCGCCAGAAACGCCTTGAAAAAAAATACAGCGCTCTCAAGTGGGAAGGGGGGCGCTAAATAACTGATCTTGCCTAGGGCACCAAACTGCCTTGCACCGGTCCTGACAGGGAGGCATTTCTCTCTCTCGTAATACTGCAACCCAGCTGGGTCATCCCATGAAGCGGACGGGTGGGAGATTCAGGACGGATGAAAAGAAAGAAGTCCTTCTTCACACAGCACAGTTAAACTATGGAATTCACTTCCACAAGATGTAGTGATAGCCGCCAATTTGGACAGCTTTAAAAGGGGATTGGTCAGATTCATGGAGGAGAAGGCTATCAGTGGCTACAATCCTTATTGGCTATTAGCTACCTCCAGTATCAGAGGCAATGTGCCCATGTACTCCAGTTGCTGGGGAACAGGGGCGGGAGGGTGCTGTTGCACTCCTGTCCTGCTCGTGGGTTTCCCGTGGGCAGCTGGTTGGCCACTGTGTGAACGGAATGCTGGACGAGATGGACCCTGGGTCTGATCCTGCATGGCACAGATATTGTTGTGAATTGTCCAGAGAGCTTCAACTAGTGGGTGGTATAGAAATAATTAATAATAGATGATGATGATGATGATATTGTGGAGCCTGTGCTAATGACAAACATATCACCAAAGTTCCCTCTCTCAACCTCGGTCACGACTGTAGATGACCTAAATGCACTCATCAAACTTTTGTAATGACATTGTATGTTTTTATTGTTATCTGTATTTTATTATGAGTAAAGTAATACCTTGGATTGCAAGTAACTTGGTCTGAGAGCGTTTTGCAAGACAAGCAAAATTTTTTTTAAAAAATTGACTTGATAAACGAGCAAGGTCTTGCAAGACAAGTAGTCGTAGGGATGTAACCGCTCGCCTCGAGCAGGCGTAGCGGGCCAAAATCGGCCCCGTTCACGCCCGCCAGAGACTCGCTTTGATATAAGAGTGTCTTGGATTACAAGCACGGTTCCAGAACGAATTATGCTTGCAATCCAAGGTATTACTGTATTATTGTTTTCATGAATTGTTGTAAACTGCCCAGAGAGCATCGGCTATGGGCCGGTATAGAAATAAAATAATAATACATTAATAACAATAAAGCAAAAAACAATTCTGCACCCAGGCAATTCAAAATCCTATTACCCCAAGAAAATTTGGATATTGCAACTTGGGGTTTTTCTATATGAAGCTTTTAACCTGCCGCTTTACCAAAGCTTCTGCTTCCAGATTCTTTGTGGGGTAAAGATCCAATCCTCCATGCATGTTTTTTCTCAGGGTTTTTCCTTCTGTCTTTCTATATGTTCCATTATATAACCTCTAGGTGGCGCTGTGGTATAACAGAATTGCAGAGTTACCTTAGGGTTCCATTCTGCCATTCTTGGATATACCAGGCCTCCCACCAAACTAAGAACTGGAGAAGCCCGGACGTCATTTAAAGCACCAGCAAACTACCATAAGTAAAGAATCAGGAGTGCACAATAAATGCTTCCTGTAGAAAGGCTCTCTTGAGCAGAGGGGAAATTATTGATTCTGTTTTGCATAACAAATTCTACCATTGTTGCTAATTTACAAATTTAAGCTGGCTTTACTGGTTGCGGGAGGAGCAAGGACACAGAAGCGCCATCCTCCCCGACTGGAAATCTTATTTCACTATCTCATCTGGCTCCTGAGATTTATTGTTCCCACATTTCCGAGGACATCTTCACATCCCAAAAGACTAGGAACCTGGTTTTTTAAAAATAAATAAATGAATGAATCTGCAATTCTCAGAAGGTTGAATTCTTCATGCACACATTCTGTGCTTTTTTCTGCACGCTCTCAGAATTGCAGCATCACATGAGCTGCTGAGGAGCTCACGCTGTCTCCTTACTTTGCTCTTCCTTTCCCTCTTCCGCGTAGCAGATGGTGTAGTTTTTGATCACTCCGCCTCTTTCTTCCAAGGGGAGTTTCTCCCACTGCAACTCCACCCGGTTTTTCCAGACTCGGATGGGATATAAAGTTGGTGCACGAAGTGGAGCTGAGAAACAACTCATAAGCACACACAAAAATGGAGAGAGGGAGAGGAAAGGTGAAAGATTAGCATCAGCAAGTGAACCTACAACAAGACACTGCGGCGTGGAATCTTCTTGTTCAGGATTCTAGCCAGCCATGCCCTTTCCAGGACACTCTATTCCATTCCCCCCCACCAGGTTTTCTCCCCCCCTCCACTGCAAGAGTCAGTCTGCATTCCAAACCTACTGAGCATGCTCTGTCCTCATTGGGCTGTTTGGTGGTTTTCCCCTGCCTCGGGATTTTTTCTAAAGATCTTTTGGACTTTGCAATCCTTGGGTTTCCCCCAAACCTGTTGATACCTCCCTCTACCACGTGGATTGTGCTGAATTGGCTACAGAACCACCGGCACTCACCGCCTGAACATCGAAAATAAAGGGAATGATAAATGGCCAGAAATGTGTGTTTGAAACCAGGTTCCTTCTGCCCCACGTACCAATCTGCTTTGAGTAAGCACTAGTAGAACCCACAGCCCAAACGTTGCCATCTATGAGGGCAAAGATCTTCAGGCCGTAGAGGTTTCCTGGCTCAATTGCCTCTGCAGGGAAAGAAAAAAAAATCCAGAACTGTGAGATCCAGGCATGGCCGTTTGTTTGTTTTTCAACTGACACATGGATTTGCCCTCTGTCCTAGTAGCAGCTCAGTTTTAGCTGAGTTAATCTTAATTTTGCACACATGCGCGTAGAAAAAGTGCTGCGACCTCTCAAGAATCCTGCTTTGATCTCGCAGCTCACGTTTCCCCAGCCCTATCGGTGTAAGAGGCGGGCTTTCTTGAGAGAATGGTGTGCTTTGATCCAACCAGCTCAGCTCTTGCAAAGCCAAGCTTCTTTTCCACAAGGTAGAATTAATTACAAAACATCAACAAAGATGAGACAGGAGTAGGAGAGCTACCACCCCTTGGTCCTTGTTCGTGCCGGGGCTTGGGGACGGGGTGGGGTCCTCCTCTACTGAGAAGGGTCTTGTCCAATTCCAGCTGTGGGCATTGGCATCCCTCCACATAGTCTAGCCGTGTTGGGTGGAGTCATTGGGCAAAATCTTGCCTATTCAACACAGTGGGGAATGGCTCTGCCTGCTTGCTGTTCTGCCTTGTGTCCCCGAACCACAACTCTGGGTGGGATTTCCAGCTGGTCGACCAAACAGCTGTTTGGCGGACCAGCTGGAAATCCCACCCACAGGAGGGAGCTGTTGGGATATGTGTGTGTGTGTGTGTGTGTGTGTGTGAGAGAGAGAGAGAGAGAGAGAGAGAGGCTGCCCCATGTGGTGGCGGCTTTTCAGTGAAGTCCCTTCAGGTCCCGGACAGACTCCGCCCACCCGGGCTGGCCATTGGCTCTTCCTGGACAGGAAGGAGTATAAAAGTGCTTCCTGTTCCAGCTGAGCCTTGCTCAAGCAACAAGATCTTCCTGATGTGCCTATTATCTATTTATTAAATATATTAAACGTCTCGTAAAATACATTTCTCTATGCAGTTCACAAAAACAAACTAATACGAATAAAATTGCAATAAAATCAACAAAATGAAATCAATAAACGTGCCGACGCAGCACAGAATTAAACGTCAGGTATAAAGTAAATCCAGACCGCAAGGCCTATGATAATAAAACACAAAAATGCTAAAATATTTTAAAAAGAGACTGATTAAAACTTTAAGGACACAATCCTATGCATGTTTAGACAGGAAAAAAAGTCCTACAACTCCCAGCATTCCCCAGCCAGCCCTGGCTGGCTGGGGAACGCTGGGCGTTGTGGGACTTTTTTCCTGCCTAAACATGCATAGGATTGCTCCTTTAAAAACTTTAAATAGTGTAGTAAGGCTAAAAGAGACAAAGCAACGGGGAGGGATATAAAAGGGAAATAAAGGCAGCACGCAAAGAACAGGGGAAACCCTATGAGACCTGTGTCCACGCTGTTGTCACTTGCAGCAGCCTCCTCCACTCACCTGCGATGACCACGTGGTCGACGTTTCCTGGCTGATAATGCCAGCAGATCCCTTCGCCCTGTTTCCCAGGAAGCCGGCCCCACTCAAAAACGTAGCCCATTCTAGGGAAGCTGGAAAGGGACCACTCCAAGAGGAGGCTATGGTCCCCTGCTGGAGATGCAAGGACCGGCAGTGAAGAGGGCGGCACTAGAAGGGAAAAGGAAGCCACGGAATGCTCATCACGTACGTGCTAAGATGCTAAGCGGGGAAGGGTCGGCCACAGAATGCTGATATATATATATATATCTGTTTTGGCTCGTGTGGGTTTGTGGGTGGGGAACGCTCACAGAAGGACTTGAGAGGGGAGGGACTTTGTGTGCTGGTGGAAAGACAGAGAGGCAGAGGGAAAGAGGTAACGGAGGCAAGGGTCGTGGAATGGAGCGTCCAAAGACATCAAACGGGTCTCAAGGAGAGGAGGAGTTGGATCCAGCTGGCGGAAATCGAGTCTTCCAGGAGCTGAGAGTCGGGGGGCAGCAGGTACATTGCAGTCCAAGGGTGTGGGGAACTGGTGGCAGTGGCTGAGCCAATGTTAGCAACTACAAGGCCTGTGGCTCACGCTGGCTCAGCTTGTCTGAGCGTGGAAAGCTAAGCCGGGTCAGGCCTGGTTGTTACTTGGATGGGAGACCCCTCCTCTAGTTTCCTGCACTGAGCAGGGGGTTGGACTCGATGGCCTTGTAGGCCCCTTCCAAATCTATGATCTATGAAATCTATGAATCACATGCCCTTTGCCATCCAAGCACAGAGTCAGCGGAAGTTCTGCTCAGAATGTATTGCTGGGCTGAAATTTCTCAGGCAAAATATTCTGATAACATTTTCTGATTTTTTGTGGAGGGCTCCCCTTGAACAGATGGAGAATGTCATGGGCATCCCACCCACCAGGGGGGTGAAATCAGCAAGATGCTCCCTCCCCCAATTTTTCCACCTGCGAATAGGCTGGAGAATTTTGGGGAGCAACTGTACATCCAGTTTCAATATTATTTGAACGTTGTTGAAGGGACATTGCCCCATCCGGTCTTCCTCTCTTAACCTACCACTTCCTTCATCTATCAGCATGAACTAATAATAGTTTTATTCAGTGTAAATAAAGTGTTAACCTCAAGACTGGATTACTGCAATGCGCTCTATGTGGGGCTGCCCTTAAGGCCACTCTGGAAGCTGGAGCTGGTGCAGAATGCAGCAGCTCGGCTGTTGTCGGGAGGTGGGAGCTGCCCCTTTTCAGCACGCAACTCCTTTGCTGAGGGAACCGCACTGGGTGCCTATTCGCTACCGGGCCAGGTTTAAGGTTCTGATACTTGTGTACAAAGCCCAAAACAACTTGGGACCAGGTTACCTGAGAGAGCGCCTCCTCCCATACCAACCTGCCAGGTCACTGAGGTCATCGGAGGACATTCTCCTGGTGGTTCCTCATGGACCTTTGGCCCGACTGGAGTCCACCAGGAGAAGGGCCTTCAGCATGGTGGCTCCATTTCTGTGGAACTCCCTGCCTCTGGAGGTCAGGCAGGCTCCGACACTGTGTTGCTTTCAGTGCCTGCTGAAGACCTCCTTGTTCCGGGAAGCCTTCTCTGCTCTCCAACCACCATTTTAATGTTATCTTATTTTCAATGCATTGTTTTTGTTTCTTTTATCTGTTTTTATATTTTTATTGTTCGCCGCTCCAGAATCTACTGAGATGTGGAGCAGTATACAAATACTACTACTACTACTACTACTAATAATAATAATAATAATGTGGAGAAAGCCCAAAATTCAGTACACACACGCACACACATCTTTCCCCAAAGGAGGGGGCCAGGGGAGGAGGGATGAGGTCACCAGGGAGTAGCCAGACAAGCCATCAGCCCCAACAAAGGAAGACCTCGGCAGAGATCCACAACCGTCCAGGAAGGGCCATCAAGGACCATCAGCACAAAGGGCAGCCTCGAAGAGCTGCAAAGGTTTCCCTACGTCACCTTCTTCCCGGGCAGGAATAAGCCTATCTGCACGAAGGGGCAGGCATAAGCCCCCACCTGACCTAGGGGGCGGGGGGAGAGCGGGGAATCCGGGGTAGAAAACCCCTCTCCCGTCCCGGTTCGGGTTGTTGGGAACCACGGGGCCAGATCCTCCTAAGCAACAGCCGCCCAGGCACTCCGTTCTCCGCTAGGAAGCGCCGATCGAGAGCTGGGCTGAAACTGACTAGAGTATTGTCTTTGATGTAAGTAGAGTGACCTGAATGTAACCTGCTAGCCGCGGAGCCCGCTCATTGGGTAAGACGCGAGTCAACTAAGGTTCTGTTGACTGTAAACGTATTCTTAGAAGACTGGTAATTCCGACCTAATCATTGTATAAACAAATAAAGAGCCTTATTTGGGCATACAAAGGCGTGTGGTCTTTCCGATTGAACTGCGAGCCGACACGAGCTGTATTGCTCTGCCGGTTAACCCTAGAGTTGCCGAACTCACGCAAAGGATCCGGTTGCTGATCCTTCACATGGTGGCAGCGGTGGGATAATTGGAAACTACATTTGACGGTCGGAACTAACAGGACTTCGGGCAGGCTAGTAGGTTGCTGGGGAGCGCTCAGAGCAAGGAAAAATGAATAGTCTGAGCCAAGAGCAGGTGGAGCTAGCGAGCAGCCCAGAAACCCCAACCCAGACCTCCACAATGGAGTGGGTGGTGCGGCCAAAGACGGCAAGGCAGGAAGGGGGGGAAGCCCCCTCACAGTTGTTAGGAGGGCAGGGACCCAAGCAGTGGGGTAGCCCCAACCTTACCAGTAGCGGCCGGAGAAGCGAGATAAGGGACCCAGAGGCGGAAGAGGACCTCGGCAGAAGGGTTACTGACGGAGCCATGGGGGGAGGAGGGTTGGATGCCCTCTTTCCCCAACTCAATTGGCAACAAGCCAAGGAGTTGATGCAGCATCAACAAGAGATGCTACAGATGCAGCTGGAGTTGGCCAGGCTGACCAGGGGCACCGGACAAGGGGGAACCCCTGCATCCCAGGGTGGGGGCACCACAACCCCCAAATGGGACAGGAAGCAATTCCCCACCTACCAGTCGGGACAGGATGTACTGATCTTTTTCACCCTGTTCGAGGCTGCCTGCGTAGAGCAGAAGGTGCCGGACAACTTAAGGATGTCTGCCCTGAGGACGCAAGTCAGCGGGGAACTGGCTGATCTTTTGGGCATCCACACCCAAACCGCTCCCTTGGACTATGGAGCGTTTCAACCAGACTCTGGAAAAGATGATCAGGGCATATGCGGCGAAGCACCCTGGGACTTGGGATCAAGCCCTCCCCTACTTGTTATTTGCCTACCGGGACTCCCCCCAAGAAAGCCTGGGATTCTCCCCCAACGAACTGATGTTTGGGAGGGAGCTCCGGGGACCTTTGGCTCTGTTGCGGGCGGAATGGGAGGGGGTTGCCGCAAAAGCCTCCGTGCCGGTGCATACGTTCATGCAACACCTCCAGACTGTCCTTCGAGAGGTGAGGGAGACGGCGCAGCAGCATCTCGAAACAGCCCAGCAGCGGCAGAGCGCGTGGTACAACCGGACGGCTGTGCCACGGACTTTCGAAGTGGGGGACCAGGTGTTGGTACTGCGCCCCCAAAAGACGGACAAACTGTGCTTAAAGTGGGAGGGCCCAGGGACCGTCATTGGAAGGTCGGGGGAGGTGAACTACCAAGTGGCTTTCCCGGGGCAGCCGGGGAGGCAGAAGGTTTTCCATGTAAATATGCTGAAACTGTATGTAGAACGCGGGGCGAAGGTGGGGGGAGTACAAGAGTGTGTGGAACCGGGAGACCCTGATGGGGGGTTGTTGGCCGAGTGGGGGGAAGGGGGAGGAATGGAGGAGATCAAACTGTCCCCCTCCCTGTCCGAACAGCAGCGGCAGCAGATCACCCAGGTCTTGGAAGAATTTCAGCCCATGTTCTCAGACCGACCGGGATGCACCACACTCACACAACACACCATTGACACAGGGGATAGCCCCCCCATACAGTCCTTACCCTACCGGGCGGTGGGGCCTCATGCCCAAGTCGTGGCCGAGGAGGTACAAGCCATGCTGGACTTGGGAGTCATTGTGCCCAGCTCGAGCCCCTGGTCCTCCCCGATCGTATTAGTAGCCAAAAAGGATGGGGGTGTCCGGTTCTGCGTAGACTACCGGAAAATAAACAAGGTGACCGTCCCGGACCCCTACCCCATTCCCAACATGGATGTGCTGCTGGAGAGGCTGGGGGGGGGCCAAGTACATCACCACCCTGGATCTGACAAAGGGGTATTGGCAGGTTCCGCTCGATGCGGACGCTGCCTTGAAATCTGCTTTCGTGACCCACCTGGGGTTGTTCCAATTCACCACCCTCCCGTTTGGGGTCCGCAATGGTCCAGCTACCTTCCAGAGGTTGGTAAACGGAATGTTAAATGGGCTGGGGGAGTTCGCCTGCGCGTACCTAGACGACATCGCCATTTTCAGTTCCACCTGGGAGCAGCATTTGCAACATGTCCGCCAGGTGTTTCAAAGGATTCAGGGTGCTGGGTTGACGGTAAAGGCAAAGAAATGCCAGGTTGGGAGGGGGGAGGTGGAGTATCTGGGACACAAGGTAGGGGGAGGTAGTGTCAAGCCCCTAGAAGCCAAGATAGAATCAGTGCGCACCTGGCCCCAACCCCAGACGAAAAAGCAGGTCCAAGCTTTTTTAGGGCTGGCTGGCTATTATCGTAAATTCGTGCCCCATTTTAGCCAGCTAGCCGCCCCCCTGACTGACTTGTGCAAGAAGCGGCAACCCGTTAAGGTCCAATGGTCAGCCGCTTGCCAGGCAGCGTTTGAGGGACTGAAAGCCTGCTTGATGGCAGCCCCTGTGCTGCAAGCCCCAGACTTTGAAGCCCCTTTTGTTCTGCAGACGGATGCCTCGGAAGCGGGGATGGGAGCCGTCTTGCTGCAGGAACGACCAGAGCAGGGGCTGTGCCCGGTTGCCTTTTTAAGTAAAAAACTTCTGCCTCGGGAGCGGAACTTGGCCACTGTCGAGAAAGAGTGCCTCGCAATAGTGTGGGCAGTGACCAAGCTTCGCCCCTATCTGTGGGGCCGCCGGTTCCGACTGCAGACCGACCATTCCCCCTTGTGCTGGCTGGATAGGGTGAAGGGGTCCAACCAGAAGCTCTTACGGTGGAGTTTAGCCCTGCAAGATTTTGATTTTTTAGTAGAACACATCAAGGGTAAGGACAACATCGTGGCAGATGGGTTGTCCCGGGCTTTCTCAGTAGGAGACAGTTAGATAGGGATTGGGGTGGTGGACCCCAATGCCATCTTTCCCCAAATGGGAGGGTGTGGAGAAAGCCCAAAATTCAGTACACACACGCACACACATCTTTCCCCAAAGGAGGGGGCCAGGGGAGGAGGGATGAGGTCACCAGGGAGTAGCCAGACAAGCCATCAGCCCCAACAAAGGAAGACCTCGGCAGAGATCCACAACCGTCCAGGAAGGGCCATCAAGGACCATCAGCACAAAGGGCAGCCTCGAAGAGCTGCAAAGGTTTCCCTACGTCACCTTCTTCCCGGGCAGGAATAAGCCTATCTGCACGAAGGGGCAGGCATAAGCCCCCACCTGACCTAGGGGGCGGGGGGAGAGCGGGGAATCCGGGGTAGAAAACCCCTCTCCCGTCCCGGTTCGGGTTGTTGGGAACCACGGGGCCAGATCCTCCTAAGCAACAGCCGCCCAGGCACTCCGTTCTCCGCTAGGAAGCGCCGATCGAGAGCTGGGCTGAAACTGACTAGAGTATTGTCTTTGATGTAAGTAGAGTGACCTGAATGTAACCTGCTAGCCGCGGAGCCCGCTCATTGGGTAAGACGCGAGTCAACTAAGGTTCTGTTGACTGTAAACGTATTCTTAGAAGACTGGTAATTCCGACCTAATCATTGTATAAACAAATAAAGAGCCTTATTTGGGCATACAAAGGCGTGTGGTCTTTCCGATTGAACTGCGAGCCGACACGAGCTGTATTGCTCTGCCGGTTAACCCTAGAGTTGCCGAACTCACGCAAAGGATCCGGTTGCTGATCCTTCACAAATAATAATAAGGCTGAGGTTTCTCTTTCAAGCCTTCACTAAACTAGAGGTGAATTCCATTTTGGAGAAGATTTTGGGGGCTGCATTCCAGTGGTGGGCGGGGCTGAAGGCAAAAGGGGTGGGGCCAACATACCAAAAATGCAATCATGTTGTAGCTTCAGGCTCTTCCTGCCAGACCAGTCACTCAGGCTTAGGAGAGGCATTTCAACCTTTTAGAATGGGAGAAAACTGCAAAAAAGCTGGGGAACCACCCAATGACTGGTGGTCGGGTGCAAGGGGGGCAGGGGAAGGGAGCCTGGCCATCTGGGGAAACCCTGGGGGGGGCAGATTGGGGCCCCAAGAGGGCTGGCTTTGGCTCCTGCCTCCTGGTCCTGAGGTTCTGCTCTACATTGTTGGAGGATTCTGCTTCCCTCATCCTGGAAGTTATTTGGAAACCCACCCACCCCCCAATTTTGCAACCTGCAACATTGGGGTGTGTGTGTCTGTTTTCACTCAGAAGTCTTACCTTCCTGGCCATCGGATGGTGGGACCACAAGCCTGGTCGGAGGAGACGTGCCCACTGCGTTGCTGGCTGTAATGAAGAACGTCAGCCCCTCTCCAGCCGGGAGGAGGAGGGTGCATTGCAGGTCTTGAGTGAGGCACTGTGCGACGGCCATCTCCCCCTTTCTCTGCGAGTGGAGGCTATATGCCAAGATCTCGCCATTGCTTTCCTTTGGCTTCAAGGGCTGAAGGGGGGGTGGGGGGAGAAAAGGAAAAGACAGCCCCTGATCAGGCCCCAAGATAAGTGTTGCCACATCCCAGGGAGGGAAGAAGCCTATGAGGAACCAAAATAATGTCTTTCCCAGGAAATGCATGCCGTCCAGACCTCCACAACTGTGGTGTGCCTGGCCCCTGGCTCTCTTTGTAATCAAGCTGTCACGTCTTTACCTTTATTATGCAAACTGCACACTAGCAAGCATGGCCTCAGGCTACGGACAGTATCCTCTTGCAGCCCAAAGAGACAAAAGTTCCAGATAGGCTTTGCATAACACAGGACCTCGTAAGCTTCAGTTGGTTCCCTGGGTCAGAGCACCATGAGAGAGTGTTGTCACAAAACTGACACTGTCTACTATGGCTCTCCCTTCTCAAGCTGATCGGGCTACCAAGTCCCTCCCTCAAGGTCGGTCTTTCCACGAGGTCACCTCCCTGGCTGCAAGTCTCTTTGAACACCGCACGACCCTGCATTGCCCCTCCCTTTGCATCTGAACCTAACTTTTGGGTCTTGTATTCCCACCCCCTCTTCCTCTTTGTTAGGAGCCTGTGTCCCCATGGGTTCAGAGGGGCCAGCTTGGCTGTCTTCTCCAAAAGATTAGCCGGCATCTGGGTTTCTTCTCCTGTGTCTCTGCTATTTTCACTGGTCTCCTGCTCCCACACCCGTGGTGCCTCTACAACACCTCCCACCTCCCCCTCTGACTCAGAATCAGTTCCCATGTCTTCTGGGGCATGTCTGCAGAGGTGTTGGGTCCAATCCCTCTACAACAACTATGAGAAATCTTCAGGGCCGAATTAAGCTAGGGGCTGTTGGAGCGGAAGCTCCAGGCCCCTAACAGAAAATAGGCCCAGGGAGCCTTGCGCTGCCACTGCCGTCCTTTCCTGTGGCAGGCTCGGGGCAGGCGCCATCCGCGAGGGAGGGAAGCAGGCACGGGAGGAGCCACGGCCACAGCTTCATGGAGAGAGCCAGGTAGAGGACGGACCCTCTCCGGCTTCTTCCTTCTTCCTCCTCCCTCCTCCTCCTCCCCCTCCCTCCTCCTCCTGTGTCTTGGGGACTCGTCCGGCGTCGGATTTCCCTTTCGTTTTGCTGGCCCCTCCTCTTCGTCTCGGCCGTGAGTGACAGGCGGCAAAGCCCCGGGAGAAACCCGGCCTTGTCGTCAGCAGCTGCAACTTCAAGCGCGTCAAGCTGCTCTCGCTGGGCTCGAGCAGTTGTGTGGGCAACGAGGACTCCTAGTCCCAAATGTCCCTCCTGAAAGCTGTTTGAGCTGCTCGGAGGGGACGAGGGGTGGGCGGGAGTGAGAGTGCTCCAGGTACCCCCCTCCAGCCCTTCCACGTTATTAAACTCAACTGGGCGCTGCAAAAGGCAAATTTCTCCCTTTCGTTTTGACATTCCACCCGCTGCCTTTGGGCAACTAATTTCCCCGCAGGTTAACTCGCCTTATAGAACTGTGGGGTTCTTCAAACACCGCTCTGAGGGCCAAACCACACACTTAATTACCGCTGAAAGCGCCCGCGGCCTCGATTCGGATTGGGAGGGGGGGAGGGGGCGTTTAAGTGTTTCCCCTCCCGCCACCCTCCAAGTTTATCCATTTACGTCTCCCTCTCTTTTGGCCTCAGTTTCCCTCAATGTTTGTCCAGTTTCCCTGAGGGAAACCGAGGCAAAAAGGAAAGCAAGGCTGGCACAAAATGCCCCCCCCTCACACGCAGACACTTCCGTTCTCTTTCTCCTGTTTCAGCTTCCCCCAAAGCACCTTCCTTCCTGCCTCAGTTTCCCTCAAAGTTTGCATACAGTTTCCCTCAAAGTTCGAGGGAAACAAGCAAAAAAGAAAGGCAGGCAGGCAGGCACAAAGTGGGTCCCGCCCCCTTCTATTCCCTTTCTCCTTCCATTTCTGCCTCAGCTTCCTTCAAAGTACTCTCCCTTCTTCCCGGCATCTGCCTCAGTTTCCCTCAGAGTGCCCTCTTTCCTGCCTGCCCACCTGTTTCCCATACAGGCGCTGCTGCCTTTTCACATTTATTTTATTTATTTATTTTATTTGTTATATTTATACCCCACCTTTTTTCCTGCAAGGAACTCAAGGCGACTTACATAGTCCTCCTCCTCCTCCTCCTCCTCCTCCATTTTATCCTCACAACAACCCTGTGAGGTAGGTTAGGCTGAGAGTCAGGGACTCTTTTATAATGTATTTCAGTTTACCCCACACAAAGCACTCACACACACAGAGCAGCCAGACAAAAGCAAAACACGCTTATAATTTGTAGGTAGCCTTTTATAATGTATTTCAATTTTAGACAGCAAAAAAGGTAGTACATTCTTATTTTTTAAACCCACTTTTGCCATCGAAATAAAATTCCATCCTCCATTTAATCATTATTTATTTATTTATTTATTGCATTTATACCCCGCTCTTCAGCCAGAAAAGGCTCTCAGAGCGGCTTACACATATTAATAATAAGACATTCCCTGCCCTCAGGCTCACAATCTAAAAGACATGACACAAAAGGAAAAGGGATTGGGAGGGAGGAGGAAGAATGCCAAACTCAGGCACCAATATAATGTTTGGCATTCTTCCTCCTCCCCCCCAATCCCTTTTCCTTTTGTGTCACGTCTTTTAGATTGTGAGCCTGAGGGTAGGGAATGTCTTATTATTACCGGTAATCTGTGTAAACCGCTCTGAGAGCCTTTTCTGGCTGAAGAGCGGGGTATAAATGGAATAAATAAATAAATAAATCATTAATTTCTACCCACTTTTGCCATCAAAATAACATTCCATCCTCCATTTAATCACTTGTTAACATTATAATTAATTTATAATAACTTTCCATTTAAGAAAAAAAAATTCACCCCTATCAAGTGAAAAAAAATGACCCAGGTCCTTTTTTTTTACTTGATCCATTCGTTCTTTTTTTTTTTTTTAACTATAGTCCGGTCCCCCAACAGTCTGAGAGACAATGAACTGGCCCCCTGTTTAAAAAGTTTGAGGACCCCTGTTGTAATCCTTACATCAACCCTGTAAGGCAGGTCAATAGCATTCTCTCCATACAGCACGTGGGGGGGGGGGGGGCAGCTGAGTAAGAGCTCGGTTCGTGTACATTGTTGCCTAACAGTCTGCATAATTCCTGAAGGGGTGGGCTGTGTTAGTCTATTGCAGCAAGAACAACAAGAGAGTCTTGTGGTACCCTAAAGACCAACACATTCATTCTGACATAAGCTTTCACGGACACTGCCCACTTCCATCAGGTTTTATTGAGTTAACAAGCTTATTGTTTACAAAAAAAGAAATATTTTCAATATGTTTCTGTTTTGGCACTTTAATGGTAATTAAAATATTTAATTTGTTTTAATATAAAATTGCGTCTTCATTTTATTTATTTCCATAAAAAGGCCCACCAAAATCCTCAGCACCAGGCCCATAATGCTCTTAATCCGGCCCTGGAAATCTTATAGAACTGATATACTAATGGCAAACTCATTCTCCAAGTGCCCATCTTCATGTAGCCAAAACGGCACCATCCACACACAACAAGAAGGGAACAGCGGCACTGAGTGACTTTTGGGGTGAGGGGATGTAAAGAAACAAAAGGAGATGGAATGGAGTATCTTGCAAGAGGGCATGTCAGACAAGCTGGCTGGAACCCCGAACAGGAGCAGGCCACGCTGGAATGTGTTGCTGCAGGTCCCACTTGTAACTGGCTAAAATCTAACACTTCCCTGTTGCCTGCCTGCCCACTGTAGCCCATTGGCTATGCCACTGTGACATCACGGCATGTTCATGGATGTTTCAGCCGCTGGTATCAGAAACAGAATGCTGCAAGGGAAGGCAAGGGGGGAAAGAACCTCACAATGGCCTAGAGATAAGAGGTGCCGTGCACTGTTCATAGGAAGAGAAGGGACTGAGACAAGGCGGCTGAAAGCTGGGAAGCGTAGTGGGGAAAGTGCCCAGGAAATAAGGAAGCTTATGAAAAGGGGCTGAGAAGATGGGAAAATAAAGTGAGTAAGCCAACACATGAGACTAAGAGGGATGGAGAAAACATAGACTGGAAAAGGAGAACCTCAGGAAAAAATGTGGCTTGGGGAAAAAAAAAACTCATACACTGCCTAGAGATAAACCTAAAGGAATGCCACCTCTAAAGTTAGGGTTCTGTTTAGCGCTCTAGGTAATACCTGTCTACCGCTCATGGAGCCAGATCTGTAGATTGTAAGGATTCTACTGCATA
Source organism: Shinisaurus crocodilurus (assembly GCA_021292165.1). Classification (NCBI taxonomy): domain Eukaryota; kingdom Metazoa; phylum Chordata; class Lepidosauria; order Squamata; family Shinisauridae; genus Shinisaurus; species Shinisaurus crocodilurus. The sequence goes on from CM037882.1 coordinate 92,734,833, forward strand.
AAAGGTGTAATAACTAAATATTCATCACCAACGGTAAAGGAAACCCAGCGACTCTTATTAGAGATGTATGGTACACATTCCTCGGACAAACTCGGTGGCGATGGTTTTTTGTAGAGAAGCTTTGGAATGGATCAGCCTGTTCAAAAACTGTAAGCTGCTTATGGAACACATCTAAGGGGTTTGTTCGGTGTTTTATCATTAGGCCAGGAAGAACCATGTATTTGCTAGTCAAAGGCTCTGCTGACCTTGTCTGACCCGGGTCGTAGCCTACAGAAACCGAAGGGCGTGGTGTACAGGTGGAGGCAAGTACAGGTGGAATACTTATCTGTATCAGAGGCTCTCGCGTGTGGAGTCTATTTAAATAAAACATCAACTGGAAAAATAATTATGCTGTAGTTTGAAATTTTTTAATATTGTATTTTGTAGTTTTAATTGTTGTGAACAGCCCAGAGAGCTTTGGTTGTTGGGTGGTATAGAAATGAAATAAATGAATAAATAAAATAAGAAAGGCTGTTGGCAGAAAAGGATGGGAGTGTTGGCACATTGGCTTTTGGGGGACCTCTAAAACCTGGGCTGATTTTCACATATTGATTTGAGTATAAATATCGTTGAAGATACTACGTATGTCAGCTAAAATGGCCAAAATATTGAAATCAAACTATGATCAGACGGCAAGTACAGACAGCAAAAGTGGATTCTGAGAGTCCTTACAGTTGCAAAGAGACTTATCCTCCAAGCCTGGAAGGAAAAACACCCACTGCCTAGTATCGCTCGGTGGACTGAAGATCTCAGGGCACTTGCTTCTTTTGAGCATATCTCCTACAACTGTCAAAGTTGTATGAATGCTTATTTATGTATATGGACTGCTCATATTGACGTATATATTTAAAATGGAAGTGTTAAATTGGTTTTCCCCCACTTTGAGTTTTTTGTTTTTGTTTCCTATAACAAGGGAGATGTTAATGACTACTATGTATTGATATGTTTTATAATATGAATTTCCTCCCCCCCTTTTTTGCTTTTTTTTGTTATTGCTGTGTTGCAAATAAAAATATTTAAAAAAAAATTTTTTTTTTTACAGTACAGACAGCAAAACCATTTGGTGAGTATTTTGATAGCTTTCCCCCACCCCACAAGTGAGACTGGTGATCCTTTGACATAAAAAGCATTTGCAAAAAGGAATCTGGAAGGGGATGTTGGGGGGAGGGAGAGGATTTTTTTCAGCTCTATAATAAATACATAAAAATGAGCAATACCTCTCCTGCCCAGCCACTGCATTTAGTCCTTGCTATGCATCCCATCAATTTCAGAAGCCATTCTTACAGTTCAGGGTGGAAACTCAACTTGACACTGGGGTGCTTGGTTTCTCCTCCTACCTTCCACATCAGGACAACCACTCTCATCCCATCAGCACCAGGGGTTCCTAATCTCCTCCAAAGCGCTGGTCCTCTTGATGGAACTGCAGTAGAAGTAAGCATCATGAAGACACAAGTCACAAAGGGAGATACAAGCAAACCTATCAAGAGGTTATGAGAGTAGAGGTACATTTGGACCCCATTCCCGTGAGCATCTGTGTCGTGACCTCTGACCCTGGGGTCTCACAAGACGTGGGGATGACTTGGACAAGGATGAAGTTCATGCTACGGTACCATCCCTGGGGAGGAGCCATCGGAACCATCTTTTGTGCCCTCCCTGTTGGAGGATGTAACCTTACCTCCATCCTCAGAGGATGAGTCTCCAGTCACCTCAGCTTTGTTGAAGCTTAAAATGTCAAAATCAGGCAAGAGCCCTTTAAGGAATACAGTCAGCTCTTTCGAGGGGACAGCAGAACCAGGCCTTGTTTGCTTTCATAAGGCCTCAGACGGCTTCAGCTCCTTACTGAGGCAACATTTCCTTATGTTGTCTAATAAGGGAAGACACCCCAGCAGGCCCAGACTGACTGGGAGCTCTCCAAGGTGCTGATCTGATTGCCTGAACTTGTGAGCTCTACGGCTATCCCTGTTGTGTGACTGTGTACCTACTGTGACTATCCCGGATGCAACCATACCTACTGTGACACTAACCAACAAGCTTCCCCTGAAGTCCCAGACCCTTGCGTCTCCTCTAAACATAGCTGAGTTCCCACATACCTTCAGGGAGGGTTCTCACGAATCTCTCCGTGCTCCAGTCGCTCCACAAGGGACCCCCGTCGCTTTGGAAGGAAGGACTGTGGAGGTATTTTGCTCGCACCCGGATGGAGTAGTTGGTGAAAGGGAACACCCCGCAGACATTCACAAAGGCTGGTGCATTCTCAGTCGCTGTAAAATTCACCTTTGTGGGAGGAAAGATGTGTGTGGGTGTGGGTGTCACATGTGTTTTGAGCTTTTCCTCACGTGCATTTGTTTTTAAAGTTAGAGCTGCCACAAAAAGTTTGTCAAAAGTGAGATTCTAAGCAAACTCTGGGATTCTTCCTCCTCTAGTGAAACAGTTGAGGAATCACCCTGGATAATAGCCAACTTCCTCTAGAACAGTGTTCTCCAACCTTGGGTCCCCAGATGTTTTTGGCCTATGCTGGCTGGGGCCATGCTGGGAGTTGTAGGCCAAAAACTTCTGGGGACCCAAGGTTGGAGAGCCCTGCTCTAGAAGAGAGATGAGGGAACCAGCAGGGAGATATCAGTCCTGATGAGAAGTCCTCACCTCGTTTGAACTGCATTTAACCAGGCTGCTGTGGACCCTTAGAGTGCCATAAGATCAGCATTAGGAGTGAGGATTATCTTTACTGATTGTTCTTTGGGGCTTGCTAATTGTGATTTCTTTCAGCACTCATTCCATTGTAATACGTATTGGATTTTCTCTTACAATCATTGAATTGTTTTGATTTTTGCATTTTAATTGATACATTTTGTAACCAAATGTTGTTTTTTTCCTTTCAAATGTTGTCTTTTTGATCAGTTAATATTGATTGTGAGCCGCTTTGGCTACAGTGTACGGTAGAACAGTGGCATATAAATAAATATTTATACAAAGATATGTACCCTGCTTCTCCCCTCAAAAAGGCGTCACTCAAAGTGGCTTAGGGTGCCCCCCTATGCAAGTTTAGACAGGGGGGAAAAGGACTACAACTCCCAGTATGCCTGGCTGGGGCACACTGGGAGTTGTAGGCCTTTTTTTCTGTCTAAGCTTGCATAGGGTTGGGCCCTTACAAAATATAAAAACAAGCATGAAAACGACAAGGACCCATTTCTGAAATATAATTATCCCACTAAAAAAAAAAGCATCAAAAACCAAGAACATAAAGAGCCCAGACTAACAATCAACAACTTAAGTTAAGTGACAATAATATTATGTAATCAATGACAAACACAGTATAATACGTTTATTGTCATGATGCTTTCAATTGTTAGATTTATTTATTATTGTTATTTTGTTGTTGTTGTTGTTGTTGTTGTTGTTGTTGTTGTTACTACTATTGATGTGAGCCACTTTGGGAGACAATAATTTTGGAAAAAACAGGATAAAAATGTGGCAAATACATTATTGTCGTTGGCCACCTCGAACTCTTAAGAGAAGCAGCAAAGTGCAAAAGTTTTAAAAGAAATAAAATGTGATGGAGTGAATGTTAGATTGTAAGCCAGCCTTTCCCATCCTGGTGCCTTCCAGATGCTTTGGACTACAACTCCCAGCATTCCTGACTATTGGTCATGCTGGCTGGGGTTGATGGGAATTGAAGTCCAAAACATCTGGTGGGCCCCAGGTCGAAGAAGGCTGTTGTAATTGATACCGGCAGATGCCCTGTGACTTTCTTGTACAGCATTTAGCAAAATGTTGGGTGCTTTGTAAATGCATAATATAAAAGAAATATATTCAAATGCATGTAGTTATATGTGGTTTTTTCGGGAGGGGGTTCTTCTTTTTTCCTTTCCTTTTTTTTTTTTTAATGGTTTTGTCTTGTTTTGTTTAATTGAAATGTACAATTAAAAAAAATGAATTAAAGAATAAATGAAACACCACCAAGGATGATGATGATGCTTATTACATTTCCACAGATATTCCCAAAATAACCCACCTGGCAGAGAAGCTGCCCATCCGCTCACCTGTATCCAGGGCTCCTCTGCCATGTCGCGGTACTGGATCTCATACTGGGCCTCCGTTGCGGAGAGCACTTCGTAGCTAGGCAAGCTCCATTCCAGCTGGAAGCAGCGGCTCTGGTTTGCCACAGCCACAGTCACCACTGGTGAACTCAGTTTCACTAGGATGTGGAATGGGAAGAATAAGGCAAAGCATGTCTCAACTTGGGGGAGGAGAAGAATCCAGGAGGTCTCTTCCACGCCACTTATTCCACTCAAAGCTGTTGCTTAGAGCAGCCTTCCCCAATGTGGGGCCCTCCATAAGCTTTGGACCACAACTTCCAGCAGCCCTGACCACTGGCTATGCTGTGGCTGATGGGGGTTGCTGTCCAAAACGTCTGGAGGGCACCACATTGGGGGAAGGCTTAGTTAAAACGTAGGAGTAAGGCTGGAGAGACCCGGGTTCAAAACCATGTCGGGCCATGAAGCTCGCTGGGTAAACATGGGCCAGTCCCTCTGTCTCACTCAGCCTAACCTACCTCGCAGGGTTGTTGTGAGGGTAAAATGGGGAGGGGGAAGAGAAGCATGCAAACCCGCTTGAGCTATACACACACCGCATGCTATATAACCACTGCACTATGCTCACTCTCTAGTCTAAGCCACGCTTCTTAACCAGATGCACGCCAGGTGTTTTGGACTACAGTCCCCATCAGCCCCAGCTGGCATGGCCAATGGTCAGGGTTGATGGGAGCTGTAATCCAAAGTATCTGCAGGGCACCATGTTGGAGAAGACTCTTCAAAACCATGCTCTAGCTGTGCCATATTCTATCATTTCATCCGGGGCCGATCCCGTGCTGACCCACCTGCTTGTTGCTACACAGGCAGGGCTGGCTCCAGAGGTCGGCAAAGTCGGGCATTTTCCAGGGCCCCCCAAGATCAGAAGAAGGGCCATGGCCCTAATGGTGCCAGCCAGCTCGCTTTACACGGAGAACCCAGGAGGATCAGACACAGCCTAAGTAAGTAAAGCCATGTTACTCATGTCCTGCTTCTTCCAAATGAAGGGGGCCCAGTGAGGTGCCATGGCTACCCCACCCCCACCCCCAAAGTCTTAGAGACAGAAGCACACACAGGTCCAAAAATGCAGTGCCCCGAACAAAATCTTGGGGCATCCAGGTTTTTTTCACCACATTCTCCTCTCAAAATTGGCTTTGCGGTTTGGAAAGCCCTGATGGACACTCCCTCATCTCCCCGGCTGCAGTGGCCGCCGGCTATCCTCCAAGATGGTGCTTCAGCCCGCCCCGCCCCCACTTCCTGTGGCCACCGGGATGCCTTTCCAGTTGCCCCCTTCTCTTCGTTACTGCATTAGGCCCTCCAGCCTTCCCAGCTATTTGTCATTAAAAAAAATAATAATATATCATCATCATCATCATCATCATCATCATTATCATCATTATTCAGATATCCATGATCCACCAGTTGTTTGGACCGGAATTTTGGAACCCCGCTGCTCGGGTGCAACCCAGTACCTAAGAGTCAGTGAGGTATCGTCTGATTATGCAGCTAGTACCTAGTAGTGCTACTCTTTGTAACTGCTCTATCGTGATCTTATTAATACCAATTGCACTCAAGTGTTTTTTCAGCCCTGGCTGGGGCATGCTGGGAGTTGTAGGCCAAAAACATCTGGGGACCCAAGGTTGGAGAACACTGCCTTAGAGGGTCTGCTCCTGGAGTGGGCCCATCATGCGCTGTGTCACCACTGCTGCCCGCTCACCACCAGCCACCTCTCTTTGGACACGATCCCCACACAGCTGCCCCGAGGGAGAGATCTTCCCGTCTTGTCACCACTTACTGGCTTACCGGGGGAGAAATGAACAGGCAGCAACAGTGTCGAGCAGCAGGGTTCTGGGGGTGGGCAGTGGAGCCCCGGCTAGGCGTTGGGCCTCGGTAGCTGCCTAACGCTGCCGACCCCGCACACCCGTCCTGGTTTTCACCAGTCCTGGTTTGCAGGGGCGGTGTCAGGGGGCGGCCCAGTAGGGCTGGAGCCCCGAGTCTCCGGGAGGCCCTCTGCCCCACCACCCTGCTGTCCATGGGCACTTGCTGAAAAGAAGGACCAGGGGCCCTGAGGATCCCTGCTGCATCTGATTCCCCCCGGCTCAGCTGGCTTTTAATTTTGCCCACCTGTGCTTTCCCCTCCTGCGGCCGCCCCCCCTGAAATCTTTCTGCCTTTGCTTTTTTTTTCTGAAATCAAATGCCCTCCTCTCCCCTGTCCATACATCCCTTTTTACAAATAGGGGCGTCCTTAGGAGACACGGTCCTTTAAAGACACAGACAGACAGAGAGAGACTTCAGAGCATATGTAAATTAGCATAGGCACATTTGTCTGTTTGGCCCTGAGGGCCTGAGCCCCCCCCCCCCCGCCCGGGGTCTTTTCAGTACTGATCACCGCCGCCCCTGCTCGTTTCGCACTCTGACCACTACGCCAGGGGTGGGCAGAAGGTAAAAAAAATAAATGGGATCTACCAGTAGATCTCTAGGTGATTTGCAGTAGATTCCTGTCTCCCGATCAGTAGTGCCGGCTCCAGGTTTCTGTCTGAGGGCCCACGGGCAAGACCCCTCCGTGGCCCCCCCCTCCCTGAGTGAGCTGACCTTCTCCCCGCCATTGTCACCAGCTGTTTTTGCTCCTCGTCCCCTTCCTCATCATGGCTCCCGCTTGCTTCCTTGGCAGGCAGAGGCAGCTACGCTGGCTGGGGCATGCTGGGAGTTGTAGGCCAAAAAAACCTCTGGGGACCCCAAGGTTGGAGAACACTGCCCCAGAGTTCAGGGCAGCCCTGGGCCTAGATGACTGCACCATTTACAAGGTTGCTCTGTGTTTCCTGCAGATTATAAGAAATAGCTGTTGCTGAGTCTGAAGACATCTGGAGTGTGTTGCTGTTTCCCATAGCCAAAAACCAACCATGCCCACCGTTGACGCGGGCCCTGTTCCCAACAGCGGCAACAGAATGACTCCCCCCCTCCGCCCCACCCAAATGATACTGCTGAAATGACAAAAGCTTGGGATGAAAACCAGGCGTGGATCGTTGCCTGGGCGGATTGTGAGCTCTGTTCAGTTTTGGTACTCAAAACAAATTCCTGGGCTGCCAGATGTCTTTAATTCTAAATGCGTGTCTCTTCTTTGGCCCCAGCTTCCGGCTGGTGGATCTCTCGGGGTTCAAATAAAAACAGAAAGAAAAGTATAGATCCCACAAGCCTGATGTCTGCCCACCCCTGGAAGTACACCACCCACGGTTTGGATGGGGCCTAGCCTTCGCAGGCCCCTCGCACCCGCCGCTGAGCCGAGCCTACCGATGCTCATGCCGTGGACACACTTCTCCGAGGAGCTCGCCCGCGCTTGTGGACTCTCTGCGGTGAGCTGGATTTTGTAGAAAGCAAAGAGGTTGTCGACGGCGACACCGCACGAACGCTCGCCCTGCACGGCGACGCAGCTCCCCGTGTCGCCAAAATCCCAACGGCAGCGCCCGGCTTCTCTGAAACAGGAGGAGGCTCTTGCTTAGATGGCACACGTTCGAGGGCAATTGTTCCCAACACAAGAGCAAGGAGCAAAGAACAGTCAGCCTTTGGGATAAGGCACAGGTGGGCCACTTCTGGCCCTCCAGGTGTTTTGGCCTACAACATCAGTCCCAGCCAGCGTGGCCAGTAGTCAGGGGTGATAGGAATTGTGGTCATACAGCATCTGGAGGGCCACAAGTTGCCCACCTCTGGAATAAGGGGCCATGCTAGGTGCCAGATGGGGAGGCTATGGAGGCTAGTTTGTTCCCTGGACCCCTCCCGACATTATGCAAATTTATAAGGGATAGGCCTAGCTGTGGAAATTAGCCCTCATGTTATATAAGAGCCAGCCTTCCCCAACCTGGTGCCCTCCATATGTTTTTTTAAAAAAAATAAATTTTATTTAGTTATTATAAACTACATACAAAACTATAAAACGCAAACATACAACTAAAATAAATCATAAGGTGCACCCGCCTAGGGACCAACTAATATACATCCATCCCCTTAATCAATTAAATTCCACATTCCAAAAATATAACATGTCCTGACAAGGCATGTTCCCCTTCCCCTTTATTAATACATAGTCTAATAATTGATTCCATATATCCATAAAATTCTTCTTTAACTGTCCCTTTTTGCATTTGATACTACAAGTTAGTTTATCGTTTAGGGCTATACCCCAAACTTCCTTATACCAGTCAGTTATTAGGAAAACATGTTGTATTTTCCATTTCCTCGCTATCATTAGCCTAGCCGCAGTTAACAAGTTTACAATTAGTTCCTTCGTATTTTGGGCACAAGTGACCTTATCAGTTATTGATAACAATGCAAGTTTAGGACAAACCTCTAGATTAATACCAATAATTTCCGATATTTCTGTAAAAACCTCTCGCCAGAATTCCAGAACATTTTTACAACTCCATCACATATGAGCATATGTACCTATTTCCTGACAAGTGCGGAGCAATTGTTATCTATTCTATTTAATCTTACTGGAGTTAGGTACCATCTCCATATTATTTTATAGAAATTCTCCTTTATCCTAGTTGACATAACTTTCACAATCCGTCTATCCCATATATTGTTCCAGCCCACCTTCAAGGTCTCCTCTTCAAATTCGTTATCCCATACTGCCTTTAGATGGTCATCTTGTTCTTCTGCTTTTTGAATCAATCTGTATAAATCGCTTGTTATATCTCTTGTTGACGAGTTCCCTTCTAAACCATCTCTAGACATAACAATCTTTTCAAATTTGGTTAAATCTCTCTCATACTCGGTTTTCCTTTTCCACTTCTTCGACCACTGTTCTAACTGTAATAAATGTAACCACAGCACTCTTCTTCTCCCAACAATTCCCAGTATTTGGTCTCTAGCCCCCATCTTTTCCACCCAATCCGATAATCTAATAACCCTTTCTTCTCTTAGTATACCCTCCAAATCCACTCTTAAATTTTCAGGAAAGTCATTTAGAGCCACCACCGGAGTTAAAGGAGAAATCTCTGGTATAAATATATTCCTCATAGTACTCCAAATCTCTAACAAACTTCTTAAAAAGGGGTCCAGATGTGTTGGCCTGCAACTCCCATCATTCCCAGCCAGAATGATGGGAGTTGCACCAGGTCAGGGAAGGTTGTCTAAGAGCGCTCAGAGGAAGAATGCTCCCTCGGGAAAAACAACCAAGGATGGCGACCAGCGTCTAGGGATGTACAAGGGCAGACTCCAGGTTTGAGGGGGCCTTTGGCAAAGTGTGCCCCAGCAGGCAGGCCTGGCAGCAGCCATACTGCGATCAGTGCTTGGAGCTGTCATTTTAAAATTTCCCACAATGCCCCATCACAGGGTTGCTCCAGAGCATTGCGGGGACTTTTCACAATGGGGGCTCCAAGCCGTTCAGTATGCAGAATCCAGGGTGACATCAGCGTGTGGGTGGGCCTTGCCAGGGGCACTCAGGCCTAAGGATGCTGTGTGTTGACACCAGGCCTGACAAGATTTTTGTCCCCATTTTGTAACTCCATGCCTTTTGGTTTTTCAATACTAATTTTGTTGTTTCTTCATGCAAATCACATTCATTTTGCTATATTTATTTGTGTGTGTGCGGTGGCCGCCATTTCCCCTCCACAACGCCCTGGAATGATGCGACATCCGGGGCATCGTGGGTAAATAAAATGGCGGCTGCAGACATGAGCACTGCTGTCACTGCCAAAGAGAGAGAGAAGGCTCCAGAGTCCACTCGTGCACAGAACAAATGCGAGTCGCTTTCGTATCTACGTGCATTTGTTGAAATCCTTGACGGTGTTGTGTGCCTCCGTTTGGGGTGGAGGAGGAAGACGTAGTGCACCGGAGCCCGAGTGAGTTTGGGGAGGGGCCAGGCACATGTCATCTGGAGCCTGGCCCAGCCGTGTGGACTTGCCAATCAGCCCTTGCTTAAAAGACAGGTCCCAGACACACTTCAGACGCTGGAAGAAATCGTCGTTGCAGATCAGCCGTAGCAAAGACACTCCTGCCAGCTCCTGGACCTAGATTTGTGTATTTTGACCCCAGACCGACTTTGACAACTCTTCGGCATGCTCCTCTACTGGTTCGTGTTTCCTTGGATTTCGGATGGATATTTTGGCTTCTAACCCTTGGACAATGTCAACTACTGCTACTTATCTCTTGACCAGAGTAATTTACGACAGATGGAACCTTTGTTAGTCATCTAGGCCAACCCCCTGCTCAGTGCAGGAAAACAAGAATTAGAATATCCCCAGAAATGGCTGTCCAGCCTTTACTTGAAGACCTCCAGCGAGAGAATGCCCACCGCCCTTCCAGGTCATTGCTTAGGCTGGCCATGCGCCCCACTTTACAGAGGACAGTCCTCTATTTGAAGGGCTGTCACGTCAAAAGTTTGGCTTCAAGACAAAGAAGCCGAAGAAGGGAGCCTCGGAGTGGCCCATCCACAGGTAGCTGGCTGAACAGGCACGCAGGCAGACAGGTCAGCTGGTGACACAGCCTTCCCCGCTGTCGTAAAATGTATTGTGTTTCTCTTTTTAATTATAGTTCTTATTGCTAACTTTGCATTTATGCATAGATATTAGCACATGCAAATGTGATGCAAACGGGCGTCCTCTTTTGTCCTCTCCTCGGGTGATGCTGTTCCTCTTTTGCGGCAATGCGTTAAGTTAACCCTGAACTGCTCTGATAGTCAAGAACTCTCCCGAAACTGCCCGAAGATTCCAAGATGTTTTCGCCTAATGTTTGTTTGTTCCACACACACACCAGCCCCCTTTATATCGTTGGAGGTGGGATATCAGGTCAGAAGGACCTTCTGTCTCAGCCTTCCGTAACCTGGTGCTCTCCAGATGTGTTGGACTACTTTCCCCATAATTCCCAGCCAGCATGGCCAACGGAATTATGGGAGATGTAGTCCAACACATCTGGAGAGCACCAGGTTGGGGAAGAAGGCTGTGCTGCAGGACACTTACTCTGTGATGTGGAGGGCGTACGTGGTTGGGGGATCCGTCTCGGGCAGCGCGTCCCAGTAGCACGTAATGTTTTTCGCCGAGAAGCTGACGCAGTATTCGATCTTCGGGATCCTTGGCGTCGCTCCTGAGAAAGAAACGGGGGGACACCCACAAACAGACACAAAAGTTTGCTCCGATGGCTTTAAATGCAGACGGTAAAAGTTCACGGGGGTGTGGGGTGAGAACGAGGAGGGCATCAGTGGGGCTAGCTCCATGTCACCTCTGTGTGCTGAAGCGGACTGTCAGATCCTGGAGGTAAACAGGGGAAGGCTGGGGCCTGATCCAGCAGCAGGCTCTTTTTTATCACAATCACTTCGAGGGTGGGGTGGTTTGGGGGTGGTTGGGGGGGGCGGGCTCTGCAAAGTCTCTTCTAGTGCTCTCCTCCCAAAGTGGTGGTTCTCCACCTGCAGTGGAGACTGGTGGCTCCAGTGTCAGTGGGGCGGTGTATCCACCCCGGGTTTCAGCCTGAATGTTAAAGGAGCTGTCCGTGGTGCTGAACCCTAGTCCCCAGCCATTGCTGTCCACCTGGGGTTCATGCGTGATCCTGCTGGGGGACTTATCGTACTGCTGCTGCTGGATCCGGGCCATTTACTTACTCGTCTATTATTTGCTGCATTTTTACCCCACTTTTCAGACAATTTTTGTCTCCCAAAGCAGCTCACATCAATCAAAAGAGAGAGAGAGAGATCCCGAGAGATGCCGTTCCATCAGGTTTATAAGCTAAAAGGGCAAGACACACCAGGGAAGGGGAGCGGTGTGAGAGTTGGACTGACTCGGGTTCAAAAGCTCCCCTAACCAATGACCCTCAGTCCCAGTCACGCAAGCGGAAGGAGGAGATAACAGCAGTTAATAAAGATTAAAGAGTTTATTTGTAAGACCCAATTACATGGGATTAAGGCAATCAATGCATCTCTACTCACTACATCATAGCAGACTCAAAAACTATACCCCAGTGGTAAGGCTAGATGAAGTGAAGTCCAGATCAAGATACATGTCGTGCTGAGACGAACAAGCAGCAGAGAGAGATGAAGAGGAATGACGGAAGTCAAACAAGTGTGCTAGCTTATATACCCCAGACCCTGCACCTATAAATAGGACATTACTCACCCAGTAGTATAACTTATTCATCAACATGTTTATCCAAACCTGTTCAAGGCTGCTGAGTCATATCACCTCGAGACTATGTCTCCTGACCAAAGACCTTCTGTACTTGAACTCAAGTAACACCCACCAGGTCAGGTGACAATCCCGATGTCAGGTGGTAATCTCGTTCTGCCTATGCAAAACCCAACATCCCCATGCTTTTGCATTTGCGCAGAACGTGGTTATTTACCTCATACAACAGCAACAGCTTTGTTGACATCTGATGCTGTTTTTTCATCTATGGACTTTGATAAAAAAACTTTTGCAGGAATTACTTTACCTGTCAGAAATTTGAACCACCATCAAATCACTTCTGATGTATCCCTCCTTATGACACAGTTTTATTTGCAAACCCAAAACGTTGTGTATTGCTATCTGCCTGCAGCATAGCAATCCTGCCTTGGTTTCCTGAAAAAACTGTAATAGGTTTTTCACATCAATCTCAGCATCATTTAAACATTTTTTACAATTTAAACTATTTAAACAAATGCAATCAGTTCAGCTTCAGTTGAACTCTAACCTTTAGATGATTGTTTCTACAAAATCAATCAAACAAAGTATGATTATAAAAATAACAAACTTCAGGTGTGTTCTTGTTGTTCTTACTATCACAACCACAACTGGCATTTCTGTGAATCTGTAAGCCACCTGTGCTCTGACTTGTAACTTTTAGTCTGAAGTGTGATGTTCCCTCCAGATAACACTCAACTCCTTTTCAGAGCTCTCCAAGCATGTCCTGTTGGTCTAACAGTCTGCCCACTACACTGACAGCAATACCTGGCCTTGTTGCTTATACAGTAAAGCTCAACAGCCCAATGCTTCTGTGTAGCATTCAAACTGCTTTTCCATCAGCACGCGCTTGAAAATCCTCAATTATTTGGAGTCTCTCACTGAGTTAACTATCTCCAAAATTCTCAATCACATCCATGATATTTCTCTGGTTTGTTGCAGTAAGTACTGCCCTCTTGGTTCTTTTTCAACCTCTATTTACAAATAAACAGTTGATCCACCACCAAGCAGTTTCAATTCAATGAAATTCCAAACCCTGGATCAATTATATCATATTGCTTTTATCTGTCCAGAAAAAACAATAGATCACCCATCTAAACAAAGTACATACAGTCTATGTCCCTGTTCCTTCTGCTTAACAAACAAACATTGATCTGCCTCTCTGTGCAAATCACAATTCAGCAATGTTTGAGTTCAAACAGAATTCCAGCCTCCAGCTGATTCTAGCTTTTCTACAGAAAATTATTCTCAGACAGTTTTCCAAAGACTTCCTCTCATTTAAAATGCTTATGTTCCAATATTTCAACTTGTGAAATATTCATACATCTATCCACATTCTTAAACATCAGTCTAACTGTTTCCAAAGCAAATTGTTGTTGCACTCACTCATGATTTTCCAGCTCCTTTTACTGAAGCAAAAATCACAAGCAACCAATCTTGCTATTTTTCATGTAACCTTTTTCCAATCTGGTTAGTTTTCACTTAAAAAATCTATCTGGTAACAATGAGTTCCATGAACTGCTGTTTGTTTCACCCAGCTTCCATGTTTTGTTCTTTATCCAAAGAATTCAACTCAGCTTGCATAGCCTGAAGCTATGGTTCAGCTTCCTTAACAGACAATTTTTCACCTCTTTGAAATTTTGAAGTTTCAAATGGCTTTTCCTTGCAAATTCATCCTGATATCTCACAGGTTGTTTGACTCACCTGTTCCTTACCTCATCAGTTATCAGGTTCCTGTTCCAATAAATTTGCACCAATGATGAACAATCATTTGTTTAGTCTCCACTAAACCAAATGTGTATCAAAGTTTGTCAAATTTACCTGACTGTCTTTTCAGCAAATGCTTTTCTATTCTGACTCTGAGCTTGATGCATCCCCTGCATTAACAGAATTAATTTTGAAAAATGATCTCACATTTTCATTCAGCATTATACTTAACACTTCTAGATAATGTCACTATCCAAGTGTTGTTCATGTAAAACACAATATTCTCATTTCTAGAAAAATCTCATGTAAGCTCCCTTACAGATTTCTTCTAACTTTGAGGTGTATGTACCTACATATCAGATCCAAGATCCTGAAATGTTTCTCCAGAAGATTCCTCCTTCTACACTACTTTCTATAAGGTGTACAGTTCATCACACAGAACTAAAACTTCTATCATGTACATAATCAAAACATTTAAGAGCTTCTACCCAAACCTCATTATCCAAATTAGTATCACCTCTTCTGAGTGTTTGTTTACTCTTCCACACAATCCATGTGTTCAATATCACATCCTGTTAGAAAGTTATCAAAACGTACTGAATTGAACTTCCCCATATCTGAAAAGAAATAGGTAACATGGGTAATATGCTTGTTTCCCACCCAAGCACAAAACACCTTGACTTTGTTCAAAACTCCAGCTTTCTATCTAACATGTACACAACCTGTACTTAGTGTATTGATCAATGAACATCATGAAATAACGTGCCTTTCCTCTAAAAACCATCAGAGTATCCACAAGATCACCAAGAACAAATTGAATGAAATGAAGTGGTTTTTCAGCTTGCCTTCCAGTTTACCTGTTGAAGCTAGCATCCCTTGTTTATGTGCACAAAATTACTTTTCATGTGAAAATTACAATTTCCCAATGCTTTCCCCACAACACAGTTTGCATTTTCTTTCACAAGCCTGTGAATCTAAATGATCAAACATTCATGTGATATGCATGCATGTACATGTCATACATATAAGCATTTAACCTTTTATAGTTGCATCAGTACAACTTTTCATTACTTTATTACACCATTACAGTATAAAAGAAATAATCCATCTCTTAGCTTTGCCATATAAACATACCTACTAATTATTCAGTATTTTACATTTTGCTACAGAAAAATCCACAATATACTCAAGTCATATATACATTCAGTACATTTCCTGACATTTCAAAGCATATATTACACTTTCTTGAATCCAAGTTATCCAACTTTCAAGAAATACATTTCAAAACATGACTGTTAAACCCTGACCATTTGCATAGTCCTCTTTCTGTTTATTTATGTCCAACACAGAAAGCTTCGTTTAAACAATCCACTGTTTTCTGTCCAAACAAAATAATGTGTCCATTTTGTTATGTCCTGGGTTAAAACATAAAGTTTGTCCCATCAGCAGCACCCCTGCTGATTTCAAGCTCCTTCTTCTGTGATCCCACAGGGAAAAGGAAGAGGAGGGAGATCAGTTTTTCCAGGACTGGAAGAAGGTGGTGAGCTCTAAGCCGGCATTGACATATTTATTTATTTATTATATTTATACCCCAACCTTTTTTCCTGCAAGGAACCCAAGGCGGCTTACATAATCCTCCTCTCCATTTTATCCTCACAACAACCCTGTGAGGTAGGTTAGGCTGAGAGGCAGTGACTGGCCCAAAGTCACCCAGTGAGTTTCATGGCCGAGCGGGGACTAGAACCCGGATCTCCCAAGTCCCAGCCCAACAATCTCACCACTACGCCACACTGGCTCTTTACAGCATGCATGTACGGTAAATCATATGAGAGCGGAAGACCAACAGATATTGATGCAAACATCGGGTTTTAAAATTGAAAAAAGAGTAAAATATCTTGGTATCATAATGACAAATTCGAATTCCACGTTGTTTCAAAACAATTATGTTAAGATATGGTTAGGAATTAAAAATGATATGTTGAAATGGGAGAAACTAAAATTGTCTTTGCTGGGTAGGATCTCTGTGATAAAAATGAATGTTTTACCAAGAATGATGTTCTTATTTCAAACACTACCGATTTTAACTAATGATGTGCCCTTTAAAGAATGGCAAAAGGACTTATCTAAATTTAT
The DNA here is from genome assembly GCA_021292165.1 of Shinisaurus crocodilurus. Taxonomy (NCBI): domain Eukaryota; kingdom Metazoa; phylum Chordata; class Lepidosauria; order Squamata; family Shinisauridae; genus Shinisaurus; species Shinisaurus crocodilurus. Next base: position 92,750,920 of record CM037882.1, read on the forward strand.
ATGGCAAAGAAAGAAACCACGTGTTAAATATATCAGACTTGTCTATTGTCCCCCAAGCAATCGGAATGGAATGACATGGATGTTCCGTGCTGTCACAGCAGTTCAGCCAATCAGTGTCAAACGCTTCACCTCTACAAGTACAACACAGTATAGAGTGGAATTAAACAGCTGTGCCCTGTAAAGAAAGGGCATATGGTCTCCCTGCACATGCCACTCATAGGGTCCTCAGTCCCGTTTGTTTGTTTGCTTGTTTGTTTTAAAACCCTGGGGATTTTAATTACCACGCGCCCAAGCTTTTGCCAAGATTGATCAGATAATTACTGTTAAGTAGGCATGTTTTTTAAAAAAATGCATAATAGGAGTGATTAATAATAAACAAGCAGGGTGATGGATGTTTCTTGTAGCACCTCAGCCCTTTTCGAGCCGCGCCGCCCCGCCCCGGCAAATGGGACAGATGGAAGGATTAGCGGCTGCTTACTCACAGGGAAATATCAGACCACTGCAAGATGTTCCTTTGGGCACCCAGGCAGAGGGTGAAATTGGAACATTAAAGTCACCCACAGGAGCAGCTACCTCAGAGGGGAGGAGACACAACAGCCTGGTGACAATGTACTAATATTGGCTAACGTGAAACCTGCTCTCCGTGTTTCCAAACAATTCCATGCCGAGGAGCATGTGTTTGAGTGCTGCAGGAGAACAGCTTGGCGCCACTTGACGCCACTGAAAAAGCAGGCGGGAAGCAGGCCTATCATGAGCGATCAAACGGGAGCCCGGCTTCCTTCCAAAAGCAGTCATGGTTTTTACTCAACACACACGTTAACTTCCATGATAAAGTAGCTCGTTTGTGTACAACTAGCAAAGGCAGCATCTAAGGATTAAGAACATAAGAACATCAGAAGAGCCCTGCTGGATCAGGCCAAGGGACCATCTAGTCCAGCAATCTGTTCACACAGCAGTCGACCAGCTGCCCACTGGAAACCCACAAGCAGGACATGAGTGCAACAGCACCTTCCCACCCATGTTCCCCGGCAACTGGTGTACATATGCATACTGCCTCTGATGCTGGAGGTAGCATATAGCCATATACGAGCATATACTAGTAGCCATTGATAGCCTTCTCCTCCATTTGTCTAATCCCCTTTTAAAGCTGTCCAAACTGGTGGCCAGCAGCACAAGTGAATTCCATAGTTTAACAATATGCTGTGTGAAGAAGGACTTCCTTTTATCTGTCCTGAATCTCCCATCAAGCAGCTTCAAGGATTAAACTAGTGCTGACTGAGCTGAAAGTTGCCAAATGAAAACTTCCGGCTGATTTGTTTTTGGGTGGAAGGAAGGCAAAAAAGGGGTCTGAAATCCCCCCCCCCATAGTTTTGGGTGCCTGTGTCAAAATCAGGCTGGGGGTGAAGCTCACTGCTGCTAACCAGAACTTCTGGTGACTCCTGGGTGCCACCCCCCCCCCCCCGAAACCTGCACAAGAATGGTGCTACATCGTCTCAAAGCATTGCTCTCGGGGGCTTGCAGGAAAGGGAAGTGGCAGCCATTAACCTACCTCACAAAGTTGTGAGGTTCTCCATAAAATGGAGAAGAGGACGACGACCATGTAAGCCGCCTTGGGTTCCTTGCAAGGGGGGGGGGGGAAGGAAGGATATATAAATGCAACAAGAAATAAATTAGCCAGTGCCCACCAGAGGTGCTATAGGGGGCAATGGTGAGGTTTGCGCCCCCTCCCCGCAAGTTCTCTCTCTCTCTCACACACACACACACAGGGAGTAAAGGCTAAGATTCAAGAGCTTGCCCCAGGGTCATATCTGGTGAGTTTGAAGCGGTGCAGGACGTGAGTGAGTGGAGAACATGCTCACCTAATGCTTTGCTGCTGCAGGATTAACCCCCTCATATCAGACCTCCTTCTCCGCCGCCACCGGTCCTCCTGTTGCTTGCTAACGGATCCCCAAGAGTCTTGGAGGCCCTCAAAAAGACTCACAAATGTATTAGGGCATCAGCTTTCCTGGTCTAGGGTCCACTTCAACCAGATTCATGAAGGGTTACCCTCAGCTGGCAGGTTTATGGTTACCTGGGTGTAGCAGGCTGGGTGGGGTGGAATCGGGGGTGTTGAACCTATTTATTTATTTATTTATTATATTATATTATATTTATATATTTTCCTGCAAGGAACCCAAGGTGGCTTACATAATCATCATCCTCTTCCTCTCCATTCTGTCCTCACAACAACCCTTTGAGGTAGGTTAGGCTGAGAGAGAGAGTCAGTGGCTGGCCAACACTCTCACCATTACGCCGCTCTGGCTCTCTCAGCCCAAGGACTGAATTCAGTTTCAGAGAAGCTCTTGGGGAGGGGAGGGGGTGGGGTGCATTCCAGGGGTGGGCGGGGCTAAAGGCAAAAGAAGGCGGGGCCAAAACACCAGAAATTTAGCATACTGCTCTTACTGACAGCAACTAAGCCTTCGGACAGGCATTTCAGCCTATCAGAGTGTGAGCCCAAGCTGGTAAATCACCAATCAGCAGTTGGGGCATGGGGGGGGGGTGCAGGGGAAGTGGGCGTGGCCATCTAGGAATTTTGCAGGGATGGATTTGGCTCCACCAGCTTGAAGTTCAGCACTTGTTCCAGGGTGGGGATTCAAATGACAAGAAATGGGGTTTCTTCAACTGAACTTTATTTATTTATTTATTACATTTGTGAATTGCCCATCTGGCCGGCCACCCTGGCCACCCTGGGCGATGTACAATTAAAACAATGCAATAATAAAACATAACAATTAAAACAGTATAGAAAATTCTTTTAAAATTCTAACCCACCCCATATTCCCGCCTGAAATACCACGTTTTTAATGCGCAGCAGAAGCTCATCACGGAGGGGGCATGGCGAAGGTCACTAGGGAGGGAGTTCCATAACTTGGGGGCCGCCACAGAGAAGGCCCTCTGGCTGATGAGACAAGGAGAAGGCTGTCCGTGGCAGATCTTGCTTGTTGAGCAGCCTACTTGATGTTGCTGGAGGCGCTCCTTGAGATAAACTGGGCTGGAGCCGTGTAGGGTTTTAAAGGTCAAAACCAACACCTTGAATTCGGCTCGGCAAGCAACTGGTAGCCAGTGCAACTCCTTAATTAGGAAGAACTTCCTGGTGGTAGGAAGTTCTGTTTGACAGCGGAGGAGGCTGCCTGGGACAACGGTAGACACTCCTTTGCTGGAGGTGTCGAAGCAGGAATAAAATGCAAAAAAGCACCGTCAGGCACGGAGGCTGTGCAGAAGGGCAGACACTGGTGACGGTGACACAGTCATCTCTGCATCGCTAAAAGAAATACTCGGGGCACATTCTCCCCCCCCCCTTCTCTTTTCTAAATTGATGGAGGCAAACGACGATCTTGGAGAAGAGTCGATTCAGAGGTGATATCTGAAGAGCTGTTGTCAGTCACATAAGATTTCTTCTCCGCTGATCCAGAACAGGGACGGGGAACTCGCTCGTGGGCCCCCAGCTACCGTTGAACTCCAACTCCCATCAGCCCCAGCCAGCCAGTGATGGGAGCTGTAGTCCGGCTGTGTCCGGAGGGCGCCATGTTCCCCATTCCCTGCTCCCGGGGTGGGGCTTCAAGTTTGTCTGAGCGTGGAAAGCTAAGCAGGGTCAGGCCTGGTTATTATTTGTATGGGAGACCCCTCCTCTAGTTTCCTGCATTGAGCAGGGGGTTGGACTCGATGGCGCTGTAGGCCCCTTCCGACTCAACTGGTATATGCATTTTTTGTGTGCAACCCTGTCCTCTTTCATCCTCTTTTCTCATAATGTGCAACTGGCCACCCTAAACCTTACAGAGGTGTCAGAGGTGGTGTTAGGGGGTGGCCCTCCAGGGCTGGAGCCCCGGATCTCTGGGAGGCCCTCTGCCCCACCACCCTGCTGTCCATAGGCACTTGCTGGAATAAAGGTCCAGGGGCCCTGGTGATCTCTGCTGCATCGGATGCCCCCCTGGATGAGCTGGCTTTTTGCCCACAGGTGCTTCCCCTTCTGCCACCATGCCCCTTCGAATCCTTCTGCCTGGGTTTTTGTTCTTTCCTGAGATCAAATGCCCTCCTCTCCCCTGTCCATACATCCCTTTTACAAATAGGGGTGTCCTTAGGAGACAGGGCCCTTTAAAGACACACACACACACACACACACACACACACACACTGGAGAAACTTGTCCTCTGCGCCTGAGCCCCAGATCTTTTCATAGATGTCATAGATCATAGAATTGGAAGGAGCCTACAAGGCCATCGAGTCCAAGACCCCCCTGCTCAATGCAGGAGGAAACTAGAAGAGGGGTCTCCCATCCAAGTAATCACCAGGCCTGACCCTGCTTAGCTTTCCACGCTCAGACAAGCTGAGCCTAGCACCGCCCCTGAGAGGTGCCATTAAGGCAGGACTTTGGGGGAACAAGCCTGGGGCTCCACTCAGCAGGATGAGCAGAGGACACACACACACACACACACACACTGCAGGGTCTGGCCTGCCACATCTTGAAGCAAGTGAAGTCATGCGTGTTCCCATCTAAAGCGCCTCGGCAATAAGACCATTAAGTCCCCAGTCTAAAATGGCCCAGCTGCACCAGCGGACTGTGGTTTTAGCAGAAGTCCTGCACTAGGCAGTGACGCCGAGCCAGCTCCAGAGGCTTCATCACTGACGTATCTCCCCTTCAGCCCCACCAAGACCCTCGGAAGCCCCTTCCTCCCGGGGGGGGGGAGGCAGGGCTGACGAAGAGCAGCGTCCCAAAAGGACCGGAGAGAGAAGGGCTGGCCTCATTCCAGCAATTGACCAGCCACAGACGCAATGTTCCCTCCACTTCCAGGAAACCAGTGTGGAAGAAAAGACTAGACCTGTCCTGTCGGATGGCACAAGCGTGGCTCGTGAGAAGAAAAGGGACGCGGCGGTGGACGGGGGGGCAAGGTTTGGAGATGAGAGGCAGGCGGTGTCCCAGATGCGCACCCAGGGAGTAAGCAAAGCAGATGGGCTTACAAGACTGGAACCAAAAACACCCCCAGCTGTCAGCAAAGGTGGGGAGGGGAGATGGTGGGGGGGCAGGAGAGGGCAGGAGAGACGTTAAGCCAGTCCAAAGCAAACCCGTGTCTGTCCCCTTCCCAGCGCTCGCCTCGCAGCTCCGAACCCATCCCGCGACTCTCCTGCAGGGCGGAACATATGCTTCCAGCCGAGTTCAATTTTCACCCGTCTAGCCCAGTGCAGTACCGACGCAGATATCCCGTGGATTTCCCCATCATGTGTGGTTGCTATCGTGGGGGGGGGGGAGGAAGGGGAGACAGGACGCGGTTCTGCAGCACCATCACGAAGGCCGGCTGCCACAAAGCGGGGACCTGTGCGGAGATCTTTCACCTCCTTCCCGGGAGATGTTTTTGTTTTCGTTCAGAGCAAGACGCCATTCTTGTAAGGGACTGACGCTTGGTGCAGAGGTGGGCAGCCCGCAGCCCTCCCCGGCTGTTTTGAACCGCAACTCCCATCGTCCCTAGCCATTGGACATGCTGGCTGGGGCTGATGGGACCTGGCTTCCAGAACAGCTGGAGGGCACCCCCTGGCCTAGTGGGCGGGTGAGGGCTGGGTGCCTTTGCCTCGCTTTATCCGAGGGGACACATGTGGCTCTCAGCCTAAGTTCAGTGTTGGACTGCAACTCCCACCTGCCTCAGCCAGCAAGGCCAATGGCCAGGGATGATGGGAGTTGTAGTCCGACACATCTGGAGGGCACCAGGTTGGGGAAGGGTGGCTGACGTAGCAGAAGCCACAATTGTACCAGCCTTCTCGATGCGCTGCACTTGGTCTGTTGCACCATTTATTTATTTATTTACTTATTTATTATATTTATACCCCGCCTTTTTTCCTGCAAGGAACCCAAGGCGGCTTACATAATCCTCTTTCTCTCCATTTTATCCTCACAACAACCCTGTGAGGTAGGTGAGAGTGAGAGTCAGTGACTGGCCCAAAGTCACCCAGTGAGTTTCATGGCCAAGCGGGGACTAGAACCCGGATCTCCTGAGTCCCAGTCCAGCACTCTCACCACTACGCCACACTGGCTCTCAACGTTAAAAACACACACATGGCAGCAGAAGGTGGGCAGGGGTCCCCCGAACCGGAGGGAGCTTCCTTCCCTTTTGCACGGCAGCTAAATAATGCACAACCACCACTGAACACCGTGGTCAGTGTATTAATATAGAGATTGTCATGATGTTGTGATTGTCGTCGTCGTCGTCGTCATCTGGAAGCATCAGTTATCTCCTAAGCCACGGGTCGGCAACACGGTGCCCGTGGGCACAACCGCGCCCACCACAGCCCCCTAAGGGGTTTGTGAAGGGTTTCTTCACAAACCCCTCCTCCACGGTGAGTGCAAAGGCAGTGGGAAAGGGTCGTGGAGGCGGGGCAGGAAATTGAGGGCAGGAGGAGGAGGCGGGTGTGGCGGTGGCAGGCTTGGGGTCGAAAGGGTCATGGAGGCAGCAGGAAGTTCATTTGGGGTCGGGGAGGAAAAAGGAGGTGGTGGAGGAGGTGACCGTGGCATCGGCAGGGAGGACATTTCAGGAGGGGGAGGAGGTGGACACGAGTTCCAGAGGAGGAGGAGAAAGGGGCGGAGTATGAGAGAGAATTCAACAAAGGGGGGGCAAGAAAAGAGCGAATCCCGAAAATAAATGCTTGCGGGCTCAAATGATGGTTGGCCAAATGTGCCCACACACACACACCCACATATATATCTTTCTATATATATATCTTTCTGCTCTCTCTACCTCTATATATATATATAGGTAGAGAGAGCAGAAAGATCCTCAGACCATTGCATGAGAAATGGGGATGTTTTATCTTTTTGGCCCTGGGGGCACATTTGTTTCCCCACCCACACCCGGATGGTTGGCACATTTGGCCAACCATCATTTGAGCCAAATATATATATATATATATATATATATGAATGCACCAAAAGAATGAGGTGACAGCTTAAAGTGGCCTTTATTGGTTCCACATCGACCTTCGGCCTGGTCAGTCAAGGGTGATTCCTGCTTTAAAAAAATGAAAGCAGTGACATAAGCAGGCAAGGTTTGTTCAATCTAGTGAAAACTCTTTACACCTCCGCTCTTACCTGAGCAGGAAATACAGAGGAGTAGAGCCACTGATCCACACCAGACTCAGCTGCATCCTGAAGGTCACGATGCATAACAGCTTCAGGGAGACTGATAATAGAGAGAGATTTTTTGAAGTCTTCTGTGGGTTGAACAAGTCTTTTAAACAATTGTCTCTGTGTTCACGCATCCAACTATGTATTACACTACATGCATACACACATCTGATAAAAAGCAATTTTTTACCCCAAACCTGCATTGGGGGGGGGAGTGTGATTTAAAGCAGAGAAGTAGAAAGTGGGGGGAAGACAATAATGCCCACACTGTTGCTTCTCTGCTCCAAATCCGCCCCCTGCACCCCACCTCAGCTTTTCTCCTTTGCGTGGGAATCCCGGCGTCACAGCCGAGACAAATAATTTCCATTCTTCTGCCAAATTCCTAATGTGAAATATGTACATAGGAAGCTGCTTTGTCCTGACTTGGACCATCGGCCCATCTAGTCCAGTATTATGTACTCCAATTGGCAGTGGGTCTTCACAGTTTCAAGCAGAAAAAGAGGACTTCAGCTGCTAACTGAGATCCTTTTAACTAGGGCTCTCCAACCTTGGGTCCCCAGATGTTGCTGGACTACAGCTCCCAGAATCCCTTGCCATTAGCCATGCTGGCTGGGTATGCTGGGAGCTGTAGGCCAACAACATCTGGGAACCCCAGGTTGGAGAGCCCTGAATGTGGTGCAGTGGTTAGAGTGTTGGTCTGGGACTTGGGAGATCCGGGTTTGAGTCCCCACACGGGCCATGAAGCTCACTGGGTGACTTCGGGCCAGTCACTGACTCTCAGCCTGACCTACCTCACAGGGTTGTTGTGGTGATGAAATGACGAGGAGGATCATAAGTGCTGCCCTGGGCTCCTTGGAGGAAAGGCAAGATATAAATGGAATCAATCAATCAATTTTAACTAGGAATAGGGGAGAAATTCATTTGGTTCACATTTTAATGTGAATGTACCTCATTTTGCACACTTGAACTAGTAGGCGAACCAAAATTCAGTTATCCTTCGAAATTTACACTTCTCCAAAGTTTGCAAGGGAGTTTTCCAGTAAAAAAAAAAAATGCATTCAAAAAACGTGAATCTTAGGGGAATGTACACACAGAGATGCATGTGTTTGTGAAATAATAAGAATGCATTATATTAGGAAAAATATACACATTTCAAAAATGTGTACAGTATATGAGGGGAAATTGTTTACACAATTAGGAGAAATGCACTAAAAAAAATGCATACAAGTGTTAATGCTGAGAATTTTTTTAAAGAATTCTCAGCATTTGGGACAAACCAAATTTAAGTTTGGAGGAAAATGAGGAACCAAGAGGAATGGAAACTGGCAGATATGTGCCCCCGGGGAAGGTGAAGCTCGTGAGCCGTCTGTGAACGCAAAAAAGAGAAAACAAACTCATGCGAGTCCGTCTGTGAACGCAAAAAAACAGAACGGTGATATCCCTAGCCCCCAGTCTCTGCTCTCCATGTACCTTCTTCTACCCTTCCTGAAACCATCCCAGCCTTCCCCAACCCGGTCCCCTGCAAATAGTTTGGACTTCAACTCCCATCAGTCCCAGGCGGCATGGCCAATGGTCAGGAATATTGGGAGTTGTAGTCTAAAACATCTGGTGGGACCCAGATTGGGGGTTGAGAGCTACGACATGAAAACACAACAGCCTGATTACATGGGGGGGGGGGCGGTGTTGCAGACACCCTCTCCCCCGGATGCTGGGGCTATAATCACAACCTTGACAAGCTGCTAACCTGCCTCGGTCTGCCCCCTCCAGTGTCTTGATCTCCCCAAGAAATTTACATGGTGGAAGCAGGCACCCCTTGAATCGGGGTCTCCCAGGCAGCTGCTTAGCGTGCCTCTGATTCGGCCGGTCCTGCCGGGAAGACGGAAGCTTTTGCCGTCTGGCCAGAGGCCACAGATATAGAGGAGGGGTGCAGAGCCACTTTCAGCCCGGGGGCTGAATTCTATTTCAGAGAAGCTGGGGGGGGGGCACATTCCAGTGGTGGGCGGGGCCACAGGCAAACAGGGAGGGGCCCAAACTAAAATGCTATCTTTAAACCAACCTCATCATACTATTGTGCATGTGGGGGGGGGGGAGTTGTTTGGTTTTATTCTTTTGTAAACTGCTTCAGGATTTGTTTCAAATGAGAAGATGAGGATAATAATAATAAGCACCAGCATGCTTATTATATTTTTTAATTTTATTTATTATATTTATACCCCGCCATTTTTCCTGCAAGGAACCCAAGGCGGCTTACATAATACTCCTCCTCCTCCTCTCCATTTTATCCTCACAACAACCCTGTGAGGTAGGTTAGGCTGAGAGTCAGTGACTGGCCCAAAGTCACCCAGTGAGTTCCATGGCCGGGCGGGGACTAGAACCCAGATCTCCTTAGTCCCAGTCCAACACCCTAACCCAGAGCTTTCCAAACTTTTCACGTTGGTGACACACTTTTTAGACATGCATAATCGCAAACGTCATCTTCACCAGCTTTTCTTTTCTTAATTAGAAACTTATCCATTTTACGGGTAATTCAACTGCAATTTAATGAATAAATCTGTGTGAATTTATTATAAAGTTTTAACGGTAACTAAACATGAAAATAACAGCACCAGCACTCCACTCCCGCAGTGATAAAGTGAGAGAACAATCCTGCGTTGCACACACCTACAGATACTGCAGACTAGGCGGCTTTTCATCCAGCGGCACAGTTTGGAAAGCTCTGAGCTAATTGCAAGCCTCAAAGGGAGGAGGCCTTCTTGACTCCACCAGGCCCAGCCAGCATTCTCTCTTCCCTCCTTTTTTCCTAGCAGAAGCAGGAGAAAGAAGCACTGATTTGGGGCAAAGAGAGGGCTGCCCTGCCAGGGCTTCAGGGTCTGCCCTGAATTTTTTTTAGCCCCCTTCTCCTTCCCTGATCTCAGATTCTTGGCCTGCTACTCTCCCTTTAAAAGTGTCACCCGCTCCTAGTGGGAGAAAGCAGGGATCCTGCACGGGGATCGGGGCCACGGAGCCAGCCGGCCGCCTGGGGCGCTTCCTCGATGCGCGTGCGCACGCCTCCCCTCGGACCATGGGCAGGCAGGAAGGTGGGCGGCTGTGGCGGCGGCAGGATGATGAAGCGGCGGCAGCAGCAAGAGCAGGAGACAGAGGCGAAGAACTGGCAGGAGGCGTGAGGCGCGCGACACACCTACACACTGCAGCCGACGCACTAACGTGTCACAACACACAGTTTGGAAAGCTCTGCCCTAACCACTACGCCACACTGGCTTCAAGCTCTTACTGCTACTCACTCAGCCTTTGGAGAGGTATTTCAAGCTTTTAGAATGAGAGGGGGAAAAAACTGCACGAAAGCTGGGAAACCACCAATGATAGGTGGCCGGGGGAAGGGGGCAAGGCCATCTGGGGATCTCTGGAGGGCTGGACTGGGCTTGAGGTTCTACCTCCCTGTTTTCTTCCTCTCTCATAAAACTGGAAGCCAAGGGGAACCCCAATGCAGCTCAATCGGGGGTGGGTGGGAGATTTCAGGAGAGGGAAAACGAAGGACTTCTTCATACAGTGCAGAGTTCAACTGTGGAACTCACTGCCATAAGATGTGGTGATGGGCAGCCAGGTTAGACGGCTTTAATAGGGAATCAGGCACATTCGGGGAGGATCGATAGCTGCTGTTAGTTGTGATGGCTATCCATTGCCTCCAGGACTGGGGGCGCTGTGCCTCTCAGTACCAGTTGCTGGGGAACATGAGTGGGAGGGGGCTATTGCCCTGATGCCCTGCTTGCGGGCTTCCCATTGAGGCCCCAGGTTAGCCACTGTGGGAACGAGGACGCTAGGACAGATGGGCCTGTGGTCTGATCCAGCGCAACTCTTCTTACGTTCTTATGGGCTTGACCTGGGCTCAGGCGTTCCATAATCAATCTATCTATCTAAGAAGTACTGACTGACTGACTCATCAACACCCAGCTCAAACCGTTTAATCTAGGAACGTGAAATTTTGGAGGAACATTGTTTTTATGACATAGACACCCACTAAGGAAGGATTTTTGGAAATTCCGTCCCTAAGGGGGTGAAAAGGGGAGGGGGGAAATCGCCCCACTCTCATATCTCCTATGGGCAAAACTGGGGAGTTATGCAAATCGGCCTCACCTCATAATTGCTGCAGGAGCTAATAGGAGCAGTTATGCAAATAGCCCATACGACACTTAGAATGTTCGTATGAATTCCTGCAGGGGCCAATAGGGGTGGGTATGCAAATCTCCCCTAGGCCATTTAGAATGTTCTCTAAGGGGGTGAAAAGGCCAAGGGAGGGAAACTTTTTAAATGACTGTCTGACTGAATTACTTTTGTGTGTGGGGAGGGGGGGCGCGTCGCATAGGCTCCATCACATTTTGATGGATCTACCCCAAACTTGGCACGGTCACTCTTCATCACCTGTACACTCTCAGGATTAACCTGATTTTTCTATAAGATCAGATATTTCTGTCAGAAAAGATTTCTGCTCCCAGCACCCAGCCTAAACGTTACACTTTCAGTCAGAGACACTGTGCAAATCCTAAAATCCACGCGAGCAAAGCCGCGAGCAACGGCTAGTCCGTTATACTCAGGAAAGGTGCCTTTATTAATCCATGCTTTACATCTTTCCTTTTTGACACATAGCCCCCTGCGCTTCTAGGCTTACCGCCCGTTTTGCCCCACCACCTCCTACACTGCTCTGGTCCCTTGAACAGCTGCACGACAGGCAAGGCATTCAACCGGTGAAGTGGGCGAAACTTCACCAGGCTGACTTTCTGCCTGTCTGTTAATGGTGCTGCCATCTGAAGTGGTCTTCAGATATCTGAAGGGGATATCTGCAGAAGAGTGGAGTGACTTGCTCTCTGTTGCTCCAGAAGGCAGGAAATTTGCAACGAAGCGGATTTCAGTTAAACAGGAGGAGAAACTTCCTAACAGTACTGAGCTGATTGACAGCGGAACAGGCTGCCTTGGGAGGTGGCGGGATCCCCCTTTGCTGGAGGCGTTTAAGCAGAGGGATGCTTAAACATCTGTCAGGGATGCTGCAGCTGCAAATTCCTGCGCTGAGCAAGGGTTTGGACTTCATGACTTTCACGGTCCCTTCCAACGATAAGATTCTATGATTGATTTTTAAAAAGAGGAAATGGGTACTTTGTGGGTTGCAGCCTTTAAGCAGAGAACCCCCCTCACGCTCTCTTTCAGCCCTACATACATATATGCCTGATTAACCTGCCAGTTACCCTCAGAGATGCATCCACCTAGTACTCTGGCACGGGTCAACAATTGCAACAGGCCGGGCCAAAGACAGTGGCTTTCCTAAAGTGTGAGTGGTGGACCCTTCTTTGCCTGTATAGACAGACAGACAGACAGACACACACACCTGCCCCATCCGTCTAGCACACTTGTCCCACTTTGGCCAACAGGTTTTGACCGTCCTCTCCCAATCTTGAAAAGGCAAAAACAAATCCACACCACGTCACCACCTGTTTGACCGAGACCAGAGAGAACTGTGTATTAGGCCGCAGGAAACCATGCCTCTCTCGAACGGGCTTTAGACAACATCTGTCCCCAGTTTCCAGCCTCTCCTGCCAGTTGGTCTACTTTCTCTACTAAACAACAATTCAAAAGACGGCACTTACCTCTGAACGGAGCTCCGACTGGTGCGTTTTGCGGGAGAGATTGATTGATTGCTTGCTCGCTCGCTCCCCCCCCCCCTTACACACACCCCAAAGGGCAGCGCTTATTTTCTAGACAAAAGGAGTGCCGAGTCTTGGGACCCTTACCCTTTAATCCCCGATGTGCGGAGTTTCTCTGCAGCTATTCAACAGCAAGGGAACTCAACTCTACGGCTTGAGAGATAGTCCCATCTGTTCTTACTTGGCATCAATCAAGCTTAAACCCCAGGGATTGAAAAACAGATACCGGGGCTGAGCCACGGGGGGGAAAAGCCCAGCCCCCCCCGCAAACCCCACCACCCCTGGGGAGAGATGCTTTCTTCCAATTCAAGGGGAGAATAAGATCCCCCTCCATTCAGAAGCATCCAGGGGATGGCAGCAACAGGTGAATGAGAGAAAGGTGTGTTCATAAACTGCATGCTGAAGGGGTGTGGCCTATGTCCCCTGGCCAATCAGAGGAATGGAGGAGGAGCCCCACTCTCTATGAATGGCTTAGGATGGGCAGAACGTAAAACTGAGACCTACTGAAAGAACTCTTGAGTGATTTGTAGTAGCGGTTTCTTCCCAGTAGCTTAAGAATAGAGGTTTGTTTGTTTTTTAAATCTGCCATGGTTCACCTTGTACTAATACCTCATCCCCCTGTCCTCCTCAACTGTAAATAAATATATGAGTATTCATTGGTTGTTTTGGACCAGGTCTTTCTGCAGCGGTTCTGGTCAAATTGGGAGTGTTTTGTGTTAGAATCCTTGATCTGTAGTAAGTAACTCAGTAGCTGTTGTGCACTTGCAGATACCAATTAGCGTGTGGTTCGCGGGGCTGTTATGACGTATCCTCATCTGCATGTGCACTACCTGGCACGTAGGTCAGTCTTCAGGCTTGTGGGGGTCTGTTTTTCCCCAGAACCCCGAGATCCAGGAGCCGAGTGCAAAAATGTGGCTTAGAAAGAAGGGTGGCATGGAGCATTCCTCACTAGTCACTAGGGCCCTGGGGTAGCCAGTTCAAATGGGAGTGTGCCCTAGATGGCTTGATTGGGGGACTAGGCAGGAGGCAGACATCTGCATATTCTGGAGGCCTCGTGCCTTTTGAGTAATAAGCGAGTCACCCCAAGTGTCCAAATGCCAACAGAGGACAGCTACATACCGGACTTTCTTGCCCATGTGTCCCACACCTCTGCTTTTTATACCACTTTCCAGGCAAAATGAAGGTTTAGAGTCAAGGTGTTTAGGGGCATATTTAAAATGCCAGCAAGGCTGAGCTCTTCAGTAGCAATGAGGTTGAGTTTTTCAGTAATGGTGGAGCAGTGGGCGAGCAGTGGGCAAGCAGCTCCGCCATTTTGCACCTCACTCCACCACCCGCTTCTATTTTGCACCTCCCTTTGGTGTGCAGATTTTGGGGGTACCAAAAGCAAACAAAGACCACTCTGCAGATATGAAGTCTGCCCATCCCTGGATTCCAGTAGCTTTGCCACAGCTAAAAGTTAGTGGACCTGACTGGGGCCCCCCACTGAGAGATCCCTGTGGGCCACTCCGAGCTTTCTAAAAGGAAGACCAGAATATGAAGTCTAACAAACAAGTTACTTACAAATGTGGGTGGGTTGTATGTTTTTCTGTTGAGGGCTGTGTTCCTTGGGAGGGGGGAATTTGTCAGGGGCTGCATGCTGACAGCTGGGGGGGGGCAAGAGTTGGGGGGCTGCTCATCTTTTTCCCACCCACCCCTTTTCCCCTCCTTTCTCTTCCACTTGTAGAGCTTCCCCCATCGCTCCATCCATTTTGGCTTCTCCCCCTCACTTCTCTCTCTCTCTGCTCCTCCGCCCCCCCCCCCGACATGAAAATTGGTCAGAAGGGCTGCACCTGAGAGCCTTGTGCTGCAGGGCCCCCCACCTTGAGTTAGATTAATCGACTCAAACCATCGGATAGTCAGCAAGTACCATAAGGGAAAGTTGAAAAGAACTTCGGAGAGTTCAAGAGGGCGTGAAACTATCAAGAGGTGGTGAACGGGTGGGGTCTGTGCGCCTGTGGACGGTGTGAGGCCGTAGAGCCCCCCCCCCCCCGGCATGCCGGGACTGGGTCTTCTTGGAGTCGGGTTGCTTGGGAACGCAGCCCAAAGCGGGTGGTAAACTCCATCTAGGCTAAACGATGCAAGAACCAGAGCGTGCACGGCAGTGGCCACGCTGCCCACACAGCTGCTGCTGGTGCCATTTGCGGCAGCAGCAGCACAATTTGGTGAAGTGTCCCCACCCCACCCCACCCACAAATTTCTCCACCCAAATAGGGTGGAGAACGCCCAAGGGGCCATTTGCACAGAAGTCCAGCTGAAAGGTGCAGTGAAAATTTTTAAGCTGCCGTGTTGGATGTATCCACTGCTCTGCACCTGTTGGGAGGTGAGAGACCGCTTGTAATATTTACCTCCCCACCAGACCCCAAGATGCAGTCAACATACCAGTTGAAATTATTAGACTCAGTCCTGATTGGCAATCTCCATCTGGGGCTGGCTCTACCATTAGGCAGAGTGGGGGAAAGTGTCCCAGGCTGCTGAATTCTAGTGGCGTGGAAGTGCAGCAAATACAGTGTTCTCCAACCTTGGGTCCCCAGATGTTTTTGGCCTACAACTCACATAATAATAATAATAATAATAATAATAATAATAATAATAATAATAATAATAATAATAATAATAATAATAATATTTTTACTGCCAGGGAGAGGCACTCAGGGGCCCAAATATCCTGGCCAGCCCTGGGTACAAAACATCTTGATTTGCTGGGTGGTGGTGAGTGCCATTGGTTGTTCTGCCTCAGACAGCAAAGTATTTTAAGCCGACATCAACCTCTTGACTAAGATAAGCTTCAGCTTGTCAATCCTTGCTAGGAAGGATCTCTCCTCCTCCCCCTCCACCACCACCCTCGCCAACGGGCACAATAGAAAAGATTATTTCTTTAAAGGTAAAGTACTATCTTTAAAAAAAAAAAAAGACTCAACTCTTCTGTTTGGCATGTTTTCCCCCCAACATAGGCTTTTAATTAAATAAATAAATGAAGGGTATTCAAGGCAGTATCACTTCACAGTGGAGCCCCTTCCTGCTTCAGCAGTGTGTGGCGACGGGGGGGGGGGGATTGGAAGTAGGAGGAAGGCAGCTTGAAAGGAATTGCGTTTCATTACAAAATCCCCCCCACCCCACCCAGGCAAAAGAAAAAAAAGCTGTCATCTCCTCTTCCCTTTCATGGCCAGCAAAACCACCACCCCCGCCGCCCTTGCCACTTATCACTGCATTCATTTTTAAAAGAGAAGACCACTTCCCCACAATCTGTAAACAAACTTGGAAAAATACATATATATATAAATAAGACACATTAAAATATGAAAATGGAAGAGGAAATGAAATAAGTTCATTTAAAAGGTAACAGATAAAGAGATGTCAAGGAGTTGGTGGAGAGGGAATACTCCTCATTGCTGGCAACCCACCGAGCATAAAATTCATCGCTTTGGAGAAACCATTTTTAGGGGAAAGGATATTATATGAACAGGAGGGGTGCTTAAGTGGGTTGAATCTTGCTTCCCTTTTGTAGAGGTGGGGGAATACATCTCTCCCAAAAAACCAGTGTAAACCCACAGGCTTTTGGATGCAACACAGTGGACACACACAGCCCATTTTGTTCAAGTCCTTTGGCTAGGACGCCTTCTGGGGCACAGAGGAACAGCTCCCCGTTGCAATTTCAACTTCCTGCCAGTAGGAGGAAACCAAGGGCAGTGCTTCTGCCACCTAGTGGGAGTGCAGAGAGGGAAAACAAGGAAATTCCCATCCATTCTGGGACTTTTGGCAAATGCCAGGGCTGGAGAGCAGTAAGCAGGGCTCCTTGGAGGAAGAGCTGCCTCCCCACATCTCTCGCCCTGAGCCCTCTTCACAAAGTGACAGATAAGGTGGGCAGGTTCTCCAGAACTCTCCAGGGGCCACCTCACAATGCTGTGCTTTGAGGAAGGACTGGAGAGGTCGCCTGCCGGAGCTCTCATCCAGGGAGGGGGAAGGAAGAGGCGGCGGCACAGCAGTGGTGCACGTCCTCCTGCCTCACAGGCGGCAGGACATCTTGCACCACCAGCGGCATGTATGCCACTGTTTCTAAGACCTTCCCTATGACCTATGCTAGAATGCCCACACATTTATTTACCAAGAGATGAAAAATATCAAACCTTCCCATCTCCCTCAAAGCAAAGACGCCACCATGTGCAAAAGGAGATTGGATGACTTTTAAACTGGCTTTTAACCCTACCGTATCCAGGGCATTCATAGGAAGTGTTAAGTACCTTGGAAGAAATTTAACCCCTGAGAGTTGTGCATGGACGTATCTGGGGCAGAACATGCCAGAATCCAGAGCCTCAGATTGGACTGGCATAAATGAAGGGGGAGGGGGGAGAGAAGTGGGACAAGAAGAGCCCAACGAGATGCTTGACCTACTTTCTGTTAAGTCCATGGCACTGGAGAGCTCAGTGGAAAACTGGTCTTGTGAATAAGCACAGTTCAGTTAGCGATCAACCCACCAGTCCTCACTGAGGCCTTGCAGTCAAGACCTTGCAAAAGAAGTGTGGGTGGGGAAAGGGGAGGTAGAACTCCACTTCTGAGTTCTCTGGCAGCCCTACAAATCTCAATTTTCACGAGGGCTTGGAAGCGTGAGTGTGCACATTTGAGTCTCAGCTGGGCCAGGACTGCAGCGCAGCCGGCCCGCTTGTTTCACACACCTCTGACATCTGTCGCTACCGACTCACTTTTGAGCACTCGCCTCTCACATTCCTACTCTCGGCTAGCACCATGCTCCTGCGACAATGTCCTGTGTGCCTCGACGTAGGTGGCGTGAGCTGCGGCAGGAGGTCTGTACGTGAGCCAAGGTTCCACCAGCTTCAAAAGAAGTCAGTAAGATGAAATATTATTAAAACCGGCGATCAGATGTAGGACGACCAAAGGCTGACAGCCTCCACAGCCCCCCCCCTCTCCCCAAACACCTCAAAATTGACCTTTAGGGAGGGAGACAGCAAAAACATTGTGCAGAGATGCACTGGGCGGTGGTGGAAGGTTGATTCCCCACCTCCCCTCCTCTTCTATTCCACTTCTCCAGTTATCCAGTTACATTATTCAGGAAGAGGCGTGTGTGTGTGATGGCTGTAGAGCCAAGGCGATTGTGTGTGTGTGTGTGTGTGGGTGGGTGGGTGGGAAAATTAGCTTGAGGGTATGAATGCTGCAACCCCCAAAAGGGTCCATGGTTTTTAAAAGAAAAGAAAGGGGGGGGGGGGAAGAAAGGATTTCCCATATTACCAGCAACAGCAAAACCTTCCCTGTAGTCAGGCTTGGCGGGGTGGAAAGAGGTGAGAAACCAGATATATAGGGAGGAAGTAGGTGTGTACGGCGTGGCTTTCACCCTTTGCCACTTTTGCAATATTCCTGGCTGGACAAAGCAGCTGGGCGGGCGGGCGGTGGGGGGGGGGAGGGAATGCCCATTTTTCATGCTCACACTCCCCCTGCCGCCGCCCCCACCACAAGTCCCAGTTTGGCACTCTGAAGCAGCAGTCTTGTAGCTGCTGCCTTCAGACTACATCATCAAAAAAATGTTTCTCTGGCAAAAATGCATCCTTTGAACTTTTCCCACGCCACAATTGCCTCCTGCCGCGGCATGTAGGCCACTGGCGGGGGCGGGGGGGGATGGACAGGCTGCCAAATGCCCAGAGATGGTCCACGCCACACGTGGTTGCCACTGAGCCACATGTTGGGAGAGGAAGGCTGTCTTCACTGCTACCATCCCTCCCTAGCAGGTAGAGGTCTGTGCCCTTGAGATGCTCAGGTCTGGACCGCCGGCCCAGGGGGGCCTGGAAGCTATGCAGCTTTGGCAAAGGGTCTACAGGACCTCTGTGCTGCCCGTTCCCCACAGTGCCCCCAACAGCCACTCTTCCCTGCGCTTGTGCCTTCCTTTCCGAGCTCCTTCCACATCTGTGAGGTGGCGGATCCCTCGGGAAATGTGGCTTGGCCTTTCGCCTTTAAAAGGCCGTGCTGCGGACTGCCGTTCTTGCAGTGCAGGACACCACCGTCCCGGGGTGGCTTCTTTCCTGTCCAGGAGCGGCAGCTCCATACTGGGAAGCCCCAGAGAACCAGAGGCAGGGGAGGGAGAAAAACAGGACTCGACGGCGTTTCCACTCGCCCTGCCGACACAGGATGCCGGGCACCACGAGATCTGGCAACCAGTCAGTCCCCAAGATTTATAGGGGGAAACCAAAGAGAGGTACCAGTTTCCGCCACTGCAAGGAAAAGCCTGGAGTACCGCCCCCCCGCCCCACTCACTCCTCATCTCTGTGTCCATTCCCATCTGCTAGAAGGCCCCTGCCCATCCTGATCCGGCCTCCCCGCTTAAAAGTGCTCACGGTACCCCTTCCTCTCTCCAGGACGTCCCTGCTTGCGCCAGTGTCCTCGGCTGGCGATGCTCGGCTTAGCGAGGGGCTTGGGTGGGTGGGGGAAGACTCTGCCTGCCCCTGCGTGGCTTTGGCCGCCCCGTCCATGCTGACCCCATAGGGGCCACGGGTTCTCCTCCGTCAGCTTTTTGCCAAGACAGTACAACGGAGGCGTTTGGTTTTGCTGGGCAGAGATCGAAATGTCGAGGGTGGGGCAGGAAGGCCAGCGGACGCTCCCGTGGTATGGAAAGGCGAGGACCGACAGACCAGCGACGCCGGCCTGTCCTTCGTGGCCCGGGAAAAGGAGACGACCGAGCAACTGCCTCAGCCCATCTCCGTGCCGCCAAAGGGAACTCGGTCCAGTCCTGTCAGAGTCAGCATTCGGCCTACAACAGGCCCCTCGACGGCCGTGGTCACTGAGACAAGGAGTCCAACTGGGCCGGTGGTGTGGGGCAGGTCTGCTGAGTGGCCAGGAAGCTATTGACTTCTCCAATGCCAAGGATACTGAAATCGGGGACGGATAAGGACACTTGCGCAGGGGCCACCAACGTCTCTGGATCCCTGTCCAGTCCCACGTGGCCAGAAATTAAAGGCAGCCCCTCTGCGACGTTCCCGGGGAGGGTGAAGCCCACGGCAATGGCCTCCCCAGAGCACCGCAGCGGCTCCTGCTTGCCCGCCGTGGCCATCGGGTAGAACCCAGCGCCGGCGGGGTTTGGCGGATGTTGCAGGAAGGCTGCTGCGCGGCTACCCACGGGGGCCTCCTCCGCAGGGTCAAAGGAACAGTTTGTTTCCGAAGGGGTGCTGCACTCGTAGCCGTGGCCCGACTCGCTCGTGCTGCCCAGACTGCACGCTGCGCTCTCGTTGCTCAAAGGCTCTGTTGGGGGGGAGGGAAGGGGGAGACGGGGACAGAAGGCCTGGTTCACACGTTACACATACATGCCGCTGGATCTCAACTACTGTGCACTGTTGAAGGGTGGCAGCTACAGACATCCGAAAAGACCGTGTGAACAAGCACAGCTTTTGAGCGGAAGGAAGGTGATGCAGGGGGACCGTAGCCCCGGCGCTGGAATAGCTGCTTTATACGCTGAAGGTCACTGACTCAATCCCTGACAAAGGATCTTCGCCAGCAGCTATGGGGAAAGACCCTTCTGTGCCCGAGACCCTGGAGAGCCACTGCCAGTCTGTGCAGACCGCCCTGAGTTACGTGGACAAACAGTCTGACCTAGTCAGGAATACAGGAAGCTATAGGAATGCAGGAATATATAGGAATACAGGAAGCTGCCTTATACAGAAGAGAGGCCCAGGCCGTGGAGCTCTTGCCATCTGCTCCTGAAACCGCCATCACCAGCCTGAGAGGGCTGTTGGGGCAGCCCCTCCTGCGCCTTCCCTGGGGCTATTTAAGACCTGTGTGCCACGAGGGGAGGCAGAAGAGCTTGTACCATCAGCTCCAGAAGAAACCTTCAGTTGGCCTGAGCGAACTGGTGTTTGTTTGGTTTCGGGGTGGTGGTAATGTTTGTTTGTTTGAGTATTTAAACATTGTAAACCGCTTTGGGGTGCCTTGACAGAAAGGCGACATAGAAATATAATAAATATAGATAGATAGATAGAAAACCAGATCACCTGGTGCTCCCCCCAAATGTTTTGGACTTCCAACATCCATCAGCCCCAGCCAGCATGGCCAATGGCCAAGAATGTTGGGAGTTGAACTTCAAAACATCTGGAGGGCACCAGGTGGGGCGGGGTGGGGGCTGGTCTACACTGACTGACCAGGTGGCTTTCCCAGTCCTACCTGGAGGTGCTGCCGGGGATTGAACCGGGGACTTTCTGCACGCAAAGCAGGGCCCCCATGACTGAACGAGCTACAAGGCAGCTTCCCACGTCCCTTGTCTTGATCTATCTAGGAATTGTTTATGGACACTTTCTGTTGGCAAGGTCAGAACAGACTAGACCAGCCTTCCCTAACCTGGTGGCCTCCAGATGTTTCAGACTTCAACTCCCATCAGCCCCGGCCATGTTTTAGTAGCTGCTTGGAAATTTATCTCTTCTTTTTAAATTATGTTGAATTACTGTTGCTGCTTTTAAAACGTGTGTGTGTGTGTGTGTGATCATTTGTTTTGTTGTACGTGGGTTTTTCTGTTGTGTATGTTGCCCTGAGAGCTTCAGCTGTAGGGCGACTCATAAATTGAATGGATGAATGAATAAAAGGGTCAGAAATGCTGGGAGCTGTCTCCAAAATATCTGCAGGACACCAGCTTGGGAAAGGCTAGAGCAGACAATATTGAGCCAGATAGTCAAACAGTCTGATGTGGTATAAGGCTACTTCCTATAGTCTTACAGGTTGTTTTCCCCCCATGAAATGGATTTGCTGGGATTATCTTTTTTCTCTGCATACGGAGGTTGGACTTGGAAGCTTCCTAAACACGTGCAGAGTGCCTTCCCCTTGCGTCTGAATAACCACAGATCTCATACACAGGCACACGTATGTGTATTTGGGAATAATCAGGAAGACTTTTAGGGCCTCGAAGATGGGACCCCAAAGGCAAGCCTGCAGGCATTCGTTACCTGTGCTCTCCATCGTCAGGTGATCTGTGCCGAAACGAGGGTCCAGGCAACTGGTGGCTGACAGGATGGGTGGGGAACCACGTGAGCGGCTGGAGCTTTCTACTTCGCCGCCGTCTAGAAAATTATCCACGTAATCCCTGCAGGGGGGAAACAAAACAAACAAACCCAAACAAACGTGTAGACGATCATTTCTGAACGACCAGATTAAAGCGGGGGGGGGGTGTCCCGTGCCCTTCATGGACCGCCTGCAACATTAAAGGAAGCCCTCCCATCAGTGCAGGAGCCATGCAAACCCTTGAACCCACACCTCCCACAACAGTGGATTAACAAATTCCATCTCTGAGGCTGTTATCTGAGAGCAGCGTTAAGAAGCCCTCCCCCAAAGGAAGACTGGAGTGGGACTTGGAACAAAATGTGGAAGCATGGAATGCCGCTCTCCAGTCTTCCCGCTATTCCATTCCATTTTCCGCCCCAACATTCCACGGTCACTGACCACGCTCAGTCCCTGCTGGTCTATGACCGTAATAAACTGACTTGACCATGCTCAGTTCTTATTGGGACGTTTCAGGATCCCCTCCAGGCATAGGGGGATTTTCATTTTTAAAAATTGCACTTTTGTAATTGCTGGCAGTGCAAGGCAGCTAATGCTTCTTTTAAACATATGGCAGTGTCCAGCAGTTGCTTCTTTTTTGGGAGGAGATTATTATACGGATACATTTTGTACTGGAACAGTCTTTAATATTCACTGATGTACATGGCTCTTTTAAATTATCTACCTGCTTCTGGGAAATTAACGAATGGTCAGCATAAATGGATTTTTTCACGCTCTTTCGATAGCTAAAAGATTGATATGGACAGAGGACTTTACAATGCTTTCAGTATTTGAATGGGTGGCATATACCATCAAATGGATACTTATTTAGAAATCTGGTCCATTTTTGTTGAAACTTATGCATAATTACTAGAAAGTTATATTTTCATATATATACATTTCACATGTATTCAATGATGTGGATACATCAGCAGCTACTGGTAGATCTCCGAGCGATTTGCAGTAGATCAACAAGAATTTAGGTTTCCCAATTATTTTTTACCAATCGCAACAAGGCTCCTGCTCCCTCCTCTAAAGGCACAAGCCTATGCAAGTTTAGACAGGAAAAAGGCCTACAACTCCCAGCATGCCCAAGCCAGGAAAGCTGGGAGTTGTAGGCCTTTTTTTCTGTCTAAACTTGCATAGGATTGTGCCCTAAATTAGGCTTTTGACTCAAAGGATGCTTGGAGTAGATTTGTGCATGTGGAGGGACTGTGAGCTGGACTGAAAACAAACTGCTGGCCTGAGTTTGCCTGCAGAGGCAATCTGGCCCCGACCCCCAAGTCACATGTTTCCTGCACCTTTTCCTGGTCCGAAGGCACAACAAGGCACAGTTCTACTGGTGAAGCTGAGCTCTCTGGAGGGGAAAGCAGCAGAGGGCCTGCCCCTCACCCATCTGTTTGTGTATGTATAAGTGGGAGAAGTCAGGATGGGTCAGGAATCTCCCACTCTGTGCACTGATGGGCCCCAAGACGGAGGCAGGAGAAGCCGGGCTTCAAAGAAGAAGGAAGCGCCCCAAAGTTCAGAAAGCCTGCCTCCTAGTGGACAAGATTGGAACCCCACGTGTCCCGGACCCTGGTTGGCCACAGGTGGGGACAAAGAAGAGGCAGTAATGTCTTCCCAGGTTCCAGCATGGCCGGAACCCGCAGGTTTGGTTCTTCCTGCTATGGCTAAATACTTCTGAGTTGGACCTGGGTGTTTGCAAGGCTGACTTCCAAGTCTGCTTCTCAGCCTTCCTATTCCTCTCTGGCTGCTCTATTCTGGCTCCCCTCCGGGGAGACTTCTCGGGTCAACCCGCCCTGTGGACCTGGCCCCGGCGCTTCCGGGCCCGACGCCTCCAGGACTTCCACTCCGGCTTCCCATGCGCTTGGCCCAGCACCGCCAAACGTTACTGATTGTAGTCCACGCACGTGGCTCCAGGGTGGAGGACATACTTCTTCCTTCCAAACCGCGTCTGCTGGGTGAAGTAGTCGTAGCGCTCAGACTTCTTCCACATGTAATAGTACTCCACGCACTCGCCCACCGACCGGGTGCGGACCTGCGGGCAGACAAAGGAGAGGGGAGGATGAGGTGCAGCTTAGAAAGGCTAGGATTGGAGGGCGGGGGGGAGAGAGCCTGGCTAGAATCAAACCTGCATGAACAGGGTGCACATCCCAGGCAATGCACTGGGTTTCCATGGGAATCATTCAGGGGGGGTCCGTGACAGAAGATACAACAGTAGTAGTAGCCCACAGTAGCAATAGTAATAAATAACAACAAATAACAACAGCAATAAACAATAAATATATTCAGCATTTAGTAGAGTATGTTAAAGTGTTCAAAATGCTTCACATGCATTAACTAGTTGGAATACTTACAACAACCCTGCAAGGTAGGGCAGCCACTATTTATCTCCCATTGCTTCACTGGGCTTCTCCACCGGAAGGCCCTAATGAGAAGCCCACGTGCAGGTTACGAAGGCAAACAGGGACCGGGTGGCCAATACAGCATTCAGGGGCCTTGCCAGTGCTTCTGCAAGCTGGCAGCCTTCCCACAAGCTCTGCATGCAATTTGCCAGAGCTAGCATATGTGCTGCGGCCGCTGCCGATTTACCTTGTTCGCTTGAATAAGGTGGAAGTTTTTCCCATGGACCCGAAACCCGTGCTCAAAGTTCCTGCATTCCTCTTCACTCCAGGCACAGAGCTCATCTGAAAGGGAGGCAACAAAAAAGGAGACTGGGAATTATTTCTTGTAAACCGCCCAGGGAGCCTTTTGGCTGATGGGCGGTAAATAAATATATTAAATAAATAAATAATGATTTGCAAGAGATATCCATTGAGCATTTTCTAAACTTCTTCGATAGCCGAAGCACCTTTTTGGTTAATATTCTCAACTAAAATTGGAGAAACAGGCTTTCTCTCTCGCTACCAAGTCCTGCCTCCTCTCTCCCACTCTCTTAGGTCTTGCCGGATCATTCAGTGCAGGAGGCACAGCAGAATAACCTGCCCTAGGCGGCATGCTCACATTGGCAACATGTGCAGAAACATCTGAGGGTGGGTGAATATTGCCATGTGGCTGAGATTGCCATGTGGCTCATGCTGGCTCAGCTTGTCTGAGTGTGGAAAGCTAAGCAGGGTCAGGCCTGGTTATTACTGGGATGGGAGACCCCTCCTCTAGTTTCCTGCATTGAGCAGGGGGTTGGACTCGATGGCCCTGTAGGCCCCTTCCAACTCTATGATCTAGGAATCTATGAATCTACTCTTAAGATTTACTTTTAGGGAGTGCTAGACTAACTGTTACCTTTGGGTAATTCCAGGATGTTAGGATTTATTTGGTGGTTTCCCAGCTTTTGTGCAGTTTCCTCCCATTCTAAAAGGTTGAAATGCCTCTCCTAAGGTGTAGGAAGAGTGTTAAGCTAAAATATGCGGGTATTTGGGGTGTTTTGGCCCTGCCCCTATTGCCTTCGGCCAATGGAATGCAACCACTGGAACAAGAGCTTCTCCAAAATGGACCTCAGTCCTCGGGCTGGAGAGGTTCCACGCCCCTGGCCCAGGCAGATCCAGCAGGGCCGGAGGGCCCCTGCTGTGGAGCGCTGGACCCGTTCTCTCTCACCTCGAATGACCTTCACGTTGAACCGGAGTCGCCGCAACGCCTCTTCCGCATTGAAGTTGCACTTCACCAGTTCGTACAGCGCCTGCGGAGCACACACGCACACGCACACGCACGGCTAGTTAGGCGGCTGCAGCTGTGGTGGTGGGGGACTGAGAGCAGGACGGCAAGGGGACAGGAAGGGGGGACGGCACAAAGGAGCAGAGCCGTGCCCAGACCACCTCACTGCACAGAGGGCCAACAAAACGATGACTGTTAGGGAGGGACCATAGCTCGGTGGCACAGCACCCACTTTGCGTGCACATGCACAGGGTCCCCGGTTCAATCCCCGGCATGAGAAGGACCAGGGAGCAGGTGATGGCGAAGGCCCATAAGAGCCCCTGCCAGCCTCCTCTGTGGGTGGCGATTTGGGGGCTTCACAGGAGCTTTTAAATTGATTTATCCCCTGTGGCACACCCGCTGGACCCCCAGTGACACCGGGGACCTCGCCCCCCTGCTTGGGAAGAACTGCCACACTCACTTGCTCGTTATCCTTCACCGTCTCTCCTTCCGGAAGGCTGGCCATGGAGACCTCGTCCCACCTCCTCTTGATGGCTCGGTAGAGGAACTCTTCCACCTCCCTCTCCGGAAGGATGTTTGGGTCCCAAAGCAACTGGTCGTCATTTTCGTAAACTGGAAGAGAAAATGCCAGCGGGCATGTCCGAGGTGAGAGCCGAGACAAACACTTTGCACCCCTGCAACAACTAAGTTGGACACGGATCTGGGGAGTTGGGAGCTCAAGATCCGCCCCGAGTCAGCACTAGGGGCTTATGCACAGATTTTGTGATTCTGCGGGAGCATGCAAAAAGCTTTGCAAGGACCTCAGCTTTCATTTCAACAAAAGGCAGGGCCGGATTAAGAGCATTATGGCCTGGTGCCGAGGATTTTGGTGGGCCTTTTTATGGAAATAAATAAAATGAAGACGCAATTTTATGTTAAAACAAATTAAATATTTTAATTACCATTAAAGTGCCAAAACTCAAAAACTCCTGCAGCTCATCAGTAAGGGTCTTCCCAATTTCCCCCAAATTATTTATTAAAAAAGAAAAAGCAGCCACAACAAAAAGCCAGGAAGCTTTGCTTGACCAAGAATAATTGTGTTGTTCTTGTTGCTTTGTTTCGTTTTCGTTTTTTTGTTAAACTAGCATTTGAACAATTGAGCTGCGAATCAGAAAGATCTTTTGCTCGAGGCTGGAGAGAGAGGTCCCTTCTAAATCTGAATATTACAGACCCTAGCAAGCCCCCCATGTGCTTCAAAGAAAAATGTAGTAACAGTGATTGAAATGCAAAAAGCTACCGAAATGCTAATTTGAGAACAACAGTTCTTGCTAGGTCTTGCCTCAAGCCTGTAATGCAGATGTGCTTAGAACACCTTTCTAATCTTGAAAAAATCATTAATTATGCTGAATGATAACGATCAGAGCTAACTCAAATCGTGCCACGCTGTCCCTATATTGTGGGCCTATTTTCTGTTATGGGCCTGGGGCTGCAGCTCCAATAGCCCCTATCTTAATCCGGCCCTGACAAAAGGGCAAGTTACTAGTCCTCAGGACTGCAAAGATATGCTCGAAAAGGAGAGACCACAGCCCAGTGGAAGAGCATCTGCTTTGCATGTGGAAGGACTCCCAGGTTGAATCCCCGGCATTTCCAGTTAAAAGGGATCTATGGTAGGAGGTATGAGGAAAGACTTCTGTGGGAGAGCAGACAATGCTGGTCCAGATGGATGGTATAGGTGTTTTGCACGCAGAAGGCCCAATCCCCACCACTTCCACTTAAAAGGCTCAGGTAGCACGTGATGGGAAAGACCCGTCTCTGCCTGAAACCTTGGGGCGCTGCTGCCAGCCACGAGCAGACAATAATGGGCCAGATGGATAAATAGTTTGAGCTGCTAGGCCGCTTCTTGTGCTGCTAAAGCATGAACTGAGATGTCCGCAGCCGGCTGAATAAGGGTCCGAATAAGATTTCCGGGACTTGGGGGATGGTGGCTTCAGGGCCTGTGCCCCTTCCCATTCTTAGCGAAAGAAGAACCGTGCAAATCATGCAAAACAAAACCAGAATTAATTATGCAAAGGCAAGACAAATTATGCAGGAGTGCTCAATTTGCAAACTTTATACAGATTACACTGAATTCAGCTTTTCCAGGGCACAATTTGCATTGTCCAGGCAACAGTTGTATTTATCTTCTTTTATCGCAGAATATACACGTGGTTTTCCTCATTGCACATGTTTGGGAAAGTCACCCTCAGTTCCCACTGTGAAATGGGAACAATAGCAACTTAGATTTATTGTTATAGGGTTGCAGTTGTGAGAAGGGAACATTAAAGACGACCTCTCGTGGACCTTTTTAGCAGTGTACGCCTTGCAGCTCAGTTAAGGCTGTCACACAGCGCCTCCCCTAAACTTTCAACACAGCCTTGTACAGAAACGTTACGAGCCTGCAATATTTTTTTTCTTTATTAGCAAGCTCAGAATAGCCTGTGTTTCCACGCTGGCTGTAGAGGAAGGGAAGCCACCGCCTCCTCTGTGGCCAGCATGGAAATGCAGGATACTAGCCTCTTCGAAGGCTGGTAAAAATTGCCTGCTGGCAAAGACGACAAGGTATGGGTTTTCCTTCCTCCGCCAACGGGGAAGCCAAGCCGTCTGGCAGAGGAATGGAGAGATCCGTCCTTCCTTCCGCCAGCCTACTCACTCACCTGCTGGAATTCTATGCACTCGCCTGCCCGGGATTCCTAGTCACCTATGGCCACCAGGGGGAGGACTTAAGTACAAAGCTGCTTTAGGGCACATCTTTTAAAAGATGAAATCAGAGTTACTCAGGAAGGTGAACTTGGGGCTTATAGATTTCATAGATCATAGAGTTGGAAGGAGCCTACAAGGCTATCGAGTCCAACCCCCTGCTCAATGCAGGAAACTAGAGGAGGGGTCTCCCATCCAAGTACAGTAATACCTTGGATTGCAAGTAACTTGGTTTGAGAGTGTTTTGCAAGACAAGCAAATTTTAAATATTTATTTATTTTTTACTTGATATACAAGCGACATCTTGCAATAAAAGTACTGTAGTACGGCTTAAATTAAAAATCTCTGTACAAATCCAAAACACTCTGTACTCTCTGTACAGAGTGTTTTGGATTACAAGCACGTTTCCGGAACAAATTGTGCTCTCAATCCAAGGCATGACTGTAATCACCAGGCTTGACCCTGCTTAGCTTTCCACACTCAGACAAGCTGAGCCAGCGTAAGCCACAGGCCTGTGGCTCCTCCAGTACCGGTTTCTGCACCTGCAGGACATTTCCCTGGAACACACACACACACACACACACACACACACACACACACACCACTGGCAAAGGCAAACACAGCCTGGAGTGGCACAGACCCCCCCCCCCGGCAATGAGGAAGGCCTCCCACCTTTTTCGCCGTGCCTGTTCAAGTGGAGGAGAGGGACAGCTGCCTGGTACTGAGGCCCAACCATGATCTCCTGCAAACAGAGATTAAAAAATAAAATAGAGAGGGGTGGGAAGGGGAGGGGAGGAGGACAGGACAGGGCAGGATCTGGGAGGATCCGACCATTCAGGTTCTATTGACAAAAGATGTGCGCTATCGGCCTATTAGAATCTCCCCCCAGGGAACTTGCAGTAGTACAGCCTGCCACAGCCTGGCCCCCTCCAGATATGTTGGACTACAACTCCCATTGTTGGGAATTGTAGTCCAACATTTCCTGCGTTGAGCAGGGGGTTGGACCCGATGGCCTTGTAGGCCCCTTCCAACTCGATGATCCTATGATATCTGGAGGGGGCCAGGTTGGGGCAGCCTGTCCGACTACACTCAGGGGTCCGTGCTTCCCACTGCCGCAGCAAATGCATGACCGCCCTCTGGCGAGGGTGATGCGTGGGGGCCTGGCCTCCCATTTCAGCTTGCGCAGCTTGAGGCAAGACATTGAGAGAGCCAGTGTGGCGTAGTGGTGAGAGTGTTGGACTGGGACTCAGGAGATCCGGGTTCTAGTCCCCGCTCGGCCATGAAACTCACTGGGTGACTTTGGGCTAGTCACTGCCTCTCAGCCTAACCTACCTCACAGGGTTGTTGTGAGGATAAAATGGAAAGGAGGAGGAGGATTATGTAAGCCGCCTTGAGTTCCTTGCAGGAAAAAAGGCGGGGTATAAATGTAATAAATAAATAAATAATCCCCTGCCCCTCGGCCCTTCCCCTCCACCTGTAGCGGGGAGACCGTCACGCTGGCCGTGGGCTCCAGGGATGTACCTTCTTGCAGTCGTTGCCGGGAATGGAGTCTTCTTCTGAGTCCTCGGCAGAGAAGGAAGCGCCGGGGGAGGAGCAGGGGCCCTTGTCTTCGTCAGCAAGGAAGTTGGCTTTGGGAAAGGTAAAGTGAAGCTTTATTCTCTTTCTTCTGTAAAATCTTTGTTTGAAAATTAATTTTGTAAACGATGACAACAGAAAACAAACAGCACTTAGGGAGTACAATTAACATCATCAGGTGGTTATAGTACAGCGAAATTTGTAAAGTTGTTTGTTGTTGTTTTTAAAATAACAAATGGACTCAGCTTTCCACAGACTGCTTGAAAGGAGGATTTAGACACATTCCTGGACGATAAGGCTGCCAATGCCTACATGCTACCTCCAGTATCAGAGGCAGTATGCCTTTTAATACCAGATTTCTGGGGGACACGAGTGGGGGGCATGCTACTGCATTCATGCCCTGCTTGTGGGCTTCTCAATCAGGCATCTGCTTGGCCACTGAAGGAACAGCATGCTGGACTTTGGTCTGATCCAGCACGGCTCTTCTTATGTGCTTAAATAACAACTTGTAAAATACTGGAGGCAGTATACAGCTGGTGGCCATCACTGCATCTTGTGGTAGCGTATTTCACAGTTTAACTATGCACTTTTGTCTGTCCTGAATCTCCCACTACTTATAGCTTCACTGAATGACCCCATGGGGTTCTAATATTATGACAGAGGGTTCCCCCTTTCCACTTTCTCCACACCATGCATAATTTTATGCACATGAGTTACCCATACTTGGCTTCCAGCGATTGGGTAGAAGCACAATAAAACTAACCAACCAATGAAGGATAAGTCTATCAGTGGTACTCAACATGTTCAGAGGCAGTACATCGGGGTCCCCAATACGGTGCCAAGGTGCCTATGGGCACCTCCAATGGCACCTGCAAAAGGGTCCCAAACGTGGTACCTGCATTTTTAAATTATTATTTCTGATTTTTTTAAAATATACATACATGGATTTGTATGAAATGCATACAACTTTCTAGCAGTTATACATAGGTTTCAACAAAAGTGGACCAAATATCCAAATAAGTATCCATTTGAAGGTGGTATCTATATGCCACCTGTTCAAATATTGAAAGCATTATAAGGTCCTCAATCCGTTGCACCATAGGAGGTGAGTGTTTATCCTTCCAACGTTGTAATATCTGTCTTTTAGCTGTCAAAGGGGCACAGAGAATCCATTTCTGCTGACCAATTGTGAATTTCCACAAAGCTGGCACATAATTTAAAAGAGCATGCACATCAGCAAATATTAAAGACTGTTCCAGGACAAGATCCATCTGTGTAATAATCTCCTCCCAAAAAGACGCAACTACTGGACATTGCCAAAACATGTTTAAAAGTAGCATTAGCTGTATATTGCACTGCCAACAATTAGCAGAATTAGACAATCCCTTATTAAAGAGACATAGCAGTGTCCAACAGTCATGAAACGAAAGTTCTTGCTGAATAAAACGCAGCCTAAGATCCACAGAAGCTACAGGTAGATGCCAAAGTGGTGATCCACTGATTGCTGCCCACAGCAGTTTCACAAATTCCCAAATGTGCCCACAGGTCCAAAAAGGTTGGAGACCCCTGCAGTATACCATTGAATACCAGTTGCTGGGGAACATGGGCGGGAGAGTGCAATTGCGCTCATGTCCTGCTTATGGGTTTTCCCAGTGGGGCATCTGGTTGGCCACTGTGGGAACAGGATGCAAGACTAGAAAGGCCTTTGGTCTGATCCAGCTTTTATTATGTGCTTAAATAATGACTTGTAAAACGGAGCACGCTGGGGCGGGGAGAGAACCCGCTGTGAAAAGAACTGGTAACCACGGAGTATTTCTAATGAATAAAATGAGAGGGATTGAAACATGGGCTGCAAACTTAGTAGTGTGGTCCAAGGAATATTTACTCAGAAGCAAGCTCCACTGTGGCTAGTTTTAAGAGAGTTGACGGCGGCTTGGGGGGTAGCTTTGCTACCTGTGAGGTACATCTGAAGCTGGCTTATCCCAGTTCAGGCTACTTGCCCATCTCTAGCCCAATATTATCTCCCCTGACTGGCTCCTATGGGTTGCAGACGGAGAAGACCCTTCTCTGAGATGACTCTTTCCCGACCCCTCCTACCTGATCCCTTTAAGGCGCAATCCTATACATGTTTAGATGGAAAACAGTCCTACAGCTCCCAGCATTCCCCAGCTGGCTGGGAGCTGTAGGACTCCCCCCGCCCCCGTGTCTAAACGTGAATAGGATCACGCCCTTAACTGGAGATGCCGAGGATTGAACCTGGGACCTTCTGCCTGCCAAGCAGGGGCCCTGCCACTGAGCCACGGCCCCTCCTGCATGTGCTTCTTTCGCTGCACCACTGCTTCTGGCCAAAGAGGCCTGACAGGTTTTTGAAACAGTTTGAAAGCCTGCCATGCTTGTTCACCAAGAGTCAAAAGTGTGTCAAGACTATGCACGCCATGGGCAGCAGTTCCCCTTTCAACTCCCGTCTTTTCTTATGTGCTGTTTTTATTCACTGTCTTACTGTTTGCATTTTATGTTTTTAATGCACTGTACACCACCCAGAGGTTATTGGGCGGTTTAAAAATGAAATGAAGAAATAAATGTGTACAAATAAAAGAGGATGTGTGTCCGTCTGTTTCTCTGTCCATCCATCAGCACCATGGCACCAAGACCACGAAACCCAGACACCGGAAACCTGACGTGAATACTAAGGGGACCCGATAGGGGTGTGCACCTCCAGGTTACGGTATTTTGGTTTTTAAAAAAAATATATTACTTAATTTAGGGTGCACTCCCATGCATGTTTAGACAGTAAAAAAAAAAGTTGTACAACTCCAGCTACGTTGGCTGGGGAATGCTCAGAGTTGTAGGACTTTTTTGCTGTATAAACATGCTATAGCAGTGGTTCTTAACCTTTTTGGTGTCACACCTCCCTTGTGAAAAATCTTATGACCCATGCCTCCCATGTGTTAACGGCCCAAAATTTAGGCTTAGGCAGGATGAGTTTGCATTTTTTTAGTTTATGCTCTGTCTCTGGACTAAAAAAAAAAGCATATTCAATTAAATGAACGGCGTAGCTCCCAAGATTAGTAGAAAGAAATAAGGTTGGGCCAACCGCCAAGCTGCACTGCTATGTACTTGTAAAATAAACAATTTATAGTTGAGGGGCTGCTCACTCACACCTCCCCTGGAGTCAGTCCAAACCTCCCCTGGGGAGGCGTACCCCACAGGTTAAGAACCCCTGTGCTATAGGATTGTATCCTTAAATGTGTCCAATTGTGTCTATGTGGTTGAAGACAGCAGTAACATCTTCAGTCAGTGGGGGCAGACTTCCCGAACAAGCACATAGCTTTGCAGTTTGAAAGTTCCAAGCCAGGGGAGATTTGTAGATGGAGGGACCCAGATATAGGCCTGCATAGTTCCCGCCCCCCAAGGGAATGGAGTGGCCAGACCCCTCCCTTAGGGGGCTTAGATAAGGGTGCACCATGGCAGGGGAGGTGCCTAGGGGAGCCATCAGGCATGGCTTCACTCAGATGGGGCGGGCACAATGTGTCTAGCTGACAGCTGTGTAAGTCTGCTTGAAGCTAGTAAACAAACTTTGGGGGGGAAAGAACTATTGTTCGCCTCCAACTTGAGTTCAGTTGGACTTGCATTTCCAAGTTAGCCCATACAAGATTGCCTTCAGACGCAATCCTATGCATGTTTAGACAGAAAAAAGTCCTATAACTCCCAGCATGCCCCAGCCAGCAAGCATAGGACTGCACCCTTAATCAATGGATTAATCAACTGGATGTTTTCATTGATTGGTGGGGACTGAGAGTTCCAAGCACACCTGTTTACCTTGAGAGACAATTTTTACTCTGGGGTAGGATAAAAAAAGGAGACATTAAAGACGGCTGCTACCTCTAAAGCTGGAATCCTACGCAGACTTACCTGGGAGTAAATTCCATTGGACACAATGAGATTTACTTCCAAGTAAACTTGCATATGACTGCTCTGCAAGTTGGCTTCAAGAAGAACCTTTTTAAAGGATACTTTTTACTTTATCGTTCTCATAAATGGTACAGATTAATATATTTCAATTGCTTATACTAGCTATATGTATCAGCCGCAACATAGAAAATCAAATAGGGACTTATAGTAGTATCTATTACATAGCAACATTGGCATAAAAATGTTTATTTCCTTGATTAAGCATGCTGTTGCATCTCAAGTACTTAAAAATTACAAAACATTCTCAAAATATCGGTATCTCCATAGGAACATTATTATGTCCTAACCTCATTAACCTTTCCCGTCCAGCCGGGACCAGACCAGATGAGCAAGTCATCGTGTCTCAAATTCTTTCCAAGCAGATTCACAGAACAAGAACCTTCACTGCACTTCCATTTTTTTTTCAGCTGTTTCTGCTCATGCTGTTACCATGAAGGGCTTGTATCCAAGGCGGTCTTTGTGCTAGTGGAAAACACTTCCGATTGCTCAGGATGGGGGGGGGGCAGATTTCTGCTGATCCCACCCTCCCACCCAATGCAACCCCTCTCCTGTGTCCCCTGAAAAGCTCTTCTTGAGGGTTGGGGGAACAGTGTGGGACACGGCAAGGAGGGAGCTGGAATGGTAAAATGCTAAAACGCTGGCTGGGGAACACTGGGAGTTGTAGGCCTTTTTTTCTGTCTAAACATGCATAGGATGTTTAAAAGCTTAAAAGCTTCAATCCTAAACATACTTACTAGACAGTAAGTTCTACTGAACAGATGGAATTTGCTTCTGAGTAAGTGTGCTTAGGATTGCAGTGAGCACCAATTAAAGGACCCTCCCGGTGTTGTTGGACTCCAACTTCCATCAGCCCCAACCAGCATGCCCAATGGAAGGGGATGATGGAAGTTGTAGTCCAGCAACATCTGGAGACAGGCTGCTCACCCCTGAATTAAAGGGTAGGCGATTAAGGCTGCAATCCTACACATACTTACCCAGGAGTAAGCCCCACTGAATAGAGTGGGGCTTATTTCTGAGTCAACACCTGAGTCAATGTTATCTGCACTGTAAATCAAATAAAAAACTCTTTAGATTAGTCAAAATATTACTCGCCCCCCCCACTGGCAGCTCACTTGAGAGGAAAAGAAATCGCACACAGAGTCGTTTTTCAATCTGCACACAGCTGAGGCTCCCTTCAAGGGCCGCTCTGATGAGTAGACTTAGTGTGAAAGACTTTCCTGCACTGAACCGCTTCAGAACTCAGGTGGGGGCGGGGGTGGTGGTTGTAGATTTGAATACAACCTGAACAGAATTCCCTGTACATTTAAAAAAAAACAGCCCCTGCTGGGGGAACCCTCTTCAGAGACGGGCCTAGCGCTCCCGGAGACAAGCAGCATCAGGGAGCAGCCCATGCCTGAAGACCAGGAGGAGCCTGGGCCCTCCGTGGGGCCCTCCCTGCGAGAGGAGGGGAGCTCCGCCTCTAAGACGGAGGCTGAGCGACCACCCCTAGCTCCCTGAGAGTGTCGGGTTCGCAAGCAGCAGGCCAGAACCACCCCTGTAAGGAGGAATGCCTGTCTGCAAAGGGAGGCTCCATGAGGGAAGGACTCCTAGCAAGTAGGACCCTCCTCACCCGAAGGACATCTTCCAGAAGTCTCAGATGTGCTGCAGCTGAGTCCTTGGTGGGGCTCTGGAAGCTGCAGCTTAGAAGCTTCGGTGCCAGGCAGAGAGGGCTGCGGGAGCATTTCATTTCAGATCCCACTAAGTTGAAATTGTGCTTCCTTGTGCAGTTTACTCCTGGACTCCTGATAAGGCCCTGCTTTTGGACTGTCCTTTTTCCTGAACCGGTAACACTGTGCTTTTGACCTGCAGTTTACCTACTGACTTTGCAAAATGGATGTGCCTCTAGTCTGCCCCAGGGCCGAGCCCATCCGAGCCACAGCAGGACAATGGCCGGGTTCGCACGATCACCAGGGAAAAGCAGCCACGGTGGCCGGTTCTGCCCGTGCCGGTTCCGCGTCGCACCCCATGGCTCGCTGTAGGGTTCTGGGGTGATTTGGAAGCCGCCCCGTTGCGCACCTCGCCGGGTTCAGACAACACGGCAAGCCACGCGCCGCGAGGGGAATTAGGCAAATTGCGCAGTGTGCGACTGGCACAGGTGGGGAAAAGAGGCCACTGTGGCTTCTTTCCCCTGGTGAGCATGTGACCCCGGCCAGCACGAGCGTGTCTTGAACCAGGGCCGCCAGCAGTTATTCTCTGTCCACCCACCTCCTGCTCCACCAGAACTCTGCTCCCACTGCAAACCTGGAAGTCAGAGCTCACCACTTCCAGGGCACCCGCTGTGCCCATGCCCGGCTGTTCTGTCAGGTGACACACACACACCGCTCCCCAGGGCCGATCCCAGCCCACCAGACCTTATGAAAGCCCCAGCCACAGAGCGCCATCCTCCGTTTGAACCCACTGCTTCCCTGTTTGCTGCACCGCTGCTGCCCTGGCTTTGATCCCCCATCGCTGCCCTGGACCTCGACCCCTGCCTGTTTTGGACTACGCACCCGGCGCTCTGGTCTGCTGGGATTAAGAGCCAGTTCCCAGGGCCCGACCCGACCCTTCCCAAGGCACAGCACTAGAGCACCCTTTACACGTTATAAGCCAGGGATGTTGATCCCCAGGCCTGAGGGGATCAACATCCCCGCGGGCATGTTTGGCAGATTTGGCCTGCCTGGGACCCCCAGATGGCCCCTCCCCCTTTCCCCCACCCTCTGATCATTGGGTGGTTTTTCCGGCCTTTGCGTGGTTTCCCCTTCATTCTAAATGCCTCTCCAAAGGCTTCGTTACCGGCTGGCTGGGGCATGCTGGGAGTTGTGGGCCTTTTCTCTGTCTAAACATGCATTGGATTGCTCCTTTAAGCTACGACGTGCTGGCGTTTTTGGCTCAACTCACCACTGGAATGTGGCCCCCAAGAGCTTCTCAGAAATTGAGTTTGGCCCTCGGGCTGCAAGAGCTTCTATGCCCATTATATACGCTCATATGATTACCCTGCCTTAGGCTGTCCCCTTGCAGGCGTCCATGCTTTTGCACATGGTTCCGGCTCCTGCACATGGTGCCACACTTGGAGAGATTCACACGCGTAGGCTTCCCCCCCGCGCCACTGTCCACGCCTAAGGCATGGACACCGGAGACAGAGGGAAGCCAAGCAATCTTGGCGGCACAGACTTACTCCCTGGTAATCGCGTGAGTGCCACATCACGCATATAGTGTGTGGAGGGGTTTATGTTGCAGGGAGTTTCTTCTCATGGGGTGCATTTAGACATGCATCCTCCGCCCACCAACTGCAACCTGAATTGGTAGTGTTTGGGGGGGAAACTGGACCACTCGATTCTCCTCACATTCTAAACTGCTCCTCAGCTGCCTCACACAGGTGGATGCCTGGCCCCAATTTCCCAACAGACTTTAAAAACAACAACAACAACGTTCTGGTTTGCACATAACACTGATCCATGTTGAATTCTGGGTTGTAGTGACATGTGAATCTGGCTGCGCTAACACACCATGATTTGTTAACCACAAACAACCCAGAAAGAGAACCCGTGGTTTGTTGTTGGGTTGTGAACTCAGTTGTTTAAACCATGGGTTGACATTAGATGTGAACTCAGAACTGTGGGTCGTTTTGCCAGGCTACAGAGGTGGCGAGCAAGAGCAGTCAATAAACCCCAGCCGCTCTATATGCCAGTACTACAGTGCTGCAAAGGCATTTGGGATACAGGGAGGAGCAGGCGAAGGAGGAGGGGAACAAACAACCCAGGGATTGACAAAACAAACTACGGTTTGTTTGATTGTCTGCCAGACAAACCCTGGGTATGGCAACAAACCATGGGCTAAATAAACCATGGGTTAGCGCTATGTGTGTACCAGGCTAAAGACTTCCCTTTCTCCTCTGGAAGTGTGCGAGATTCTCAGTCAAACTTACAACGGGTCTGGTTGGGGAAAAGGTCTGACGCATCATGGGAAGTGACCGAAGGAGTCAGATCGTCGGCTGAAGACTGTGTCTCCTCTTCCTCTTCCCCGGAAAGCAGATCCTTCGCTATTTGTTCCTTTAACCAACAACCGGAAAGAAGGGAGGGGGAAAAATGTTTTTAAAACCATTTTTAATTTATGCATTTTATTAATTCAAAGTACCAGTGGTTATAACCTTTAAATCCCTAAATGGCTTAGGGCTGTCTAACTTTTAAGATGTGGAGGGGACATCCTGAAAGTGTCGAGACAGGACTGTGTCGGGAAGCGGGAGATGCCTAGGCTGTGAAGCTCCCTGCCGTGTGAGATCTGTTCCCCACCCCACGGCTTTCCTCTGCCAAGTGATCATGACATCTTTAGTCTGGAAGGCATTTGACCCAAGGAGCGGTTTTTTAAGTGAATTGCTCCATGTTCTCTCTTTTTCTGTTGTATTTTTTTTTTAAAAAAATCATGATTTGTTTTGTCGTTATTTTTAAAATTGTAGAAAGTTGCTCTGAGCACTGCGATGGTGGCAGAAGGGTGGGGTATACATTTAGGGAGCGATCCTTTGGCCCCTGGGCAGCGTCTGAGGGGCCCATATTATTTTTCGGATTCTCAGGACGGTGCTCTGATCTTGGAGATGGGAATCGGAGCGCTGATCCGCCTCCCCTGCCCCGCGCATCAGTGCGGAGAGAACCATGCTGGCTGCTCCCTGAGGTTGGGAAGCGACCTTGGAGAGGGGTAAAAGGGGGTGTTTCAGTGGGAGGGGAGGGGGGGTTGGGGAGGCCAGGATATGAGCTGTCCTGCAGTTGCTCCAGCCTCCTTCCCTCCCCCTCGAAAAACTCCAGCTAGACGGGCATGAAAGCCCGTCAAGTGAAAATGTGGAGCGGGAGGATGGGGAAGCAAAGATCACATGCTCCCTGCAACTTTGTTTTAAAGGGAAAAGGCAGGGAGGGCTGCTGCAGCACCAAACTTTGGCAGCAAATTGTGTGGTGTGGGGGGCCACAAAAAAGGCCAGGGGCCAAAGCATCATAGAATAGTAGAGTTGGAAGGGGACCTACAAGGCCATCGAGTCCAACCCCCTGCTCAATGCAGGAATCCAAGTCAAAGCATCCCCGACAGATGCCTGTCCAGCTGCACCTTGAATGCCTCCAGAGTGGGAGAGTTGGTTCCATTGGCGTATTGCTCTAACAGTCAGGAAATTTTTCCTGATGTCCAGGCGGAATCCGGCTTCCTGTAACTTGAGCCCATTATTCCGTGTCCTGCAATCTGGGATGGTTGAGAAGAGATCCTGGCCCTCCTCTGTGTGACAACCTTTCAAGTACATGAAGAGTGCTATCATATCTCCCCTCAGTCTCCTCTTCTGAAGGCTAAACATGCCCAGTTCTTTCAGTCTCTCCTCATAGGGCTTTGTTTCCAGTCCCCTGATCATCCTTGTTGCCCTCCTCTGAACCCTTTCCAGTTTATCTACATCCTTCTTAAAGTGTGGTGCCCAGAACTGGACGCAGTACTCAAGATGAGGCCTAACCAGTGCCGAGTAAAGGGGAATTATCACTTCACGCAATTTGGAAGCTATACTTCTATTAATGCAGCTCAAAATTGCATTTGCCTTCTTTGCAGCCACATCACATCGCCAGCTCATATTCAGTTTGTGATCTACCACAATCCCAAGATCCTTCTCACTTGTAGTATTATTGAGTCAAGTGCCCCCCATTCTTTAACTGTGCATTTGGTTTCCTCTCCCTAGGTGCAGCACTTGGCATTTATCCCTGTTAAATTTCATTCTGTTGTTTTCGGCCCAGCGCTCCAGCCTATCGAGATCACTTTGAATTTTGTTTCTGTCTTCCAGAGTATTAGCTGTTCCACCCAATTTTGTGTCATCTGCAAATTTGATAAGCATTCCCTGCACCTCCTCATCCAAGTCATTAATAAAAACGTTGAAGAGCACTGGGCTCAGGACCGAGTCCTGCGGTACCCCGCTCGTTACCTCTCCCCAGTTTGAGAAGGTACCATTGATAAGTACTCTTTGAGTCCAATTCTGTAGCCAACTCTGGATCCACCTGATAGTTGTTCCAACTAGCCCACTTTTAGCTAGCTTGCTCATCAGGGTATCATGTGAGGCACTTTGTCGAAAGCTTTGCTGAAGTCAAGTTATATTACGTCCACAGCATTCCCACAGTCCACAAGGGAGGTTACCCAATCAAAAACTGAGATCAGATTGGTTTGGCAGGATTTGTTCTTGACAAATCAATGTTGGCTTCTAGTAATCACTGCATTATTTTCAAGGTGCTTGCAGATTGACTTCATAATCTGCTCCAGAATTTTCCCAGGGATTGATGTCTGTAGTTCCCAGGTTCTGTAGTTCCCAGGTTCCTCCTTCTTGACGTTTTTGAAGATAGGAACAACGTTAGCCGTCCCTCCAGTCATCTGGCACCTCACCTGTCCTCCATGATTTCTCAAAGGTGGTTCTAAGAGTTCTTCTGCCAGTTCCTTTATTACTCTAGGATGCAGTTCGTCTGGCCCTGGAGATTTGAACTCGTTCAAAGTAATCAGGTGTTCCCTGACCATTTGCCTATCAATTTCAAGCTGCAATCCTGCCCCTTCAGCTTGTACTTCAGGTTTGCCAGGGGGGACATTCGCTAACCTCAGCTCATTCTAGCTTTAGCCTTCCTGACACTATTCCTGCAGTTCTGTGCTATCTGCCTATACTCTTCCCTTATAGCCTGGCCTTCCTTCCACTTCCTACATTTGTCCTTTTTTGTTTTCAGGTCATCTCTGAGTTTTTTGTGAAGCCACATTGGCTTCTTCTGTTGCCCTCTGTCTTTTTTCCTTGTGGGAATTGTTTGTAATTGTGTCCTTTAGAATTTCCTTTTTTAAAAACTCCCACCCATCTTGGACTCCTTTTCTCATTAGTGTCGCTTGCAATGGGACCTTATCATTG
Source organism: Shinisaurus crocodilurus (assembly GCA_021292165.1). NCBI lineage: Eukaryota > Metazoa > Chordata > Lepidosauria > Squamata > Shinisauridae > Shinisaurus > Shinisaurus crocodilurus. The sequence goes on from CM037882.1 coordinate 92,791,631, forward strand.
TTCTGAGTTTATTAAAATTGGCTTTCCTAAAATCCAGGGTACGCGTTTGGCTACACTCAGCTTTCACTTCGTTTAGAATCAAGAACTCGAAGTATAACATGGTCACTTTCCCCCAGAGTTCCCGAAACTGCCACTTTATCCACTAACTCATCTCTGTTGGTTAGAATCAAGTCAAGGATAGCTGATCGTCTAGTTCCTTCTTCCACTTTCTGTAGGAGGAAGTTATCAGCAACACAAGTTAGGAATTTCTTGGAGGGGCCATGTTTGGCAGAATTTGTCTCCCAAGAGATATCGGGGAAATTGAAGTCCCCCATCACTACTACATCATGCCTCCTTGAAACATTGGCAATTTGCTTTTCAAGTTTCATCCTCGTCTTCTCGTTGATTGGGTGCCCAGTAGTAGACTCCGACCACCATGTTCCTTTTATTCTTTGCCCCATTTATTTTAATCCAGATGCTCTTGATGGGGCTACCAAGCTCATCCTCCTGTATTTCTGTGCAGAGATATGTATTTTTAACATACAGTGCGATTCCAGCTCCCTTTCTGTTCAGCTTCCTGTTCTTTTTGAACACATTATATCCTTCAATTGCTGTATTCCAGTCATGGGAGTCATCCCACCAAGTTTCAGTTACACCTATCAAGTCGTATTTGCCCTCCTATATTAAGAGTTCAAGTTCGTTCTGTTTGTTACCCATACTCAGGGCATTAGTATATAGACATTGAAGACCGTGTGCTTTATAGTCTGGCTTTCTTCCTACATTTTGTGGTAGATTATTATTGGGCGCTGTTGGAGCTGTTCTCTCCGTTGCAGTGCATAGGCCTCCGTCCATTGTTACCCCCGAGCTTACGTCTCCCTCCCCCGTTGGATTCAGTATAAAGCCCTCCTGATGAAGTTCCTCATGCTGTGGCCAAGCACATTTTCCCCAGTCCTTGTGAGGTGCAACCCATCCCTTGCCAGCTGTCCATCTTCCAGAAGTGTGGCCCGTGGTCCCAGAATCCAAATCTCTCAGGTCGGCACCACCTTCGTAGCCAGTCGTTCACCCGGAGTATTTTTCTTTCCCTTTCTATTCCTCTTCCAAGTACTGGAAGGATGATGAGAAAACTATCTAGGCCCCAATGTTCTTGAGTTCCCTCTTCCTGAATCTTCAAAGTCTGCCGTGATTTCTTCGTGGCTCCGCTTGGCAGTATCATTTGTTCCCACGTGGATGCCCACCCCTGCTATATGGGAATAGGACACCCCATAGTTTATATCCTCGTCCCTCTCCCTTGCTAATGGTGACAATTATGAGGACTAGGAGCAGAGAAAGCTAGTAGGCTATCCTGGAAACCATAGCCCAGTGAGACAGAGGCTCTGCAAATTCCTTCACACACACACACGCACGCAAATCTCAGCCAGGGTGCCCATGTACAAGACAGCCCAAAACAGCGCTTACCTTATCCAAGGTCATGTCTGGAAGGTTGGGCGGAGCATCGTTGCTCTCACTCTCCTGCTCGGAGATGGGGTCGGAGGCCTCATAGCCATACAGCGCCAGCAGTTCCTCAAAGGGCATTTCACTGTTCTGAACAAGGAGAGAGAGTAACGCACAATAAGATAGGGAGGGCTCCTCCCGGAGCGATACCAGCCTGGGCAAACCCTGACCTGGGGCCAGTCTGGGCAGCTAGAACAGAGGAAGCTACCTTAGAACAAGTCAGGTTATTGGTCCATCTAGCTGGAGAGCCACTTGCCTGGATGGCTTTCAGAAAGGGTCCAACAAATTCATGGAGAAGGAGAAGGTCTATTGACAGCGAGTACCTGAGACAGGCAAGTAGACCCTCCATATTCAGAAGCAGTCTACCCCTGAGTGCCAGGTGCTGGGGACAAACAGCATGAGAGGGCTCTTGCCTTCATCTAGTGCCCCCAGAGGCAAACGGCATCGAGGAGCAGCCCATGCCAGAAGACCAGGAGGAGCCTGGGCCTTCTGGGGAGATGGCCATGGGTCCCTCCCCGCAAGAGGAAGGGAACTCCACCTCCAAGACAGAGGTGGAGATGGCCATGGGTCCCTCCCCGCAAGAGGAAGGGAACTCCACCTCCAAGACAGAGGTGCCACCTCGCCCCCGAGAGCGGTGGCATCTCAAGAGGCAGGCCAGAACAGCCCCTGTGAGAAGGAGTGCCCGTTTGCAAAGAAAGGCTCCTCATGAGTAAAGGACATCCTCATGAGGAATTTTTTCAGAAGCCTCTGATGTGCTGCAGCTGAGTCCTGGGGGTGCTCTGGAAGCTGCAGCTTTTATGCAGAGACCTGCTGCTTGCGAGAGCAACACATTATTTCATCTCCAAGTATGTTGAAACCTTGCTTCTCCGTGGACTGATCTCTTGTGCTGCTGACTCCCGATAAGATCCTTCTTTTGGACTGCCCTTTTTCCCCTGGGCTGGTAATACCGTGCTTCTGACCTTGGCCTGCCTTCATGACTTTGCTAAAGAGATTTGTTCCTAGTTTGTCCCTAGGCTGAGCCCGACCCACCCATAGCAGGACAACAGCTTGCTTGTGAGCTTCCCAAAGGCTGGCCACTGCCGGAAACTGGATGTTAGGCCAGATGGACCTGCCTGGATCTGGCCATCCAGCAAGTCAATTCTTCTGCACATTTTCAAAGCTGCTTTTGCAACCATCAGGCAGAGGTTCGCCAAAGCTTCTGATAAATAACCCTGCCCCTCAACCCACTTGGGTTAAAACTGGAACACGCTCTGCTGTTATACCCGAAAAAGGTCGGTTGCTCTTTCTGTCTTTCTAGAGCATGTAAGAGAAAGAACTGCATTCCAAAGAGGAACCCACCCGCTATGCTTCGGCCTGAGTCACTGAACTGGGCAAGGCCTGTGACTGGAAGGAGGAGAGCGAGCTGAGGGCTGGCTCAGGAAGAGGAACTGAAGCAGCCTCCTCCGAGGGAGAGCAATTCCGTCCTGTCTCTGCGTCAGGAGTGGCCAAGTTATCTAGAAAAGACCCAACGGAGAATGGTGGTAGAACTCGGTGCTGACAGTGGAGGCTGATGGGAAGGAGGCAAGAGGAGACCAGCGTGTCCCCCACAAAGATGCACTGGGCAGCCTCATCTGTGGGGACTTTGGCCTTGCGGGGGCCTTTATTTGATTTGGGTTGGCAGGAGCCAAAACATGGGGAGGGACCGTAGCTGCTTTGCACGCCTGAGACCCTGGAAAGCTGCTGCTAGTCAGTAAAGACCAGCCCTTCCCATCCTGGTGCCCTCCAGATGTGTTGGATCACAACTCCCATAATCCCCTGCTGGTATGGCCAGCTGGGGACAATGGGAGTTGCGGTCCAGCACATCTAGAGGGCACCATGTTGGGGAAGGCTGGTAGAGACTGATGTATTTAAATCAGAACCATGAGAACTGGAATCTTGCTTTGTCTTTAGGGGAAGGAGCATAGCTCAGTGGTAAAGCAGGAGCTTTGCGTGCAGAAGGTCCCCGGTTTAATCCCTGGCATCTCCAGTTAAAAAGGATCAGGTAGTAGTAGGCGATCACTCGTGACTGATTAAGATTGTCTTCCAGGATAAAATTACAAAAAGAAAATTATAAAAAGGGAGGAAATTCTAAAGAAGATTGTGTAGACGCTAGAGATGGGTCCATAAGTGACTGTGGAGGCCAATTCTAGATCCACACAGCTTCCCACAGTGAGGACACAGGCTACCAGATGGAAGATGGTCCTGTAAAGGATTCATTTGACGTGCTTTTCGCTTAGCACGTTTCTCCCTTTCACCTTGCACTCGGGCTTCTTCAAAGTCCACGGAGCCTTTGTGAAAGGCCAACCTCCAGTTAGATCGTTCATGGGCCAGAGCTCCCAGTTCTCGATGGGTAGAAGGTGATGGGAAAGACCGTTCTCTGCCTGAGACCCCGACAGCCACTCCCAGTCTGAGTAGCCAATATTGGGCTAGATGGACAAATTGTCTGACCTAGTTATAAAGCAGCTTCCTACTTAAATTGGCCCTTTATTTAGAACCATGAGGACTGGAGTCTTACTTGATATCTAGGGGAAGGACCATGGCTCCGTGGCAAAGCACCCGCGTTGCATGCAACTGCTCTACCACTGGCAAACAGTCTGACATGATTCAAGGCAGATCCCTACAGTGTTTATTGCTGTTGGCACACAAACACTTCTGCAAAGCACACTAGCAGGTAGTCTGGGAAACACCAGCATGAGGGCTAGGCACATCTTTTTATAACAAGCCCAAAGGCTGAGATTCTCCTCATGCTCAAGTACCAGACACGATGCCCCAGGCAAGCTAAGAATCTGCATACACAGCCCTCCGGAGTTCCTTACCTGGGAGGCATTGAAGCTCTTCTCTAGCTCTTCAAACGGCTTTGCTTTCCCCTGCGTGCGGTCTTGCTCCTCTTCCTCCGTCTCTTCCCGCACCCCGTAGTTCTGGGACAGGATCTCAGCCAGGTTGAACCGGTGATCAGCTGAGCCCATAGACACCACTGCGTAGATTAGCAGGGGCCAGGAAAAGATTGGGTTAGTTAACCAGGTTTATTCCCAAGAAGGCTCCAGCGCGAGCAGTCATGCTGCACGGGGTGGGAGTGGGGTGACCTGCCGACTGGGTATTTATTTATTGATTTATTGGCTTTTAAAAATGCCGTGTGGAGCAAATTGCTCTCACAAGGTGGCATACAAAAAATCCAAAACAAAATACAATACTGTATAAAACAGATTAAAACCATGCTATGCCCCTTTTAAAAAGTGCAGTAACAAATCAGAACACAGCAGTTAATTAAATGCAGATCGAAGTAACATCATCTGAAGGGCTCTCTTAGAGGTTGACGGTGAGTGCGGGAATTCCACAGACGTGGGGCCAGCACCAAGAAGGCCCTTTCGCCAGTATCTATCAATCTAGTCTCTCTTACTATCAGGCCAGAGAGCAGCACCCTGGAAGCTGATCTCAAAGGTCAGGCAGTCTCATACAGGGGCAGGGGGCCCTTCAGATAGCCTGGCCCCCAACCATTTAGGCATTAAAGGCCAAAACCAGCACGTTACATTGGTGCTGGAAAGAAGCCGGTAGCCGGTGGAACTGGTACAGCAGAGATGGGCCACTGGTGGCCCTCCAGATGTTTTGGCCTACAACTCCCATCATCCTTCGCCATTGGCTATGTTGGCTAAGGCTAACGGGAGTTGTAGGCCAAACCATCTGGAGGTCTGCCAGTGGCCCACCCCTGTGGTACAGGATTGGTGCAACGTGTGCTGGCATCTATTCATGTGTGTGCAGATGTGTGCTCAGCAACTCCATCCCCGGCAAGTTGTCTGCTGAGGCGGTGGGGGAAAGGGGTGATGTAAAAGGAAAAGGAAGGAGGTCCGCAGCAAGGGGCGGGAAGCGGAACAGACCAGCAAGTAGATTCAAGATCTCTGTACCTGCCGTGGTATGAAGGCTGGGTCTCCCGGGACATAAGTTACGTGCAGGGTAGGATACAATCCTTGGGCTTTGCCTCCCGATCGAGGCCTTAAAAGAGAAGACAACAACAACACAGTCTTATGACACATCTTTATTTACTAGCGAATGGACCAGGCCTTGCGCGGGTAGGAATAACCCTCCATTGAATACTGCGGAGCCTTCAAGCAAAATTACGCAGCCGTCGGGAGTTGGGCACACTGTGCCAACCCCCAACCCCCCTCTAATGGCATCGCAGCCGCCGGCACCCCCAGGCACGGTCCCTGCCATGGCGCACCCCTACAGCCCCCCCCCAAGGGAGGGCTCTGGCCACTCCAGTTCCCTCAGGAGTGCTGCCCCACAGCAGGGGGCAGGGGCAGGGGCATAACTCTGTACCTCGGACTACTCCCCCCTGGCTTCAGACCGTCCCAACTGCAAACCTATGCGGTGCTTAGAAAAGGGCTGATTTTACGTAAGAAGCTGCCTTATACTAGGGACTGCAGGCTTCAGACAAGACACGCCCATTTAAATTAATACAAGTTATTTAATGCATTTAAAAACCAAATGACCCCCTGGTGCACACCCCTGGGCTCCCCTTAGTATGCATGCCAAGTTAAAGGTGTCTAGGTTTCAGTCTGGTGCTATGGTGCTGATAGACAGACATCCTCTTTTTTACTGTTGTTGTTGATGATTGATTTCTACGGTTTATAGCTTGCCTTTCCATAAAACAATGGAGGCAGCTTCTAATCCCTTGCTCTTACCTACTGGTCTTCAAGTGCAGAGCTGCGAACCTAAGGTGGGTCCCAAGAGCAGCACTACCATCATACCAAAATCGATCGATTGATAAATCAATCAATCAATCAATCAATCAAGAAGTGGGTCCCCAAATGTACATTTGGGCTAAAGGAGAGTGACGAGGATGGTGAGGGGTCTGGGAACCAAGTCCTATGAGGAATGGTTGAAAGAGCTGGGCATGTTTAGCCTGGAGAAGAGAAGATTAAAGGGAGACATGATAGCGGTCTTTCAGTATATGAGTGGCTATCATGTAGAAGATGGAGCAGAGGGCAGGAATGTAATGGATGGGCGGAAATTGCAGGGAAGATTCCAGCTAAACATTAGGAGAAATGGCCTACTGCAGTGTTCTCCAACCTTGGGTCCCCAGATGTTTTTGGCCTACAACTCCCAGCATGCCCCAGCCAGCTACGCTGGCTGGGGCATGCTGGGAGTTGTAGGCCAAAAACATCTGGGGACCCAAGGTTGGAGAACACTGGCCTACTGGTAAGAGCTGCTTCGCAGCGGCACAGACTGCCTCGGCAGGTGGTGGGCTCTCCTTCGCTGGAGGTATTTAAGCAGAGGCTGGACAGTCTGTCTGTCAGGGATGCTGTAGTTAGCCTCAAACCACAGGAACGTAGGAAGCTGCCTTACGCTGAGCCAGACCCTGGGTCCATCTAGCCCAGAATTGTCAACACTGACCGGCAGCAGCGGCTCTCCAGGGTTTCAGGCAGGAGATTTTCCTGCCCTACCTGGAGATGCCGGGGATCGAACCAGGGACCTTCTACAGGCAAAACAGGTGCTCTACTACTGAGCAGGGGGTTGGACTAGATGGTCTCCAGTATCCCTTCTCACTCTGATTGACTATGAAGGAGCAGGGCTCATGGCTGGAGTCCCAAACATTCCCTGAGCCACAGCACTACTTTTTAAAAAAACATCAGGCCTTCCCCCACACCTTACTTGAGAGCATTCCGAGAATGCACCCCACCCCCCCAATGTTTTTTAAGGGTAGCTTACGATGGTTCTTCCGGACCACCATTTATAGCAGCTGCGCACGGGCTGACTTGCACTACTGCCCTGTCCTTCTCCAGTTCACACCGCGCGTGCACCCCCCCCCCGATCATTTCTTTCCCAAAACAGAGTTATGAGTCTTCCGTTGCCACAATGATCCAGATAGATCAATTAATACAGAGACCATAGTGCGGATGGATGGTGGTGGTGGGGAGTATTTTGCTCCTCCTTTCACCAAACATATTCTATTAACTTTCTAAATCGTTAGCTTTTTTCTTTCTTTTCTGGACTTGCATTTCTCTCAATGGCTTCCCGCCTCCCACAGGATTTCTGTGTTTGAATTCACATTCATATCTTTCATTTCTCCTTATTTAAGTTCCTATAATTCCTTTTTCGTGACTGTTAATAGCTACTATTCTAAGTTAGTCACCTTATCAATGATTTTCTCTCTGCCAGTGCCTTATTTTTTTCTCCTTAGCTATAAAATGTTTGTGTCCTCTACCTTTTGCAATTGTGCACCCACTCCAATCAGTATGATTTTTCCTTCTTAGCTATGTCCTGTTGCTGATCTAATATCTCTCTGTCCATTTCCCTCCAACTTTCAGCCTTAGAAATGTGTCTCTGTTTCAGGCCATTTCAGGTTGTAACCGCCCTTTCTGTCACAAAGTCTACTCTGGCTATGAACAGTTTCCCCGCAGTTCTTCACATGGACCCTTTTTATTCTTTGACTAAAGTTCCCTGCCAACGTTTTTCTATCAGCGCATGTCTCATGTTTCCTTCTGCTGTTTCCAACACTATCGGTTTCATTTAATTCCTCTCCATGTGCACACCACATTTTTCAAATAATGTTATCTATTCTCCTTTCTAAACCTCCAAAATCTTCAAGTAATATTATCAAGTGACAGGGTAATTTGCATGGGCTCTGTTTCCTGGGGGTGGCTGACTGGAAGGTGCATTCGGCTTGCTTTCCACTCAGCTCCGTTCCCCCATCTGCACTGAGGCCGAGTGGAAGGCAACCAGAGGTGCCTCCAGTCCAGACAGACAATGCCTCCCCCCCTCGAGCTACCAGTCAAAAGGCACTGGCAGCTATTCCATCTTTCCCTCCTTAATGGAAGGAAGAAAGACAGGAACAAGTGGTGGGGCAGGCATGTGACAGCAAGAAATGGAACACGACGCTTGGAAACCACCACCCCCATCAGATTTTGTCAATGGGGGAAGATGATTGCACAATAAAACCTCTTCTGGATGCGCCCCAAGTGAGCACTTTCCTCAGTCGCTCTTTCCTCTCCCCACTGCCACTTATTAAAGCTGCACAGAGCGTAACCCTGTCCTCACTGGCCACACACCCTCTCCTTACACCTGGGCACAGCCCTCACTTTCCATTATTTATCTTCAGGATCCTTCAACTGCCCATTGCAGCCCAATATTTCTCCTTTCGGGGGCGTTACTTCACACTGCAGGCCTTCCCTCTCCCACCCACAAAATACCAGTTGTTTTCTTCTAAACCTCCTGGGTCCCCCTACTTCTATCCAGAGTGAATCTCTCCTACAGCCACCCCGAGCGCAGTGTTGCACCAGTATGGGAGAGACCAACTTACTAAACAGGGGACGTGATTCTCCCTCCAGACCACCACTCAGGGGCTTTGTGTGCGAAAGGTCCCCAGTTCAATCCCTGCCACCTACAGTTAAAAGGATCAGGTAGCGGGTGAGGGGAAAGACCCTTCTCTGCCTGAGATGACCCCGGAGAGTTGCTGCCGGTCAGAGTAGGCAACATGGGGCTAGATGGACAAATACTCTGACCTGATATAAGGCAGCTTCCTATGGCACACTGGTTGATACAAGGTGATGCAACTCTTCCAAGCGACACAGAACTCTTCATTGGCACGAAGTTTGAAAGTTTGCACGCTCCACTAGCAACTTAAGCAAAAAGGAAGGTTTCCTAAACTCCCCCCTTTACAGCCCACCCCCAAAACATACTTCAGTCCCTGGATATGAAATTGCCTTCCATTGTCAGGTCATTGGCCTATTGTATGCTCTGAGGCTGTCCAAGTTCTCAGGCAGAGGTTTTTCCTAGGCCTGGCTGGTACCTGTCATGTCCTAGGGACTGAACCTAAGGCCTTGCGCAGGCAAAACATGTTCTCTACCACTGAGCTATGCTCTTTCCCCCAAAACTAAAGTAAGATTCCAGCACTCATGATTCTGAATAAAGGGCTGCTTTAAAAAGGAACATACCGTAGATAGGAAATTGCCTTATACTGAGTCCAGCTAGCTCAGTATTGCCTGCACTCACTGGCACAGCTCTCCAGGAGTCTTTCCCAGCTTGGAGATGCCAGGGATTTTCCCACAGAGGGATTTGTGCATGCAGTGGATGTGTTCTATGGCCCCTGCCCTCTGCACATCTGTCCTTCATTCTCTCTTCTGCCCCTCCTATCATTCAGTTCTTGACCTTTCCCTTAACCTTTCTTGATATAGTCTCTATATCTGTATAAAAGAGGCATGAAGAAATAGTCACCCAGTCACAGCGTACTATGCACACAGATGCCTTGGAAGAGACAGCTGTTAACACTGAAGGCAGCAGAACCAGGAATCAAAATGTCGTCAGACACAAGACGCCTCCTTAAGAACAGCCAGGTTCTGTGGCATTGGGGCACTGAATTTCGAGACACAACCATGGGAATACCAGCTCATTGCCTACTAGGAAAACTTTGCAAAGAGGATGCCTTCAACTTAAAGCCAAGAGCACAACATGTGCTGCAATGCACTAGTCCCGAGTGTCTTATTAGCAACTGAGGATGTAGTCTCATTAGAGACAGACTTGTCTGCTTGCAGAAAGAATCCAATGGATGCCAGGAATAGAAGTTAGGAACGGAGAACAGCATGATCCAAGAGAGAACTAACTTTCAACAAGTGTGTTAAAGACTACCGTATGTTGATTTCTCTTTCCAACACAAGGGTCCTCTGAATATATCAAACACAGTTTACAGACAGGAGCGGGAAAGGGATGGGTACCTGGTTGGCAAAAAAGTTGACACCGATGCCTACGAATATTAAACAACCTTTTCAGTTCAGTTCAAAAGTGGAATGTAAAAAATTAAACGCTGGCTCATTGCAATATTGATGCCCTCTTTGATAGACTGGATAACTTTTTCCCAGCCCCACCACTGCGGCATTCTTTTTAAAATTATTATTAATGCAAATGATAATTTCAAGAAATTTGGCTCTTCCAATTGGAAGGATCTGGTCAACACTCATCACGAGAATAGCTACACTTAGCGATGCACCATCAGGATCAGCTTGGGCTTGAATAGGGAGCTTAGTCTTCCATGCGCTACTGTCCTGGAAGGACCGTATGTGCTCCTTTCATCTTCAACTCTGCAGCCTCAGGAGAGTCATCACAATCAGACCAAGAGGTTCAACTCCCAGCTGATCCTGACACGAACTTATGGGTGCTACAAATGTCTTTTCAATAAGAGGTGCTCAGTGGCCTTGTTGGTGATGTAATTGGTGGCTTCCATTGCTTTCTAAAAGGTCACACTTTTAAGTTTCTTCTGAAAGTTCCTGTGGTGGCACCAATCCAGATGGCCACCAAATCCAAACAGCTATCAAGAAATAAGAATTCGGGGAAATTCCGTCCAGAGAAGATTGCCTCAAACTTCATGCAATATTTCATTATAATCCGCAAATAAAAACTCAAGATAATCCCCAGCCTTTTTTCTTCAATGAAAAGTCAAGATTCTGTAGATTCCATTGTAGAACCACAGATGGGGAGATTCCATCATAATGCTACATACCACAGCTCATTTTCTCTTGTGTGTAAATCTATACATTATTTAAAAAGCACAGTTGACACACCTCAGGATGTATAGCCCTATTACTCAACAAGCTCCACATAATTACAGCTGATGGAAGTTTAAAAATTAAACATGGTTCAGCCAAACACAGGGTGAAGAGCAGGCTCTGAGCGCATCAATGAGTTGCTGGTCTTACATGATGATCATTCAATGCTTATCAGTGCCTTGGGCAAGATGCTCTCAGTGGACCCTCCCCCCTTGAGTGGGCCCACCTCCTCACTATTATCACTGTGGCCCTCTGCCTTTGGGCCCAATCTGCATAACAGCCCAGAAGAAGAGCACAAGGCAAGTGGAGAATGCTGCCCCATCTACTCACTTTTGTCACTGCTTGTTGCATGCGCAGAGAAGGCAGGTGACCATGCAGAGGGTTGGATCCAGATGTATTCACATTTAGAGTAGGCCCACTGAATTCAGTGGGACTTGAGTTAGTCATGACTAATTTAAGTCCCACTGATTTCTATGGTCCACTCTAAGTATGATTAAGTCTGGATCCAACCCAAGAGGCAGAGGAGCAGGTGTGTAGGCCTGGGCAGATGCCCAGTGATGCCAACACCTGACACTAGTGCTGGTGATCAGAGTTGCCAACTAAATCCCCTGACATTATCCTCAAGAAGGTGGTAAGGATACTGGAGAAACCAGATCAGCAATTCTTTATCCCACTCCTATCATTTCCAGACTGACCACGGGACTAAGACTGCTTTAAACTGCATTTAGATGATCCATCAAGCCATGATTTGGAGGTCTGGGAACCCCTCCTCCTTCCACCCCATTCCTCCTTCCCTAACCTGCACCTTAACCAATTCCCTCCTGATTTGCTCAAACCACTGTTTGTTGGTTTGGATGTAATAGCCAGGGCCAGTGTCAAAGGTAGGCACGGTCAGACACCTGCTGAGGGCCCACACCCCAACAGGGGTCCACTGACAAGAGCCCCCTAGAATTGCTCCTCCTCTTCTTCATGCAACCTGCTTCTCCAACTGCCTCTTGCTCTGGCCCAGACAACGGTGGTGGTGAGTAGAGGAGCGGGAGATGCCATGGCCCGCTTGCTCACTGGCTCTCTGCCTGCCAAGCAAGCAAGTGCTAGCCATGATGAGAAAGCGGATGAGGAGCAAGAGCAGCTGGTGACAATGGCAATGAGAAGGTAGATTCACTGAGGGAGGGGGGCCATTGATGGACCCCAGAAACCTGGAGCTGGAACTGCTAATAGCAAACTATAGCTTGATCAAATCAGGAATTAAGCCCCGTGCACAAAGAGAGGAGGGAAAGTGCAAGCAAACACAAGGCTTGGTCCTGATCTTCCAAACCATGGTTTGGAGGATTGTCTGAATCTATGACACTAGTGGATGATCTTCATCTGATGAGAACAAGGGAAACATCTTTTCCGTTGGACCATATAGATCTCACAGCGATGGTTTCTGCAGTTGATCACATTATTGGACCACATTCAGGAATTGGCAGAGGTGGAGGGGGGGGGTGGTCCAGTGTTAAACTGGTTCCACTCTTTTTTCTCAGTGTAGCCAGAAATTTTGCTGGGGACTTTTTTTCACTGCCATCCTGAGATTTATCTTGAGTTGTGCTGCAGCGTTCAAATTTATCCTCTCTTACTGTTTAACATCTAAAGCTGCTGGGAGAGATTGGTCAAAGACTAGGAGTGAGGCATTGTCAATACATTGATGATGACACCCAATTCTGTTTTCCCATTTAGATCTGTATCGGAAGTAGCGGCCGCTTCTCTTAACAAACGAGTCTGGTAGCAGTGGCGGAATGGATGAAGGTGAACAATCAGAGGCTGAATGCAGACAAGACAAGCAGTGATGCGCTACTGCAGCCTCGGTGCCCTCCAGATGTTCGGATTACAACTCACATCATCCCTGACCATTGGCCATTCTGTCTGGGGGCGATGGGAGCTGTGGTCCAAAACATCTGAAGGCCACCAGGTTGGGGAAGGCTGCTCTGTTGGTACACCCAAGCCCTCTGGATCAGACCAGCCAGTTGTGTACCCATGAAGCTTGGCCCCCATTGAGGGATCAAGTCCAGAGTGTAAGCGTGATCAAGACTTTGACCTGCGTTTTGGATAGCGGCTGCTGCTAAAGAGCTGTTTTACCAAGTTCATCGAGTCTGATGGCTGGGCCCCCTTTCTGAAGAGAGGGGATCTGGCAACTATTATCTTGCAACTTTCATTTCACTGCTGTAACGCAGTCCGTGGAAGGCTGCTCTTGAAAAGCGCTCGGAGTGGCACTCAGTACAGAATAAGGCCTCCCACACTTATGAGAGCCAAGTTTCTTATGACTGAAAAGTAAAAGAGAGAGGGGCCCGCAAATAGCAAGAAAACCACAAAGTCAATGGAACCTGTAACAAGTGAGAGTATTACTACTATTAGACAGTAACAATATATTACAAAGTATGAACATAATATATTGTACTCTTATATTCTAATAGTATTAACGTTCTCTTCTCTCACTAACTATGGGGTTCAACCAACTTTCTTATGGACATCAAACCTTCAACCAAAGCTGATCTCCGATATCAATTTCTATATATGTATTGTACACCGCCCTGAAATTTTAAACAGAATGAAGGGCGGTTTAAAAGTGCTTTGAATAAAATAAATGTTTTGCCGCCCACCCACAGCTTCTTTTCCCTGGATATCAATGGAACACCTTGGCAGACTGTGCGAAATAAGAGGATGGTGTCTTCTTTCCCCACAGTACTAAATTCCCACAAATACACCCCAGTGGTTGTGTGCTTTGGTACTAAAAATTGGGAGGGATGGACAGATGTTGAGTGATCACACCCACAGAGTCCATTTCCTGGAACACATGACACTTATTTGTTTAAGTTCACATCCTAGCTCCTCACACCACACCACCCTCCAAAACCCCCGCAAGGTGAGGACAAGACATCAGAAATGAATAGGAAGCCAAGGAAACCAACTGGAAGTTAGATGCTAAAACCTGAGCTGTCCAGGATCTCCATCTTCTCAATTCTTCCTTTCCTGCTATGCCCTTGATCTCCTGCCCCCCCCCACACACACACACAGCTGGGGGGGTGGTTTACCAATTTTCCTCACTGCCTTCCAATTCTCCCTTCCATGTTCCTTATTTTGGTTCCATCTCTTATCGCAGTTTCCATCTGTTAACCCCCAAATTCCAGGCAGTTTCCCCAAACCCTCCAACTGATCCCACCCAACCCCACCAGCAGCCTCCACCAATGGCCCAACTGAGCTTGGATCAACCTGTCAAATGCACCCACCGTTTATTGCCATCAGCGGCACCCTTAATGTCTTAATGATCTACTACTGACATTCCATTTTACCTGTGGTCAGCTCACCCATCCCTACAGTCATCACCTTCGTCACCTGTGCCCAAAATCACAACTTTTCACCATGGTCACCTACACGCTGAGGATGTTGCTTGCTGCTTCTTTACAACCTGACCCTCTTTAGCCCATCCACCCCCCATAAATCTCAGACAAGCCTCCATCATTTCCCATGGCTCCTCCAGCCCCACTCCCCATACCAGCTACCTTGATCCCTTCCAAGATCCAATTATGCTCCTTCTTGGTCAGTCCCACTTGTATTTCATCCCCACAAGCTTCATCTTTTGTTCCAGCGTAACCCCCTCAATTCACAATTACTTCACCCCTAACGGCTGCACCTCTAATTACACAGTACTCCAATTCGCCTAGGAACCTCAAAGTCCACACTGCACCCTTTTGCCTCCCACCAAACACTCCAGTTGTGCCCCCTCCAAAGTCCCAATTGTCTCATTGCCATCCTCTGCACCCGTAAGTGTTTGATAGCCCTATTCATACCCCCCAAATTCCTGGCTACATCCTCTCCGTTGGAGGCATTCCTACGCCTTTGCTACCCCCCTCCCAAAATCCTAGCTGTGCTCTCCTCTCAAAAGACACATCATCCCTGCACCCCAAAGTCATTGCAGATTCAAACTGCATCCCCCCAAAAAAACTTCTAGCTCTTTCATGCTCATCACCTGAATCCCCAAACTCCTTGTGACCTCCTCCGCATAAAAGTTCCAGCTATGTTTTATGTTCCCCCATAAAACACACACTTCTTCCACCTATCTCTGGACCCCTAAATCTTTCTGGAAACCTCCCAACAAAAACTCCAGCTACTTTGTGGCAAATCAGATGCCCCCCTAAGTCATTGCTGCCCCCAGAAAAGTCTCCCCAACCCCACAGAAGCCACAGCCGTCCCACCTGTCCCTGCACCCCAACATTTTTGCAGAACCCACCAATTTGCTTCATGCCAATCACTTGATTCCCTTGTCCTGCCCCCCCTTGAAAAAGTCTCAACCACACTACTCCCAGCCCCCATAAAACACACGTGCCCCAGCTGTCTCAGCACCCCTAAATCTTTGCAGACCCCCCCAGCTGTTTCATGAGCATTAGCTGTACCTCTAAGTCACTGCTGTCCACCCTAAAATCTCCCCAGTCCTACAGAACCCACAGAATTCACCTCTGCACCCCCTAAGTGTTCACTGAGCCCCCCAAAGCTCAAGCTGCTTTGTAGACCTCAGCTGCACCCCTAAGCCACTGCTGCCCTCAGAAAAATCTCCTCAACCCCACGAGAGCCCCACAGCTCTCACATTTCCACCCCTGCACCCCATCCTCATTGAACCCCCCCCCAAAAAAACTCCAGCCCTCAATGCCCATCAGCCACACCTCTAAATCTTACTGACCCCCAGAAAAGTCCCAACTGCACCCCCCAGCTCCCCCAGAAAGTCGCAAGTGTTCATCCTTGTCCCCCTTGCACCCCTTTAGCCCTTGCTGAACCCCCAAGTCGCCCCCCAAAGAATAAACTCCACCTGCTTCATGCACATCTTCACCTGCCTTCCTGCAACTCCCATCTGGGGGGGTCCCCAAAAGCCCCCACTGCCCCCCACTTCCTCCTCCCCATGAAGCCCCCCCGAAACATTGGCAAGCCCCACCCCTCCCCCACCCCACCAGGCTGCCCCCTCCGCCTCCGTGGGGAGAGGACGGAGGAGAGACCCGACTTTCCGTCCCCCCCCCTCCCCTGACACTCACACACACACTCACCTCCGCCATAGCCGAGAGTGCGAACGGCCGGGGGGGGGGAGGAGAGCCCCGGATGTGGAGCCGCCCGCTGATTGGCTGTCCGCACGGGAGATGAAACGGGGAGGGGGAGGAGGCAAGAGGGGGAGGCGAGGCGGAGCGGAGGGGGTAAATGGGGGGAGGCGAGAGGGTAGATGGGAGAGATGAGGGGGAGAGAACGAGAGGCAGGTGGGGAGCGCGGAGGCAGAAGGCTGGGAGGAGGGCAGAGAAGTGGCCATGTGAGAGGAAGGTGGGGAGCGCGGAGGGAAAATGGGGGGGGGGACAGAAGTGGAACTGGGAGAGAAATGTGGGGTGAGCTGAGGTAAGACGATGTGTGGGGAGAGAAGTGAAAGTGTGCGGGGAGCTGAGGTAAAATGTTGTGTGTGGGGGGGAGTGAAGTGGCCATGTGAGAGGAACGTGGGGCAGGTGGGGAGTGCTGAGGCAAAATGGGGGGGGGGCAGAAGTGGAACTGTGAGAGAAATGTGGGGTGAGCGGAAGTAAAATCTTGTGGAGGGGAGAGAGAAGTGGCCATGTGAGAGAAATGTGGGGCTGGTGGGGAGCGCTGAGGGAAAATGTGGGGGGGGGGCAGAAGTGGACCTGTGAGAGTTATGTGGGGTGAGCTGAGGTAAAATGTGGGGGGACAGAAGTAGAAATGTGGGGCAGGTGGGAAGTGCTGAATGCAGGGGGATGAGAAGGGCAGCAGGATAAAATGGGGGAAATGTGGGGCAGGGTGAAAGAGCTGAGGTAAAATGGGGGAGATGAGAGCGGTGGAAATGTGAGGCAGGTTAGGGTTAGTCAAGGGAGAAATGTGGAGCAATGTGTGGAGAATTAAGGAGGAGAGCTGTGGGTTCTACCATACAAGTTAGGGAAGGGTAAAAAAGGAAGAGAGCTGGAGAACCAAGGGGAGAGAGACAGGGGCAAATGTGGAGGCAGAGGAGATAAAATGTGTTGCAGGGAGATGAGAGAGGTGGGGGTCTGGGGAAGGGTCAGAGGGAGGAAAGGTAGGGAATTAAGGGGAGGGAGATGGGGAAGGTGCAGCGAGTTATGGGGAAATGTGGGGTGGTGGGGAGAGAGACAGGAGGCGCTATGACAGGTGCGTGAAACTGGGTGGAGTGGACAAGAGGGGAGAGTTGAGGTACGAATATATGTGGGGATCCTAAGCATGTGGTAGAAGGGTAAAAGTAATGTAATGTTACATGACCTAGTGTAAAGCATTAATGGTTAGGACGGATGAGATCTAAAAACAAGATTTGAAGCAAAATGGGGACCAGTAGGAAGAGATGGTTCTAAGAGGCAAAGTGAAAAGAGGAGTAATGTAAGGGAATTAAGTGGTAGAGCGGAGAGTTGAGGTAAAATGGGGAAAGGTGAGAGAATTGGAGTTGGTCTAGAGAAGGGTAAAAGGAGAACAAATGTGGAATTGAAGATTAGGGACATGAGGGGAGAGTTAAGGTAGTGTAGGGTAGTGGGAGTCTGAGAGGCAGGTGGGTCAAAGAGTAGGATTGGGCAAAAGAGGAGAGTTGGAGTAAAGTGTGGGGAGAAAGGATGGTAGAGGGGTGTAATGCAATTGGGGAAGAGTTACAATGTGGGGAAATATTTAAAATACTTATATGGCCCTGAGGTGGTCAAGGTGGGCGGGATGGATGGGGACAAGGAAGGATTGCAGTTAAAGTGTAGGGCATGAGGAGTGAAGAGGCAGTTGCGGGGAAGAGTAAAATAAGGGAGAGATATTCGAACTAAAGGAAGAAAGAGATGGGGGGTGGCAAGGTTGATGTAAAATTTATTACAGTATTTCATTTATATGCAGCCTTTCTTCCATCCATGGTGTTCCCAGGCAGCCTCTGCCAGGCCCAGATCCGTTTAGGGTTACTTCAGGAGTTTTCAGTTCAGGCTATGCCCTGGGACATTGTGCTGGAGGAGAAAGGGATGAGGTGAAAAACTAGGGATCTAAAAGGTGAAGGTGAAGCAACAGGTAAGAGATGGAGCAAAACATGAGGAACTAGGGGTAATAAAGATGAGAGGCTATGAAGGGGACAGCTGAGGCAATATTTTATTTATTTGTTCTTCCCTTGCCAACACAACAACCTCCTTTCAAGTCCCTGAATTAGCCAAGTCCAGAAGGGTAAGCTGTAATGGGCATAGGGATGAATCGCCCCATAACTTCCTTTGGGCTTGGTCTAAAGCAGGGATAAGCAAAGACTTTAAGCTTAGTCTACTTTGTTTTTTGCTAGAGCCCCAAGGTGCAAAATAGTGACTCAAGAAGGCTGACATAGAATTGCAAAACAATGTGCCCCTGAATGCATGCTCAGCCCAGGAATTTATTTTCAGTACCAGAACTGAAGCTTGCACACAAATCCTTTCACACACAAATCTATTTTTCCCCTCAAGGGTTTTTTTTAAATGTCAACACCATAATTTGGGAGGGGAGAAAAGGCGTTTTAGTGTTGCTATTGTTAAACCATTGGGAGTTGGAAACACTTGCCGATCTACTACAAACCACCCAGAGATGCACCTGTAATCTACCTTTCTGCCCGCCCCAGCATCCAGATAGGCAGTGCTAGTTTTATAAGACAAAATGAAGTTCAGAGGTGCTAGAAGTCATACCTTCTGACAGATGCCCTGCCCTCTAATCAAAGACATATGAGAGCTGATGTGATATGTGAGAGCTGATGTGATATGTGAGTGAGATGATGGTAGTCACATGCTCAGATGCACTTCATATTTGCATCCTGTCTAGAAGAGTAGAAACAAAATGTCCCAACGTTGTGATCAACACCAGGACCCACCATTCAGGAAAGATATTGACAACTTGGAAACATTCAGGGTTGGTTCCACACATGGACATAAAATCCAGTGACTTTCATGTGTAAATGTGAACCATCACATATCAAATGCTACAGGCAGAACTTTCATATCACCTCATAACAGGTGATATGAAATGCTTTGCAATGGAATCAGTTCACATATTCAGCTGCTAGTTGGCATGATGCATTTGTGTGCCAGCTCTTAGAAGAGTGATAAAGGTGGCAAAACAGCTTGAAAGTAAGCCATTGTAAGGGGAGTTCCTGAAATAATTGATACATTTAGCCAGGATATATTTAGAGAAAAGAGGATTAAAGGGAGATATGCTAACAGACTTTTCAAACATTTAAAAATATCTCTTATAGCAGAGGGAGAAAATGATTTGCTGTATTCACTTTGGATAGGATACGAAGCAATGGTTGTCCCATTGTTTTTTATCCTATCCAAAGTGAATATAGCAAATATAGGGAGGTTGGCTTTGGTTATTCTAATTCAGTATGAGGGATTTAGGTTCCCAAAATCCAGTGGCTGCTTTTGAAACAGATTCTCAGCCCAACTTAGGTTTTTCTTAGTTGCTTCTCTTTTTATACTGTAATAGCTTTCTGCCAATATATACCTTGCTGAAGGATTCAATATGTTCCTATTGCATAGAGATAAACCCATAGGAATGGCTGTGTGTATTTTACATGTATAAGGAGACTAGGTAGGGAACCACACAGAAAGCCAGAATCTGACGTTCCTAGGCAAAGACCGATGTCTTATATAACCAGGCCCCAAGAATACTATGTACAGTTCTGGTTACCACACCTTAGAAAGGATATTGTAGAGCTGGAAAAGGTGCAGAAAGGGGCAACCAAAATTATCAAGGGACTGGAGCAACTCCCTTATGAGGAAAGGCTACAACATTTGGGGCTTTTTAGCTTAGAAACAAGGCGAGTGGGGAAAATTATAGGGGTATATAAAGTGTTACATTGTGAGCATATTCATGCTAGGCCCTTGACCAGAGAGCAGCCATGTTAGGCTTCTGAGAGTATTTCCTGTGTTTCTGTCTTGCTTGCCTGCTCCCTCGGTACAGCCCTCCCTCGTGGGCACGAGAGATGGGCCAAAGGATGCAAGCTTTAATTGGTTCTTGGCATGTGAAGCGAGCTGCGCTTATCTGTGTTTGGGCCTACTATGCTGGGAACTAACACCAGGTGCACCAGCCCCAGTGGTCGGCTATGATGAGAAGTGAGAACTCACCCTGCTAATATTGTTGTGCTTAACTGTCAGCTTCAAGGCCTAGTAGCTATGATGTATAGCTTAGCTAAAGTGTAAACACTAGAAATGTATAAGCAGCTCCTGCTTCCTTTGTTCAGTGTTCAGACGCTGTGTGCGCGTGTCTGTTCCCAGTCCTCATTGAGCATGCCTGTTGCTGCTCAGTGAGGCTGTCTGTTGAGTAGTCTTTGTGTCTAGGGGTTCGGACCCTTGAGCACTGCCTGTGAGCCACGCTGATCCGTTCCCGGCTTGTTTTGGGTATGCATGATCTAAAGTTACTCAATAAAGCTGTCTCTTGTGAACAATCTCAGAGCTGACTCCTTGTTTCCTTGGGATCCAAACGAACAGCCCTGACAAGCCCCTGGTTCTCCAGGTGTCAGATGAAACATACATGGGATGGGGAAAATCAATAGGGAGAAGTTTTCACCCTCATAATACTAGAACCCAGGGTCATCCCTGAAGTGGAATGGTGGGAGATTAAGGATACATTTAAGGAAGTACTTCTTCACACTATGGTTAAACTATGGAATTTGCTCCTACAAGCTGTAGTTATAGACACTAGATGGAAAACCTGGGGGCCTATGGTGGAAACAAGATGCCCCTATCGATCTCACACCTGGTGTTGGGAGGAGAGTGGGGCAACTCTCCTGTGGTGAGGCATATTGGGAAGAGCAGTAGCACAGTGGTACAACACAGGCTTTGCATGCAGAAGGTCCCAGATTCAAACCCCAGCATCTTCAGGTAGGGCTGGAAAAACTGCCTGAAACCCTGCTGCAGTGTTGACAGTACTGGGCTAGATAAACCAGTGGTCTGACTCTGTCTTGCCCCTGTTGGAGGAATCCTCTGAGGAGTAGCTAGAGTTCCCAGAGATGGCCAAAGCCAAGGAGCCACCAATGTCAGGAGACCTGGGGGAGCCTGGGCACTTGGGATCACTGCTAGTCCATCCTTGCAGGAGGAGGGGAGTTCCACCTCTGAGGTGGAGGCTGGATAACAACCTAGCCCCCGAGAGCATGGTTGCCTCAAGAGGCAGGCCAATAGGACTCTTTTGAGGAGAAGTGCTCGATTTCAAAGGAGGCCTCCTCAAAGGGAAAGGACTCCTTGGGAGCAAGGCCCTCCCAAGTAGGACTTTTGCCAGAGGGCCTGTAATGCACTGCAGCTGTGCCCTGGGTGGAGCTCTGGAAGCTCTGGCTATATAAGCCAATTTCAGCCTACCACTGCTGGAACAACATTGTTCTACTGCAGTGTTGTGTATACTTGATCTTGCTTTGTGATTAAACTGCCGTGCTACTGCCCTTGAACCTGCTTGACTCTTCTTCCTGGACTGCGTATTGTATCTGATTGCTTATCTGTGTTTTGACCTTGGCTGCGCCTCAGACCACTCCTGGAAACCACCTACTTGTGTGGTATTACTGTGCTTGACCATTTGCTTGCTTTCTTGACTTGCCTTTTGTATTTCCTCATAATTTGCCCTAACACTGACTGATTCAGTGATAGCAGGACAGACTCAGTATAAGGCAGCTTCCTATATTAGTTCAGAGCAAAGTTAATCTATTCTTGCTCCCTGCAAAGCAAAGGGACATAGAGTTGTGATAAAACCTATTCCCTCCACCCATAATTGCAGTGGGCCCAAAGCTTCACATAACTGAGCAGGAGACCAACTAAGTATTCCAAAGTGATGACACATCATGCCTAGTTTGCAGATCTGAGGGGTACAAGAGCCTTTAATCAATTTCCCAATTTGGCCAAAGCCAAGGAAGAGCAATATCTACATAACTCAAGCCACTTTGCCTCTTACTCTCACAGGACGGCTGATTTCGAGAATGCGAGGACTAGGAACATATTGGAGAGCCGCCTTGGAAACTTTGCATGGATTGTGGTCATCAAAGGTGTAAATCCGGGGTTTGGAGAGTTCTTCAAACTTTGCAACTCCAACAATAGGACCACGAATTAATTTTCTAGGTGACTCTGGAAGAGCAAACCAAAAGACAAGCAAACGTTGCTTTGGGGTTAAATTCAGCATAAGCAACCCCTTCCTAAAAGGAAGCAAAGATAAAATCTAGAGCAGTGATGGCGAACCTATGGCACGGGTGCCACAGCTGGCACGCAGGGACCTCTCTGTGGGCACTCGAGCCATTGGTCATCAGATCGCAAAAAGACCGTCCCCTTCTGCAAAACACGAATGATCTTGTTCCTTCTCACAGTGTGGAACAGAATGATTTTATTCTAGAATTCCTGTTACAGAATTCTTTTCTACATTGTTATCACATTTAAAAGATTTTGAAGAATGATGTACACAGCATGGCTTGGATGTAAAGCCCTAACAGTTGACCTGAGTGCTGCATGTGTTGCTCTCAAACTAATGGAGTATGAGCCAAGGTTTGACAAATTATCAGCATGCATGCAATAGCAAAAATCACATTAATTGTGCAAAAGCATGCCCAATGCAAACTTTTACCTAATGCAGTGTTTGCAGTCCAAGACATAAGGTGTTTAAAATGTGTTAAGCACGTTTAGTTTTCTTGTTTATCTTGCTCATCCTAGTACAGGTTGACTTTTACTTTTACTAATCCGACACCTGTAGAAGCAGGGAAAGGACCCGGGGTAAAGCTTGGCCCATACAACTTCAGTCTGGCATATAATCATATTACAAGTTGAGAATCCCTTATCCAAAAATACATGTGCCTAATTATTTAAAAAGTTTGTATAAATTTGTGAAGGACCAGCACCCGGGTCCTATGCGTGAGTTCGGCGCTTAACGGGTTAACCGGCACTGAGTTACAGCCCATACAAGCAGGTGAAACCGACTAGGAGGTTTGCGTACACAAGAGGAAACTAGAGCCCTTTAAATGACCAAATAAGGCTTTATTTGGAGCGGAACTAACAGCTTTCTAGGAATACTATAATGTCAACACAACCTGAGGTGACCTCTACGTTTATCAATGAAACAGGCTCCCAGGCTAGCGCATTGGGATTAGTCAGTTACCTTAGACTAAAGACTTTATGCTAGTCAATTTCAGCCTGGCTCCGGGTCGGTCGATCCGGGGATGAGAACAGCTTACTCCAGTCGCCGCTTGGAGGATGAACCTTGTTCCAAAGCACCCTGTGTTCCCAACAACCTCTCACAGGAAGGGAAAGGGGTTTTCTACCCGAGTTTCCCGTTCTCCCCACCCTCCAGGTCAGGTGGGGGCTTATGCCTGCCCCTTCGTATCAGGTGGGCTTATTCCTGCCCGGGAAGAAGGTGACGTACTGGGTACTTTACAGCTCTTTGAGACTGCCCTGATAGTTTGATGGTCTTGATGGTCCTTTCTTGGGTTTTGTGGAATTCAACCGAGACTCTCCATTGTTGGGGATGCCGGTCTGTCTGGCTGCTTCCCTGTAACTTAATCCCCCCTCCTCGCCCCCCTCCCCTGGACGGAGACTGTGTGTGTGTGTGTGTGTGTGTGTGTGCGCGTGCATGCATGCATACTCATGTCAGGCTTTCTCCACAAAATTCCCTTCAGGCTATGTGTACAATGTAGTACTATAATAATTTTTTGAGTTGTTTTTTTTTCCCCAACAAAAAACTGTTTGTATCATTGACAGCTCTGTTATTGTGTTTTTCTTTTAAGACAAAAGATGTTAATTAGTTTGGACAACTGTATGAGTTGTTTTTCTAAAACGAAAACCTTGGTATTCAGGTTTAATTGCAGTGTTGGCACGTTGAAATAAATAAGTTGGTTTTGTGTTGCAGTTTGGGCACTCGGGCTCAAAAAGGTTCGCCATCACTGATCTAGAGTGATGCAAAATTGATTCAAACTGTCAAGCTTTCAGGAGTATTCAGCTGTCCCATAGAATTGACATTATAGGATATGACTTGTCTCTGGTTAGTCTCACTTCAGGATACCTCAGATGTTGAAGGGAAGAGTCCCTGGATAGGACCGAGGGTTTACTCTTCACTCCCCAGTGGTTCAGCAGGAAAATAGCAACTCATATCAACCCATTCCTGCTGATAGTATCCTCATCCCATTTGGCTGTATAGAAGGAAAGTACAGAGGTCATTTCCTGCATATCTGCTCTTGTCTGGGTACCAGGACCAGGAAGAAGTGAGGGCACCTTGGAATAATTTTTTTTTAAGTACTTCTGTTTAAACTATAATAATAGTTAACCTTTATAAGCTGCTTTTCAGCCATAAAACCTCTGAGTGGTTTGCATACAGTTAAAATACTAGATGAAACAATAAAATCAGAATTCAACAAGCCACAGTACAATAACCAGTTTACAGAGCGAGGTAGAAAGTGGGACCTGCAACAAAATCCTGCAGTATGATGCCATCCATGCTATCTTCCAGGATACTCCATTCCACTCCTCCAGCCTGCTCTGGTTTTCTGTCCCACCCCCTCAACAGTAGGTCAGCATTCCATGCCCATTGAGCATGCTCAGTCCTCTGGGGCTTCCTTTTGCTTTCTAAAGATTTTTTGTACTTCAGTGAACTTTGGCATTCCCCCATACCTGCTGATACCTCCCTCTTGGTGCATAGGTAGTGTTGTTTTGGCTACATAAGGATCCATACTTGGAGTATGAGTTTGCTATTAGTATATAGCAGGAGTAGGCAAACTTTTTGGGTTGTGGGCACATTTGCCAATTTGAGAAACTGACCTGGGCACCACCACAAAAAGACTGCCATGGGAGATGTGGCAAAGGACTGCCCAAAAGACTGATGGCACGGCAGAGGTGGAGTCTTGAGCCCCAACTCACTAAACAACCCCTTTGAACCCAGAGTTTTCAGCACCAACAGAAACCTATTTCACAGCAATCTCAGTTGCCAGTAAGAAAATGTGTTTTTTTTAAAAAAATTAAGTGGTAAGGTAGGATATCTTGGAGGGCACCAAGAAAGCAGTCTGGGGAAGCATTGGTGCCCATGGGTGCCATGTTGCCTACCCACATTATATAAGATTAAATGCCTGACAGAAGAAAACAGAAAGGGAGGGAGCTAGACACACCTCTCAAGAGGGAATTCCATAGCCTAGTTGGTGCTGCAAGAAAAGGCTCTTGTGTACTCATCAGCCTAACCTTAGATAAAGGCAGTATGTTGCACAGATCCCACTCTGAAGATCATCAGAGTGGGCAGTCTCATATGGGAGCAAGTGGTCCTGCAGGTAGTGTATATTTCAAGTGTACAAACACTTTGCATACTCACTAGTCCTTATACCAGCCCTGCAAGAAATGTCAGTATTATGCTGCAGTTATTGGGGCCGAGGCTGAGACAGCAGCTCGTCTAAGGTCATCATGAGTTAACAGTGGAGAAAATTGGAACTAAGCACTTTCAAAATTTGGCTGGAGGTTATAATTTTAAAGAGAGTTGAAAGTATGTTAGAGCTATTGCTTCCCATGGTTCTATACGTTCATTTCTTTTGACTGACTTTGTCACAGATCAAACAGGTTTTGCAGGTATTTAAAGCATAATGAAAACCTGAGAATGGAAAGTTGTGGGGTGAATCATGAATGTACACCCTATGGGCAATGGTGCCTCTCACATAACACCTTTAACCATAAAAGAGAAATACTATCCTCTGTCTCTCTGTAAGCAAGTTTTTTCAAGTATTTGTAGTGCTTCAAATATATGTTTGTCCTGATAGAACAGTAGGACAAAACAAATGCATATGTGCACCATAGGCAATTATGGCTCTACCAGAACACCTTCAGTTCTCTTAAAAACTATTGTCTACCTCCAACCTCTAAACATTTGGCAGTGAAGTGGATACAGTTGTTGAGAGGACAAGGTAGATGCCACTCTTCTTCTTAGCTTGGATGTGAAGCTGCTAGTTTAATCCTCGCTGAAGAAACAACAGTACAGAGGTATGCATTACTATTGAAATTAATGTGGGAGGAAGCTCCTATGGCTACCTGGAAAGTTAGATGTGAGCGCACATCTGAAATGGTGCCCTCTCTTGAGCAGAAGAAAATGTATTTCAAGGAGCACCTGATTACTTTGAACGAGTTTAAATCTCCAGGGCCTGATGAACTGCATCCTAGAGTAATAAAGGAACTGGCAGAAGAACTCTCAGAACCACTGTCTATTATCTTTGAGAAATCATGGAGGACAGGTGAAGTGCCAGATGACTGGAGGAGGGCAAATGTTGTTCCCATCTTCAAAAAGGGCAAGAAGGAGGAACCTGGGAACTATAGGCCAGTCAGTCTGACATCAATCCCGGGGGAAATTTTGGAGCAGATTATAAAGAAGTCAGTCTGCAAGCACCTTGAAAACAATGCAGTGATTACTAGAAGCCAGCATGGATTTGTCAAGAACAAATCCTGCCAGACTAATCTGATCTCATTTTTTGATCGGGTAACCTCCCTTGTGGACTGTGGGAATGCTGTGGACATCATATATCTGGACTTCAGCAAAGCTTTTGACAAAGTGCCTCATGATATCCTGATTAGCAAGCTAGCTAAAAGTGGGCTAGATGGAACAACTATCAGGTGGATCCACAATTGGCTACAGAATTGGACTCAAAGAGTGCTTATCAATGGTTCCTTCTCAAACTGGGGAGAGGTAACGAGCGGGGTACCACAGGGCTCGGTCCTGGGCCCAGTGCTCTTCAACATTTTTATTAATGCAAACAAATGCATATGTGCACCATAGGCAATTATGGCTCTACCAGAACACCTTCAGTTCTCTTAAAAACTATTGTCTATCTCCAACCTCTAAACATTTGGCAGTGAAGTGGATACAGTTGTTCAGAGGACAAGGTAGATGCCACTCTTCTTCTTAGCTTGGATGTGAAGCTGCTAGAACCTCCTCATCCAAGTCATTTTTATTAATGACTTGGATGAGGAGGTTCAGGGAATGCTTATCAAATTTGCAGATAACACAAAGTTGGGTGGAACAGCTAATACTCTGGAAGACAGAAACAAAATTCAAAGTGATCTCGATAGGCTGAAACGCTGGGCCGAAAACAACAGAATGAAATTTAATAGGGATAAATGCCAAGTGCTGCACCTAGGGAAAGGAAACCAAATGCACAGTTACAGAATGTGGGACACTTGGCTCAACAATACTACGAGTGAGAAGGATCTTGGAATTGTGGTAGATCACAAACTGAATATGAGCCAGCAATGTGATGTGGCTGCAAAGAAGGCAAATGCTATTTTGGGCTGCATTAATAGAAGTATAGCTTCCAAATCGCGTGAAGTGATAATTCCCCTTTACTCAGCACTGGTTAGGCCCCATCTTGAGTACTGCGTCCAGTTCTGGGCACCACACTTTAAGAAGGATGTAGACAAACTGGAGAGGGTTCAGAGGAGGGCAACAAGGATGATAAAGAGACTGGAAACAAGGCCCTATGAGGAGAGACTGAAAGAACTGGCATGTTTAGCCTTCAGAAGAGGAGACTGAGGGGAGATATGATCGCACTTTTCCAGTACTTGAAGGGATGTCACACAGAGGAGGGCCAGGATCTCTTCTCGATCATCCCAGTTTGCAGGACACGGAATAATGGGCTCAAGTTACAGGAACCTAGATTCCACCTAAACATCAGGAAAAATTTCCTGACTGTCAGAGCAATAAGACAATGGAATCAACTACCTAGGGAGCTGGTGGGCTCTCCCAATCTGGAGGCATTCAAGGTGCAGCTGGACAGCCATCTGTCAGGGATGCTTTGACCTGGATTCCTGCATTGAGCAGGGGGTTGGATTCGATGGCCTTGTAGGCCCCTTTCAACTCTACTTTTCTATGATTCTAAGTTGGCATCTGTGATTCGATTGTTGGCAGCCTTTCTCTTGGGGGCATGGACAGCCATTCCCACATCATTTGGTTGTGGGAAGGGAATCTTGGAAACCAGTGGGAGTCATGCACATAGGCACCTGTGTTTGTACAGCTCTATTCCCATGTTTCTCATCTTCTAAAAATTGGAAGGAGATTTATTATTTAGTGAGCAGTGTTGCACAGTACCCCCAACCCCATATGTACTAAAAAGCTCCCCAGAGGAGCTACAGCTAGGCTATTGTGAAGAGCAAGCTTATATCATCGTTAATGAGAAGCACAGAAACAGATTACTTACTCTTTGAAGTTGATGGCACTATTCTTGGTTTGGCTAGAGCAATTGTCCGTTGTGTGGGAATAGCAGTCAGTGCTCCTTTACTCACCTAAAGACAAGAGACAAAGCTGATCTGTTCTACAAATGATCTTGGGTGTCCACATCACCACTTCCACAACAACCAGAAATGAATACAATCAAAGAATTTAAGGTGGTACAGAAATGCAACCAGCCACAATTTCATAAGAAGAGCTCTGCTGGATTGGACCAAAAGCCTATCTAGTCCGACCAACATCCTGTTTCCAACAGTGGCCAACCAGATAGCTCTGGAAAGCCCACAAGCAGGGTGTGAGAGCATTAGCGTTCTCCCACTGGTGTTCAGAAGCATACTGCCTTTGATACTAGAGCCATTGATAGCCTTATCCTCTATGAATTTGTCTAATCCCTTTTTAAAGCTGGTGGTCAAGTTGGTGGTCATCATTGCATCTTGTGGCAGTGAATGCCATAGTTTAACCATGCACTGTGTGAAGAAGTACTTCCTTTTATTTGTCCTGAATCTCCCACTATTCTGCTTCATTAGATGGCCCTGCTGGGTTCTAGTATTATGAGAGAGGGAGAAAAACTTATGTCCACTTTCCCTACACCATTCATAATTTTATACATCTCTATCATTTTTCTGCAGTCATTCCACTTTTCTGCAATTTTTCTTTATCTAGCATACCTTTCATTCCATCAGGCTGTAGAGAAGTGGGACTATTTTATTGCCTCTGCTGAGAGGCCAGCTGCCTTTGGCTCTCCCCAACTGTCATCCAGTCGGCAGCAATTTCATCAGGCTACCTGAACTGTTTCTATTCTTACTAGTTTGATAAGAAATGTAACTTTAAGAACTTGTGCCTAAACTTGATTTTTGCCTCCTCCCTCCCCATCCCTTTTTCCTTGTGTGTCATGTCTTTTAGATTGCACATCTGAGGACAGGGAGTGTCTTACTACTTGTATTTATAAACTACTCTGGGAGCTTTTTGGCTAAAGAGCAGGGTAAAAATGTTATAAATAAACTCCCACTGTCTTCCAATAGATCAACCACCTCCTTAACTGGTTTCCTGCTTCTGATGTATTTAAAGAATGATTTTCATGATATGTACCTCAAGGGTTTTTTTTTGGGGGGGGTATCCTTTATTGTCTGCTTGAATTTTTTGTACGTGCAAGTCCTTTTTGTTTTCCTCATTTGGGCAAGACGTCCTGTGGAATGGCTCAACAAATGGACTTTGACAATCCTTGGGATCTGACTGGTTGGTTGTCACACTTGAGATCAGGAACTACAGGAAATTATTGTTAAACCAGTTTAATCGTACAATCCTATTCATGTCTACTCAAAAGTAAGACCCACTGAGTTTGATAGGGCTTATTTCCAGGTACGTGGGTACAGGCTTGCAACCAAGTCTGTTGGGGTACAGCAATAAGGAACAGATACTGGATGGGGAGAACAGAAGATTAACCCAGGAGGGTACCTTTGAATTAGTCAGTCAAAAGCCCTGGTGGGGGAAATGGTCCAATCCAGAAGCATCCCTACCTTCCAAACAGATCAGCCGGGGCAAGCACTAACCTTAACAACACCTTTTGTTTTGAATATTATGCTATACTGCTCTGGGTGCTTCCAGACAAGGCTTTTATGGTGCCATCGCCCTCCTATTTCATGGAATTTTACAGGGAGTCCAGGGCAACATATTGTACTTGTAATCCTCCAATATTATTCTGTGGTAACCCATCCTGGGTCCAGCCTCTGAGCCATCAAGCTCTTTGTTTTGAACTTACAATGCTGTTTGGGCAGTTGATGCTCATTCTTCCTTGCATTATTCTCTGCTATCCTTTGGTGCCTGTCCCACATTTTCAGGGCCAGAGTCCCATGCTTTTCAGCATCGTTCACCCCAGTTAGATCCGTTTGCCCCGTATATCCAGAGAGAAGGCTTTATTCCCATCATCGCTGCAAGGAACAGATGATCAAAGCCATTCTTCTGGCTGTTTCTTGAAAATTTGGTTCTTAATAATGTCATAGGTGGCTTGAGGCTAATGCCCCATTTTTAAAATTTCGAATTAACACTGAGAAATCAGGGTAGGCTGTGTGCACAGCATTTTTCTAATTCTTGGCAACCAACCAGGAAGTGAGGTCCTTTGGGTTCCCCTTCCTCTGAACTCAGGTAATTCTCGCTCTCCTGCTTTATTTCCTTTCCTCCTGCATGTATCCATTTCTGTCCCTGTGGATCACCATTTTCACCAACACCAGAGCTTCCTTAGCTGCATAGCTTTCCAATCCCCTGGTCTGCCATTTCCATAGCACCACCTTTCTCTCCTTATTTGGTAATCGCTAAGTTCCCCAATGTCTATTTGATATCTTTGCTAGATAGGTCTCTTAGAACTGGTATATTAGCCCATGTGCTATGAGTTGGTTATACTTAGCAAGCCAGTTTTCTCATCTGTAATGAATGTGAATGTGTGTGTTTATGAGAACATCTGTTTAAAAAAAATGTCTATGTTTTTGGGATTTGAACACGTGTTTGAGCTCATTTCTCCAGTTTAGAAATAGCTATTCCCCATTTTGATAAGAGCATAGTGCAAAGTCTGCTTTGTGCACACCACACCTCTGGTTAAAGGCCCCTTTGGACCAGTTATGTGTCCATGTGAATGAGGATGCATGGCAACAGTCTCCTTGCTGGTGGCAGCTGACAATATGAAATAGGAGATGTATAATGTGATGATATCATGCAACTGGTTAAGCGTTCTGAAATGTAACAGGGTGTGTGTGTGCTCAAGACAAGGGTGGCATTTTTAGCAGCATCCCCATGTCAACGAATGTGTCCTTCCCTCCACAAGAGTCAGGACTGTACTGCTCCTTGCCTCTCCTGCACTGCTTCCTGCTCAGTAGATTAGAGGCCAAACCACCTCAAGGCACAGGGTGTGGGTACCACCCTGGACATAGGGTGGCATTATCTCATCCTACAGAGTGGGCCTAGAATCATAGAAAAGTAGAGTTGGAAGGGGCCTACAAGGCCATCGAGTCCAACCCCCTGCTCAATGCAGGAATCCAGGTCAAAGCATCCCTGACAGATGGCCGTCCAGCTTCACCTTGAATGCCTCCAGAGTGGGAGAGCTCACCATCTCCCTACGCCTGTGCAGCATGCTTTCCAGACACGGCCACCACCACTGCCCTACTGATAGAGAAGATCCCACCCGAGCATTACAGCAGTGGAGCACAAGGTTGCCATAATGCCCATAAACAGCTCACCGGCACAGATCAGCTCAATTACATAGCATCCCAACATGGCTCTCAATTCAGAGATTGCTCTTTGCGATCTCCAGAAAAAAATGGGTAAAGGGGGAAAGGCCACAGTGAGCCAAAAAGGGCTCATGATTGTGGCAGGGACCACTCACAACCACTCGCATCCCAACCACTCACAAGTATTATATCAGTAGTAATCACACCACATTGACAGGCTTCCAAAGGATTTACATACCATAGGACAAGGGGGACGGTTTAATTTCCAGGCATCTGTGAAAGGTCGGGGTTTGGCCAGTTCCTTCACCCGGGGTGTTGCCTTCGCTTTCAGAGCTGCGTATGTCACAGGCCACTGGGCAGTCAGTCTGGGTTTGACCAAGAAAAGAAAACAGCAACAGCAGATTGTGTGTGTGTGTGTGTGTGCGTGCGTGCGTGCGCGTGTGTGCGCGCGTGCGCACACGCACACACATAGACACACATTTTTATGTGTAAAAGGGGCATGGGAGTGATCCTTTAGATAAGGTGAGTCACACACAAAAAAAAGGTTCTGCCATTATAAGCCTCAAAATTCTACTGCTGGTAAAAATTACATGCGTAGAGCTTGGTATCTATAATCTACCTGAAAGAGGTCAAGAATTTTAAACAGATCCAATACAAATTGCCACAAATACAGCAAGTTAAAAAGTGCTGAAAACGGGCACATTTGTATTCTTTACTCAAGCTGCAGCTCAACATATATATTTCAAATTCTGGGGGGAAACTACTGATGCACTTTATTCAGGCTTGTTGAGGTGGCATGCCTTTCATTGGTTTGGTGAAATTCTGAGCAGCAGTTTAAAAATTATCTAAGTTTTTCTGCCCCATGAATGTTGGGGCAGAAATTTTGCCATGAACTGCTGGGAAAGTTATGTTGGGCATGCTCGGTTTCGCTGACCTGGTTTGCACGACACGACAACCCATTGTGGGTAACTAGCCTCGTTGTGTTGTGTTGTCTAAACTGAGACCATTTCCCGCAAGGTGGCTTGATTTTTTCCCAAGAAGCCACCCTGAGAACCCATGGGCTGTTGTAGGGGTGGTTTTACCCATGATGGGTTGTTGTGTTGTCCGAAGCTGGGCAACTGTCCCCATCATGGTTACCGGGAAGTGGTGAGCGAGATGCTTGGCAAGAGCAGCAAAATAAACCTTGCTACTCTTGACGCTCTTCCTGTGCCACCGCCAGTCACAGGCCCTCCAAAGTACCCTAGTGGCATATTGGTGGGGCTGTCACTCATTGGCCATCTCTTTTTTTTAATTCATAGGCATATGAAATCTGTTTACTTCCCTGTCCAAACTACCCTTTTTCTTCCTGCCTAAATCCCTGGTTGTTGTTGTTTTTAAAGCCCTACTTCTGGCACTTGTCAGAAGCAAGTGTCAGCGAAAAGGGGGTGGGGTGCACTTTGCCACCTTCCTGAGCACCTAGAGACTCAGGAATGGGTAGAAAAGTTGGGGGCACTGGGACCTATGGGTGGGACACTCAAAACCCTGAGGATAGTGCTGCAAAGGGTGAAAAGTGTTGCCTACCCCCTTTCGCAATCAAAGATCACTCATGGCTTTGCTTTCCCTTGACAGCTTGTCCTTTGACAGCTGTCAAGACAAAGCAAAGCAAGAAACAAAACCAAACCATATTTGGTGCAGCTCTGGGTCAATGTCCAGGTTTGGTACCTGCTGCACTTTGACAGCAGGTAACCCCCAGGACATTGCCCAGGCGAGGCTTCCCATTTTCAGACCCCCAAAAGTGTGCAAGTGAAGACTTGCACAAGTCTGACTAAAAAAATAAATAAAAATTACAGATATTTTTTCACAGATTTGTAGCGCCAAAACATTTTTTTTTAAATTAAAAAAGAGGTGGCCAACCAGTGAAAGCCCCTCCAATGTGCTGCTTGGGCACTTTGGAGGGCTGTCACTGGCTCTCAATTCAGAGATTGCTCTTTGCGATCTCCAGAAAAAAATGGGTAAAGGGGGAAAGGCCACAGTGAGCCAAAAAGGGCTCATGATTGTGGCAGGGAGAGGAAACAAGGCAACTTCTGCCACCATGTCCCCTGGGATACCAGCTGGAGCAGGAAGGATGGGGAGATCATCTGTTGGGTGCACCATGGGTTGTTTGCACAACAATCAACCCACCCCAGCTTATTGCGTGTGAACCCGCCCACTGTGAAGCTAGGAACATAGGAAGCTGCCTTATACGGGAAGGCTAAAGCTGAGAATAAGCTGAGGCTAGCAAGGGATACTAAAAGCAACAAAAAAGCTTTCTTCAGATACGTGCATAGTAAAAGACAGGAAAGAAATGGTGGTCCAACTACACAATGAGGATGGCAAAATGATGATGACAAAGAAAAGGCAGAAGTGTTCAATTCCTACTTTGGCTCGGTCTTCTCCCAAAAGAGGGTCTGTCACCCCTGCCAAACCTGAAGTACAAGCTGAAGGGGCAGGATTGCAGCTTGAGATTGATAGGCAAATGGTCAGGGAACACGTGATTAATTTGAACGAGTTCAAATCTCCAGGGCCCAACAAACTGCATCCTAGAGTAATAAAGGAACTGGCAGAAGAACTCTCAGAACCACTGTCTATTATCTTTGAGAAATCATGGAGGACAGGTGAAGTGCCAGATGACACTAAAGGGGGCGCCAGAAATAGGGAGGGAGGGCTCAAGTGGGAAGGGGGGGGCTAAATATCTGATCTTGCCTAGGGCACCAAACTGCCTTGCACCGGCCCTGCTAATGTTCCTATCCTCAAAAAGTTCAAGGAAGAGGAACCTGGGAACTACAGACTACTCAGTCTAACATCAATCCCTGGGAAAATTCTGGAGCAGATTATAAAGAAGTCAATCTGCAAGCACCTTGAAAACAATGCAGCGATTACTAGAAGCCAACATGGATGTGTCAAGAACAAATCCTGCCAGACCAATCTGATCTCATTTTTGATCGGGTAACCTCCCTTGTGGACTGTAATGTTGTGGACATAATATATCTTGACTTCAGCAAGCTTTCGACAAAAAGCCTCATGATATCTTGATGAGCAAGCTAGCTAAAAGTGGGCTAGTTGGAAAACTATCAGATGGATCCACAGTTGGCTACAGAATTGGATTCAAAGAGTACTTATCAATGGTACCTTCTCAAACTGGGGGTAACGAGCGGGGCACTGCAGGGCCCAGTGCTATTCAACATTTTTATTAATGACTTGGATGAGGAGGTGCAGTGAACGCAGCTTATCTAATTTGCAGATGGCACAAAATTGGGTGGAACAGCTAATACTCTAGAAGATAGAAACAAAATTCAAAGTGATCTCGATAGGCTGGAGCGCTTGGCAGAAACCAACAGAATGAAATTTAATAGGGATAAATGCCAAGTGCTGCACCTAGGAAAAAGAAACCAAATGCACAGTTACAGGATGGGGGATACTTGGCTCAACAATACTGCAAGTGAGAAGGATCTTGGAATTGTTGTAGATCACAAACTGAATATGAGCCAGCAATGCGATGTGGCTGCAAAGAAGACAAATGCTATTTTGGGCTGCATTAATAGTATAGCTTCCAAGTCGTGTGAAGTACTAGTTCCCCTCTACTCAGTCAGCACTGGTTCGGCCCCATCTTGAGTACTGCATCCAGGTCTGGGCACCACACTTTAAGAAGGATGTAGACAAACTAAAAAGGGTTCAGAGGAGGGCAACAAAGATGATAAAGGGACTGGAAACAAAGCCCTATGAGGAGAGGCTGAAAGAACTGGCATGTTTAGCCTTCAGAAGAGGGCAACAAAGATGATAAAGGGACTGGAAACAAAGCCCTATGAGGAGAGGCTGAAAGAACTGGCATGTTTAGCCTTCAGACGAGGAGACCTGGGAAGGATATGATCAACCACTCTTCCAGTACTTGAAGGGTGTCACCCAGGGGCCGCGCTACCGCTAGGCCAAACTAGGCTTGTTGCCTAGGGCGCGTAGCCGAAGAGGGCGCAGAACGCTGCGCTTCCCTCTTCGCTGCCGGCGCGCTCCTGCCCTGCCCGCCCGCCCGTCTCACCGAGAAAGCCAGGTCAGTGCGGGGGATTGCCGCCCGGAGTAGTGGGTGGGCAAGCCTTGGCGGCCTTCCCCCTCACCTTGCCTCGCCTCTGCGCCGCCCTCCCCCCCGCGCCACCTCCCCCCCCACCTCGCCTCGCTTCGCCTCCGCGCCGCCTCCCCCCCGACACCTACCTTCTCCGCGCTGTTTCCGGAGCCCCGCCTGCGCTCGTTTTGGCGGGAGGAACCAGGGCAAACAGGGCTTAAACAGCCCCCCCCCCCCTGTTTGACTCTGGTTTCCCCCGGCCAAAAACAGATGCGCGGGGGTCCCTTTTCGGAGGAGGCGTGGGAAGGTAGGTGGGGGGCGGCAGCGGCAGCGTGCGGGGGGGGGTCCGGCGGCGGCGGCGGGGAGGTTGCAGAGCAGGGCTGCTTTCCGGAGCCCCCCCTGCAACCTCCCGCTGCCGGCACGAGAGAGGGGGGCGCTAAATATAATTTAGCCTCGGGCGCCAAACTGCCCTGCACCGGTCCTGGTTGTCACACAGAGGAGGGCCAGGATCTCTTCTCAACCATCCCAGTTTGCAGGACACGGAATAATGGGCTCAAGTTACAGGAAGCGAAATTCCACCTGGACATCAGGAAAAATTTCCTCACTGTTAGAGCAATACAACAAGACAATGGAACCAACTACCTAGGGAGGTGGTGAGCAATCCCACACTGGAGGCATTCAAGGAGCAGCCATCTGTCATGGATGCTTTGACTTGGATTCCTGCATTGAGCAGGGGGTTGGACTCAATGGCCTTGGAGGCCCCTTCTAACTCTACTATTCTATGATTCTATGGTCCATCTTGCCCAGTATTGTCAACACTGACTGGCAGCAATGGCTCTCCAGGGTTTCAGGCAGGATTCTTTCCTAGCCCTACCTGGAGAAACCTGGGATCGAACCTGGGACTTTCTACATGCAAAGCATGTGCTCTATCACACTGAGCTATGGTCCCTCCCTACAGCACCTGGTATACTGCCAGTGCACTCCAGTGTTTTGAATTCCACTGTTCCTGTAAGCATTCTGACTGTGGGGAAGGGGTAATGGGGAACTGTCAACTGAGATAAGTGTCAGGTAATTTTGAAGGCTGAGGGAATCACTCTCACTGATGAAGAGGGGAGGAAATACAGGCCTGTGGCTTATGCTGGCTTAGTTTGTCTGAGCATGGAAAGCTAAGCAGGGTTATTACTTGGATGGGAGACCCCTTCTCTAGATTTCCTGCATTGAGCAGGGGGTTGGACTCGATGGCTTTGCAGGCTTACTCAGAAGTAAGCTATTCTGAACATACAGGGACATATCTATTCATTTGTACACATCTACTCAGTTAATGACATATTTGTGTTTTGTTTTTTACTCTTTGTTTTGCCTTTTTTCAGAACACAGTAATAATGAATTTCCTTTCCAAAAACCAGGAAAATTCAATGACCAAAAAACTTGCCAGTTTTAGTCCAGAATTAAGGCTATCTCATGTTGGCTCAAGCTCCCCAAAGCCAGGAAATTGGAAGTGAAGGCTGATGCCTTAACTGACTGTGTCCCTTGACCAGTGATGATGTTGTGCAATGTCACAAGTTGTGTTTGCTTGCAAGCAACATACGGGCCTGGGTCAACTCACAGGAGGATTCATCTGGCAATACAGTGAGGTTCAGCTGCATCATAAAGCAATACAGGACGGGCAACGTGGGGCATCTTTGCTGGTCCCAGCACTCCATCCTCCCCATCTGGATTTGGGTCTGAAAGACCAAGAAAAGTGTGGGTGCAAGGAGGGTAGGTTGTAAGCGAGCACAATTTGTGACATTGCACAACATCATCAGTGATCACACGACATACCAGTTAAGGCATCAGCCTTCGCTTCCCATTTCCTGGCTTTGTGGAGCTTGAACCAACATGAGATAGCCTTAATTCTGGTCTTAAACTGGCAGGGTGTGGGTTTTTTTTAGCTGTGTGTGTGTGTGTGCGTGCTTGTGTATAAAATACACATGCACACACAGACATTTGCTAAAGCTGATCACTGGCAAGTTTAAAGACAAAATACTTCTTCACGCATGGCATCTGAAAAGGGCCGTCACAGGTTTTTGCCATTCTCATGAATACAGGGCCAGGGTGGTGTAGTGGTTAGTGTTGGGCTGGGACCAGGGAGACCTGGGTTCAAGTCCCCCACTCGACCATGAAGCTCACTGGGTGACTCTGGGCCAGTCATTGACTCTCGGCCTAACCTACCTCTCAGGGTTGTTGTGAGGATAAAATGGAGAGGAGGGAGATGTAACACCACGTTGGAGGAAAAGGTGGGATATAAATGTAACAAAATAATACAAATTGCACTTCTCCCCCCCGCTCCAGATTAGATGACTACATGAAAAATAACTCACAGGGGAAGTAGGCTGTGGCAATACAAGCAGCACCAGTTTATGTGTGACAAGATTAAAAAAATCAAAAAAAGTTGGGCCAATTTTCTTCTCAATGCTTCAGGGAAGTGGTGGCATCTTCTCAAATAAGACATGGGGGCTCAGCCTCATGGGAGCCATCCACCCCAGGGTGTGGTACTGCAAGTGCAAAGAGGGGAGGGAAAGACATTTTGTACATCCTCAGCCACTTTTAATGGTATGGTCAACAGCCCAGCCCAGCCCAGCCTTCCCCAACCAGATGGCTGGGGGATTATGGGAGTTGTAGTTCAACACATCTAGAGGGCCCCAGCTTGGGGAAGGCTGGCGTAGTCGCTGCATATCAGGGCCCAGTCCTCATCTCTGCTCTAGCTTCTACCTCTAGTTAAAAACACACATCTCTAGCACTAGCGACTGATTTCAGGAACCCACAATGGAGAGAGAGCACATGTTCCCTGTCTATATTTGGGCACAGACAGTCTGAACCGAACACATGCAGGCAACCACTGAGATCACACTGTTTATCTCAGATGAGGGGGGGAAAACAATACATCCTTGTTTTGAAACTGGCCAATGCATTTTAAAATGTTCCCAAAATGTTCCGACGTTAACCGGCTTCTTGTAAATTGACAGCCTGTTTTTCAACCTTCACATTGATATGCACATGACCAGTTAATGTCAGTCTTTACCAGCATGTCCCCCCAAAGTGTGTGCGTGTATGTTTGAAGGACAGTTCAGTTCTTCTCCCCACCTGTCATTTCTGTAGTTTGCATTAACCCTCTTGGATTGACACAGCTCTTCCTGCCTTGAAGTTAAGACTGCAAAAGAAGGGAAGGGTGGGGTAATAGGAGTGAACTTGGATGAAGCATTGCCAGGATGTGGCTAGAAGAGCCTCCTAGCATGCCAAGACCATCACCGCTCTCTTAAGCTGCCATGTAGGGCTTGAACTGGTTTGCTACATATGAGCAGAAAAAATGTTGCTTTAGGTCAGGCCATGCATTGCACCTAAGCAAACACTTTGGCAGCTACTTTCCAAAATCTCACGGAGGGCTCCGTCCCAGCCTTGCTACCTTAGCAGTGAGCAGGCACAGGATAAACTCCAAGGTTTGAGAAGGAGAAGGGGGTGGCAGAAAGAGAGGGGAAAGGAGTGGCAGAGAGAGATTTGGAGATCGATATTCTGCCCACCCCTGCTTTCCTACACCACTAAATTATTGGCCCTCCCTGTAACCAGGGACCTAACTGTTGCACATGGGGCCTGTTTCTCAGTGCTTGTGAACATGATTTGTATGCAGATTGTCCCAGTTCCGGTCCTCAGCATCGTGAAAGGATTTCAGCTAGCAGAGCTCGGAAAGACCCTTGATTTGAGACCCCCAGGGGAGCCACTGCTAGTCAATACCACGCCAGGACGGGGTGCTGCTCATGTGTGCTTTAGACCAGAGCTGGCTGGGGGATTCTGGTAGTTGTAGTCCAACACATCTGGAGGGTACCAGGTTGGGGGAAGGCTGGTTTAGACTGACAAGCAGGTGTGGAAGGACAGGTTTTATAGGGCCTGGTATGTCTCCATTGGTTTGTGAAATCAGCTGACTGCTCTTCAGGCTGTGGAATCAGACAGTTGGAGTCAAGACAGTACGGCAGCCAGGGCTGGCAGCAAGGGTAGGCATGGTCGGGCACCAGCCGAGGGCCCACACCCCAGCAGGGGCCCACTGACAAGAGCTCCCTGGACTTGCTCCTCCTCTTCCCCACTGCAACCTGCTTAGTCACCTGCCTCTCGCTCTGGCCCGGGCAACAGTGGTGGTGAGAAGGAGCAGCAGCAGATGCCTCAGCCTCCTTGCTCCCTGGGTCTCTGCCTGCCAAGCAAGCAAGTGGTAGCCGTGATGAGGAAGGGGAGGAGGAGCAAGACCAGCTGGTGACCACAGACTGGTGAGAAGGTGGACTCCCTGGGGAGGGGCCCCATGGAGGGGGTCTTGCCAAACTTGGGCCCTCCAAAACCTGCAGCTGGTACTGACTGCGCCCCTTGACTCACAGAACTTTGTCTGCCTGTCTGATTTAGCGATGGTGGAAAAATCCATTCGGTTCGCAATGTCATGCAAACGTACTCAATTTTGCACTTTTGAACTCAGTTTTGAAATTCGCAGTTCTTTGAATTTTACCTTGGAGTTTCCCAATCAAAAAATGTGTACAAAAATGCTTAGATTAGAGAAAATAATGTGAAAAATGCATTATTTTAGGAAAATAGCTTACAAAAACTGTGTGTATTAGGCAAAAATGCACCTATTCGGAGAAAATGTGCAAAAAAACACTTATGAATTTTCATGTGAACTTTAAGGGGTGGGAAACAAAAAAACCTTGAAAGTTCAGGATGAGCCATGCTTAAGGCTGGAGAAGTTCTCAAAAGTTTGAGACAAACCAACCTTAAGATTGGAAAAATGAGAAACAGAGAAACTGAAATGGACAGATTAATAGGCCTGTGGCTTATGCTGGCTCAGCTTGTCTTGAGTGTGGAAAGCTAAGCAGGGTCAGGCCTGGTTATTACTTGGATGGGAGACTCCTCCTCTAGTTTCCTGCATTGAGCAGGGGGTTGGACTCGATAGCCTTGTAGGCTCCTTCCAACTGTATAATCTATGAAATCTATGAAATCCATCTATGGGGGGCCAGAGCAGTGGTGGCAGAGGAGAGCAGATGCCAGAGGATGGCTACTGGAGGTCCGAGTTCGAGACCTCCCCCTGGTGTCTTATTCTAAGTTTCTAGTACCAATGAAGGCAGAAACAAACACCAGGTTAAGGCCAGCCAGCAGCCTCTTGGTGGCATTGCCTTCGTGC
Source organism: Shinisaurus crocodilurus (assembly GCA_021292165.1). Taxonomy (NCBI): domain Eukaryota; kingdom Metazoa; phylum Chordata; class Lepidosauria; order Squamata; family Shinisauridae; genus Shinisaurus; species Shinisaurus crocodilurus. The sequence continues at coordinate 92,832,335 of CM037882.1, forward strand.
TTCAAGAAGCAGCCAAGCCCTTTTCTGAGTCTGTTTCCTTCTCTTTAAAAAAAAAAAAAGACAATGAAAATGGTGGTAATGCTAATGTGACCTATACCAGAAGATGTCCAATATTGTAAAGCAGTGTTGGACAGAAAGTGGATCTCCAGATGTTTTGCACTTCAATTCCCAGCATTCCTGACCACTGGCCATGCTGGCAGGGGCTTCTGGGAGATGAAGTCAAAAACATCTGGCAATTTACCTTCTGCTGCCCACCCCTGTCGTAGAGCATGAATTCTAAATAACTTGCCTGGGACTGTGAATCTAGGCTGTTGTTCCTTGGGTATTTTATCTACCCAGTAGACAGTAGGTCTGCAAAGAAACAGAGAGAGTGTGTTAAATGAATTGGCAATATATCTCTTCACCCCTATCTCCTGCCCTTCCACTCCTCTTGTCAAGAGCAATCAGGTATATCTCTGCTGCCTGAAGTCTGTCCATCTCCCACCTCTTAATCACAGGGATTCGCAAGAGCAGCTAACAAAGCTCCCCCCCCCCCCCAAATCAACAGTGGCAGAATCCTGCACTGCAAACATATATCAGCTTCAAAGCCATTTTAACTGCTGCCGGGGCTTCTGTTGCATCTTCCTAAATTTTTCAGCAGCCGTACTGTGTGCCACAATGATTTGTGAAGACAGAGCTACATACCCCACCAAAAGCTGAATGGTAGAGCCTCTGCTTTGCATGCAGAATGTCCCCGATTCGATTCTCGGCATCTCCGGGTAGGGCTGGGAAAAAGACCCGTCCTGTACCCTGGCGAGCCACCACTGCCAGCCACCGCTGCCAGCCACGTGTAGACCAGCCTTCCCCAACCTGATTTGTTGGGGTTGGAGTAATAATATCTTGGCTAATTTTACTACACATGCTAACATGATTGCCCTCCAGTTGTTGCAGACTTCAACTCTCATCAGCCCCAGCCAATGGTCAGGAATGCTGGGAGTTGTAGTCCGAAACATCAGGAGGGCAACCAGGTTGGAGAATACTGTGCTTACTGGATCCATGGTTTGACTCGGTATAAAGGTAGCTTCTTATTTTCCTATGAAATTGAAATCTGAAATAATGATGAGTTCAGTATAAACGTGACATCTCATGGCACCATGAACAACTGCTGCTGTTGCGACAAAGCGGTACACAGATATGCTTGGTTGGTGGCTGATGCTTAGGGCAATTCCATTTTATTGTCTCTCTTCCTCTTTTGCTGCTAGTTTGACACGGAGGAGCTCTCTTATCCTTGGGTCCTTTGGCAGCAATCCTGTACCCACGTACCTGTTAAAAGTGCAATCCTGTGCATGTCTACTCAAAACAAAAGTCCCATTGAATTCAATGGGGCTTAGTTCCAGGTGGTTGTATATAGGATTGCAGCCCTAATATGAACTGCCAAATATTTATTTGTATTTTATTTATTTAAGTATTTATACGCCACTTTTCTGGATCAAGTAAGTGCACGCAGGACAGCAAACAAAATACAAGTATAAACAATGCAGTGATAGAATATTATAACAAAGCTATAAAACAAATTAAAAAGCGAGAACAAGAATATGCTAACATGTGCATTTTTTGCTGTGGGCATAATGTTGATATTGTTGATACTGCACTTCTTCTTCTTTTTTGTCCAATTTTTTTTATTTCTATATAAAACAAACACATAATATCAAACATATAACAATTAACAAAACAAAATAGACCTCCGATTTTTCTTCTACAGCAAATACAGGTAACAATAATTTTTCTTACTCGATAATCCAAATGAGAAATCTCTTTCTTCCCATTGTCCCAGATTCACTTATTATTCCATAAATCCACAAACAAACAAATCATTATTTTCCAGTCTCTGCAAAAAGTCAATTAGAGGTTTCCACTCAATAATAAATGCAGATGTTGTCCTTTCTCTAATTAGTGATGTAAGTTTGGCCATCTCTGCCAGCTCCAGCATCTTGACCAACCATTCTTCTATCGTAGGCACTGCTGGACCTTTCCACTTCTGTGCATATAGTAGTCTCGCTGCCGTTGTCATGTATAGAAATAAAGTTCCATATCTTCCTTCTAGCTGACTGTCCATTATTCCCAATAGAAAAGCCTCTGGTTTCAATTGAAAAGTAATCCTTAAAATCTTTTGCATTAATAAATGAATTTCAACCCAAAAACTTTTAGCTTTCTTACATGTCCACCACATATGATAAAAGGTTCCTTCCTGTTGTTCACATTTCCAACATATATCTGATGCACCGCTATACATTCTAGCCAATTTCTCCGGCGACAAGTACCAACGATACATCATCTTATAAAAATTCTCTTTTAGACTAGAGCATAAAGTAAATTTCAAACCTTTTAACCACATATTTTCCCATTGTGTCATTAGTATATTATAACCAAAATTTTGAGCCCATTTTATCATACATTCCTTCACTTGCTCTTCCTCAGTTTCAAATTTCAACAAAAGCTTATACATTCTTGAAATAAGATGTTCATCATTTAGACATAATTCCCTTTCAAAGTCAGATACCCTCTGTTCAAAATCATACAACCTTTTATCAACTTTAAACCTTTCTACCATCTGTAAATAGGAGAACCATTGACATGTATGACCTTCTTTTATCAGTTCTTCTCTTGATTTTATTTTACATTCATCTTGTGAAAAATTCAGCAAATCACGATATGTCAACCAACTGTATTTACTTAACATTTCTCTTCTATGATGGGCTTCTTGTGCTGATAGCCACAATAGTACTCTCTGACAAAACCTAGGTTTATATTTATTCCAAATTTTCAAAATGGCACTGCTAACACAGTGATTATTAAATTCTACATTCACTTTAACTTTATCATACCACATGTACCCATGCCATCCAAATCTCAAATCATATCCCTCTAAATCTAATAATCGACTATTTTTCAACAAAACCCATTCTTTGATCCATACTAAACAACAAGCAGCAAAATATAACTTCAGGTCAGGTAGACCCAACCCCCCTCTTTCTTTTGCATCCTGTAAAATCTTAAACTTAACCCGTGGCTTTTTCCCTTGCCATACAAATCTAGATATATCCTTCTGCCATTGTTTAAATGATATTTGCGATGTCACAATAGGAATAGTCTGAAACAAAAACAACATTCTAGGTAATACATTCATCTTGATTGTGGCTATTCTCCCCAAAAGTGACAATTGAGCTTTATCCCATCTTTCTAAATCTTTTTTCATTTCATTCCAAGACTTTACATAATTATTTTGAAACAACATACAATTCTTATTTGTTAATGTGATACCTAAATACTTTACTTTCTTTTCAACCTTAAAACCTGATTTATTTGACAATTTTATTTGATCTTGAATTTTCATATTTTTTGTTAATATCTTTGTCTTTAGTTTATTAACCTTAAAACCAGCTACAGCACCAAACTCCTTCAATTTAACCATTAACGTTTCTATTCCTTTCAGAGGATCTTCCAAAGTTAACACCAAATCATCTGCGAAAGCTCTCAGCTTATAAGACTCTTTTTTAATTTTTATGCCTCCAATTCTATCATCTTGTCTTATATCTCTGTTCAATATTTCAAGCACAAGAATAAACAACAAAGGTGATAATGGGCAACCTTGTCTTGTTCCTCTATGTATTCCACACGGTTTCGTCATATCGCCATTGACAATTATTTGTGCTGTTTGTGAAGTATAAATTGACTTTATCCATTTTATAAAGTTCTCTCCAAAATCCATTTCCTTCAGTACTTTAAATAGAAACCCCCAATTTAAATTGTCAAACGCTTTCTCTGCATCTAAGAAAATCAATGCAGCATGTTTTTCATTATGCTTTTCCAAGTATTCCAAAATATCTAAGACTGTTCTAACATTATCCCTCAGCTGTCTTTTAGGTAAAAAACCACATTGATCTTCATGAATAAATTCTTGAAGAATTATTTTTAATCTTTCCGCCAATATCATTGTAAACAGCTTGTAGTCATTATTCAGTAATGATATTGGTCTATAATTTCTTGTTAAGGTTAAGTCTTGTCCCTCTTTAGGTATTAATGTTATATTTGCCTCTTTCCATGTCTCCAGCATCCGGCCTCCTTGCAAAATAGAATTCATCGTTTTTTGTAAAGGTTGTATGAGTTCATCTTCAAATCTCTGATAGTATTTACCAGAAAGTCCATCCGGTCCTGGCACCTTTCCTGGTTTAATCTTTTTTATAGCACCCACCAATTCACTTATTGTTATAGGACCATTCATAACATGTCTCTGTTCCTCTGTAATCTTAGGTAACTTTTGTTTTTCAATATATTCATCTATTTTTTCTGATGAAACATTATGTCCTTTATATAAATTCGAATAATAATAGTAAAATGATTTTTGTATCTCCTTATTGTCTGTTAATACTTTATCGCCCTCTTGTACTTTTATTATCATTTTCTTTTCTCTTTCTTTTCGCAATCTATAAGCCAACCATCTCCCAGGTTTGTTTGCAAATTCAAAGTTCCTCTGTTTCATATAATTCAATTTTATTTCCATTTCTCTTGTTGTTACCATAGATAACTGTTGTTGCAACATTTTAATCTGTTGGAAAGTATTTGAGTTTCCTGGAGAGATCTTTAATTCTTCCTCCTTCTTTTTTATTTCCTCCAGAATTTTTTGCATTTTCTCTTGTCTCTTGGCCTTAAGTTGAGTATTATATTGTATAAAATAACCTCTAATAAAAGCTTTACTTGCATCCCAAACCATTCTCAGATCTGTACCCTTATCTAAGTTAATTTCAAAAAATTCTTTTAGTTTCTTTTTACAATCTTCCAACACAGCTGTATTTTGTAATAACGTTTCATTTAATCTCCATCTAAAAACAGTGGATTTTCTTTTGCAAACCATAGTCACAGGATTATGATCCGAGAAAGTCTTTGGTAAAATCTCTATTTTAGAAGTTTTAGTAACAAAGTCTTTAGTTGTCAGGAACATATCTATTCTCGACAATGATCTGTGTCTCTCAGAAAAATAAGTATATTCCCTTGAATCACCATTCTTTTGCCTCCATAAGTCCACCAGTCTCAGATTTTCCATCAGATCAAAAAGGCTTTTTGGGAGTTTTCCTTGATATCTTGTAATATTTCTTTCTGAAGTTCTATCCATTTGTGGAAGCATGACCCCATTCCAGTCTCCCATCAAACACCAACTTTCATATGATAAATCCATTAGAATATCCATAAGCTTCTTATAAAACACCGCTTTATCTTGGTTAGGTGCATAAATTCCCACCACCATTGTCTTAAATCCATTTAAGTTGACTTCTACTCCCACAAATCTACCTTGTTCATCAGCAAATACTAATTTTGGTTTTAAATGGGATTTAATATACAAAACAACTCCATTTTTCTTTTTAGCATGTGCCGAGATAAACTCTTCACCTAATGTTTTATAGACCAAATACTTTATATCTTTTTTCTTGATATGAGTCTCTTGTAAACAAATGATGTCTTGCTTTAATTTTTTCAAATAGTAAAATACTTTTTTCCTCTTTTGAGGGGCATTTGCGCCATTAATATTCCATGTTAAACATTTGTAATCCATAATCAGTAGAAATTTAAAATATACATATATATATTAATCTTAATCTGTGCCTGTGGCCAAGGCCATCCTTTCTTCTCCCCGTTTCATCTCCTCAAAATCTCTTTTAAATCTTTCTAGGAAATCTCTGGCTTTTTGAACTGAATTCAGCTTGAATCTCTGATCTTTGAAGGAAAAAACCACACCTTCTGGAATCTCCCAACGAAAAGCAATCTTTTTCTGTTTCAGCAGTACAGTCAAAAAGGCATAATCTTTCCGTTTACGTAAAAATCTAATAGGTACTTCTTTCAAAACAATTATAGAATTATCCTCCTCCTTCAATCCTGTAGCAAAATGTTTTTGAAGAACCTGATCCCTTGTATTCTTCCTAACAAAATGAACCATGATGTCTCTTGGTACTCCTTTATTTCTGGCATAAGCAGAGTTAACTCTATAAATCTTGTCAATACTGCACTTCTGATAGGTTTTTAAATCAGCCTTCCCCAACCGGGTGCCCCCCAGATGTGTTAAACTACAATTCCCATCATCCCCAGCCTGCATGGCTGTTTTAAATGAACCGTAATTGTTGAAATATCAGTGGTACATAACATTGCAGTGTGTTTTTGTTGTTGTTGTTGTGGCTTTTGCCTTTCCATTGTCTATTCCAGCCTTTCCCCGCAGCTGGTGCCCTCCAGATGTTTTCAGCTGCAACTCCCAGCATTCATGGCTGGGCCTGATGGGAGTTGAAGTACAAAACATCTGGAAGGCACCGAGCTGGGGAATGCTGGTCTATTCTGTGAACTGCTTTTGAGCATAACGTATTTGTGAAGAAATGTGGCATATAAATAAACCAACTATGACTACGACAAACCACGTTCTCACCTGCAGAAAAGGACTTGGTGGTTAACCTTTGGCTGGGCCAGGATGCTGGTGCGGTCCTGCTTCTGATTCCATTCTGGAGGCATCGGTTAGTAGAGCCACCAGCTGTCTTCTCGGATGGTCTCCGAAGTATATATGGTCTCTAGAAGTCTTATTTCTGAGCAAGTGTTGAACGGCTGCCACCACCTGATAGATAGATGCCTGAGGGGTGTCCCAGGACCAAGTTGTGTGCACGGAGTTAGTGGGAGGTGGGGAGGAACCATTCGAACCTCAAGGTATCCTTTGTTCAGCTGCTGCTGCTCTGGTCAAGATTCAAATACACATGTGGTGAGCATAGCTTTCCTCTCTGTCACATAATACAAGTTGGGCCTGCAACAAAATGTTGCAGTAGTTAATGCTCCTGTTCAGGGTGTCAGCCAGCCAGCCCACCTGCCCACCCCTTTCCAGAATACTCCATTCCGCCACCACCCTAGTTTTCTGTTTCCCCCCACAACAGGCAGAAACTCAGCTTTCTCTGGCCACTGAGCATGCTCAGTATTCAGTAGGCTCTTTGGGGAGCTCCCCACCCCCACAGCTGTTCTGTTTCTTGTGTTTCCATAAACCTTGAAGTACGCCTGAGCCTGCTAATGTGTATGTGGGTGTGTGTGTGTGTGTGTGTGTGTGTGCAGTTTGGGCTGCATAAGGACTGGCCCTGGGAGAACTGAGTTCGCTATTAGTGTATTTGACCAGAGCTGGGGGTCAAATGAAGTTGATTGGCAGGATTCATTCCTTTAAAAAATATATATTTTTTCTACTTCTGTGTGTGTGTGTTTTTTAACACTTGGAGGATGGAGCTCAGTAGTAGAGGGCCTGGTCTGCATGCGGAAGGTGGCTGGTTCACTCCCCCGCACCTCCAGTTAAAATGACCAGGAAGCAGGTGATGGGGAAGGCCCTTCCGCTGCCCGAGACCCAACTGAACTGCTGCCAGTCAGATGAGATGATGCTAAGCAACATGGACAAACGATCTGACCCGTCGTAAGGCAGTTTCCTCTGGTCCACTGCTCCAGTCCTGAAGCAGTGTACCATGCTAATATGTTTACAATGCACAAGACCAATTAGAACCAATAATTATCGTCGATACGCACAAAACAGCAGCAAAGTCAGCCATTCTCAAAGGATCCTTAGAAATGAAAGGACAAGTCAGCAAAGGAGGGCAGGGCCGGCATCCTTGGGCAGCTGCTGAGGGCCCACGCTCCAGCAGGAGCCCACTGACAGCTCCTCCTCTTCCCTATCGCAACCTGCTTGTTCACCTGCCTCTCGCTGTGGCCCAGACAACGATGGTGGTGAGGAGGAGGAGGAGGAGGAGGAGGAGGAGGAGGAGATGCCACAGCCCGCTTGCTCCCTGGCTCTCTGCCTGCCAAGCAAGTGACAGAAATGATGAGAAAGAGGATGATGAGCAAGAACAGCTGGTGACGATGATAATGAGAAGATGGAGTCATTGAGGGAGGGGACCTGGAATCAGCACTGCTGGGACTTTTCCCTTCTGCCCATTTCTGTTTCTCTCTCCTTGTGGGTCAGGGATTATAACCATATATGGCACCCAGGCGGTTTCGCATTTCCCAGTGCCCTGCCTGAGTGCCTTGTTGCTTGAGCCTGTGCTACGCGGCTGCCCTGTAGGACAGGGGTGGGCAACGTGTGGCCCTCGAGATGTTTTGGCCTACAAGTTCAGCTGGTCCAGAATGCTGCAGCCAGACTGTTGACTGGAGCAAAAAGCAGGCTGCAATGACAAAGAGGAAGAGCAACTCCAGGGAGATCTCAGTGGGACCCTGCTTGGGTGTGGGCCCTCGACAGATGCCCAGTCATACCTACCCTCAAAGCCAGCCCTGATACCCAGAGCTAATCACCGTATGAGGTAGTTTTTTAAAAATTATTATTATTTAAAGAAAGATCCTGGGCATGGTCCGAGTAGCAGGAAGTCAGTAGCGGCCATTTTCTGTCCCACGAAGATTGTGCAACTGCAGCAGCAGCAAAATACTAGGGCTAAGGATCACAGTTTTTATTTTATTTTGACCACCAGGCAGTCTAGGAGTGACAGTGAGCGTTAAATAAAATTTAACCGTCTCTGTCTGTGGGCCACAGGCAGCTACAGCTGATGGAATCCAGGATTCCAGGCCTAAAAGATATTTTTTCTCCTCTATCTTAATTTGTCTCCGGTGTGATGGTTGCTTCTTTTTTAACTCTTGTGGTTGCTCAGGCAATGCCTTTTCTTTTTTTTTTCCTTTTAAGAAATCTGTTTGTGCTTGGTTGGGCTGGCAATTCTCTCCCCCCCCCCCCATTTTTTAAAAAATCTTACTGGGCTGCCAATAGTAAGCGTTCTTGTTTTTTAAACTGTATTAATTTGCGGGAGGGGGCCTTGTATTGATGAGGTTCGATATCTGCACTAATTTTGGGGTTTGGTTTTGTGGCTTGGCTTGTAGTTTGAGGTTGTTAGATTGTTTATTTACGGTCATAGACCAAAACCTAGTTTGAGGTTGTTGTTTTTAAGGGCAGCTAAGGTTAAACAGCTGGGAGTCAGATATTCTTGCCTGCCTACTGCAGATAACCCAGAGACCTACCAGAGATGCAGATCCCCCCTTCCACCTACCCTTGCTAAAAAGGGACGCTGCTCTACGGGCAAGGCCGTAGCTCAGGGGTAGCGCATCGGCCTTGCATGCATATGTCTCACATTCAATCCCTGACAGCCTCTCCAGGTAGGGCTGGGAAAGACCCCTCCCTCAAAACCTGCAGAGCACCTGCCAGTCAGTGGAGACCAGGGTGCAGAGCCTCAGGCCCAGGGAGGAGGGGACATTCCCAAAAGAACACACCCCTTCCCTGTCCCTGCCCCCTTCTCCCAGCCACCAAATGATTTCTCAGCGGTTTCTCAGCTTTCACGCAGTTCCCCCCGCCCCCATTCTAAAACGTCAAAATGCCTCCCCTAAGACTTCGTTACTGGCAGTGAGAGCTTGACGCTACAATATGCTGGTATTTAGCCCCGCCCCTTTTGCCTTCGGGCCCCGCCCACCACTGGAATGCGGGCCCCGGGGGCTTCTCCGAAATGGAATTCAGCCCTCAGGCTGAAATAGGCCCTGCACCCCTGGTGTTGACAATCCTGATCTATATGGAATGATGGTCCGGCTCGGTATACGGCAGCTACTTCTGTTCCCACGCTCTGGCCTTGGCCTTCCTTGCTCCTTCTCTCTCCAGGTTTTGTTTCCTCCACGGTCCCCCCCCCAACTCATCTGATGCTGTCTCTAAGTACCAACCTGTGCAGATTCTCCACACGGCTCAACAGAACACATCAGCGCAAGCAGAAGTTGCAGAGTGGATTGTGACTGCGTCTGCCGTTGCCAGGGAACCCCTTTGGACCAGGCGGCACTCTGAGAATGGCCCAAGGGGCATAGATTTCATAGATCTGATAGAGTTGGAAGCAGCCTACAAGGCTATCGAGTCCAACCCCCTGCTCATAAGGACCTCAGAAGCGTCCTGCTGGATCAGGCTCAGGGACCATCTAGCCCAGACTCAGAACCGTTTTCCTGACGAGCCCCTCATCATGACCTTGGCCGGAACCAGTAGCCAAAATCCACCTCTCGGTCCCCCACAAGACCCAAGATCATGGCGACAAATTCACTCCTCGAAGGAAGAGAGCAGAGGTGCCGTGACGTTTTTGCCTTTGTGCCCACTAGATGGCACTTTGCTCAAAGATATCGCCAAAGCTTGCTGAAACAGATGGATTTGGGAAGCAGCAGCAACTTTCCTATGATGCCAAAGTGGGTTACTTCCCAGTTCCTTGTTTGCGCAAACATTCAGAACAGAGCTGAGTCCGTAAATGGAGTAAGGCCATAAAGTTGACATGCCCCTGCACCCTAAACTAAGTTCAGGACTACCCATCTGGGGAAAATAAGGCGCTGGGGCTGTGCACCCCACAATAAGGTTTGGGCCTCCCCAAATCATACATACATCCACATATCCAGGAAAGCGTCTTGTACCGGATAGGCAAAAAAATCACGCTTAGCCTCTTAAATAGTTTCTACGCATTCTTTCAGTATTTTCCCATTTTGCAGTAAGGCAGAAGCACGCATAAAGGCGGCTTTTCGCCTCCTGCAAAACCTTTAGTCTACTGACATGTTTGGCAATTAGCTTTATCCTATGCGCTGCACAAATATGAAACCCCAGCGACAGCATGAGTTAAGCCCCGCTGAAGTCACATCCTACTTTTTTTGTTATCCAAGATGATGTCCAGTCACTTTCAGCACATCCCTTGAATATAATACCAGCCAGTGTGCGAATGTTGGAATGGTCCAGTCAGCAGTAAGCATCTCTACCACTGGAAGAATGCTTGATGTGTTGTATGAGTTCTTTAAGGTGCAGTCCTATGCATGTTTAGACAGAAAAATGTCCTGCAACTCCCAGCATTCCTCGGCCAGCCATGCTTGCTGGGGGATGCTGGGAATTGTAGGGCTTCCTTCTGTCTAAACATGCATAGGATTGCGCCCTTAGGGTGTGGTGCTTTAATGTGGATGGTCTTTGAAGTAATGATCCTGGGGCATCAAGAAACAACTCGCACACACCTGCTCTCTGAAGATTATATGTAATGTAAATTGTGATTCAGCATAACAGTGAACTTACCCATATGCTTCCATCAACTGCTTCCATTTTGCTTCCATTTTGCAGTAAGGCATCGAATACATTTAACAAATGGAATGGAATGGAACGATGTCCAGCTTTATCTGGCACGATTCCTGAAGCATCCCATTTCTCTTGTATGTTAACACAGATCTGAAAGATGTTAGAATCCTTCCGGCTTTCAAGGTTTCTTTCACTGGAATTTTTTGGGGTAAAACTACAGAACTTTTCACTTCAATGTAGTTGTCAGTTCTAAGTACTTAAGGATCACATTGATTTATCCTTATGTTATTCGGTGTTTCTCCCTTAACTTGTTTTTTTCTGTTCCATTCTTTCTGAAGGACGTGTGTGCCTTTTATACAACTGGCTGATAGGGTGTTTGATTTCGCCTTTTATGTTGATGATGTTTATTCTTTCTTTGTTGTCTTCATTTTCTGGTCTTTCCTTAATAGTCCTGTGTAGCCAAATTCCAATTTGTGCGAATTGCACTAGCTCCATCATGTGGTTTTTGGCTTCCAATTTGTGCAAATCGCCCGATTTTGCGCAACTGCACAAATTGCAGTCCGTCTTAGAGACGGAAGTCCATGAGCTGACTTGACTCGCACCACAGCTACTTGGCGCAGGGGCAAGGCTGGCAAATCAGAATCCGGGAGGCTGAATTGATGGCGCGTGAGTGACAGCAGAGCCCCGTGTGTGCGAGATGGGAGATTAAAAATCCTGTTCGTGTGTAGAGGCCCATAAATCCACACACAGAAATCCAGATCTTTCTCCCCCTCTCTCTGCGCAGCGTGCAGCGTTTCGGTTGCAATCAGCCAGCCAGCTTTCCAGCATGTAATCCGACTCCAGCAGCCAGCTCCCCCCGTTTGCAGATAGCAAGGAAAAAACTCTGTAACTCCACAGGTCTATTCTACCTGTTTATTTACTTAGCAAAGTAATATTCTACAGAGTATACATTTCCTAGTTACAGTCCATGTGCAGAGCACAATGCATAGCAAGCATTTATTCCAGTGGAGCAAGTTGAGCTTTACCCCACCTCAGCAAAGATGTTACATTGTTGCATAAGTCCAGCAAGCAATAGTCAGAAGAAAAGAGTGAACAGAGAGAACAGTCCCTGCTCCTCTCTAAAATGGCTTCAGGCAGAAAAACAAGTCAGTATGTCACCAGAACATCTAAACCATGTGACTAGCTCATACTGTTTCCCAGGCCTAGCTTTCCCATGAGAAATAACAAGGGAAAGTAGGAAGACACAACATTCTTGTTTACCGCCATTCTGTTCCTTCCATATTGTAAACAATGTGCTCCAGCTTGTGAATGTGATACATATCACAACATGAATCATGAAAATCCATCAGATTTTCACTCCCCTATTGGATCAGACCGCCCAGCCCCCACCAATATCCAGGCAGCTGCATTCCACACCAACCGAAGTTTCCAAACAGTCTTCAATGGCAGCCCCAGGTAGAGCCTGAATGTCACCAGAAAATGAATGACTGAGGCAAGACTCTTGTGTGATGTGTGATGTGCTTGAATATAACCCTCTTCATTTACATCCAGGAGGAGCAGTATTTTAAAAAGTATTAAAAAGTCAACCTTTTTAATATTTTTACTTCTCAGACCCTTGCTATCTTCATTCCATGTATTATAAAGCTGTAGCCTATGCTGGAGTGTATTTTTGTATAGCTTATTTGCTATCCTGGCCCCAACAGGAAGTAACCTTGCTATAGCCTTCCTTCTTCAAACAGTGCAGATCTTCCTTAAACATGTATAATCTTTTGTTTGCTGTCGCTATCAGAATATATACATTTCCAAGCCATATATCCATGAAATATCAGTAAAAAAAAAGTCTCACACACACACACACACACACACGGTATCTTGCTTCCAAAACTAAGTTTCCAGTCAAACCATCCTCTCCCAAACTTCCTGGAAAAACCTGGAATTCCACCTTCCAGAAAAACTACGTACCTGCCCATTACTCCCAAAATGCCTATGAAAAATGATTCACATGAATGGAACTTGGGTCTTTGTGGATTTCACTATAGGACGGTGATGCTATTCTGTCTGGAAGAGACTGGTAAGGAAAAGGCAGAATGGCTGTGTATGAGTTAATTGGCCTGAGGGTACTTTGCACCCAAAGAAAGCACTGGGCAGGGCAGTATTAAAGACAACTGCGTAGAGGACGCTTTCCTGCATGTGTGGGTGTACAGTAATACCTTGGATTGCAAGCATAATTCGTTCCGGAACCGTGCTTGTAATCCAAAACACTCTCATTTCAAAGCGAGTCTCTGGTGGGCGTGAGCAGGGCCGATTTCGGCCTGCTACGCCCGCTCGAAGCGAGCGGTTACATCCCTACAAGAGACCTTGCTCATTTATCAAGTCAGAAAAAATTTAAAAATTTTGCTTGTCTTGCAAAACGCTCTCAGACCAAGTTACTTGCAATCCAAGGCATTACTGTATCTTTGGAGGTGGCCCAAAACCTATTTATAAGTGTCCAATTCCTGATTTGTACATAACAAATAGGACCCTGTTGGAGGATATGGGAAGGAGTCGGTCCTATACTGGTTGGGACGAAGCAGAGTTCCCCCCCTTATGCACAGCCTGGTTATTGAAACTGGTTATCACCACGTGGGTTGCTAAACCCTGGTAAAAGGCTCTTAAAAGGAAACGGATTGTCCAAACAAGGTTTAAAACTAATAAAGACATTTATTAGTTTTACTTACAGTCTGTTTATTCATATATTCAGGATGCATATAGGGAGATTAGTGTCTTTGGTGTTAAGAGTCGGCTTCATTGGAGTTCACTGGCTGGAAGCCAGATCAGACCGTGTGTCCATCAGGTTAGAGAGGCAGAGAGAGAGAGAGAGAGAGAGAGAGCTGCCACAGAGAGGCTGGAAGTAGGGAGGAGGGGTTACAAAACATGCACCCTGGAGATTGTTCAATTAACCCTTTCCTCCTAGTGTAACTAGTGGTTATATTACAGTAATACCTTGGATTACAAGTAACTTGGTTTGAGAGCGTTTTGCAAGACAAGCAAAATTTTTAATATTTATTTAAATTTTTTTTACTTGATATACAAGCGTCGTCTTGCAATACAAGTACTGTAGTACGGCTTAAATTAAAAATCTCTGTACAAATTTTTTTGGGGGGATTTCGTTTTGATATAAGAGTGTTTTGGATTACAAGCACCTTTCCGGAACGAATTATGCTCTCAATCCAAGGCATGACTGTACCTTGTTGATTTAAGCAGGCAATATTACAGTTTCCAACAGACCCAGCTGTGCATGGGTATGAATAGCCCTGAGTTTGACACAGCGGAGCCTTCAAGCAAACTTATATGACTGTCAGAGTTAGACACACTGTGCTCACCCTCTCTGAGTGCAGCCATGCCCACTGGCACCCCTGGGCGCAGCCCCTGCCATGGTGTACCCTGAGGGAGGGGTCTGTCCACTACGTTCCTCTGAGGAGGGGCTCCCCCCCCCTCAGTAGGGGGCAGGTGTATAACTGTCCCTCTGGCTTCAGACTGTCTGGCCTACTGATCAGAGATGTCTCCCCCTAGTGGCTGAAGAAGTTGCTGCAGGCAGTCTTCAACCACACAGGCACATTTAAATTATTTAAAATCAATCATTGCATTTTAAAAACAAATTAACCCCGAGGTGCACACCCCTAGGCTCCCCATAGTATGCATGCCAAGTTTCAGGTGTCTAGATTCCACTGTCTTGGTGCTGTGGTGCTGACAGACGGACAGATAGACATACATTCTTTTGTATTATTATAGATTTTCATCGGGGGTCATCATGCATTAAGGTGCATTGCGCAAAAAAAGATGGCTTTATTTATTTATTTCATTTCTATACCGCCCAATAGCTGAAGCTCTCTGGGTGGTTCACAACCATTCATAAAATTACAAACCAGAAAATATAGATGATAATAAAATGCCACATAAAATTTCAATATACAAAATTTAAAACAATTTAAACAGCTAAAAAAAAAAATCAGTAAAAATACTAGATGTGTTAAAAAGACAGCAGATATAAATGCCCCATCACGTGCCATTAAATGCCTGGGAGCAGAGGGAAGTCTTAACCTGGCGCCGAAAAGATGACAGCATTGGCGCCAGGCAAGCCTCAGTGTGGAGATCATTCCACAACTGGGGGGCCACCACTGAGAAGGCCCTCTCCCTTGTTGCCACCCTCTGAGCCTCCCTCAGATGGTAGCACTCAGAGGAAGGCCTCAGATGTTGATTGTAGTGTCTGGGTAGATTCAGGTCAGGAGAGGCATTCTGTCAGGGCTTGTGGTCCCAAGCCATGTAACAATTTATAGGTTAAAACCAGCACCTTGAATCAGGCTCAGAAACATACAGGCAGACAGTGCAAGCTCACTGATAGTGCAACCACCAAACCTGCGGGTGGGGGAAAGGACCGGAACACAGCACAGCCGTTCGCTTTCTGGGCTGCATTCCCCTGACGTGGCTAGCCCACTTCCCAGTGCTGTATCTCCGCCTACGCTGACTGGGTCACCCCACCCCACCCCCATGTCCCCCTTCCCAGGCACATGCTCAGGTTTTGATCGGAGCAGGGAGCCCAAGGGCTCTTTTTCTGGTCGGGGCTGACCGGAGGGGAATGCTACCATCGCCTGTATTTTGCTCCAGACAGCCTAGTCTCTCCCTCACATTGCAGGTTCCTTCTGCTGCCCAAGGTCTATCTCTGGGATTAAAAACGTCCCTAGATAAGGTTGCTGTGCTTGATTCATGGACAAACCACCTGCTTGGACCCCTCAGCCAAGCGAGTCCTCATCATTTAGGGCAGCCTTCTGTCCTAAATGATGTTTTACAAGCAGCCTTGTAAACAAGCAACTACAGCAGAGTCAAGTAAGCCAATCTGCAAGAGTCTGAGAGCTAAAAGATGTGTTGTTTCAGCAGCTACCAGACCTCGACTGAGGGCTTACCTTGGGGAAGGCAAACTGGCTGGCTAGGGGATGCTGGGAGTTGTAATCCAACCCATCTGGGGGGAGCCAGGTTGGGGAAGGCTGATCTAGGGCCATGCTTTAGTGGAAAAGCATGGACTCCAGGGCCACGTTCCGTTCTGGGGGAGCATTCGGGCCCTGCTTCCCAGTTTGGGAGCCCGGGTGAGCTGGATTTTGCCCCTGGGCTTGCGGTTCTGCATTAGGAAGGATGTCATGATGCTACGAGCTGCTTGACGGCCGAACAGGCTGCCTGAGGAGCTAGTGGGCTCTCTTCATCATTAGAGTTTTTAACTCGCATTACCAGGGATGCTGCAGCAGCAGTGGATTTCCTGCATCGGCAGGGGGTTGGGCTGCATGACCTTTGAGGTCCCTTCCAACTCTAAAGCAGCTTCTTGTGCTCAGTCATGGCCCACACCGCCTGTTCGGTACAAAGATGCCTCTCGAGCAGCAATAAGCCAGAGCTGACCGTGCAACGAGGCCCGATCCCGTCCCGCTGTCCTGCCAAGGCTAGGTCAAAGCTCAGTCGTCGGGCAGAGGGCAGGGTGAATCCATACAACATGGCCGAGAGCAGGCCAAGGGTCAAAACATGATGGTACCCTTCAGAAGCAGGGGTGGTGCAAACTGCAAGATTGTAGGTGATGACGAAGTCAAAACAGAGTGAAGCAATCCAGAAGGAAGCGTCGTCCCAAAAGCAGGGTCTTAGGCAGGAGGCCAGGAGTCATCAGCACAGAAGGCCACTCTTTTCCTCTTCCCTTCCCATCCCCCTTTCCTTGCGTGTTGTGCCGGTTTAGATTGTAAGTCTGTGGGCAGGGACCATCTGGTTTTACTGACTGCATATAAGCCGTTCTGGAAGCCTTTTTGGCTGTGGAGCGGGATAGAAATACTTTATGTAAACAAGCAACTACAGCAGAGTCAAGTAAGCCAATCTGCAAGACTCTGAGAGCTAAAAGATGTGTTGTTTCAGCAGCTACCAGACCTCCGACTGAGGGCTTACCTTAGGGGAAGGCAACCTGGTGCTTTCTCAATATGTTGGCCTACAACTCCCATAAATGCCTACCAGTATGACCAGTGGTTAGGAATCATGGGAGTTCTTAGTCCAAAACACCTAGAGGACATCAGCTTGCCTACCACTGGCTTCTGTAGTCTGGACTCCACCCAGGTCCAGCTGCAAGCACATCTTCCTCTCTCCAAGGGCCTTTTACTCCCAAGGAGCCCCCTACTAACAAGTAGCTCCCTTATGTTGGACTGCAACTCCCACCAGTCCTAGACAGCATAGTCTACAGCAGGGTTCTCCAACCTTGGGTCCCCAGCTGTTGCTGGACTACAGCTCCCAGAATCCCTTGCCATTAGCCATGCTGGCTGGGTATGCTGGAAGCTGTAGATCAGCAACAGCTGGGGACCCAAGGTTGGAGAACCCTGGTCTAGAGTGAGGGATGATGGGATTTATTATAATTTATTATTATTACATTTATATCCCTCCTTTTTTTCCTCTTGCAAGGAACCCAAGGCAGCTTACATGGTCTTAGAATCATAGAATAGTAGAGTTGGAAGGTGCCCGTAAGGCCATCGAGTCCAACCCCCTGCTCAACGCAGGAGAACAGATGTGGGCAGCCCAGGCAGTCACCCATCCAAGCACTGACCCGGCTCATACCTGCTTAGTTTCAACATGTCCCTGTGAGGTAGGTGAGGCTGAGAGTCAGTGACTGGCACAAAGCCACCCAGTGAGCTTCATGGGGACTTGAACCCGGAGTCCCAGTCTGACACTCTAACCACTACGCCACACCAGCTCTCCAACTTCTCCAGATGTTGCAGTCCGACAGCATCTGGAGGACCCCACTTTCCCTATCCGTGGCCTACGGATTTCTGGCGAAGGGTTTGACATTCGCCTCTGAGGAACAGCTCTTTTCATCTCCCTTCCAGGATCCCCCCACAAACACACAAGAGACTTACTTGCAGCAAAGCTGGTTCCGCAGCCTTATGCGAATTGCGCGAACCCCCCCCCCCGTGCGAACCGTGGCCCGACTCCTGGTGTCCCCACCTGGGTGCGCAGTGAATGGTCACTTCTCGAAGGCCTGTGGCTCACGCCGGCTCAGCTTGTCTGAGCGTGGAAAGCTAAGCAGCAGGAACGGTGCAGGGCTGTTTGGCGCCCTAGGCCAAATTATATTAGGCGCCCCCCCTCGTGCCGTGGGGGGGTCCGGAGCAAAGCAGCCCTGCTTTGCAACATCCCCCCGCGCGTGCGCGACCGCGCGCCCGTCCGCCAACCACCTACCTTCCCACCGCCCACCGCTGCTGGCTGCTGCTGCCGCGCCTCCTCCTCCGACGCGATGGGACGAAGGTAGGTAGATGGTTGGCGGGTGCGCGCGCGGGGGGCGGTTGCTGCGGGCGGCGGCAGCGGCGGCAAGCGGGCGGGGAGGAGCGGCGGAGGCAGCAGGCAGGGCAGGAGCGCGCCGGAGGCGAGGAAGGGGCGCAGAGTTTGCGCCCTCTTCCGCCACGCGCCCTAGGCAGCCGCCTGGGTCTGCCTAGCGGTAGCGCCGGCCCTGCTAAGCAGGGTCAGGCCTGGTGATGACTTGGATGGGAGACCCCTCCTCTAGTTTCCTGCATTGAGCAGGGGGCTGGACTCGATGGCCTTGTAGGCCCCTTCCAACTCTATGATCTATGAAATCTATGTGCCTCCCCGCCGCTTTCCCCGAGCGAGCGAGCGAGCGCAGCTGCGCCCAAGCAGAAGTGCCGCTCAGCGCAGCTGCGGCACATCGTCCCCTCTGGCCGGCAGGGCTTGCCCTCGCACAGACAGACAGACAGACAGACGGTCTCCGTGGCTACCTTCGGCTCTGGAGAAAAGACTGGCGATGACAGGAGGCGGCCAGCAGGAGGTGCTGTTGCAGTGCTGAAAAAAAAAAAGGGGAGCAGAGCGCACACACTCACATACATAACAACCAAGCCTTCACATCCTCCGCTCGCACAACCCGTCAGTTTAGGACAATAACAAACAACGGATGGGATGTTGAGCCGTGAGCTGCCGCCACCTTCTCTCTCGGCCTCTGGAAATCACAGACCTTGAAGAGGAGGAGGAGAAAGAGGAGAGGAAAATTAATCCAGCCGGAGCGGCTCTCCCCCCCCCCTCCCTTCCCTTGCACCTTGCAGGGTTGCCCGACCGTAGGGAGAACCGAGGGAAGCATCCTTGACTCTGGAAAAATGGAGTGAGTAGAGACATCTATCTATCTATCTATCTATCTATCTATTATTTATTTATTTACCCCACCCCACCCTCGACTCCGATTTCCTATCTAGCTCGTACATTTCTGTGTCTGAATCTTTCCGGGTTGTTCTTTCATCTTCTTGGTGGCATCTTGGCTGTGTGTGGCTCGGTTCCAGTATTTTTGGTCCATCTTGGTTTGTTGTTTGGTGGCAGTGGGAGATTCGGGGGCTTGCCGTTAATAGATTTTCTCTCACCCCCACCCTCAGCATCCTGCACTAGTAATCCTGGACATGGGATCCGAAAGACACCCACCCCCCACACCCCCCGCCGCCAGGGGTCTCTGAGCAGAGAACCCCTGATGGGAGAGGGGGAAGAATGAGAAGGCTTGGTCAGTTTTTCCTCTTAGCGCGTGGGCAATCCACCTCTCTCTCTCTCTCTCTCTCTGTGTGTCTCTCTCTCCTCTTTTTCTTTTTTTTTTTTTTACCTGTTGTTGCAATCTCTGGTGTGTGTTTTGCGTGATGCTGCGTGGCTGCCTCCACCCATCCTCCCATTCCTCCCCCCCCCTTGCGGTGACTCAGGCGATTCTGAGAGAGGCAGTACATAGGGGCTTCACCACCATCACCCCACTTTCCTCCAATCCAACACTGATCGTATTTTGCACAAACTGCCCTTAGTGCATATGAGAAGACTGTCTTCTGGGGTGGGGTACAGTAGGCCTGCTGTATCCGAAAGCTTCTTCTTGTAGAGGGACACACACACACACACAGACACACACACACACAGCTTTGCCTGCCATAGGTCTTAACAGAAATGATCCATTCAGATTTGGGGGGGGGGGGGGAATTGTCTTGATGCAGAAGACATCAAGTCCAAAAAATCGGATCTTCTAGAAGGAAAGGGTCCTAGAGGCATTGGACTGGCATAAAACAAGGGATCGGATTAAAAGGGAAGGCTTCGGATTTGGGCCCTCCGGGACATCCGTGCTGAGGGAGCGACAAAGCTGTGATGTGATGTGTTTTTCCATACCTTCATATTTCATTTGCTGTTAACAAAGAGAAGCCCCCTGCTTGCTTCTCCCCCCCCCCCCGGACTTTTGCCAGGACATCTTCCAGTTGGGGCCCTTTCCAGCTTGTACACAGGACCACGAAGTTGGCAGGCCAGCTCAGGGTGTCCTTTTGCCTAGCTTGACGCCTTGCCCAATGCGTTTACGTACTAAAAAAGGAACTAAAAGGGCGGGGTGGTGCGAATACAAACATCTTGACACCTAGCTGACCACTCCCTGCCACTGACAGGGGAATGAAAATTGTGCGTTCTCCGATCAGCCTCCAATCCATTAGGAATTGCTGGCGCCGGGGAAGAATCTCTTGGGAGGGCTACCCGAGTGAGCTGTCTTAACTTCAGCACGTGCCAGATAGAAGGATTACATTTCAGCCACGGATTCACTTCCAGTTCTCACTCAGCAGCTGCCTGCAGTGAGTTGGGGGTTTCGGTGTTCTGCGTTGGCCCTCGGTTGCGCGAACGAATGTTTGTGAACATTCTGTGACAGGACTAGAGCGCATCTTGGGCTCAGATTGGAAGCCTGTTTTAAATTTAAATCACCCCTGCTCTAGGAATGGGGATAATAATATATTTGCAATAATATACTTCAGTAGGAATAAGGGTTGAACCGCCATTTAAAAGGGAAAAAAAGTTCAGTAGGAATGCTAAGTCTGTTCAGAGCAATCAGTTAAAGCCGGAGTTCCTGCAATTACCAGCTATGGAGGTTTCAAGCACTGCAGCCTGATTTTAGGTCAGTGTTTTCATCTTTTGTGGAGTTCATCTGATTTGCTGGAGAGCAGATGAGCAAAATGACTAGTTCCCCATGCTTCAGTGTAGATGTGTTTCACCTGTCTCCTACGTTTTTTGACCATTGGTTGTAAAACAGGCCTGTGGCTCACGCTGGCTCAGCTTGTCTGAGTGTGGAAAGCTAAACAGGGTCAGGCTTGGTTATTACTTGGATGGGAGACCCCCTCCTCTAGTTACCTGCATTGAGCAGGGGGTTGGACTCGATGGCCTTGTAGGCCCCTTCCAACTCTATCAGATCCTATGTCAGCTGAAAGATCATCCCAAGCCAGCTTTGATTTTGATTCTGCCAGCAGATCTACAGAACACATAGATGCTAGACTTCAGATATGGCTTCTCCTGCTCTCTAGCGATTATTGCCTCTTTATAATGTGCCGCCACAATCTAAAACAAACACAGGTCCCTGGGTCCCTGCCCGGACGACCTTCCAATCTAGATTTTAGTATGAAGGAATGTAGACCACACCTGGAGGTTGATCTCCACACAAAGAAGCCAGGGCACTTCTCTTCGCTATTTATCCATCATGCTGTTCCTACCCCCACACCTTTCTGTAGCCTTCAGAACCACATAATTGGGGGGGGGGGGCTTGTATGGATTTATTTATTTTAAAGCAAACCTAGAATCTGGTTTTCCAGCTGCAGGGAGTTCTGAACCAGGTTCCTTCTGGGAGCCACTCTGGAGCCTGCACGATTGCATCTTACGATGTGCTGGCCCTCCTTCACTGCTGCACCTGTGCTTCTTAACTTCAGCGAGATCTCATAAGTGTGTGTGTGTGTGTGTGTGTGTGTATTTAACACTTACATCCCAGCCATTTCCCAAAGAGCTTAAAACAGCAACCAATCACCGACCATTTCATTTCCTGAAAATTGCCTGTCTGGAATCCAGATGCCAGCCACTCAAGAGGACCCATTCTCCCCTTGATGTTAAGATACGCGCTGCCCGAGGCCTCTATCGTGCTAATATGCCTCTGTGTGTCCACCGTGGCTTAATCTGAGCATGTCCTAGAACTCAGTGCTAAGTATATAGAAAGCTGCAAGAAGCTAGGCTTGCTAGATCCGAGCATGCAGAGCTCCTTCCAAGTCTCAGTTCCTTTTGCAAGTGAGCTAAGATGAACTTGCAGAACCTCAGCTGCCAAGTTACCTCAGAACGAAGTACACTTTGCCAGACCTTAGCTCCTTTTCAGGGCGTATCCAGAGCTGCTAGATAAAATACCCTGAGCTGTTTGATCAAAGCAAAACTCCTTCCAAACAGGATGGGTTTGTTTGTTTGTTTCTATTGGAAAATCTGGGAACATTTCACTGCATTTTATTTATTTATCTGAAGAGTGTATACGCTGCTTTTCTATTAAAATAATGTTCATTTGATGATAATATTCAGTGATGGCTGACAAGCACACCAAAGAAAGAAAGAAAGAAAGAAAATAAACAACTATTCACTTCCATTGCTATGGTAGAGCATTACAAAAACTTGCTTCTTTCCTTGCTTCTTTCACCAGCCTGCCTGCTTGCTTTCAGACCACAAATGCTTGACACAAGCGCAACCGGGCGATGCACCTTTTTGTGTGCAAGTAACTTGCCCAGAAGTATTTCAAAGGCTTGACTGCAGGGTAGAGATGGTGCCTCTTGTTTGCTGCCCTAGGATGCGGTGATGGCTGCTGGATTAGGTGGCTTGAAAAGCGGGTTAGGCAAATTCGTGGAAGAAGTGGCACAGGGGGTTGTCAGCAGCTCTTAGACATGATGTAGCTAAATGGAACCTCCAGATTCAGACGCAGTCTACCTCTGAGTATGAGAGGTACTCCGAAGGGGAGAGCTGCAGTTTTCCAGCCCGTCTTGTGGGCTTCTCATTGGGGTGACTCGGTGGAAACAGGATGCTGGACTACAGGAG
This sequence comes from Shinisaurus crocodilurus, assembly GCA_021292165.1. NCBI lineage: Eukaryota > Metazoa > Chordata > Lepidosauria > Squamata > Shinisauridae > Shinisaurus > Shinisaurus crocodilurus. Next base: position 92,855,301 of record CM037882.1, read on the forward strand.
TTTGTTAGGCTTGGGTCTGTGGGGCCTCTGCCCCGGATCTATTTCCCACAGCCCTGAGTGTGTATTGGTGCTAATGGAATGTTTTTCTAAGTTTAATTGCCGTGCTGGGGTGGGCGGCGGATGATTTTCAGGGGGAGAGTCTGCTTGGGGAAGAAAGGGTTGATCATGGTCTGGGGTGGGGGGTGCAAATGAATTGAAGAGTTTGTTTTATTTGGGGTGATTTGGGTGGGAAATGAAGTAGCTGGCTTTGCCTTTTGTGACATGTAAAATAAATTGTAGGAATGATTCCTAAATGTGCATATCGCGATATTTATTTATTTATTTATTATATTTATACCCCGCCTTTTTTCCCACAAAGAACCCAAGGCGGCTTACATAATCCTCCTCCTCCTCCTCCTCCTCTCCATTTTATCCTCACAACAACCCTGTGAGGTAGGTTAGGCTGAGAGTCAGTGACTGGCCCAAAGTCACCCAGTGAGCTTCATGGCTGAGCGGGGAATAGAACCCGGATCTCCTGAGTCCCAGTCCAACACTCTCACCACTACGCCACACTGGCTCGCGATATAAATCAGCATATGCCAATTTTATGCAGATTTGCGTCCCAGGGGCCTGTGCCCCGGATCTTTCAGGTGCCTTGCAACACCTCTGCTGGACCAAACGGACCTTTGGCCTGATCCAGGAGGGTCATTCCTTACACTCTTAATGGGCTCTGTCTCCGCCTATTATTCATAATAGCTAAATGGAACTTCCAAGTTCAGAAGCAGTCTAACTCTGAGTACCGGGGGGGGGGGTACAAGCACCGGGGGGGGGGGGAGTGGATGGGCTATTGCCTTCATGCCCTGTTCTGGGGCTTCCAGTTGAGGCATTCCGTTGGCTACTGTTGGAATTGCAAGATACTGGCGTTATGGACCTCTGGTGATCCAGCTGTGCTGCTCTTAGGTTTCTCCGTTTTGTGAGCTAGAGATCAGGTAGGAGTGAAGCCCAGACCCCTGATATGCTGGCTTTGTCCCCATCCAGGACCTAGAGTGGGCTGCCCACTGTTTCCCAAACAGCAACCGGCCGTCTCCCCTATCAAATAAATACCTTTTATTTTTATTTTAAGTTGGGGAGTTGGCTGAACTTGGGTGCAGGGCTGGATGGAGCAGGGGAATGCCCAAAGCTTCCACCCTTTGCCTCTCCTCCCACTCTCATGGAACCATCTGATGCTATTTTGGGAGAAATGGAGCCATGTTAAGATAACAGGGCTTACGAGAGAGAGTTGCATCAACAGAGAGATGCTCAGGGTCGCCTCAGGGTTGCTACTTGAGTCCCGTACTGAGTCGGAACTGTCAGTATGTCCAGCCGAGAATTATCTCCTGTGCCTTTAACACCGGCCTGGCCGGGCGTCGGCAAATCAATGTCAGTCGGCTGCTATTGGGTCGTGATATGTCACTGGAGCCTCCATGAACAGAGGCAGTTCAACTCCGGCTGCAGGAGGCAGATAGCAAGGGCAGGCCATAGATGGCCAGCAGCCCTGCTTGTAGGCTTCCTGGAAGCATTAGGTTGGTGGCTGTGGGAAATGGAAAAGTTGACTACAGGGGACTTTTGGTCTGACCTAACAGGGTGTTTTTTAATGCTCTTGCCAGTGTAAGTCAGCCTTCCCCAACCCAGCGCCCTCCGGACGTGTTGGACCACAAACCCCATCATCCCCAGCCAGCTCTGCTGGCTGGGGATGATGGGGTTTGTGGTCCAACACGTCCGGAGGGCGCCGGGTTGGGGAAGGCGGGTATAAGCCATGACAGCAAAATGAAACCTCCCGGTGCCAACACAGTCTACCTCTGGATATCAGATGGTGGGGTGGCGGGGGGTGAGGCAAAGAAGAGGGGGAGAGCTGTACACCACTTTGGGGAGGGGGGGGTCTTTGGGGGAGGAAAGTGGCAGGGAAAATCTGCATCTCGGGGCATTCCTGGATGCAGCTGGTCGTGGGAAGCTGGATGCTGGTGAAGATGGACACGCCATCTCAGTCTGGCCGCAGCAGAGCTTCACCAATGTGCTCAACTTTGCCGTGAGACGTGAGAATGCTTGGAGGTTGCGGGCTCAATGCTGAGTTCTAAGAAAGGAGATTGGCGAGCCATGATAAAGATGATGATGATGATGATGATAATAATAATAATAATATTTTTTTTAAAATATATTTTATTTAAATTTTTAAACAATACAAAGAAAATAACACACACATATAACTAATATTGTGCTCCCATCACCATGGGACCAAATAATCCAATAACTCTATAATTGTTCATTATTCCAAAAATACAACATATCTTGACAGGGTAAACTCCCTTTCCCCTTTTTAAACACATATTCCAAAAATAAACCCCAAATATCCTTGAAAATATTTTTCTTTAATTGACCCCTTTTGCATTTAATATTACAAGTCAACATATCATTCAAAGCCATATCCCATACTTCTTTATACCAATCAGTAATAGTGAAAACTTGCTGAATTTTCCATTTCCTTGCTATCATTAGTCTACCTGCCGTTAACAAATTTATAATTAATTCTTTAATAATATTTTTATTAGTTTAATGTGCCTGGTCCTTACCAAGTTTTAATGCAAAAAAACCCCACCCCAAATTGCTCATGATCTAAATCTGTACAGTAGAGAGGACAAGTTGGAGGAAGGAAAGCATCGCCTATGAACAAAAGCAGCTGCGGGTGTAATCTGATTTCAGGAGCATCGCGCGCCTCTGTGCCCAGTGAGGTGGGACTAAATGACCTTCCTGTTCCCCTTTAACCACATGACTCTAGGAGGCTGAAAGGGAGGCCAGACGGCTGGCCTGCCTGCCAGCCACGGCTCTGCTCTCTCAGTTGCTGATCTGGCCAGATTCAAACGCTTCCCTCCATCTCTGACTCTGAGATTGTTGCTGAACCTGCAGGTTTTGCTAACGCAAGGTCAGCTCAGGTTACGCTGAACTCATAGATGTCATAGATTTCAGTCTTAGCAGTGAGGGTGTGTGCCAGCCTTCCCCAACCCGGCGCCTGTCAGACATTTTGGACTGCAACCCCCATCATCCCCAGCCACCCAAGTGGGGATGATGGGAGTTGTGGTCCAAAACGTCTGGAGGGCACCTGGTTGGGGAAGGCTGCTGCACACCCTCAGAGCTAAGACTGGGTTCAGAGTAAATTTTTAAAAATCCCACTCCTTTATTTTGCAAATGTTCATTACATATGTTCATTATTTCTTTAAGCACTCCCCTATCTCAGCAAGTTCCTCCCCTCTGGCCACACCCCACTTTTAAAATGAGAAATTGATATGAACTTACTCTAATATAAATCTAGTACTGGAAGCATATCAGCATATATGTGACAACATGAGACCCTTTTCTAAAAACTGATGTAAGTTTGAACCAGCTAAAGCCCAAGAAGTCCTTATGGTTTGACAAAGAATGCAGAGTATTGAGAAAGAAGCTGACGAGACAGATGTGAAGAGCCCATGCTGAGGTTGATCAGGAAGTACACAATTCCATGTTAAAACTCAGACGTGATTATAAAAAATTAATCTTAGCTAACAAATCACAGTTTCAGAAATTTATATGGGCTGAGCTTGAATTAGCAGCAACAGGATCAAATTCAACATATTTTGGCATTTAGTTGCTGGCAGGTTAAAAGAAATAAAATATACTTTTGATCACTATTTCAGCTGCAAAGTGGGAAGATCGTTTTCAGGAGTTATTTAAAGAGGAAAAAGTTGCAAGGTATGAAAGAATGAGGAAAAGGTTCTCTAAGCATGTGCAGATGCAAGAAAAGGTTCTCTAAGCATGTGCAGAGTGTATTTCTCCTCCGTCCCCCACTAAGCAAGCACAGCCTGTCTCCACCTTATGCACCGACAAATCTGCCCATTTCAGTTTCTCTGTCTTTCAGTTTTTCAGTCATAAATTTGATTCATCCCAATATTTTAAAAAAGGTTTTTAAGGCTGCATTTTCAGCACATTTCTCATAATACATAGATTTTTGTACACAATTTTGCATAATATGCACTTTTTTGCAAGCAATTTTCCTAATATAATGCATTTTTAAAAAGAAATATATGCATCTTTGTGTGCACTTTCCTCCCCCCCCTTTTTTTTACAGGAGAACTCCATTGCAAAATTCAGAGTTGTGCAAATTTCAAAAGATAACTGAGTTTCGGTTCACGTATTGGTTCAAAACTGACAAACTGAACAAATTTCTCCCACATACTTAAAATGAAGGAGGAGAGCTTCCATCCCAGGAAGGTGTAAATGCACATTTCTGTTTAAAAATTATGTACATCCCCCCACCGCCGCCTATCACCACCACCACTGGAAGCATTTTGAGAACACAACCTTTTCTTTTCTTTTTCTATAAACTTTTAAAGCATACCGGTATATAATAATAGCCCCGCTTAGACGGTATGCAAGTGCTCCATACCTGGACATATCAGCCAGCTTTCACAACTGGATAGCTTCATGGCTGAATCAGGATTTGACCCATTCCAGGTCTCTCTGACCCAACCTTCTACACCAGTGTTCTCCAACCTTGGGTCCCCAGATGTTTTTGGCCTACAACTCCCAGCTGGGGCATGCTGGGAGTTGTAGGCCAAAAACATCTGGGGACCCAAGGTTGGAGAACACTGTTCTACACGCATGAGGCACATCTGTATATATCCCAACTTCCCCCAACTTGGTGCCCTCCAGATGTTTTGGCCTAAAACTCCCAGCATTCCTGATCATTTGCCATGCTGGCTGGGGCTGATGGGAGTTGAAGTTCAGAACATCTGGAGGGTGCTCGGTTGGAGAAACGGGTATATATTACAAAGTATGGCTTTTTCTCCCTCGCAATACATCGGGGATGGAGAACAGGTAGCCCTCCAGATGCTACATGGGCTGCAGTTCCAGTGGCTTGGTCTGATGGAAGTTGCAGTCCAACCTATGGAGGGCCAAATGTTCCCCCACGCCTCCCATAACTGCAGGCAGGGCTCTCTGATCCTTTACAGGCAGTCACTCCTCCCTTTTCCCCCTGCCTCTTTTGGCCCGGAGTTAACTGGGATTTTAAAAAACAGCACTGTACTTTTATCCGCATTCTTTTAAAAATTGAACCAATTCATGCTCTCGTTTCGTTATTATTTGGTTTGGTGATGTGTTTGAACTGGCTGGATCTTCTTTAGAGTTTGGACACTGCTTTGAAATTCACGGAGAAGCAGTATAGGCTTCCTGTTTTTAAACTGACAAAATAGAAAACGTACACGCTGACACCTGTAGGCGGCTGCTGACCGCAATGGGGCATAAGCATCCTTCATGGCAGGGCTGATAAAACTCCTTCATCCTGATGCTGTTCCTTTCCGGAGTTGCTCTCGGAGGGGGGACAGGGCCAAAGGCAAAAGGAGCAGCGCCAAAAATATTTTCGCTTCAAGCTCTTAAGGGTGTAATCCTATGCAAGTTTAGACAGAAAAAAAGGCCTACAACTCCCAGCATGCTGGGAGTTGCAGGCTCCCCCCCCCCCGACTAAACTTGCATAGGATTGTGCCTTAAGTTACAACCAGAAACTGAGCCTCAGGAGTGGCATTTCAACCTGCCAGGAAACCATCAAATGATTGGTGGTCAGGGAAAGGGGCGGGGCCACCTGGGGCCAGATTGAGAGACCCCGGGAGGGCCGCATTTGGCACGTATGCCTGAGGTTCAGCACCCCTGCTTAACCCTGTGTTGGACTCCACAGGTGTAATAGGTTGCTTGTGCCCGTTCGTCCCTGGGGCAAGATAGGTCCAGTTCTGCACAGCAGAACCCTCAGTGTCGAAATGTTTTGAAAGGCACAGCCCAGAGAGGAGAGGCTGCTTTTGCTCAGCTTGTTTTGTACCCGCAGAGCCCATGTCCAGCCCATCAAATGACACCGGGGTGAGTTCTTGGGCATCCTGTTTTTGCTTTTTGCCTCAAACTGGAAAATGTGTGTCTGTGGCGGGATGGGGGAGGTTGCTGCTGCTGGGGATGAACAGGGACCGTTCTGGCAAGCTAAAGAGAGCTATCTGGTTGGGCTTGTCAGGGCTCTCCCACCTGGGGTCCCCAGATGTCGCTGGACTACAGCTCCCAGAATCCCTTGCCATTAGCCATGCTGGCTGCTGGGTATGCTGGGAGCTGTAGGCCAGCAACATCTGGGGACCCACCCGGGCTAGATGGACTTCGCGGGTGTCCAGGTGTACTGCTTAAAGATAAAGAGCCATCCGAAGGAAGAGCAAAAGGGCCTCCAGGTTGTCCATTGACAGCACCTGGACTGTCTGTCGGCTGAACAAGGCACGCTTAATAGTGACGATTTCTAAATAGGCATCTATACATATCAATTAGCTTATGCAAATGTTATGCAAATTAGCATCTTCTTTGTGTCCTCTTTTCTGGCAGCGCACAAGCAGCCTTCCTGGGTGGACTGATCCAGTAAAGTTGCAATTCTATGCAAGTTTAGACAGAAAAAAGGCCTACGACTCCCAGCATGCCCCAGCCAGTCGTAGGCCTTTTTTTTCTGTCTAAATATACATAGGACTGCACCCTAGAACGCTGAGATGAGTTTATCAGCAGCTATGGGACCTCTGTGATCCCAGCTACGGTACATCTAGTCATCAGTCAGCTGATGACTGTTGCTATTCCATTCATACACCTTTCCAAGGAGTTCAAGGAGATCCAGGTGCATACGTGACTCTCCCCCACCCCATTTTATCCTCACAACAGCCTTGTGAGGTAGGTTAGTGACTGGCTGAAGGTCATCCAGTGAGCTTCCTGGCTGAGTGGGGATTTGAACCCGGGTCTCCCCAGCCCTAGGCCTCTAGCCATGACACTGCCCGGGCTCTTACGCCGTTGCCTTCATGCCCTACTTGTGGGCTTCCCAGAAACATCTGGCTGGCCTCTGCTGGAAACAGGATACTGGGTTAGAAGGACCGTTTGGCCTGACCCTGCAGGGCTCATTTTGTGTTGGGTCTATCAGTGGCCACTACCTATGCTGGCTAACAGAGAGCCTCTATGTCTAGAGGCAGTCTACCTCCGGTGAATAGTAGATGCTGAGGACATACAAGAAGGCAGGAATTAACCTGGTGCCCTCCAGATGTGTTGGACTAGAACTTCCAAAATCTGATTTTGGGAGTTGTAGTCCAACACATCTGAAGCGGCACTCTGTACACTCTGCTCTGCTTGTGAGCTGTGTGCTGCTGAAGGCAGGGTGCTGGGCAAGTTTGGGAGAGCATTCGTCACGAAGCCCCTGGTGGCTGGTGAGCTGTGCTGTGTTTGGTGAGTCACAAGCTGTCGTTCGGATCTGGGCTCCATAAGAACAAGAGGACTTCCCTGCTGAACGTGAGACCAAAAAACTATCTAGTTCAGCATCCTGTTTCCTGTTTCCATTGGGTGGACAGAGCCAAATGCTTTGGGGAACTGGCCTTCTCTGGTTTTGGTTTTGGTTTTGGGTTTTTTTTTAAATCTCCAGCAACATCTGGTATTCTGGAAGAGACTGCTTTTGCGCATGGATGCTCAATTATCAGCCTTGCGGGGTGGTAGCCACTGATAGACCTAATATAAGGAGAGCCTTCCTGGGTCAGACCAAAGGTCCAATTAGACAGCCAGCCGGATCCCTCCAGGAATCCCACGAGCAGGGCCCTTTTCCTCTTGTTTGTCCCTAAGATCTGGTATTCCGGGGCACACTGCCTCTGAACATGGAGGTTTCATTTAGTTTTCATGGTGAACAACCATTGGTGTGGCCTACCTTCCCCTAAGAATATGTCCAATATTATATATTTTCAAACCTTGTAATTAAGCTACTGGCCATCATCCCCTCTTGTGACAGAGGAATCCAGATGTCAGCAGCACATTGTTCAAAGGATGATTAAGGAGAAGAGAAGCCCTGCAGGACTGGACCGAAACGGACCCCACGTTGTCCAGCTTCCGGCTTCCTGCACTAACCAACCTCTGGGAAGCCTACACCTCACCAGCGGTAAATTTTGAACTGCAGGTGATTATAATGACATCCCCCACAGTCACAACCCAAGGAAAATTCATAGTCACCCCCATATATATATATATATATAGGTATATATATATATTAGAGGCCACTACATCTGCTCTGCTAAGAGACCAGCAGTCCATTGGACTCCTCATCTCCCTGAACTGTTTCCATTCTAGCTTGTCATTATAAGAACTACAGTATAACTTTAAGAATTGAGGTTGCTTTTTTTCCTCCTCCCTCCCACTCCTTTTTCCTTTTATGTCGTGTCTTATACATTGTAAGCTTGAGGGCGGGGATTCTCTGAGAGCCTTTTTTGGCTGAGAGCAGGGTAAAATGCTGCAAATAATAACAAAATATAAAGATAGACCATCCTTCTCTAACCTGATGCCTTCCAGATGTGTTGGACTACAACTCCATAATCCCCCAGACAGCAGGGGAGTATGGAAGTGTAGTTTAACACACCTGGAGGGCACCAGGTTGGGGAAGGCTGAGATAGATATAGATATACCTTTTTTCTATTATTTATTTTCAAACAAATTAACCCTCTGGTTAAAAACTCTGTCATGAACACAGACAGGGTGCTTCCCAGCAAAGGCTTTTTCTGTACCTCGCTGACGGAATTTCACAGGTGATGACATCTTCCACTTGTAGCCCTCCCGTATTTTCCTGCCACTTCTTCAGTGTTTTCCTACCATTTCTTTTTCTTAAGGGTAGGAAAAAGATGAACTAGCTGCATGATGCCTTTTGAGTGTTGCACCAGGGGCCCACCACCATCTGGGAGCACCCGAACAAACAAACCACTAATAAAATCTGGAGGTCTGGAGGCATTCAAGGTGCAGCTGGACAGACATCTGTCAGAGATGCTTTGACCTGGATTCCTGCATTGAGCAGGGGGTTGGACTCGATGGCCTTGTAGGCCCCTTCCAACTCTACTTTTCTATGATTCTATGATTCTATGATCTCACAATTAAGTTTGCCGGGATATGACTGCAATCCTGTGCATAGTTACCTAGGAGTAACTCCGTGGTGTTTACTTCTGGTTTCTAAGTTTGACATACAAAAGGCACTGAGCTTTAACAGAAGATCAATCTTGCAAAGAGGCGTCACCATTCAGACTGCTAGTGTGAAGCCAGAACCCCATCAAAGAAAAGTTTTTTTAAAAAAAACGTCTCCAGCCTTGACTGCCTCTCTGCTAATTTGTCACAAACAATGGGAAAACTTGAAAGCCTCATTATCACCTCACTCACTTGCCAGAGCACTCTAGCAGGTGATGCTGCCGCTTCTGCTCTGAAGGAGTCTGGGAGCTCCCGCCCCACTCCACCACCGCTCCTGACCCTGAAGCAAGATGCTGGTCCCTGCTACCACCCACTCCGATGCTGTGCTTTGCCGTACACGTTTCACTCCATGGCTCCGACCGAGAAGGAGATATAGGGGCGGAGGAGAGAGAGTGCAAGGGAGCGCACAAATGGCCTTCAGATTGTAAAGGATGCATTAGGAGGGAGGCAAAGCTGAGACGGGAGACGTTTGCTGGCGAGGCCACGAGAAAATGGATGCGATGAATATTTGATGAAAGAGACTGTTGGGCGGTGGGGAAGAACACAGATTTTCCAGGCAGTCTCTTCAAGACATTTTGGTGGCATCGCTTCCTCTCATGGGTGAGGAATCTCCGGGTAGGATCCTTTTTCCCACCCCGCCGATGAAACTCCTTGGCGTATTTATGAATGAAGATTGCTCCCACTCGCTGCTGCAGCCGGGGTTCGACGCCTCACTGCCGCCTCGGTCCCAAAGGCCGGCCACAGACAACAGCACTTCCTCCCTGGGGCCGCAGTCTTATTCAGGACTCAGGAGTGAGGCCAGGTACTTATTCCTGATTAAGCATGCAATTAGGGTTGGGCGGCGCAGAGTTGTTTGCTACACCTCAGCTGCCAGATCAAAGCCAGGTGCTTTGACTGGCCAAGCGGCCGGCACTCTTCCAGGAGATTTAGCAGCTCGCCTCTTGCAGAGCTTGAGGCCGTATCTTCATAAATCAGCAGGGAGACCCCGAGCAACGGAGTAAATCCACGCTAAACATCTAGCAGCAGCCGGGGTGTTGAACCTCAGGTCCGTGGGCCAGATCTGGCCCTCGGGGATTCTCCAGATGGCCAAGTCCATTTAGTGAATGTTGGGTGGTTTCCCAGCTTCTGTGCATCCCCCCTCCCCCATTCTACAAGGGTTGAAATGCTTCTCCCGAGGCTTCGTTACTGGCAGAAAGAGCTTTAAGCTAAAGCTAAAGTTTTGGTAGTTTTGGCCTTGTACCTTTTGCCTTTGGCCCCACCTACCCCTAGAATCCAGCCCCCGAGAGCGTCTCCAAAATTGAATGGAGGTTTGACACCCCAGTTCTAGTGTGACCACAGCCCTAATAATATACATCCTTGGTTCGAAACCGATCAGAGCAAAAGCCAATTTCGTGGTGGCAGCAAAGCCAACACAATCCATTCTCGAGAATGCAAGAGCCCGGCTGGATCAGACCAAGGCCCATCTAATCCAGTGTGGCGTAGTGGTTTGAGTGTTGGGCTGGGACTCGGGAGATCCGGGTTCCAGTCCCCACTCGGCCATGCAGTTTACTGGGTGACTTTGGGCCAGCCACTGACTCTCACCCTGACCTACCTCACAGGGTTGTTGTGAGAATAAAATGGAGAGGAGGAGGACTATTATCCAGCATTCTGTTCACACAGTAGCCAACCAGATGCTTCCAGGAAGTCCACAAGCATGACATGAGCACAATAGCACTCCCCTGCTTTTGCTCCCCTTCAGAGGTAGACTGCATCCGAACATGGAGGCTTGACGTAGCTGTCATCTCAGAGTCATTGGCGGGCCTCTCCTCTGTGCCACGAATGTGTCTAGTCCCTCTTTAAAGCCATCCAAGCTAGAAGGCATCACTACATCTTGGGGCGGCAGATCTGTCTCACCCAGCATCCTCTTTCCAACTGTCAGCAGCAAGATTACTCCTGGACGTGGAGGTTCTATTTTAGAATTAAGAGCCAAGAGCTACCTGACAGAGCACTTTCTCCCATATCAACCTGCTCACTCCCTGATCCACAGATCAACACACACACACACACACACACACACACACGGTTGTCCTGTCACTTGCACACATACCTCCGACTACAACCAGGGGGAGGGCCTTTTCTGTTGTGGCCCCCCCACCTTTGGAATTCACTCCCCACTGCAGTAGGACAGGCACTATCCTTGGCAGTGCTTAGGCGCCTGTTGAAAATGGATCTGTTTACCCAGGCATTTGCTGATTTTAATACCTAGCTTGGTAGATTTTTTTTCCTAGTTGTTTTTTTTTTTTTTTAATCTTTATAGCTTATTGTTGTTGTTTTAGGGCTCAATCCTATGCAAGTTTAGACAGAAAAAAGTCCTACAACTCCCAGCATTCCCTAGCCAGAGGGAGTTGTAGGACTTTTTTCTGTCTAAACATGCATAGGATTACGCCCTCAGTGCTTTTTGTGCACCTCCCTGTGATTTGATAATGAAAGGTGGTATATAAATATTTTTAATAAAGAAATAATAATAGCTGGTGTTGATCCTGTCCCCAGTGAATTTATCTAATGCTTTTGAAGGAGTTCATCTGGCCCAGTTTCCTGTTTCCTACGGAAGTCAACCATGAGCAGGGCAGGAGGAGTTTTCTGTTTCTGTCCAACTTCCCATGTTCAGAAGTTTGCTGCCTCTGAACACGGAGGTTTGTGTATTTATTTTGGGGAGGAATGACCATTTTGTTTCAGTTCGATTTTTGATAAGGATTTACCACAGTTCCAAAAGTTCTCCATATTTGGGACAAAAATAACTTGAGATTTTAAAATAGCGAATATGGGAGAAAGCAAAACTGATAGATTCGCCAGCCCTGGTGTAGGTATATTTATTTCCTTTCATGTCATTCTGTACCACCCAAGAGCCAATGCCCTCAAATATAGAGGTTAGAACCATAAAATGGGTGGCCAACATGTGCCCCCCCAGATGTTTGGCCTACAACTCCCATCATCCATCACTATTGGCTATGCAGGCTTAAGAGAGCAGTGTGGAGAGCCGCAAGTTGCCCACCCCTGCGGAAAAAAAAATATAAGAACATAGTAACACATAACCTAAAAACCTAAAATAGTAAAACAGCCACAGAGTAAAACCAAAAGTAAAATGAACAGAAAAGGAGAACTGCTGTGCAAAACTGAAGAACTAAAAAGCTTGGGAGAATACAAAGGCCTTTGCCTGGTGTCAAAAAGACCACACCGTAGGCAACAGGTGAACCTCTCGGGGGGGGGGGACATTCCACAACCGGGGTGCCACCACTAAAAAGGCTCCCTGCTTAATAACCGCCTGCCTCAACTCATTTGGCAGGGGCACCTGGAAGGAGGCCTCTGAAGATGATTTTAGCACGTTGGCAAGTGTATAAGAGAGGAGAAGATGCTTAAGATGTGCATTCATGTGCAATCAGGCCCTGCATGGGGCTATGGGGGGGTACTGCTTCCATTAAGGCGGTGGAGGGCAACCTGACCGCTTTTAGCTGCCGCACTTGATGTGTGGCTGGCTGGCTGGCTGGCTGCTTTCTCAGCCATGCGCAATCCATCCGGGGTCTGTGCGGACTCGCCCAGTAACTCCACCTAGACTTGTCTTCCGAGAATGAGCTGGCTCGAACACAACTAGAACTAGCGTCCTTCGCTGTAACCGGGTGGATGGGGATGGTCTACTCTGGGAATGAGGCAAAACGGGGCCAGCGAGAGCTTTAGTGCAGCGTTTGGTGGTGATATAATGAGAAACGGCCCAGCAAGGCAAACAAACATGATTGTTCTGTGTCAGGGGTGTGGAGACAAAGGGTCACTCGGCCTTTCCCTCTGAACACAGTCGGGGGGGGGGGGGGAAATGCCTCACATCAGCACTCAGGAAAATATTTCGCTTGTCAGCTGAGCGGAATTGTCTGTTTGGGAGAGAGAGAGAGAGAGAGAACAAAAATGTTCAGGCTGCATCCAGATATTCTGGGATTTGTTTCTTTGGAAAAACAATGCCAAAAGCTGACATCTGCTAAACTTTGAAGCTCTGCCCCTTAAGGTGGTCAGGTGGTGGCCACTTTGTAAGATGCTTTCTGTATGTGCTGTTCTGGAACAGAAACAATGAAGGAGTGGGGAATTCCCAAATTTTCTGGGCTCTCCAATTTCCTGACAGCAGCTTTCTCCAACCTTCCAGGTGAGTTGGACTACAGCTCCAATCATCCCCACCCGCATGGGGGATCCTTCAGCCAAAGGCCTTCAACTGTTGGCCATGCTTGTTGTGTGGATAATGGGAGCTGTAGTCCCACACATCTGGATGGTGCCAGGTTGGAGAAGACTGCCTTGCAGAGATCAAAGTCTTTCAGCTTTCCAGTATTCTGATCTTGTTTGGTTTAAAGGTTTTGGAAAAACAAAACGCCCCTCCCTCCCCCCAAAAAACAGCCAACTGTTGACACTGTCATGCCGATGTGCCTCAAACTCAGACTCAAGATATGGTCAAGTTCCCCTCTTCCCCGGTCAAGCAAGTGACGCTTAAACCTAGAGCTGGAAAGCGAAAGGCGATACAGCTGTCCGCGTGCGCACACACAACTTGCAACACGACGCGCTGCTGGATTTCAGCGTTACGCAAAAGGTTTGCGTGGGCCGGTTTCTTGAGGATGGCATCCCAGGTTCTGGGGGCTGACTCGGGTCTTGTGAAAGGTGTGTGTGTTGCTGAGCGGAGACTTCTCCTGGGGAACATTGGTGCCAGTGTGGCGTAGTGGTGAGAGTGTTGGACTGGGGACTCGGGAGATCCGGGTTCGAGTCCCCGCTCGGCCATGAAACTCACTGGGTGACTTTGGGGCCAGTCACTGACTCTCAGCCTAGCCTACCTCACAGGGTTCTTGTGAGGGTAAAATGGAGAGGAGGAGGAGGAGGATTATGTAAGTCGCCTTGGGTTCCTTTCAGGAAAAAAGGCGGGGTATAAATATAATAAATAAATAAATAAATAAATAAAAACATGCGGTGGCATTTTCTATGTCACCCAGACTGCTTGGCCTCTCCTTCCCTGGGAATCCTACCCAGTTCAGCCTCTTGTCACTGAGTGGGTTTCCACTGGTGCGGCTCTGGTTCCTTTCCCTGTTCCCTCCACCGGCCAGAAGCAGCGCATCGACCAGCCTGGTGTCCTCCAGAAGTGCTAGATCAGTGTTCTCCAACCTTAGGCCCCCAGATGTTTTTGGCCTACAACTCCCAGCATGCCCCAGCCAGCTATGCTGGCTGGGGCATGCTGGGAGTTGTAGGCCAAAAACATCTGGGGACCCAAGGTTGGAGAACACTGTGCTAGATTATGTCTCCCATTCTCCCCAACCAGCAAGGACATTCTGGCTGGAGGATGGCGTCAGTTGCAATCCAACACATCTGGAAAGCACCAGGTTGCGGAAGGCCGACAGAGGCCAATATCCTTCTGTTCCTGCCGTGGATTCCCAGCTCCAGTCCTGGGTTCGAGTCCTGACTCTTGTCTACGCCGCCACCTGTCCCACGATGTACAGCCTGCCCGCCGCTGACCTGCCTGTTCACATGCCAACGAGTCATCAAAGCCAAAACAAACATGTCATCCCGTTTTGGTCTTTCCGGCGTCGAACGCCTCCGCCTGCCCGCCTCCGCCTGCCCGCCCCCGCCGCTGTTGACAGGGCCGGGATCTGGGCACACACCCCCAGCGTGGCCTCCTCCCCCCCCCCCACCGGGGGGAGGCGCGCGAACCTGGCTGGTTCCCTCTCTTCCCTGCAAAAAGCCACTTAGCCCTAATGTATACTGCTCTGGAGTCGGGAGGTGGGTGCTTTGGATGACGTTGCCATGGCAACAGAGATTAGCCAGGCAAGGAGGATGCTCTGGGGGAGAGAGACGGCAAAGACTGGCCTAAGAGGAGCCCTTATCTCACAAACAAATATACGTACTCAGAGGGGGCAAAGTGGGGAGCGGGAGGCAGGCGGCGCTTAGCATCATCTGGCACGGTGGGCGCAAGCTCTTGGGCTCCTTCGTGGGTTGGCGTGGCCTTGGCTGATTTCGTCTGCGCCATTGTTCAAGCAGTGGCGCCGAGGCTGGATCTCTGGGCCAAAGCCCAGGGGCCCCCGTAGGCCAGGGTGCCCCCCCCCCAAATGACCGCCCAGAGAGTGTCAGCCCTTGGGCTTCGGCCCGCTGCGTGCCGCAACATCCCTGGCTTCCCACCATGCTCTCCGTTACGAGGCGATTTTTTTGGGGAAAACGTTTCCTAGTTGGGGTGACCGTCCGACCGGGCAACCTGTTCAGTTTGTCATCTTTTCCCGCAAGAAAATGGCCCTTATATTCCCAAGTCGAGCTGTGTTGTTCGGCCTCGGGGCAGCAGAATCAAACTCCATCGTATCTCTGTAGCCATGATGATCGGTGGTGCCGTGATGTAAAGTGAGTTTAAACTGCAAAGCTGTACATACTCCGAAAATTTTTGTTTGTTTGTTTGTTTTCATCAGGGCTAGCACAAATGGTGTTTTGCTCAGGGTTTTGTTTTTCTTTCTCTCATATCAGGAATGCAGAGGCAGCGAGGAGAAAGAAGAAAAATGCCAGTTACGTGCTTCACAACTGACATAAAATGCATAGCGCTCAAAAGAGCCCCCCTCCCACCCTGTAAGATCGTTAAAGGCACAATCCTAAGCAAGTTTAGAGAGAAAAAAGGCCTACGACTCCCAGCATGCCCCAGCCAGCTATGCTGGCTGGGGCATGCTGGGAGTCATAGGCCTTTTTTCTCTCTAAACTTGCATAGGATTGTGCCTTTAGATGATTCACAGGGTTTTTTTACTTCACTTTTCAGCACAAAAAGGCTCCCAGCGGGGCTTACAAAGATTAATAGTGAAACAGTCCCTGCCCTCAGGCTTACGATCTAAAAGACACGACACAAAAGGAAAAGGGATTGGGAGGGAGGAGGGAAAAAAATAGAATTCAGGCACCAGTTCGTAGTTTCAAAGTTCTCCTAGGTGTTGTTTCTGGCAGGGAAGGGTGAAACAAGCTCCCTGCGGGCTGTTCCTTCCAGGTTGGCCTCCGCCTTGATGGTCTTCCTGGGAAGCAAGGGGGTGCAGCCTCCCAGCGGCCCTTGGTTCTCTGTCCAATGGCTGAGGCCAGAGTCTGCAGTCCCAGGGAACTGTCAGTTGGAGCCATTGGTCCATCTAGCCCAGAATTTATGCTCCTCTGGTATTAGGCAATCTTTTATTACGGTATATTTTATTTCATTTCCCCCGCTTGGCTGGAACATTCGGAGCTGCTGCTGACTCCAAAGGCACCTTATCACCCTCCAGCTGTGCAGGCTCTTGCTGCAGGGGCAGAGTGTGGGTGGGGGAGAGGATTTATCTACCCCACCAGCTTTATTTAAAACAACAACAACAACAAACACCTGCAGGAAATCTCCCCGGGTGAATCTCCCCGGGTGATCTTTCAAGGAGGGTCTGAACTTTGGCAATGACATCCCTCCCATGATCTCAGTGAGCCAAAGTTCAGTGGAAAAACAATGAGCATGGAGAAGGCTTGGCTTGGTGTGTGTGTGTGTGTGTGTGTGTTAAACGTTTGGCAATTTTGTTTTGCGTTGCTGAGGCAGTAACACTGGAACAGAGGGGTGAGGTGCCAAGCGTGACTCACAGGGTAGGTCTTGCCTGTGCAGCTGCACTGGTTCGTATATGCTTTCCAGTGAGACCCGTGCTCAATTAAACTGTGCTCAAACGAGAAGGTAAGGTGGCGGCAGCTCACTTCTAAAGGCAACTGCCAAACCTCAAAGGAACCTGAACAGAACGCGGCATCCTAAGAAGAGCCCTGCGAGATCAGACCAGAGGGCCGTCTAGCTCACGCTGGCTCAGCTTGTCTTGAGCGTGGAAAGCTAAGCAGGGTCAGGCCTGGTGATTACTTGGATGGGAGACCCCCTCCTCTAGTTTCCTGCACTGAGCAGAGGGTTGGACTCGATGCCTTGTAGGCTCCTTCCAACTCTAGGATCTATGAATCTAGCCCAGCAGCCAGAGTAGCCAGTAGGGTGGGAGCAGGCAAAGCAACATGACGGAATAAAATTGGGGACCAGGAGGTGCCTGCATCAGCACATGGGGCTAGACCTGGCAGGGCCCTCTGACTGCGAGACTGATTGCTCAGAGGCTGGGGATGATGGGAATTGTAGTCCAACATGTCTGGAGGGCGCCCAGTTGGGGAAGGCTGGGCAAGAGCCTTATAGGGGCGGGTAGAAAGGGATTGATCCCTGGGGGTCAGCAGACTGAGCGATCATTCAGGAACAGGACTCGTATCTGTGCCCAGACGGTGCCCTGGCTGGAGCAGCTGGAAGAGGATGTGGTAGAGGCATAGCACGGGGGGAGATCGGCTCGGCTGCTCCAGCTTGGGGCCGGGGACCCCCAGCTCAAGACACCCCACCCCAGACTCCTTCCCGAAGCTTTAGCCCTTCTAGATGGGGCTCAGTGACGAGGGGCATTCACGTTTCCCTGAGTGCCAGGCCAAAATTACATTTTTAGGGAGAGGAGCAGAAGTCTTCTCACTCCAAAATCTGCCTGGAAGGATTCACGCCGTGCATTTTGATTTTCTTTTAACGCACATGCTGCAGTGCGGTTGCCATCTCCTCTTCACCTTTTCATTACTCGGGTTTTCTCTGTAACCCTTGTTTATTCCCCGCCCCCTCCATTTCCTCCTCACAGGCCCTTAAATTTAGGAGACCCACGTTCAAGGTGGGAAGACGGAGGTGTATAAGCCTTCTGCTAAGGCTCCTCCACCTGTATTATGCTGTATGGGGGTCTTGCATTCAACCAGCTGAATAAATTAAACTGGTTAAATATATAGCATATATTATGGTTGAACTGAGCCGGTTAATATATTGTACTATATGGGGGTCTTGCATTCAACCAGCTGAATAAATTAAGCTTCCCCATCCCCCTTCCCCCCCCCCCCGCAGCCCCCACATGCTCTTCCCTTCTCTGTCTGTATTGGGAATTGCTAGCCCCTGAAGGCATCCATCAGCCGGATAAATATTTAGAGCCAGGATCTCGTGATCTGCCCATTCTGGGGCGGAGGAGGCGAGGGCCACGTGTGTGCCTCTTGTTAGAGATCCTTCTGCTCCTCCAGTAGACGGAGGTCTTGGGACGCTTTGGAATAAGGATCTGGGTGCAGAGCAGGCTTAGCAAATGCAGAATCTCGTGTGCCAGTTCTGTGCCTGCCTGCATGCAAGCAACAACCTGGCTCTCTGTTCTTCCTTCGAAGAAGTCCCTCGTGGACTCGTCGGTCCTTCCCAGCCTAGTACAAGTCCTGGGATGGACTAGCTTGGGACTAAGCCAGGGCATCCTGAAGATACTGGCTTGGATCAAGAAGAGACAGATCTGCCCCAAACATGACAGCCCCCTTGCAGAACCACAGAGGAAAAGACTATTCAGCAAGTTTAAGCCTCTAATGTAGACTTCCTCTCCATTTAATGTCATCAAACCTTTTCTGTTTTGGCTACCTTCTGGTAATTGAGGGTGAACCAGTTAGAGACCAGGATGATGATGATGATGATGATGATGATGATGATGATGATGATGATGATTCCGCCCAACAGCCAAAGCTCTCTGGGCAGTTCACAACAATGAATAAAAGACACAACAATGCAATATAAAATATACACAATAAAAACATTATAAAAATTGGCTCTGCGGTATCACCTGCACATGTTAACCCGCTTTAAAAACGCGTTTAACTGTCATCATTTCCCCAAAGAGCTCTGAGACTTGAAGTTTTGCAACTGCGTACAGATCGACCAGTCCTTTCTACTGAAAAAAAAAAAGGCAGGTTCCATATCTGCTGGGCAGGGGAGGCGACAGAATTTAAATAGCCCTGAAACCGGTTTCCGTTAGGAGTGTAGACATGCTTTCAACGGACTTCCCAAATGTTGGACAAAATGATTTGGGGCCCAGGGGAGGAGGGGTGAAATGCCGGAGCGTGGAATGCCCTTTAGCTAAAGGTAAGTCAAAGGCAGGACCGAACCTCCGAAACTGTTTGGAGGTCTGCAAAGTGCGCAGAGTGGTACTGATAAGGGTGAGACGAAGCGTGCATAGAGAGCCTTTCATTCATCAGCAAGTAATCACAGCCCAGTTGATTAGAGGGCAATTTCAAATAAGTTTTGGCCTCAGAGCCTCTTATTTCCCAGAATTTCCAGAGCAACGGCAGGCTTAGTCTGTTGCAGCAAAAACAAGTCTGGTGACACCTTAACGTCCAGCAAATCTATTATGGCAGGTCCAGGAGCGTTCCTGCACACGCGGCTGGGTCGGAAATTCTCCAATGAGAACATTTGGCTTTGGGGAGTGGTGCAGGTGGAAGATTGCCAGGGGGGGGGCAAAACTGCTTCCTCTCTTTCAGCTTTTGGGGGTGCAAATTTTGAGGGGGGGGCTGGTGCTTCCCCTAGCTCCTCTCTGCTTGCAGATCTAGGCTGCATGATGAGATAGCCTCGCTCCGGGCAAGCAAACATGGCATCTGCCAGCAGAGATAACTCAGCAGGAGCTCTCGGGAGTGTCTTGCCCCTTCAATCATGGCCCCTGTCACAAGACAGAAAAGTATGTACCATTATCTATCTATATCCATCCATCTATTATTGCCTGTATAGATCAGCTTTTCCCAAGCATGTGCCCTCCAGTGGTTTGGACGTCAACTCCCATCAGCCGCCTCCCAGCACACTGGGAAGAATGCTGGGAGTTGTAGTCCAAACCATCAGTAGGGCACATGCTTCGGAAAAGCTGATCTATACAGGCAGCACTCTAAAATCCTTCACCCAAAGAATTAGCTTGTTATGTCTACTCAGTGAGCTTTCCTACATGAGGCAATTTAACCTGCTGCTGCTTCTAATTTTGGTTTCATCGCAGAATTAAGATTGGAGCTCTACGTGGCTTATTGGTTTATTTATTTATTTATTATATTTATACCCCACCTTTTTTCCTGCAAGGAACCCATGGTGACTTACATAGTCCTCCTCCTCTCCATTTTATCCTCACAACAACCCTGTGAGGTAGGTTAGGCCGAGAGTCAGTGACTGGCCCAAAGTCACCCAGTGAGTTTCATGGATGGCTGAGTGGGGACTAGAACCCGGATCTCCCGAGTCCCAGTCCAACACTCTCACCGCTACGCCACACTGGCTGATTTTCCTTTCCATGCTTTCTGCTACATAACCTCTAAGTGGCGCTGTGGTTAGCGGGATAACTAGTGGGGACCAGCACTTTGTTTTGCTTTCACCAATAATGCTGGATTTCCCCGCACTCCAATCCTGCCCCTGCCCCAGCACGCACAAAATTGCTTTTAAAAACCGGAAGCGAAACTGGACAGTTACAGTGTCATCTAAAGCACCTGTAAACAGCTGTGAGCGAGGAATGACGAGTGGGCAACAAAAGCCTTGTCTAGAAAAACTCATTGAATGAAATCTAGACCCTGCCCTCTTTGACCCCTGCAATTTTGCAGGGAGCGGTAGAAGCTGTGACTCTCAGAATTCCCCCATTTGTGCAGTTCCTTAGATACAGCAGCCCCATCTGTGTCTAGACCCCAGACCTGGCAACTTGCCCCTGCGGCAACCTGTCCCACCGTGCCCACCCCTGCAATCCATCCATGTGGACCTCTGGAATCCACCCGTGGTTGTCCACTTTCTTCCCAATTCGTTCCATCCTTGGGATGTTTTGCCATAGTCCTCCTTTCAGAGCATGAGTGTCCATCTAGCCCAGTACGGTCCACTCTGACCAGCAGTGGCTCTCCAGAGTCTCAGGCAGCGAGAGACCTTTCCCGTTACCGCTATCTGTTTTTTGTGGTTTTTTTTAAACTGGAGATGCCGGGGATTGAACCAGAGACCTTCTGCATGCAAAGCCGGTGCTCTGCAACTGAGCTATGGTTCTTTCCCCCACTTCAGCTATGTATTTCCTTGTTTCTCCAGGGCCGGATCCACACCTAAGTGTGTGGCGGCCGCGCCGCAGCAGCAGCATCTTTCTCCTTCTTCTTTGTGAGGGGCCGGAAGAGCTTTTTCCTTCCTTTTTTTTTTTTAAAGTTCGCTGCTGCGCTCGTTCGCACCTGCGCAGAGACAACAATGCAAAATAAAATTTCAAAAGCCCTGTTCAAGGGAACACCCAGTGCTACCGCTACGGAGTTAGGTGTGGGGTGGCAAACTGGGATGCGTGCGGTACATTTAACGAGAGTGTGCCCTGTGAGGAGTGACTGCGGAACGTGAATATAGCAGTACCGTTCTGCTAACTTGAGGATGTACAGTGTAATGGTCACAGCCTGATTTGTTCCTCTCCTGCCTCGCCCTCCTCCTTCGCATTCCTTCACTTTTGTTCTGAGTAGTTGGAATGTTCACAAACATCCCGTGCTGTCCTATCAGCATTTATTTATTCATTCATTCATTCATTCATACATTCTATTTCTGAATCGCCCATCTGGCCGGTGACCCGGCCACTCTGGGCGATGTACAATATATATAAAAAATACAATAAAACAAAATATAAAATACCATTACCACTTTAAAATCCTAACCCACCCCATATTCCCGCCTGAAGAACCATGTTTTTAATGCACGGTGGAAGCTCATCAAGAAGGGGGCATGGCAGAGGTCACTGGGGAGAGAGTTCCATAACTTGGGGGCCGCCACAGAAAAGGCCCTCTTCCTAGTCCCCACCAGCCTGGCTGCTCTGACTGATGGAACAAAGAGAAGGCCGTTCATGGCAGATCTTGTTGAGCGGCCTACTTGATGTTGCTGGAGACGCTCCTTGAGATAAACTGGACCGGAGCCGTGTAGGGTTTTAAAGGTCAAAACCAACCAACACCTTGACTTCGGGTCTGCAAGCAACTGGTAACCAGTGCAGCTCCTGCAATCACGCCGGCAGCTGCCTTTAACCAGGCAAGCCACCGCGTTCTGTACCAGCTGTAACTTCCGAACCATCTTCCGGGGTAAGCGAGAGGGATTGCCAACCTTTGAAACTGTCTCTCTAACAGCACTTCAGCCTGCAACAATGAGCAGGTGACGGCATGTCTCCACATGTGTGAAAAGCTGACTTCTAAGTCCTGGTTTTTCTTGGCATCAGAGCTCTGTTAAAGGCACAGAAGCAGGCCTGGTTCTTTTTTTTTTTTAGCCAGCTGGTAACCCTGTCAAAGACAATATGACAGAGGAAGAGCCCAAGAATATAGAGGAGGAAGTGTCTGTTTTTAGCAACAGAACGTGCAGAGATGGGGCAGGGGAAGGAAGAGGGTTCAGGAGGCAGGGAAGGAAAAGGTCATTAACTCTCCGCCTGCGATATCCGGTTCATTGTGAAATACAGGGACCCCCCCCCCAAATAAAGAGCCACACACCCCTCCAATTCTTCCTTGGCACGTACAGTGCCCACACACTTGGATGGCTTTTGAAAACACACCTGTATTTTAATGTTATGCATGTTTTAAGCCCGTGCAGATAATTCGGTTGTTGTAGAAACGAATGAGTGGAGGAGGGAGAAGTGGGGGCAGCTGATCCTTATCGTCATGCGTTGATGGTTGCGCTTGCACGGGGGCACGCAAAGGCCCACGTGGACGTAGTCACCCCCTATGTGCCATCCTCTGCCCCCTGCAAAGACAGAGGGTGCGCATCTTGCGCAAGGAACCTGTGCGCGCTTGAGTGTGCTGTATGCATTCAGGCCTCTATCCAAACAGGGCCTTCCGTGTGTCTGAATTCACCCCCTCCGGACAATCATTTTGACAGTTTATTTATTTGAATGTTGTTTTTTTAATTTGTAAACAAAAATACAACCAGTCAAAAAGCTTTAACGAGAGAAGGGGGGGGGGAACACACACACACACACACACACACACACACAACCTATACCAACACAATACCATTTCATCCTACCCTGCTCCGTGTACATGTGACTCAATGCAGAAACACCGCTCCAAAACCTAATAAACAGGTTCCATTTTTTTTTAAAAAAAAAATCTGTTTGAAGCATTTGCAGGAGCGGGGGGGGGGGGGGGATGCTCCAATTCTGTCAATTTATCCATGTGAGCCGGTTCTGTACTTTAAACAACCATTCCCTGGGAATGGTTATTTTGGCAATTTATGAATGTCTGTCCTGGGCTATTCAGCTTTTATAGGGATGGTGAGAATTTCATTTGGTTTGTTTTTCGATAAGAACTTAGCAAAGTTCACAAATCCTTCCTGAACGCGATGGGAAGAACTTGCAATTGAACATGTACCGGTAATACATATCCTGGCTTGGTCCCTGAGCAGGAGGCGATGGGGAACCAAGGCCGCAGGATAGACCACTGGCCAAGCCGTAGAGAGTGCCCTGTCTCTGTGTGATGTCACGGCAGTCCAGAAATGCTGGGTCCGGAAAAGGAGCCAAGGTCAAGCATGGGCAGCCAGCCCAAGGGTCTATACCAGTGTTCTCGAACCTTGGGTCCCCAGATGTTTTTGGCCTACAACTCCCAGCATGCCCCAGCTGGGGCATGCTGGGAGTTGTAGGCCAAAAACATCTGGGGACCCAAGGTTCGAGAACACTGGTCTAGGGACTCCAGGAGCATGGGATCAGCAGGGTTCAGTCAGGATAGTAGAAACATGGAACTGAGATGCATAGAGCTAAGGACCTGGGTTTTTTCCCAGCAACTACCAGACCTCCACCGGGAGCTTATGTAGCCCGGCCTCCCAGACCTCGCCCGGGCCCAGCTGAAAATGGTTTGCCAACCTTCAAGGTTGCCTACTTGATCGCACTCTTCCAGTACTTGAAGGGATGTCACACAGAGGAGGGCCAGGATCTCTTCCCCATCATCCCAGTTTGCAGGACACGGAACAATGGGCTCAAGTTATGGGAACCCAGATTCCACCTGAACATCAGGAAAAATTTCCTGAATGTCAGAGCAATAAGACAATGGAACCAACGACCTAGGGAGGTGGTGGGCTCTCCCAGTCTGGAGGCATTCAAGGTGCGGCTGGACAGCCATCTGTCGGGGATGCTTTGACCTGGATTCCTGCATTGAGCAGGGGGTTGGACTCGATGGCCTTGTAGGCCCCTTCCAACTCTACTTTTCTAGGATTCTACTCACAAGGAGCCTGGTTCTGCCGCACCTTGAGGTGTGTGCTCCCTTGACTGGTAGCTGCCTGCCGCTTCTGACGCTGGTGCTCCCTGGGGCTGGGAGGTAGGCCAAACCTCCCCTGCCCCGATTCTGCAGGAGTCCGGAACCCTGTGCATGGGTCTCCCCAGGTCCTCTGCTGCAGTGGAGGTCGGCCTAGCTTCTCCGACCTCCACTGCACAGGAGGTGACTGGGGGTAGCACTGGCGTCAGGGGTCCCCACAGGGTCTTTTGGAATCCATGTTCTTTATCCAGGGAAGAGCGCTCCTGGCTCAGTTCTGGATCAGGCTTGGCAGTGTGGGAGAAAAGCAACGCTGAAAGTTTTCTCCAGCCTTCCAGGCAGCTAGCTGCTGCCTTTAAGTGCGTAGCTCTTCAGAATCCAGCTTTGAATCCCTGTGTATTCAACCATGTTAGTGGTGCTGAATTAGGGTCTGTCTCCACCTCTTTTCTTTTTTTTCCCCAGGCAGGCACCTTATTAGGGTAGCCACTTGTGAATTGTCAAAAGAAAAGAAAAGAAAAGAAAAGAGGAAATGCATCACCAAAAGAAAGAAGGCAGCAGTTTGCATAAAGCTTGCATATGCTAATTTATCTGTATGGATGCAAATGTTGAAATGATTACTATAATTTAAATACAGTATAACTCGCCAGGGTGTGGAGGCTGTGACCAGGTGACCTGTGTTTGTGCCTTTGCTCACTCAGCCGCCCAGGTGCTGTTGATGGGCAACTCAGGTCCCCCAGCTCTTCCTTTTGAGAGTGCTTTATCTGTATACTAGGTTTGGACTAAACAGCCCTTCAAAAGAGAGGGCAGTCCTCTGTAAAAGAGGACACCCGGCCGCCCGACCTTTAACAGCGACGTGGCAGTTACAGCGTGGTCTTCTCGGTGCTGGGAATAGCGGTGCCGAGCGGATTTGGTCAGTGCAGATGGGTGAGAATTCAGTTCAGTTTGGGGTTGTTGTTTTTTGGTAAGAACTTATAAACATTTGCACATTTTCTTCCTAAGAAGGAACTTGAGATTTTTTTATTTTTTAAAAATTGAATGTGGGAGAAAGCAAAACGCGGACGTTCATCCATCCATCGCTAATTAAGAGCAATCAGGTATACAAAACCAGTGGAGATTAGCAGCAGGTCACAGAGCCAGTTAAAACCGTGGCTAGCTAGACTACCAGTTGGAACCTGTTTCAAACTGTTTGCACTTTGACAGCGTATCTAGAGCCGTCTGTTCCATAAAAGCAATCTCTAACCAGGAATTTTATTTATTTATTGATTGATTGATTATATTTATACCCCGCCTTTTTTCCTGCAAGGAACCCAAGGCGGCTTACGTGGTCCTCCTCCTCCCCATTTTATCCTCACAACAACCCTGTGAGGTAGGTTAGACTGAGAGTCAGTGACTGGCCCCAAAATCACCCAGTGGTTTCATGGCCGAGCGGGGACTCGAACCCGGATCTCCCGAGTCCCAGTCCAACACTCTCACCGCTACGCCACACTGGCTCTGTGTTTGTGCAGGTGTTTGAAACAACATGGTTGATTTTATGCATACTTTGAATGCTCATTGGTTTTATATTTTAAGGGTGCAATCCTATGCATGTTTAGACCGAGAAAAGGCCTACAACTCCCAGCATGCCCCAGCCAGCTGTGCTTTTCTCGGTCTAAACATGCATAGGATCGTGCCTTAAGACAGCCTTTCCCAAACAGGTGCCCTCCAGAGGTTTTGAACTACAACTCCCATCATTCCCAGCCAGCATGGCCATGATGGGAGTTGCAGTCCAACGCATTTGGAGGGCACCTCATTGGGAAAGGCTGTTTTTAGGATGTGAAACTGGGAAGCTGCGATGTTAAAATTATAACTACAAACCCAAAGACTAGGGAGGAGGAAGTGCCTTCGCATCAAATTGGTACCAGCGCCTCAGTATAATAATAATAATAATAATAATAATAATACCGCATCATACTTCCAGGCCTTTTGGTGGAATAGGATGGGCCTCCTGAAGTTAGTTGTTTTACCAGGTGGTGTCGGCATTTTAAATTGCTTTTAGCCGTTTTAACTTTGTATATGTTTTAACGCTTGCTGTGGGAGTCCTTTTTTTTTTTTTTTTTTTTAGAGAAAGGTGTCGAATAAAGACTATTATTACTCTTGCTGTGTAGATTTTGCTCAGAAGTAAGTCCCACTTAGTTCAATGGGGCTTACTCCCAAATGAGTGTGCATAGGGTCGCAGACGGGGGGGGGGACGACAAGTTAGGGGGAACGGAAGTCAGGGGGTGAATCATCCACTACCACCCCCGGTCAGGACTAGCATCACAGGTTGGCAATGCCGGGCGAACTGCTTGTGCCCCATGCTCTTGGGGGGGGGGGGGGAGCCACTGCCACCCCTGCTCTTCCTCAAACCAGAAAAAGCTGCCAATCGCACTCCTTGTACAGCCTTCTAACACCGCAGCTAAGAGTCCAACTCAAAAGGTAGAGAGAGGACCGTTTCCCCGCCTTCTAATTGGGGCGCTCACATCACTAGGTCGTTTGAGGAGGTTTCTATGCACAGCGGGGGGGGGGCAGGGCAGAGGGGGGGTGCGTGCTCATGAGTTCCTGCACCTTCTATTCTTTCTCCCATCTTTCTTTCAGGATCATCGACACAAGTACAATTCAGCAAGAGAGACTCCAGGCTATCGCGGTAAGTCAGCTCTTTCAATGTTATCCTCCTCCTCCTCCACCTCATCTTAACGTTTGCAGAGTGCTTTAAAAAAAAAAAGTGTCCAAAGTGCTTCACATGCATAATTTAGCTGTAATCCTTACAGCAAACCTTGAGGGTAAGCTAGTATTATTATCCGACTATACGAGATCATAATATTTGTCCGACCTGATCGCTTAAAACAAACCGTAGGCTGCCCCAGTAAAATAATGAAATGCTTTTGTACATGCCATGAGCCACCACTGTATTAAAAAAAAACAACACCCGGCACTAACGCAATACAACTTTGTTAGACATATACGAAGAGTTCCTTACATAATGTAACGTAAAATGACGTGTCCCGCTTCCCTGCATCTTTCGATACGTAATGCGTATCTTCGCTGCCGAGGCAAATTTTGCGAATTGGTTGGTGGTGTCTATATCATAAGCAGGATGCATATCTGAGCCAAGGGCCGGGCAGGGTATTTGACAAAGATTGAAGAATAGTAGCCGGACATGTATGAAGGACGACTTGGGATGCTAATATTGACGAGGCTGAGAGGGAGCAGTTTGCCGAAGGGTGTGTGTCCGCAGCGGAGGTGAGATTTGAACCCGAGGCTCCCTGATTTGCAGCTCGGCCTCTTGGCTTCCTTGAGCGCAATTGTTTTGGTGGAAAGGCGGGATATAAATAAATGAAGGGTGTAGTGATCCTGTGGAAGTTTAGACAAGAAAAAAAAAAGGCCTACAACTCCCAGCATGCTGGCTGGGGCATGCTGGGAGTTGTAGGCCTTTCCCCCTGTCTAAACTTGCATAGGATTGCGCCCTAAATAAATAAAAAATAAATTAGCCAGGACACTACCCCTCCCTCCAAAGAGCTCAGTTTAACCATATGCAGTGGTAGTAATAATGATCGCTAGGCCAAACTTGGCTTTCCTGACGACTTCCGCATTGGTGGAATTCAGCGTCGGATGATGCGGGTTGAACATCAGGAGACAAATCTGGATGCTGAGAGCTGTTTTGACGATGGAACCCAAGCCCTAGAGGGGCGGTGGGCTCTCCCTGGCTGGAGGTCTTCAAGCAGAGGCTGGGCAGCCCCTCTGCGGGTGGTGGTGGTGCCCCAGCTCTGGATTTCTTGCAGCAAGCTGGCCTAAATCACCTACAAGACCCCCACACACACACACTCCAACCCTATGATCCTGCTTAGTCTTACTCTGCAGTAAGTATGTTTAAGACTGCGCAGTCACGAGCCCCCTAAATCCACCCCACAGGGGTCCAGTATTATAACAGGGCCCCTCAATATTATAACAGGGACAGGGAGCCTCATCTCCAAATCGTCCCGGCCACCTCCAAAATGTTATCGATCAGATCTGATGCTAGGCCTGCTCCTCTGTTGTTACTGGAAAGCCGTTCCGGGGTGGGGGGGCGGGGGGGCAGGCGGCCTATGTGACATCAGCTTTGCTAAAACGAATTAATGAAGGGAATGATTATCAATTCCAAAGCCACAGATTCTCAGCTTCCTTGCTGCAGGCGGCTTCTGCTGCGGCTTGGCAAAGCGATCTCTCCCATACTGAGTTAGAATTCCTTCTGCCTAGGGATGGGAGGGGCTCCACCGGTTTGTGTCCTTCCTTCCCCCCCGCCCCGCCCCGCCCTGTCTGGCTCGCTCTGCGCTGCACCTCACTCCTCCTGATTTAACTGGGAGAGTTTCTAAAATTAATTCCGGAATTGGAGCATGCACAATTCATTTGCATCTCTCCCCCCACTGCTGTGTTACCGATGCTCGCGTGATGCGCATTTATGAGACACCACAAAATAGCAAGCTGGAATGTGGTCATATAGGTATGATTCATTTGTTACATTTATATCCCGCCTTTTCTCCGAAGGGCCCATACATGATCCTCTTCCTCCTTTCCATTTCATCCTCATAACAACCCTGTGAGGTAGGTTAGGCTGAGTGAGTGGCCCAAAGTCACCCAGTGAGCTTCATGGCCGAGTGGGGATTAGAACCCGGATCTCCCCAGTCCAGCACTGTAACCACAACACCACACTGGCTCTCTGATTGCGTCGAGGTTCTTTTTGTGCCATGCTTCACTGGTGCGCACATGTGCCCCTGCCCATTGGTGAAGCACCACATTAGAAGAATAGTACCGTGCGGTCGCATCAAGGTTGCTTTCTTTGCAGCGTTATATCGTGTGTGCGCACTTGGTAACGTGGAAGAGAAGGGAAAGAATGGAACTGCGCATAAGGAATGGAAAGCATGGCAAACTTCTCATGCGCTGTGTTCTGTACAAAATTTGGTAATTAAAAATAGGGAAGGGAGGGTTCCTAATGCGTCGGTTCCACTTTGGGAAGTAGAGCGAGCAGGGAATCTGGATATCAAAAACCCAGAGATATAGAGGAGGAGAATTTTGGAAGTGTGAGCACCCCTGACCCAAAAGCTTGGTGCCGAGCCACTCGAGCTGAATGGGCCATTAAAGTAACTTTCTCAAATGGCACCAGAGACGTGCATGTTTTGACCAAACTCTTTCAAGGGTAGGATTCCAAAGATGCGCTAGCTACCAACGGGAGGAGGAGGAGGAGGAGGAGGGAGGAAAGGCCGTGTTGTTCCCTTGGCCAGCGGCGTGGCTTCTCCAAATTGGCAGCTCCCCCAGACCGACTCCCTCCTTAGTTGCCTGTAACTCTGGAGGGGGAAGCAGGCCTGGTTACGGGGGGGGGGGGCAGACTCACAAGTGAGCAGCGGCATCCGGCTGATGTTGTAGCTTCACCGACTTCTAAAGACAGAGAAGAAAAGGGCCTATGTCAGGGACTAGAAAAGGGTGTTATTGTCAAGAGAGGCTCGCTGGGGTGGGGGTGGGGGCGGGCGGGGGGGAGAGTAGCGCCATCAGGACAAAAACTGGAACATTTGTAACTCTCTCAAGGTTACAAACCTCTCTGGGGTTCTTGGGAGCCTGCAGAATGGGACCACGAATGGATGGATAAAGAAGCCTCCCCCAACTTGGTGTCCTCCAGATGTGTTGGACTGCAACGCCCATCATCCCCAGCCAGCATGGCCGACGGCCATGCTGGCTGGGGATGATGGGCGTTGCAGTCCAACACATCTGGAGGACACCAAGTTGGGGGCGGCTGGGATAGATACTTGTTGCTGCGGTGCCCTAAACAGGAACTGCGCAGTTCGTCCGCCGTTTTAAGGCAGGCGGGGACCTCATGGCCTTGACCTGTGTGTGTTTGGATGTCGCTTTCTTACGTTTAAAAAATAAAATAAAAATTAAATTAAATTAAAGAAAAATAAAATGTGGTTTGGCCCCTTTGCATTCCAGCATCTGAGCGATGTAATTCCATGAAACGCAGATCGGTCTAAGGGGGGTTTCCTGGCACGGCCAGGAATCTGCTTCGGGTCACATCCCAGCGGGGGGGGGGGCACTGCCAAAGCCCCATGGCCCTGAGAATCCCCTTCCCTCCTGTTTCTGCTTCTTCTCCTGCCCTCTTCACTCTGGGCTGTGGGCCGATTAGGCCTAGACAGGATCAGGGCAAGCAATTGGACCGCTGCAACACGACGAGAAGGTGGACCCCACTACTCAAGGAGGGGGGGGGTCCCTTGAGAGCGCCTTGCCCCAAACCTGGAGCCAGACACTGATAATACTAGCAATCGCCTTAGTAAGCCATGCACCTCCACGGTCTGATCTTTCTGGGACATGCCCTGAATAAATCGCCTCCCGTATTTCATGTCACCCACTATTTGGCAAGACATTCCGAGGGCTGAAGGCTCTTCCCCTCTCCGCTCGCTGTACGCTGTGTTCCTTTCCCCTGAAAGAGCCTGTCCTGCACAAAACAAAGGGTGTCTTATGTTGGCTACAAGGATAGACTGGGAGGGGGCGGTGGAAAAACACCGCAATCGCCCCCCCCCCTGTAATGATACGCTATCAACAGCTCAGAACGGAACCTTGCAGCCCTACGGTGCGCGAAGTGGGAGGCTATGCGTGTGATGCAGGGTGGCTTAATGTTCAGGCATGTGCATTTAAAGCATGAGTCCTCGAGGTGATGCGCCTCCCGCCCCCGCCCCCCCCCCGACCACCACCGTCCCATAACTCTGAGGCAGAGCCCCTGCTTTCTTTTCTTTCTTTTTTTTGGGGGGGGAAGAATTTTATTAATCATAATTTAAAAAAAACAACCAAACACATACATGACAGACAACAAACAAAATTAAAATGGACTTCCAATCTTCTGTGAATTTCATTTCATTTCATTTATTTCATTTATATACCGCCCCATAGCCGAAGCTCTCTGGGCGGTTCACAACACTCTATACATAAAAACAACATTAAAACATACAAAACAGTTTAAAAAATTAAAAACCAAATTTAAAAACACAGTTTAAAATAACAATACAAAAGCCAATAAAACTGAGCCTACAGGTGACAATCCCCCCCCCCCCCCCGTGCTATTCCAAGCTCCTAAGTAAATGCCTTGGCATAGAGGGAAGTCTTAACCTGGCGCCGAAAAGATAGTAAGGTTGGCGCCAGGCGGGTCTCAGTGGGGAGCTGATTCCATAACTGGGGGGGCTACCACCGAGAAGGCCCTCCTCCTCGTTGCCACCAACCGAGCCTCTCTTGGAGGTGGCAGTCGGAGGAGGGCCCCAGATGTTGAGCGTAGTGTCCGGGTAGATAACGGTTGGGAGAGATGTTCCAGTCAGGTATTGTGGTCCTGGAATTATGGGAGTTGCCGTCCAACACATCTGGAGAGCACCTGGTGGAAGAAGAGCCCTTGCTTTCCATGCAGGAGGCTCCCCCAGCAGGTTCAGTTCCCAGCGTCTCCAGTTAAACAGATCTCGGGTAATGTAGCTGAGAGAGACACTTGGAGATCCCGTGCCAGTCAGAGGAGGCAGGCAATTCGGGGCTAGATGGGCCAGGCAGCCGTGTTTATTCGTCAGGACAGGAGCCCCCCATAGCTCAGGGGCAGAGCACTTGCTTGGCGTGTGCAAGGTCCCCAGGTTCAATCCCCGGCATCACCAGTTAAACAGCTTTTTAGCAGCTGGGCTGGGAGAGACTTTAGATCAGTGTTCCCCAACCTTGGGTCCCCAGATGTGTTTGGCCTGCAACTCCCAGCAACTCTCATGCTGGGAGTTGTAGGCCAAACACATCTGGGGACCCAAGGTTGGGGAACACTGCTTTAGATGCTGGAGAGCTACTGCCAATTGTTGATGACACAGGGCTAGATCATCCATCCGCTGGCCATCGCGGTATGACGCAGCCTCATATATTTAAGTTGTAAGACGCTAGAATTTAGAGACATTGGTGACGGGGGCGATCATTGATGATGGTGATGATGAGCATTTGTGTAGCATTTCGAAGTGTGCGCAAGCTGCTTCACGCGCATAATTTAGTTGTAACCTTTACAACGATCCTGTAAGGTAAGCCAGTATTATGATCCCCCATGTTACAAATGGAGTAGGGGAGCCCCATGAGATAGAGAGAGAGAGAGGCTTGCCGTAGGCCACATAGTGAGTCCAGGGCAGAAGTGAGCAGAGCCGGCATCAAGGTAGGCATGGTCCCGCACCTGCCAAGGGCCCACGGCGCAGCAGGGTCCCCTGGCAAGAGCCCCCCCCCCCGGACTTGCTTTTCGTCTCCCCCACTGCGACCTGCTTGTTCACCTGCCTCTCGCTCTGGCCCAGACCACGGTGGTGCTGAGATCACCGGCTCTCAGCCTGACCTGCCTCTTATAGGGTTGTTGTGAGAATAAAACGGAGAGGAGAAGGATTGTGTTTAGCCGCCAAGGGTTCCTCGGAGGGGGAAAAAGGCAGGATATAAATATAATAAACCATAAAGGAGGAGCAGGAGATGCCGCGGGCCGCTTGCTCGCTCCCCGGCTCTCTGCCTGTCAAACAAGCAAGTGGGAGCAAGGAGGAGGAAGAGGAGGAGGAGGAAGAGCGGCTGGTGACCATGGCGGGGAGAAGAAGGCAGGCTCACTGAGGGAGGGGGGCCTTGGAGGAGGCCTTGCCCAACAAGCCGGCACTAGAAACCTGGAGCCGGCACTAGAAGTGAAATTTGAACCAGGGACTTTGGATGCAATCCTACGCATGCTTAGACAGTAAAAAAAAAAAAAAAAAAGTCCTACAACTCCCAGCATTCCCCAGCCAGCATGCTGGGAGTTGTAGGACTTTTTTTTTTTTTTCTGTCTAAACATGCATGGGAATGCACTCTTCGACTCTTAGCCCCAGAGAGAACGATGACACTAGCCACTCTTCCTAACTCAATTTTTTTTAAACAACAAAAAAAAACACACACACCCCCGCAGCTCTCCAAAATTTGTTGCAGCTTGTAGATCACAATGGTGGTGGTGGTGGTGGTGGGGTGTTCATCCACACACCCCCACCCCACCCTGGCGCTGCTTCACTCCTGGCTGGCGGCCCCCAGCTCGAAGCCTCCCTCTTGGTTGCCAGGTTTCCGATGCTCCTCTGCTGATACCGGGCCTGTACAATGGAGCAGCTTGTTTTGGAGCAACCAGAAAGCTGCTCAGGAGGAGGACATGGGTGAAATTACTTGGACAAAAACAGCCCAGGCTGGCTTCCACCAGTCCCAGGAGAAACCCAACGAGGCGCTGAGGTCTGGAAAAGGTCAGGGGGAGGGAGAGCTCTTTCTGAAAAAAAGAGAGAGAGAGAGAGAGAGAGAGGAAAGGATCCTTGCTTGGCAGCGGGGTACATCGTTTAAGAGTCCCGGACTCCCGAGTTCCACTTCCAAGGAAACCTTGACTACTTTTTCTCCCCCCCACGCAGAGGGTAGGAAATTAAACGACGTCTCTGGGGGGTTCCATCCTGCCTCGTCCCAAAGAATGAAATGAAGAGAGTTGTTCCTGCCTGATTATTGGCACACCGGTGGATGGTCAGCGGTGCGGTAGTCGCGCGTAGTGGAAAGATATTATCGCGGGGGTGGGCCTAGGTTGTCACAATGTGAAATTAGAACGGTTTTATGTGAAAAACAAATTTGACATAACATGATCTGGCCGGTTTCAGAGGAGATGGGAAGCGGTATTAAACTTCCCCCTGATACAAACAGCAGCCGTTAAAAAAATAATTGAAACAAGACAGTGTTAAGTGTTAAAATTGGGAGCCGAAATGGAGGCACTAGATCAGCCTTCCCCAACTTGGAGCCCTCCAGATGTGTTGGACGGCAACCCCCATAATTCCCAGCCAGCATGGCCAACGGCCAACGGCCATGCTGGCTGGGAATTATGGGGGTTGCCGTCCAACATATCTGGAGCGCACCAAGTTGGGGAAGGCTGCTGCCGATCAACTCTGACATGAAAACAGAGTTGAACCACAGCTTCTGCGCTAGAGGCAGCCTTCAGTGGCCGCATGTGCTTCGCTGTGTCAGGCTGCACCCACGCAAGGCCGATGGGGCTTCCATTCTGTGAGCTCTGGCGTGTGTGTGCTGGATAGCCCTCGGGAGCACGGTGTGTGTGTGTGACGTGTGAATTCACTTGAGATCTGGAGAGGGGATCCACTGTTTCATTTAACTCAGCTGGGAGGTACATTCTGGCTATTACGATAATCTGCTTTAACAGAAACGAAATAAACTACGCTTCTAGCAATGGGAAACATTGTAGCAAACATTTCAAGTTGCGCAGGGTGGTTGGTGCACGTGAGGACTGCTCTTCTTCCCCCAGGTTTAACCTTACGACATCCCTGTGAGGTAGATTGGGAGCGGAGATTGGCTGGTGTGTGCTTAAAGGAGGTCAGGCGTATAAATGCAGGCGGCGATTCTCTTGGACGGTGAACAACTGAAGCAGTCCTTCAGGCCAGGCAAACCCTTAATAAGAATCCATTATTGTTTGCATTTGGGAGAGAACTTCGGTTGCTTTCCGGCCAAGCACACTTCCTGAGTTGCTTCATGTTTGATTTCCCTTTCGAAATGAGGGCAAGAATGTACTGCAAACAAGGGAAGTCATTGTCTGTCTTCTTCCCTTGGAGTGAAAGGGGCCCGCGCGTCCATCCACCCTAATTAAATTAAAATTCCACTGAGGAAACATGGGGAGGGGGTGTACATGAAGCCTTGCAGGAACCTGGTCAATACATTAACAAACCCGGGTGTGGAGCCTGGGCTCGAGGGAACGAGGTCTCTCGCTATCTAGCCAGCCTGGCACCATGGGTCTCAAATGCGAATGTCAGAAGGGTATTAGAGTTGACTGAACCGCACCAAAATGCATTGAAGTGCATTGTAGACATTATTTCTCTGATTGTGGCAACAACAACAACAAAGGGTGCATGTGTGGCTACTGCTTGGTTCTTGAGGGTGACTAAGGGCGACTTTATACATCAGCCTCCTAATTTATTTATTTATTTGGTACATTTATATCCCAGCTTTCCTCCAAAGAGCCCAAGGTGGTGTACGTACATGATCCTTATGTTTGATCCTGTTTTGGAATCCCTGGGAGGGAGTAGATGCTCCATATTTGGTGGGCTCAGGGAAGGAAAAACAAACAGCCCCTGTTTCATTCCAGGACACCTTATCTGGTGGATTTCTTGTGTGTGTGTGTGTGTGTGTGTGTGTGTGTGTGTGCGCGCTGCGCGCGTGTGTGTGCGTTTGGGTTCTGACTCCTTGGACTGTTTGTTATGTTGATGTGTTGTTGTTTTTTTAAACAATTTTTGATATTTGACTATTAACAGCTGTTTTATTGCTGTTCCATTCGTTGTTACCCTTGATTTATTAGCCATTTTGGAAAAGTTTTTATCTTTTTTCTAAGCAGGATATAAATCATTAAAATAATAATGGATGATGATGATGATGATGATGATGATGATGATGATGATGGTGGTGGTGGTGATCAGGGGCAATGGATTATCTCCAGATGCTTTTTCACTGATGAATGGAGAGGCCATAGAAGAGCCTCTCTGCTTTCTCCTTTCAAGCAGCTCCCTCCCACCCTCTCTCGGGCTCGCCTGATCCAGTGAGCACTAAGTAGGGCAAACTGACCTACAAAGATGCCAGGCAGTTCCTCTGCAGCAGTGTTATCCAACCTTGGGTCCCCAGATGTTTTTGGCCTACAACTCCCAGCATGCCCCAGCCAGCTACGTTGGCTGGGGCATGCTGGGAGTTGTAGGCCAAAAACATCTGGGGACCCAAGGCTGGAGAACACTGCTTTACAGCACTGTGCTCCTCTGCTTGGATATGTAGACAGTTCGGGGACAGAGGTGTGCGTTGCGTGCCGGACAGCGGTCTTTCTGAGCGGCTCCACATGAAAGCAGCTCTGTTGGGTAGATCAGGCTTCTGGGATCTACTCTGTGTTGTTGTCGTTGTCGTTGTTTTGGCTAGGTCCCCCAGATCCAGTCTTTGCATAGCAGGCTCATAGTGGGGTAGGATTAAAGAAGGGTAAAGGGTACCTCTAAGCATATGTCCAGCTCAGGAATTTGTTTTCATTATTACCAGGACTGAGGTCTCGGCCTTTTCACGCAGAAGGGCACTCCTGGTTCCCCCTAAACTTTTCTTTGTTTCCAGGCAAGAGAGAGAGAGAGAGAGAGAGAGATTTTTTGTGGAAGTCTGAAACTCTTACCAATTTACTGGCATGTCACCCGAAGGTCTATCCAACGGTGGCTGCAGGTTTTGGAGGGCCCTTCGGCAAGACCCCCCCATGCGCCCCCTCCCTCAGTGAAGTCACCTTCTCACCGCCCATGGTCACCAGCTGCTCTTGCTCCTCCTCCCCTTTCCTCGTCCACGGCTACCACTTGCTTGCTTGGCAGGCAGAGAACCAGGGCTTATGCTGGCTCAGCTTGTCTTGAGTGTGGAAAGCTAAGCAGGGTCAGGCCTGGTGATTACTTGGATGGGAGACCCCCTCCTCTAGTTTCCTGCATTGAGCAGGGGGTTGGACTCGGAAGATAGCCTTGTAGGCCCCTTCCAACTCTATGATCTATGAAATCTACGAAATCTCCTGCTGCTCCTTCTTTCCCACCACCATTGTGAGGGCCAGAGCGAGAGGCAGGGGAACAAGCAGCTTGCAAGTGGGGCAGGGATGTTGAAGAGTCCTTGGTCTCGAGTCGCGAGTCTTTGGACCCGAGTCTCGAGTCCGAGTCCTTGGTCCAAAATGGTGACTCCACGAGTCCCTATCAAAATCAATGGGGTTTCCCCCCAACAAAATAAGGCTACTTCAGACATGTGGCTTAAATAAATTCTAGGCACAAGGGTGCCTTTTTATCTCAAAACTCTGCCACTGATTTTGACAAGACCAGGCAGACAAACCCAAAATAACCAGGCAGGCAGAGGAGGCGGGGAACCCCAAAGCAGGCAGGCAGAGGCCTTTGTCTTGGACAATTCAAACTGTGGAACTGGTTAAGGAGAGACCAGGCAGGCAGAGGAGGCTGGGAACCACCAAGCAGGCAGGCAGAGGCAGCCAAACCCAAAATGTCTGAAAGGTTGCATTTTAGGGAAATGATTTTAAAAAATAAAATCTTTGCCAGCGATCACACTTCTCTCCACTCCTTCGGGCACAGCCCAGGGATGTTGAAGGGTCCTTGGTCTCGAGTCCCGAGTCGAGTCTCGAGTCCTGTTAAAAATATTGGGACTCGAGTGGGACTCGAGTCAGAGGGGGGACTCAGTCCGACTCACGAGTCGAGTCCTGGAGTCCGAGTCCCCATCCCTGCCTGATAGCTCATCCATGGAATCTCTGTTGGCTGCTGGAGCTTGGGATGCTGGGGAAATCTGCAACAGATTCAGATGAGTTCAGATTTCTATGAATCTGACCTGTGGATTCTGCAGCCGGCCGGCTTTGTCTGAGTCGCACGCGGATTCCGCGCCAACTGGCAGACCATTAAAAAAAAAAAAAAAAACTTTTGGGAGGGGTTTTGCACAAATTTGTTCTTGCACTAACGCGCATCAGCACAAGTGGAATGAAATTAGCGTACATCCCTAAAAAAAAATTTTTTTTTAATGAAAACTCTAATTCTGTCAACGAGCAGACGGCAAAACAAAAAATGCCCAACCATCTGTGAAACACAGACAGAACGGAGTTAACAAAACAAAAACAGCCCTGGCTGGAGCTCTGAGGAGCAGCATAGTTCTGTTCCATAATTGTTCCCGGATCCTTCCCAATATCTGGAAGGTTGCAGTGCGGCCGAAGGGAGACCACTGCCGTTCAGTGGAGACATCCATGTCTAACTTGGATTGCAAGGTGCTGTTGATCAACTAGGCTGCAACCCCCCTAAGTAGGATTCTAGACAGATAACGGATTATGGTCAGCCAAGTCCTGATATGGGTATGGGCAGAATCCAGCAAAGCTGGATTCCATAAGCAACCCTAGAAATGTCTTTACAGGCGTGCAGAGTGCACTTATCATCCCCAAAGAGTAATCACAATTCCACCACATCAAGAACCACAACTTGGCTTCTAGAGAGGCTTCTGGCTCATCCCCTCTTTTTGTATTTATTATTATTACTTAAGAAATTAAGAGCTGGCTCTAGTGCTCTGACAGGATTGCGGGGGGAGCCGGCATTTCCTCCCGGGCTGTCATCTCATCTTCTCTCTGCCTGGGCTCAGGCTACATCTGAGTGAACAGCATTGGCGTGCAATGAAGTGCATGGTGGGATTACTTCTTTAACTGACAGCAGGTGGCACCATTGCTTCGCTTTGACCTTTGTTGCGAGGCACATGCCGGCTAAAGGAACAGTCGTAGAATGGCGTTCTTAATTTTAATTTGAGTGGATCTCTTTCTGTATCAAAAGCTTCTCGGCAGGAATGGGTAAGAATTCCTTGTTTAACTGAATAAGGATTCTTTTTTTAAGGACAATTCTTCCATTTTAAAACTTTGTTGCAACTTTTCTTTCTCTTTCACGGGCAGGGATTGATCGCAGAACTAAATTGGAACACACACATGCCCCGGAGTTCAGTATCTTACTTAAGGCACAATCCTGTGCAAGTTTAGACAGGAAAAAAAAAGGCCTTTTTGTAGGCTTTTTTTCCCTGTCTAAATTTGCATGGGTTTGCGCCCTTTAGTGCTTGTTAATTAATGCCGACTTCGGTGTTTGTGCAGCCCCTTGCAGCTAGTGAATACTCAACCTAGTTTGGGGGACTGGCATTGAGTTTTTCCTCTTCCTTCTCTTCTTCCCATCCTTTCCCCCTCTGTGATTTCAGGAGAAGAGGAAGCGCCAGACCGAGATTGAAAACAAGCGGCGGCAGCTAGAAGATGACAGGCGTCAGCTGCAGCACTTAAAGGTATAAAGAGATATCGGCCTGCATCCCTGGTGGCATGAAGCATGCCCCCCCCCAAATGTGGGGAGGGGGCAGCCTGACAGTAGAGGAGGAAATGTGTTGAGCATGTGTGATGTTTGTCCCAGTGAAGCACAATGGTCGTAATAGAAAAGTTAGCTCGGCTTTATTAAAGCAGTAACGTCCGCATGGATAAAGCCCAGAAGTGACCACTGATCGGGATAAGAAACAGGATGAAAACGCCTTGTTTGGGGGGGAATAACGGGTCTCTCCTTCTTTCCTCTGTGTTGCCTCCAAGTCCAAGACTCTGCGGGAGAGATGGTTGCTGGAAGGAGCTCCTTCGTCCACAGCTGAGGATGGCGAGGCCATGAAGAAGCAGATGGAGGAGGACGACTGGAAGGCCAGGGAACTGGAAGACAGCATCCAGAGGTGATGGACAGTCAATCAGGGGTCCCCACATTGGGGTGGGGTGGGGTTGGTGGGCCCGTTTGGAATTTTGAGAGAGTGTCCTGAGCGCTCTCACAAAATGGCTGCCACGGGAGGAGGTTTGCCCAGTCATAAGTATGTATTTTATATTTATTGTTGTTCCCTGCCTCGATCCAAGTGTAGAGGCGGGTAAATAATAATAATAATAATAACTATTATTATTATTATTATTATTATTATTATTATTATTATTAGGCCTGGCCAGTCACAGAACACTCATTTCCCAGAAGCCAAATTGGTGAGACTAAAAGACAAGTAACTTGCCCCAAACCGAAGTACAAATCAGGAGGGGGCAGGGAACTGGCTTCTGGGCTCCCAAGAGCCAGGGATGGGGACTCGGACTCGAGGACTCGACTCGTGAGTCGGACTGAGTCCCCCCTCTGACTCGACTCGGACTCGAGTCCCAATATTTTTAATGGGACTCGAGACTCGACTCGGGACTCGAGACCAAGGACTCGTCAACATCCCTGCTTGATGCCACCTGCAGGTGCTGCCTGGACCCAGTTGCAGTAACAATCCAAGTTTATTTTTTAAAATCATTTTCCTAATGCAACCTTTCAGACATTTTGGGTTTGGCTGCCTCTGCCTGCCTGTTTGGGGTTCTCTGCCTGCCTGGTCTCTTCTTAACCAGTTCCACAGTTTGAATTGTCCAAGACAAATGCCTCTACCTGCCTGCTTTGGGGTTCCCTGCCTCCTCTCTGCCTGCCTGGTTATTGGGTTTTTCTGCCTGGTCTGTTCTTGTCAAATTAGTGGCGAGTTTTGAGATAGAAAGGCACACTTGTGCCTAGAATTTATTTAAGCCACACATCTGAAGTAGCCTTATTTTGTTGGGGAAAAACCCCATTGATTTTAATAGGGACTCGTGGAGTCAGCTTTGGGAGTGACTCGGGACTTGGGACTCGTGAGTCACCATTTTGGACCAAGGACTTGGACTCGGACTCGAGACTCGGGTCCAAAGACTCGTGACTCGACTCGTGACTCGAGACCAAGGACTCTTCAACATCCCTGCCAAGAGCAGTGTCCGTGGGGTGCATTGGTGCCCACAAGCACCACGTTGGAGACTCCAGTGTGTGTTAAGCTGAGGCCTACCTGGGAAATTTTGACTTGAGAACAGCACATAGTTAAACTATGGAACTGGATGCCACAAGATGTATTGATGGCCACCAACCGGGATGGCTTTAAAAGGGAATTAGGCAAATTCGTGGAGGAGAAGGCTATCAGTGGCATTGGCTACTAGTCCTGATGGCTATAAAGGGCCTTCAGTATCAAAGGCAGCATGCCGCTGCATACCAGTCACTGAGGAACATGAGTGGGAGGGTGCTGTTGCACTCATGTCCTGCTTATGGGCTTCCCAGAGGCTTCTGGGAACAGAATGCTGGACTAGATAGGCTTTCGGCCTGATCCAGCA
Source organism: Shinisaurus crocodilurus (assembly GCA_021292165.1). Taxonomy (NCBI): domain Eukaryota; kingdom Metazoa; phylum Chordata; class Lepidosauria; order Squamata; family Shinisauridae; genus Shinisaurus; species Shinisaurus crocodilurus. The sequence continues at coordinate 92,896,123 of CM037882.1, forward strand.
CAGCACTTCTTATGTTCCTATGTTCCAAGTGAAGTGACCAGGGTCTGGGAGCCAGAAGCATCCTGGAACAGGACTAACCTGTTGAATTTCTACCTGTAATGCACAGAATGCCGGTCTATAAGAAAGTGACCTAGCAGTCTGTGGTAATAATTAACACCACTGTTTTGTGGTAGCCATCTTTAAACACCCCCACCAGAGCTATCAGCGTTACCCAGCATCCCCCAGGGTTTCACTCATTGTGCTTTAGAGTGCATTGTACATTACTCAAGGGCACTGTGGCGCATCGCTCCAGATCTGTCAGTGTGTGGCACTGCTGTTTGATTTAACTCAGCTGAGAGGCGCACTCTCCCACTGTAATTATGATGCGCTTAAAAAAAAAAAAAAGGATAATGCTTCAAGCAAATGTTAACATTGTACAGAAAGTTTTGAAGCAGTCCATGACTGAGCTCAGGTGGGCATACCTGAGGGTTACCCCGGACACACCCTTCCATTTTATTTTCACAACAACCCAGTGAGGTAAGTTAAGCTGAAAGATACGTAGTTGACCGGTCCAGGATCATTCGGGAAAAGGAAGGGGAAATAAACAACAGAGATAGTTACACTTGTTAAAATACTTTTTATCCCTAAAAGGGTGCAATCCTACGCAGGCTTAGACAGAAAAAAAAAAAGTCCTACAACTCCCAGCATTCCCCAGCCAGCATAGCTGGCTGGGGAATGCTGGGAGTTGTAGGACTTTTTTCTGTCTAAACTTGCATAGGAGCGTGTCCTAAGTTGTTACTGCGGTGTAGAGAACAAAAATATGAATTGTTCTATATTCTTTTTATAGCAATGCGAGTTGACACGTGCCAGCACGCAAATACAAATAGATGCACCTAAAAGAGAAGACCGGTTAGAATGTATTTTGGTACATCCTTTACATCAGGGGTGGGGCATGTCTGGTCCATGGGCTGGATGTGTGTGTCCCATGGCACCTGCCCATCTGGCCCACCAGCCCCTCCGATGAAGCGCTAAGGGTCAGTGAAGGTCAAGAGAGAATGACAAAATGAAGGAATTTCTCTATCTATCATCTATCTATCTATCTTTGGAGTATAGTTTTATACATTGCTGGGACATCCAAAACAATCAAGATATGCAGAGGGAGATATTATTATTATTATTATTACAGATTCAAACGGAGTCTTTTGGAATGGGTCTACATCTTTATTTAACAGGATGCTAACTGATTCTGTTAGTTTCCTATTGTGAAAATGAATGTGTTCTGTCATCCGAAACGTGATTCTTTGCATCTGTGTAATTTGTGCTGAAAGTTCCCAGAATTACCAAAAAAATAAATAAATAAAAGGGCAGGGACCAAAGCTGGCCCGGCCTGCAAAGTTCTTCATCGTCTTTGTTAAAAGTCGTGGGACCCACCCAGCCACCCACACGGTACTGATTTGTGCAGCGCGGCATGTGCAGCTGGGGGGGGGGGAGGGAATTTCCCCTTCCCTAGAACGGAGCATCATTGGGATGTGGGGGGCTCCCCATTTCAGCAGCAGCTGCCCCCCAACACCCGCCCCTCTCTCCCCTCGCAACATGCCTCCTCTCCCTTTGGCTGCATCATAACCCCAGCCCGACGTTCCTCTTTATTCCGGAGGCCGCAGAGGGGAAGATGGCCTGGCAAAGCTTAAGCATGAAAGGGCTGGAGAAGGAACAAGCGAGGGTTATGTAAGCCTCGGAAACAGCTCCGTTCCTTGGAGCGCAGCTGCTGGGCTTGGGCCTCAGCTGGAAAGGACGGTGCTCCTGATCCCCCACCTCCCCCTCCGTCTGCCCCCTTCCTTTGCACCATCTCCCACCTAAGATCCATCACAGGGTGTTCCTGGCTTGCCAAGAACGGGCAGCCTGAGCGATTGCTGCTTTCCACAGCTGTAGCCCGGAGCCAACTTCCCCCCTTAATCTCCCTGCCGAAGAGGCGGCTTCGGGGGAGGCGGGGGGCGTTCACAGGCGTGTCCGGCAGCCAGGCGTGCAGAAGTCTGCCCGGGGGACCCCCTCGGCAGCCGAAACGAATATTCGCCCAAACGAATATTCGCCCACGTTCGGGCTCTGCCGAATGCTCACTCCCAACTCTCACCAGTTGTATCTGGACGGCAGGGGCCCACAGCTCAGTGGTGGAGCCCTTTCTTTGCAGGCAGACGGCCCCTGGTTCGATCCCCTGGCCTCTCCAGGAAGCGCAGGAGGAACTCCTGCCTGGAACCCCGGACTGACAGCTGCTGCCGGTCAGTGCCGACAACACTGGGCCAGACGGGCCCCTGGCCTGACTCGGTGTATAAGGCAGCTTCCCGACGCTACAAATGTTGAATCCAAACATTAAATTAAAATCCCAAGGGCCAGTGTGTGCAGTGGTTAGCACGCTGGGCTTACACCAGTGTCCCCTGGGTTCAAAGCTTAGCGTCTCTGGCCGGTTGTTCTCATTCCCTCCCACCTCAGCAGCCCTTACAGGGTTGTTGCAAAGGACCAAAGAGCGAATCATGCGCAGCTCTCTGAAGAGAGGCCAGGATTTGTTTTTTTTAAAGTGAGATAAATGTTGCTTTTCAATTCTGATTTGTTTTAAGTTATTTCTATCTTGCCAGCACGTCTCCCTGGAGCTGTAAGGGACAAATTACAACAGCAAATATAAAACCAACAGGAATTCACTCCTAGACAACAGTGAAAAACATTTTTTTTAAAAAAGAGCTAATCAACAAGAGATAATAATATAGCCCCAAATCAGCTATAAAACACGTCCATTTTTAAAAAATTAATTGATAGATATCTTAGATAAAACCTCTCATTCCAAACTCCCAAATGCACATTAAAAAAAATTTAAGATTGCAATCTTATACACACTTACCTGGGAGTAAGCCCCATTGAACTCAATGGGACTTACTTCTGAGTAGACCGCCATAGTATTGTGCAGTAAGATTTTTAAGCATCCTGTAAAACAGCCTTCCCCAACCTGGGGCCCTCCAGACATGTTGGACTACAGCTCCCATCATGCCCAGCCAGTATGGCCATAGGCACCAGGTTGGGGAAGGCTAAGCTAGAGACCTTGAGAACCAGTTCCTGGCACATCAGAGTGTAATGTGGCCTAGTGGTTAGAGTGCTGGACTGGGACTTGGGAGATCCGGGTTCTAGTCCTCGCTTGGCCATGAAGCTCACTGGGTGACTTTGGGCCAGTCACTAATCCTCAGCCTAACCTACCTCCCAGGGTTGTTGTGAGGATAACATGGAGAGGAGGATCATGTACGCCACCTTGGGTTTCTTGGAGGAAAGGCAACATTTAAATGTGAGAAATAAATAAATAAATATGAGATTGTACCGGGGTGGAATTTAGTGTGGGTCCAGAAGGCCCCTTCCTATTTAGTTGTTATGATCTAGGTGCCTCGGTATTTAATCTTTGAGTTGTGTATGGTTAACAGAAAACAACAGAAATATTTAGAAAATTAAATTTCAGTGGGTTTAAAAAATAATAATAATAATAATAATCACATGATTATACACACGCAATTAAGCAGACTACCACAGGCTCCAGCATGCCTTGGATTCTTTGCCATTTGTCCTGCTCGCTTCTTGGCCTGGGTGGACGAGTACGCAAGGAAGTTGTTTAATGGCGAGGGAAGGACGCTGTTGCACCCAAGGCTGGCATCAAGGGTAGGCCTGGCTGGGTCTTGCCCAAGGGCCCTCCAAATCCCGGAGCCGGCGCTGGTGCGCTCTGCCATCGAGGGGTTGGGTGGGGCCCCCACTTTCTTGTTCTTGAGTCAGAATTCCACCTCTGGGTCGCTCAACTTTAAAATACTCGCCACCTTTCAATTCCATCGAGCAACGTTAGCCAATTCTCCTCTCACGCCAGGTTGGAGAAAGAGCTGGAACAACTGGAGAGCGGCATCTCGGCATCTTCTACCAAAGAGAACATGGCCAACGAGACCAGGGTGGCGGCCAAGGAGGAGAAGCTACCCCGCACGCCGAAGGTTGGAAGTTCTCTCTCTCTCTCTCTCTCTCTCTCTCTCTCTCTCTCAGCCTGGCTTACCTCACAGAGGCCACCTTGGTTTCACGGGAGGAAGGGTGGGCTGCACATCTAATCCATACATATAAGCTGGAGTGTTGAACCTCTTCTGTCCCGAGAGCCAAATTCCATTTCAGTGAAGCTCGGGGGGCGGGGGGGGAGAACACACGCTAGTGGTGGGCGGGGCCAAAGGCAAAAGGGGCGGAGCCAAAATACCAGCATATTTCAGTTTAAAGCTCCTGCCTCCGGGAGAAGCATTTCAACCTTTTAGAAGGGTGGGGGGTGGGTGGGGGAAACATGACTTCACAAAAGCCAGGAAACAACCGAATGATCCTTGGGAGGGGGAAAGGAGGGCTGGGTGTGCCCCCCCCCCAGGCGTTAGGTTCTGCACCCCTGATATAAACCGTGCTACTCTGTTGGCCTGGGATCCAGAGAAGCCCGCTAACATTTGCAAAGCGCTTCTGTGCATGTGGTTCCCCTCCCCCCCCAAGGTCAGCCCCAACGCATCGTGCGGGGACCCTCCAGTGGGTCCTGCCCCCACCTGGACTTTCTGTGGGTCTTTTCCGGCGGCGAAAGAGACGGTTGCCTGAAACAGGGAGCTAAAAAAAGGGGAGACTGTGTGTGCACAGAACCCTGTGCGTGGCACGTTGAATCTCTTGGCCGAGATGATCAGCTGCCTGAAGGAATTCCTGCTGGTTTCATGTTGTTAATATATGTCTGCTCTGTCTTTCCACAGACACCTCTAGGCTCAGCCAAAGGTAGGTACCACCACTTAGCTAATCTTTCTTTTTCAATCCTAATCCTGGACTACACATGATGGCAGGAGCAGCTGTCTTTCTTCGGCAACTTCCAGAATGGGAGGGTGTTTTTTTTAATGTAGGAACCTTTCAGGGATCCTGTCAGTCATTCTGAAATGAGAGGTGAACAGATTCACTCAGTCCCATTCCATTCCTTTACTTTTCTGTGGGTTTGACCTCCCTAAACGTGGTTCCTTTTAAATCCTGGTTTAAGGAGAAGGATTCCCAAACTCAGTTCTGGAATTGAAGCAAGCACGCTTCGGATCAGCTTTCAGTCGACTGGCATATTTTCCCCTCTGTGTTACTGCTGCACATTTGTGTGTTCATAAAATACTGCCGCCCCCCACCCCTAAAAACAATCTCAATCTATTTGTATGTATGTTTGACTGGGGTTCAGGCAACACGATAACCCACACTCACGGGTTGAGTATGGGTTGCTGTTGAACCGTGGGTTATTGTGTTGTCTGAACCCTGCCAAGATAACAAACCATGGTGAACGACCCACAGTTCACAACCCAATAACAAACCACGTTCTCTTCATGGGTTGCTCATGGTTAACAAGCCATGGCTTGTTAGCGCAGCTGGGTTCAGACATCACAATAAGCCACATTTCAACAACCCACGGTTCAACAACAACCCACACTCAACCCATACTCAACCCTTGAGTGTGGGTTATCGTGCTGTCTGGACCCAACCATTGTATCAAGACTCTTTCTGTGTGGTGTTTTACAGATGGCACATCCACTGATGCGCACGAGCACATCAGTAAAACTCAGCACAAAAGAAACCTTACGGCAACTGTATACACAATTGCATCTTTACTGCTGTGCACTACGTTTGCTGACATATTATGGTCTTCCTGCAAGAGCTGTAAAATGTTTTTTAAAAAATATATACAGTAATACCTTGGATTGCAAGTAACTTGGTTTGAGAGCGTTTTGCAAGACAAGCAAATTTTTAAATAGTTACTTAATTTTTTTTTTTACTTGATATACAAGCGATGTCTTGTAATACAAGTACTGCAGTACGGCTTAAATTAAAAATCTCTGTACAAATTTTTTGGGGGGGGGGATTTCGTTTTGATATAAGAGTGTTTTGGATTACAAGCACGTTTCCGGAACGAATTATGCTCTCAATTCAAGGCATGACTGTATATCATAGAATCACAGAGTTGGAAGGGACCTCAGAGACCATCCAGTCCAACCCGCTGTTCAGTGCAGGCTCTGCACTGCAGGGTGCAGCTACAGCATCCCCGACAGCATCCCCACCTTCTCTTCATCACTTGTTAACAATTCCCTTCCTGCTGGGTCTATTCCTTTTGAACAAGGTGTGCCCTTCAGTGGCTACATTCCAGTCGTGAGTCCACCACCTCTCAGTGATATACTTACCACCTTGTATTAGGATTTCAAGTTCGTCCTGTTTGTTTTCCACACTCCATGCTTTAGTATATGGACCTCTGAGGGTCCTGCACTCCAAATCCCGCAGTGTCCCTGCTGTATTTTCCTGCAATTTACTGGGATCCCACGTCCGCTGTCTTGCCTCCTCCTTTGTGTTCTTCTCTGTAACACTTGGCTCAGCAGATATCTCTGGGTTTTTGCCACCCACACCCCCAGAAGTGGGTTTAAAACCCTCTTGGTCAGGTTTGCGAAGCTCCTGCCGAAAAGATTCTTCCCAAGTCCCTCCGAGATGCCCCCCATCGTCCGCAAGGAGTCCTTCATATTGGTGTCATAGGCCATGATCCACGAAACCAAGCCTTTCCTGACAGCAGCAACATCTGTATAGCCGATGTTATGCAATGCAGCCCTGTTGCAAGACGTTTTTAACTCCGCTGCACAGAGTCTCTCAGACTTAGAATTGTTTCCAATTGAACAAACAAAGGACACTGACATGCTTGAAAGAAAGGAAAACTTCGGGATCTAGAGACTCAGAACTCCTGGTCCATGTGGCCTTAATCTGGAGGACAATTCATCAGCTTTATACCAGTCATAGCTGGGTTTCCCCCCCCCTCTCCTTGGGAATTTTCATTTCCCAGCATTCCCAGCCACCACTCTTTGTATCCATTAAACATCACAGCTACGGATGAGGGCGGAAGCTGAAACAAACATTTAGCTCTAAATATATTTTTGAAATTACTCTGATGTTAGTCTCTCTCTCTCTCTCTCTCTCTCTCTCTCTCTCTCTCTCTCTGTGTGTGTGTGTGTGTGTGTGTGTGTGTGTGTGTGTGCCAGAAAAGCTTTGGTTTATGAGAAGAGAATTGTTGGGGGCCTGGTCCTGCATGCACACATTCCAGCTGTCTGACACAACAGACCCTAAATCAGTGAGATTCTTTTATTGCAACAAATCCCATGGCATAAGCTTAATGGTTTCATTCTTCAGAAATCATACAGCCGACAGCATTTGGCTATAGGCACTTTAAGCAGTAAAGTAGCTTCACTTCAGTCCAACGTCTGAACCTTTACTGCAATAGATATTCTTCTGGCAACCGGATTTCTCCATTGTCGTCTCTGGGGCTCAGGGTTCAAGGAGAAAGGATCGAGATATCTTTTGGAGCTGATCATCTTCCCAGACATTTCACAACCAGGGAAAGGGACTCAAATGTCTCCTTTAGACATTCCACCATCAGGGTTCAAAGATAGGATCTGAGCAACTCCCTAATGCTCTTGGGGTCCAAGGAAAAGGCCTGAACGTCTCCACACATCCCACAGAGGACGGAGCCGCCTGAGTTGGAGCCTCTGTGTGATGTGAGGCCCAGTCTCAGGTCCTCTTCTAGACTCCCTTCCCTTGTTGCAGGAGCAATAGGGCGCCGATCCTTCCCCTGTCGGAGGAGCAGCTAGGAGTTGCTCAGATCCTAAGGCTGAGACGTGCGGCACCCCAGAGGTCCCAACTCAGTGGCAAGGTTGGTCCTTAAGAGACGTTCCAGTCCCCTACCTTGATGTGGAACAATTTCAAGAGCCTGTCACAAAATGCCATCAGCGATATGATTTCTGAAGACTGTAACCGTTAAGCTTATGCCGTGGGATTTGCTGTAATAAAAGGAGTCTCCGGCGTCAAGAGTGCCAGAATGCGTGATTGCAGGACCGGGGCCATGACAATTTATTTATTTGTTGTATTCATGTACCGCTCAGTAGCTGAAGCTCTCTAGGCAGTTTACAAGACAAAACTTATAAAATACAATAACGTAGTAAAAACATAATATAAAGCCGTAAGTGTAAAACAGAATAAAACCAAACTGGTAACCAAGCTAAAAGTCAGTAGCAATTCTAAGGTTTAAAAACGCACTAACACAATGTTTAAAACTGAGGTTTTAAACTGTCTTTTTTTTTTTAACGTAGCCTTTCTCAGGCTAAAAAGCCTGGGAAAATAAAAAGGTTTCAGCAGGTGCCAAAAAGACCACGATGAGCTGCTCTGGGGAGGTCATTCCACAACCAGGTGCCACCACTGAAAAGGCCCTTTCCTTAGCAGCCACGCACTTCACCTCATTTGGCAGGGGCGCCTGGAGGAGGGCCTGTAAAGACCATCTTAGGGTCCAGGCAGGTATATATAGCAGGAGAGGATCCTTCAGGTGACCCGGTGGTGGTGATTAAGGGGGGCCCTTCCCTTTCCCCCCTAGTTTTGAGCGCAGCAGCTGCATGCACCCATGGGGCTTTCCCGTACTCTTTCAGCCCCATTCTCCTTCCTCCGCAGACTGGCAGGAGGACACCAGAGCTCAGAACACAACACGAGTGGCCCACCAGCACCACCACTTTCCTTATATGCTTTCCTTTGAGATGGAGAGAATGGCACAGGGTGGCCAGATGTCCTACCTGTCAGACCACAGTCCTCTGTCTGAAGGGCTGTTCAGTCCAAGCCCGGCTGAAATGACAAAGAAGAAAGGGAAAGCCTCAGGGCAGGGCCTCGAAGTCACCCATCCACAAGTAGCACCTAGACAGCAGCCGGCTGAGCTGCCACAGTCTTTAACCCCGACTATGGGGAGATGTATTGGATTTCTAATTTATTTATTTATTTATTTATTTTATTTAATACATTTTTATACCGCCCAATAGCCGGAGCTCTCTGGGCGGTTTACAACAGTTAAAACCATAAAATACAATGTAAAATTTAAAACCACAGATTAAAAACAAACAGCAGAGCTAGCAGCAGCAGTTACAATAACAGAATTAAAAACAATTACATGATTAAAATGCCCGGGAGAACAGAATGGTCTTCATCTGACGCCGGAAAGAATACAATGTGGGTGCCAGGCAAGCCTCTTTGGGGAGCTCATGCCACAACCGGGGTGCCACAGCAGAAAAGGCCCTCCTCCTGGTAGCCACCTGCCTCACTTCCTTTGGCAGGGGCTCTCGGAGAAGGACCGCTGATGCAGATCTTAGTGTCCGGGCAGGAACATATGGGAGGAGACGATCCTTCAGATACCCTGGCCCCAAGCCGTTTAGGGCTTTGAATGTTCACACCAGCACTTTGAATCAGGCCCGGAAACAGACTGGCAGCCAGTGCAGATGAGAAAGCACTGGCATAATATGTTCTCGTCGGCCAGTCCCGGTTAATAATCTCGCTGCCCTATTTTGGACCAGCTGAAGTTTCCAGACCATTTTCAAAGGCAGCCCCATGTATAACGCATTGCAGTAAAAATTAAATTATAGCATTCCCCCCCCCCCCAAATGTGCATCTAGACACATAAATTAGGACGTGTAAATGCTACACAAATCGGTGTCCTCCTTTGCCCTCCTTTTTGGTGATCTGTGAATGGCCACTCCAGTGACAAATTGTATCTTGGGCTGGCACCAAGGGTTGGCATGGCTGGGCACTGGCCGAGGGCCCACACCCCAGCAGGGCCCCCGCTGACGAGAGCCCCCTGGAGTTGCTCCTCCTCTTCCCCACTGCAACCTGCTCGTTCCCCTGCCTCTCGCTCTGGCCCAGGCAACGGTGGATTCATAGATCGTAGAGTTGGAAGGGGCATACAGGCATCGATCCAACCCGATGATCAAGCAGGAAATAGAGAGGGGTCTCCCATCCAAGTCATCACCAGGCCTGACCCTGCTTCGCTTTCCACGCTCAGACAAAGGGAGATTCAGTGAGAGAAGGGGGTCTTGCCCCAAGGCCCTCCAAAACCTGGAGCCATATTGGTGAGAACAATAGGCCAGTGTTCTCCAACCTTGGGTCCCCAGATGTTTTTGGCCTACAACTCCCAGCATGCCCCAGCCATGGCTGGGGCATGCTGGGAGTTGTAGGCCAAAAACATCTGGGGACCCAAGGTTGGAGAACACTGCAATAGGCGATAGGAGGAGGATGCGGAGAGAGACACATGACTGAGGGCGTTATATTTGCATTCCAAGCATTAACTCTCCTTTTCTCTTTTTCTTCCCCTGAAGCGGACAACAAGGCCTCCAACAGTCCTATGAAGGCGGTGGAAGGTGGTGGCATGATGAGAGCAGGTAGGTTTGACCGCGTTCTCCACCCTCGTCTGGGGACTTCTTCAAGTCCTGCTGCCCCCGCGCCCCAGGGCCACCCTGCACCAGCCGTAACGGCATGCCGCTTCTCCTGCTTTTGCCAAGGGCTAACGGTCGGGGGGGGGGATCTTCCCCCAAATCATCTTTAGCCAATCACAGTCCGAGGGTGGGGAGCTCCCTGCGCAACCCAAAAGCCGCCACCCCTTGCGCTGGGAAAAATGCCGCGGTCGCCACACTACTGTCGAGCTGCCTGCTGCTTGCTTCTAGGCTGCGCACATTTTAAATGGACTCGCATGATGGAATCCCAGTTGGCAAGGACATGATTTGGTGCCAGGGGTGTTTTCTTCTGCCATCGGTTTTCCATACCCCAGCTTGAAAGGGAAACAGTTGATGGCAGTATCTCTGAGAAAGTGCAGAGCGCTTTCCCTTCACTGCTGACTATAGAGTGCTTTTGCACACCAGGGATTTCTGGGTGGGGGGAAGAGGACGGTGTTTCTAGATCAGTGTTCTCCAACCTTGGGTCCCCAGATGTTTTTGGCCTCCAACTCCCAGCATGCCCCAGCCAGCATAGCTCCCAGCATAGCTGGCTGGGGCATGCTGGGAGTTGGAGGCCAAAAACATCTGGGGACCCAAGGTTGGAGAACACTGTTCTAGATCATCTCAATTCTTTAAGCATCTCTCTTTCACTCGCTCCCTCTCTTTAAAGAAATTAAGCATTCCTAATTGCAGAATTTAATTGGAAGTTTTAAGTAAATAGATGTGCATTTCTTTATTCTAATTGCAGAAACTAATTGGAAATTTTAAACAATTCGATTGGTGTTATTTTAGTCTAACTGCAGAATCTAATGGGAAGTTTGAGATAAACAGATTTGCACAATGTGTTCCAGTTGCAGAAACTAATTGGTAGTTTGAAATGAAATAGATTTGCATTATGTTATTCTAACTGCAGGATCTAATTGGAACGACTTAGATAAGTAGATTGGCATTATTTTATTCTAATTCAGAACATACCTAATTATTTGTATGTTTTAAACAAACAGCCTTGCACAATGAATGCTAACTGGAATTTACTAATGCAGGAGAGGGTGGTGACATGTAACCAAATGAGGTGGTAGAATCCTGAGGTGGAAGCAATGGACTCTAACATTTTGGTCTACAGGGCCAGACGTGCCATTTGGGAATGCAAATCTATGTCGGAAATTTCCTGCAAGTAAATAAACATGCCAGAGAGAAATGGCCTAGCAAGCCTGCTCCCTGGTGTGCTAGATTTCTCCTAGCAGGGAGTTTTCCCACATAGGTGAGCATTCAAAACTCTGATACAGTCTGAAGTGGTACAGTCTCCCACCCTGGACTGTACCATCGTCATTCCTACCTCATTGTGCTGTAAATGTAGACCAGGTCCAATTTGCCTTTTTAAAAAGGATTAGGCCATGTCATGATATCAGTGGCTGTCAGCCATGACACCTAGCTAACAGAAGCTCTGTGTACAGAGGCAGTCTAATTATTATTATTTTTATTTATTTATTTATTTATATATATATATTATATATTTTTTACAGTATTTGTATACCGCTCCACATCAAACAGATTCCGGAGTGGTGAACAATAAAAAGTCAAAAACAGATAAAAGAAACAAAAACAATACAGTTGTAACAAACTAAAATTACATTGGTGGTTGAAGAGCAGAGAAGGCTTCCTGGAGCAAGGAAGTCTTCAGCAGGCGCTGAAAGCAGCACAATCTCAGAGCCTGCCTGACTTCTTGAGTGCTAGATTTGGGGAACAGACAAGAAGAGGAGGCCGTTGTCTTTATGCCCTGCTTGTGGTGGGCTTCCCGGAGGCATTTGGCTGCCCAGCGTTGGAAACAGGAAGCTAGATTAGATGAACTTTTGATCCGATCCAGCAGGGCTCTGCTTAGGTTAGGTCCATCAGCGGCTGCCACTCAGGATGGCTAACAGCTGAGCTTCGATAGACAGAAGTAGGGGTCAGGATTCAGCCCTGCCCAGACCTGGAAGCTGGGGTCTCCTCAGAGGAGGAGGAAGAGCCCGCACCCCGCGCCCCCAAACAGATGGTGAGTTAGGCAGGAGCTTCTGGACTGTCAGTGAAGTATCTGGCTAGCTCCGTGTGAGTCTACTTGGGAGGAGGGGGAGCATGTGTAAGCACAGGCCTGGATCAGGGCCTGGCTGAGAGCCAGGAAGGGGCGTGGCCCCCAGCTCCTATATAAGCTCTCAGTCTGCGCTGAATTGTCACGGAGACGCCTTCTGCAGAGCTTCTAGTACGGTGTCCTCCGGAATTGGGATAGTGGGATGACCCGGGTGTGTGGGGGGGGGGAGACGTGGGGCAGAGGGCGAGGCACGGCTGTTGCCTTCGTGTCCAGCTTGTGGGTCCCCTGGGACAGTGTTCTCCAACCTTGCTGGGAGTTGTAGGCCAAAAACATCTGGGGACCCAAGGTTGGAGAACACTGCCCTGGGATACTGGACTAGATGGACCTATCTGGACATCACCGGGGTTCTCCTTCTGCTCACGGAGCTAAACGACATGTTAAATGCAGAGCATGTAGGTGATCCGGACTTTTTGTTTTACTTTAGTGTAAACACGCTGGGGGGGGGGGGCTTGATCCATGTGCGGGTGCAGGGTGTGCATTAAACCTTCCCACCCAGCTGTTTCCCCCCATAAACCCCCCCCACAAGGGGCTAAGGCTGAATCCCAGCACCCACACCGGGGGGGGGGGAACTTGTGACCCTGCAGATGTTTTGGCCTATAACCGGTGTTGCGGTGGAGCCAGGTTCGTAGGCTCCACGCGCCGCCGGGGCTTTCCGATTGGCAGGGGTGCTGCTGATGTCATCTGCCCCCCCACCAGGCCTCTCCCCCCCCCCCACTTCCCTCTGAGCGTAGCTGCAATACTCACCGTAGCTGGGAGGAAATGGATTTTCCCAGCCACAATATATTGTCGTCATCCCGTCCCCGTCCCCGTGGTGATGCAAAGCATTTTGGGGCGGCCTGGCTTTGAATGGGCAGTGAAGACCCATTCGCTTTACAAAAGCCCTGCAGCTGGTGGAGACGGGGAAGAAACGGCTAGACCTGGCTTTCTTGGGTTGATGGGAGTTCTAGGCAATCTATCCCAAGGGCCACATGTTGTCTACCTCTGACCTACACATAACTAGTGTGTAGTTTATCCCTTAGTCCAGTGTTCTCCAACCTTGGGTCCCCAGATGTTTTTGGCCTACAACTCCCAGCATGCCCCCAGCCAGCATAGCTGGCTGGGGGCATGCTGGGAGTTGTAGGCCAAAAACATCTGGGGACCCAAGGTTGGAGAACACTGCCTTAGTCAGTGGTTTCCTGAACTCAGACGGTGCTGAGTTCAGGAAAGGTGCTTCTGTGTTCAGTTTCCTGAGTTCAGGAAAGGAGGGGAGGACGGAGGTGCTGTTGCCCTCACCTCCTGCTTCTGGGTTTCCCGTGGGCAGCCGGGCTGGCCACTGTGTGAACAGAATGCAGGACTAGATGGACCCTTGGTCTGATCCAGCAGGACTCTTCTGATGTTCTTATAGAATTCTGGAAGAAATCCTATACTCCCCAGTATCTAAGATCTGTCTGTGTGTTCAGATTAAATTTGGAAAGCTCGCAGCCTTAAAAGTCTTGCAGAAGCAAGAGCAGTGCCGAGAGGGTATTGTTGGGGGGGCGGGGCGGAATGGGGCGGGGTCCCAGTTCCACATGGATTTCTTCCCCCCCCCCTCGAAGGCCGTTCCTCCGTGTTCTGTCCCGCTGCAGCGGCTTCTGTCTCGGCTCGGAGCAAAGCCACAACAAGTCCTAGGCCCCTGCAAGGTCAAAGAAAGAGCGGCCCGGTGGAGGACCGTCCGGAATCGTAAATGCAGCTGCCCCTGAGAAAAAAACAACAACGGTTGTTTTGCCCAAAACCGGCGTTACCCATGAACCACACCAGAGTTGTAATGTGCTGAAAGCATTCTGAGCGAGCATCTGCCGCTCGATCCGTTTCCATGCCCCGGGCTCAAACGTTATTTATATCATCCCATTCTGAATTTGCCTCCCTTTGACACATATCTCTGGGTGTACAGTATGTGTGCATCCATCTAGCTATAACAGGGCTGTTAATTGAGGCGGCGGCAGGGGGTGGGGGGGAAGAGCTACAATCCCTTGCACAGTTACTAGGGGGTAAGTCCCATTACTTAGGGAGGGAAGGGGGGGGGAAGCAAAATGCAGGCAGCAGTTCTTAATTTCAAAGTTCTTCTAGGCGCTCTTTCTGGCAGAGAAAGGTGAAACAAGTTCCCTGAAGCTGTTCCTACTCTGGCCTGGCCGATGTGTGGGGCCAGGCTGATCTCCCCCTTGCCGTGATGTTCTTTCTGGGAGCCGGGAGGTGCGTGAAGCCTCCCAGTGGCCCTTGGTTCATTAAAAAGTGGATATTGATGGCATTATATTAAAAAAATATGACTAACTTACAGAATTCTCCACTTTCAAGACCACTGGCTTAGATGGCTTTTTTAAAGGCAGTCCCCAGGTTACAAACGAGTTCCGTTCTTAAGAATGTCTTTAAGTCGGATTTGTATGAAAGTCGGAACAGCAGAGCGTTCTGTACGTTAAAATCAGCATTTATGCAAGTTGCATAAATTACGCAAATAGCATAGTATGCTACGCTATGTACTCTACGTATATGACGTAGCGCCACGGAACCCAGAAGTCCATTCTTAAGTATGGGTTGTCTGTAAGTCGGACGTTCTTAACTCGGGGACAACTTCAGGAGGAGAGGTCTATCAGAGCCATGATAGCTCAGTGGAGCCTCCATGTTCAGAAGCAGTATATCTTTGAATACCAGTTGATAGGGAGGAAGAGCAGGAACAGGTGTTTATCTCCATTTCCTGCTTGTGGGCTTCCTGGAAGTATGGGACTGTGGGAAGCAGGATTCGGCCCACCTTGGCCTGATCCAGCCGCCAGGGCTCTTCTGATGTCATTACAAGTAGTGATGCCAGGGGAGTTTGATCTGCCTGAGGAGTTTGACGTCTGCGAATTCTGATGCGAACTTCCGCGGTCTGAGCCACTAACGTGCTGATTGGAACATAACTATCCTTTTAGATTTTGCACAGCTCTGAATTTCGCTATGCAGCTCTCGGCTCAAACCCCCCCCCGCTGCCGCCACCGCCGCCAAAATGCATTTTAAAATCCTAAAATACATTTAGAAATGTGTGCCTTGAGATAAAATATATTTCTAAATGTTCATTTTCTTAGAAAATGCATTTGAATCCATGTATTTAAATACATTTTAAAATATGAGCTTTTGTGCAGCTTTTAAAACGCAAGTAACGTGCCGATTGGGGTGGGAATGGGATGGGGAAAGCCTTCTGAAGAAACACATGCAAAATTGGCCTGGACTGGAAATGGGCGGACCGGTCCATCCTTAATTACCGGTATATCAATGTATCGAGAGAGAGAGCAGTCCTGCTTTTTCTCCTTCTCTCACCTTGTTCCCAAGAAGTTGTGAGGCACGTCTGTAAGGGGGTACATTTCCGAGATCTCTCGCGCTGTCTGATGATTCTGATCGCTCCGCTGGGGTGATTGTCAGCCTTGGTGCTCCCGGTGCCCCCACTCCCTCTGCTTTTTGTGTGTTGGGGGAAACTTCTTCCCAGAGTTTGCGTTCACAACTTAATCAAGAGCATTACGGGTTCGCAGAGGAGGCTGATGGCGCCAGTGTCAGTGGGACGGTGTAGCCATGCCGGGGGTTTAGTCTGAACTTTTAGTGAGCTGTCCATGATGCTGACCCGCCCATTGATGCTCCCTAAGTGAACCCCTGATACACGCCCCCATCCTTGAGCCACGTGCAGCATGTGACATGTTTTCCTTAATTTTTTTGCCACCTTCCCTATTCAGAAAGGACCATAATCAGGGAGCAATCCAGCCTCTAATCAATCTGCCCCCTTCCTTGGCCCCTCCCCTTCCTGGCCCTCCCACTTTCTGGCCCTCCCCTTGTCACCACAGGGTCATGTTCCGCCCGCGTTTCCCACTCCATGCCCTTGAACCCGTCCTAAGCGTTTTTGCGGTAGAGCTTGACACACTGTGCTGGGATTTGGGGCCCTGCCCGCCACTGGAATGCAGGCCCCAAGAACTTCTCCAAACCTGCACCCAGCCCCCGGGGCTGAAAGAGTTCAACACCCCTAAGGTGTACTGCCTGATGTTCTCCATGGTTTGTTGCGGACTCTTAAAAGAAGAAAAGAGAAGAGAAGAAGCGGGGGCAAACGCCAGCCGATGGCACACACGGTTCACAGTCCTAACGGGGCCCGCTCCCCTGCTTCCGCCGGCTGCTGCAGCCGCTCCCTGAAAACACGCAGGCAACGTCCAAGAACAGTTTCACGTTGTGATCGGACATTCTGGGCAGCCTTTTAGCACAGCCACGCTCCCTTTGGAGGGTGGCGACCTGTGTTGCATTTGTAATCATCATAAGCGAGCTGAACATCTTGGGGCGGGCATTGTGGGACGTGTGCAGCCAGCCGCCCTGTGGCCTGCGGGGTGCTGAGCAAGGAGGCATCATCTCTCCGGCCTCTGCTGTCTCGGCCTTCTTCTCTCCGGGCTTGCTGCGCAACACCACCGTCCTCTCACTTTTATCCAAAACTCCCCCTGCCCAAAATCCCGTACTTCCCTCACTGCTGAGAGGCGGCGCGATGCCCCTGGATTCTTATCCCCTCCGACGTCCAACACAAACTCCCTTTCCTTTCCCTTTTGATTTCCCCATTAATATTCCCTGTCCTCAACCTTTGAGGTTCCAGCTCTACCATGTTCAGCCACCCATGTAAATAACTCCTCCGGTTCCCCCTTGCTGCCCCCTAATCTCCCGCCCCCCCTTCCCAGAGCACTGGCCTTCCCCAACTGGTGCCTTCCAGATGCTCTGGGCCGGTGTTCTCCAACCTTGGGTCCCCAGATGTTTTTGGCCTGCAACTCCCAGCATGCCCCAGCCAGCGTAGCTGGCTGGGGCATGCTGGGAGTTGTAGGCCAAAAACATCTGGGGACCCAAGATTGGAGAACACTGCTCTGGGGGACAGCCTCCTATCCCATCAGCCCCAGCCAGCAGAGCCAATGGTCAGGGATGAGGGGAGATAGCCTACCCCCTGCCTTAGCCCTTCTCCCCTGCTTAAGCCCAAGTACCCATGCCTCTCCTTTGGCCAGACTGAGACTGTAAGCTCCTTGGGGACAGAGCACCCAGGTGCTGCTTCTAGTCAGAGAGGGGCCCTCGCGCTACGAATCAGAAAAGGCGTGTGCGGCTTCAGCCCGCCTCTCCTTTCCTCGCGGATTTTACGCTGTAAGAAAAGAAGGGGAAAAAAAGACGGAAGAGGCGGTGGGGAAACACGGGAGGGTTGCAAGTGGAAGACGGCGATGTCCGGAGGGCCCCCCCCCCAAAAAAATTGCGTGAACGAGGCAAGAGGCACCATAAAAGCCTCGTCTGGATGCAACCACAGTGGGTGTCTTTTGGCGGTGTCCCTCGGATAGCATGATATCGTGGGTCGTTTAAAACAACACAGCAGCACCCCGATGATCGTGATGGGCCCCCCCAAGGGCAGCCAATGCAGCTGGATCAGCCCACATGGGGGGGGAGGACCACTCTGGCCAGCCGTGCTTGACTCTGTAGAGCAGGGCAGCTTGCCGCTGTCCCCCGCTTCCTCTCGCGCCTCTAACATTTGGGAGCTTGCCTGCGGGGCACTGCCACCGCCGCCCCCCCCCCTGCGCGGCTGCCTCCTGTCCCGCACCTTCCCCTGCTCGTGGCGGACGCTTCTTCACCTCCACGCTTGGGGCGGGAGGGGCACGCACGAGGGGTTTTGAGTGCTCACTCTCCTGTTTGTGTCCCAGCTATGTACTCTGTGGAGATCACTGTGGAGAAGGACAAACTCACGGGGGAGACCAAGGTCCTATCCAGCACCACTAGGCTTCCCAAAGACCACTCAGTTCAGGGGGTCAAGGTGTACGAGGACGAGATGAAAGGTACGCACCCTGGGAAGTGTCCACAACAAATGGAGGACGTGCCTGGACTGGACCCAGCAGGCGCAGCTGCACTGTTTGCGCCCCCGCCTCTGGTCGGCAACTCGCTTTGGGCCCCGGGGATTCCGCCAGGGCCAAGAGCACAGCCATGGCCCCGCCCACTGATGCACCCCAGAGGCAAAGGGCTCCCCCTTGAGGACAGTGCCGGAGGCTCGAGCAGAGATCTCGCCCTTTTAAGCGCATGCACGAGCCAAGGAACGGGTAACAGAAGGGAGCGGAGGAGCAGGTGTGTGAGAGGGGAACCCAGCCAGAGCGTGTTCGCGTTCACATTGCAGGGTGGAAAGGAGGGGGCTTAAAGAAGCCCTTAGGCATTTGTCATGGCTCGTGCGGGAGAAAGCAGCGGATGGCGCCGGGATTGGGGCCTGCGCTGAAGGCTGGTGAGCTGGACTGAGCCCTCGGTGCTGCTGGCTGTCTACCTTCCACCCACCCCAGCACCCCAGCCCGGCCAGTTGCACCATCAGGAACCAGTCAAGTAGCAAAGGGCCCATCTCTGTCCTGCAAGAAGTAGTAGCCATACCTCCCTCTTCCAACAGAAGAGCCGTTCTACACATTACGCAGAATAAGGTGGTAGCATTCTGAACTGAACCACTTCAGGGGGGTTCCTGTCTCCCAACTTAAATAAAACTCCCTGCACTGTAGTAAAGGAAACATTTCTCCCATGCTAGTTGTCTACACGCAAGGAGTTTGTTGTTGCTTTACAGTGAGGGAGCATTCCAAAATATCAAGCGGGGGCGGGGGGGGGACCACCCATCCCTGTTGTCTGGAGTGGCACAGATCAGAATTCTTCCCCCCATCCCCCGAGCTGTATAGTGTGTACGAACCAGCGTGGTGCAGTGGTTAGAGTAGCAGATGAGGACCTGGAGGAGCTGGGTTCAATGCCTACTTTGTCGTGAAGCTCTCGGGGCTGATCTTGTGCCAGTCGCTGCCTCTCGGCCTAACCTACCTCACAGGGTTGTTGTGAGGATACAATGGGGGCGGGGAGATAGGTATGCTACCTTGGTAAGAGGGTGGAATTGGGATCTAATTAATAACAGCAACCAGAGGGAGTTGGGTTGAAATCCCTGTTCACCAGTGGGTGATCACGCAACAGTCACCATCTCTCAGCCTAACCTACCTCGCAGGGATGTTTGGAGGCTGGGGATAAGAGCCTTGTGTGCCACCGTGAGCTTCCCAGGAAAAGAGCAGGATAAAATATAGGATGGGTCTCTCGCAGGTCTCGCCATGCAATCCTAGGAGTTCAATAGGGCCTACTCCAAGGTAAGTGTTGCAGCTTCTGCTGCTGCTCACTGGTGCAGTGTCAGAATTGGTCCCGTCCCGTGTCCCACCTGAAGTCGAAACAGCCTTCCCCAACCTGGGGCCCTCCAGACGTGTTGAGACTACAACTCCCATCACCCCCGATGGGAGGGCCCCAGGCTGGGGAAGGCTGGCCTAAAACCAGCCTAGTGAATCCAAGCTGTAGTAAACCAAGAAGTTTTGGGCAACTGGTGCTCAGTCCTGCAAGGACATATACAGCCCTGATAGCGGCGCAGTCTGGCAATAAACAGCGGTTTTATTTGATACAGAATAAGTTGTATTAAAACAGGGCCTCTCCAACCTTGGGTCCCCCAGATGTCGCTGGCCTACAGCTCCCAGCATACCCAGCCAGCATGGCTAATGGCAAGGGATTCTGGGAGCTGTAGGCCAGCAACATCTGGGGACCCAAGGCTGGAGAGCCCCGTATTAAAAGAACAACGACGGCCAACTCTTGAAATAGAGAGCATTCTGGCACTTGGGGGCTGGAGCCTGGAACCTGGCACTGTGTGGCACTTCTGGGTGGCCTTGAGATGAAGTTCTCTATTTACCTTCAGCTGGGGGGGGGGGGGGGCTCATCCCTCCCTTTTCTGCCAACCAAAGGCATAAAATCGGACAGGATCACGTGTGTTTCTCTAGTCAGTTGGTAACCCACATTCAAATTCATGGTTTAACGGGTTTTTTAAATTTAGAAACATGCTCATGTTTTCATTTTTATGTGGTCATCTCTGAAAACACCTAATACGACCCTTCTTCCAGATTTTTCTTACCGGTCCCATCCCACACCCCTGTGTGAGCCATGGGGGTGGTGGTGGTGGTGGTAGAATAATGTGTGAGGACACAGAACGATCCGTTCATTTACTACTAATCTGCAGCTGGAGGGCAGGTAGGCCCAGCTAGTCCCAAAAACTGCTCGCCAGCTTCCAAACCTCAGAACTGCTCTCCATTTCTCTGCCCAAACTCAACCTGCTTTTCTTTTTTTCCTTTTTTTGGGTGCCCCTGATCTGCGCGCCCACGCACACAGGCAGACATTCAGGCCATGAATAGGGTGGCATGAGTTGACTTGCGTTCCCGGGTACTTGAGACAACTGCTTGTTAGCTAAATGGGCCCGCAGGGATCCGCGTGAATTTATCAGGCCCCACAAGGTGAAAATCTGTATGGATCGTAACAACAAGTTGTCAGCATCATCAGCAAGGTGCTGCGAACGTGCTGTTAACGCTAGAGTCAGTTTGGGGTCCTTCGAGACACCTACCCATTTCCCCGTTTTTAAAGCCAACAGTCGAGGGATAGTCACTCTCCAAGTCCTCATTGTGTACCCTCTCTATCTCCCCTTCCAGTGGTCCATGCAGTCCGTGCCGAAGATGGGGCTCTTGAGAACGGCCTCCACCAGCTCAGCTCGTCCGAGGTGGATGAACTGATCCAAAGAGCCGACGAGGTTACCCTTAGTGAAGCCTCAGAGAAGGCCAGGGTCATGGAAGAGGCCAAAAGCAACCCCCCGAGCCAGAAGGCCACACCCCGAAAGGAAATCACCGGCGTACAGGCCAAACCAGTGGAGAGCCCAAAGCTGATGGCTGCAGGGGACGGCCCGGAGCCCAGCAAAGAGCAGCCGGTCACCATGATCTTCATGGGCTACCAGAACGTGGAAGACGAGAATGAGACGAAGAAGGTGCTGGGTCTCGAGGGTACGATCAAGGCGGAGCTGGTGGTGATCGAAGATGCTGAGAACAAGGCGGCGGCGGACGGCACGGGGAAGGACCACGCCCCGCCCAACGGCAGTGCGGTGGAGCCGGTGACGGCCCTGCCGCAGAAGGAAGAGAAACAGGCCGGGCAGCAGCCGTCCGCCAACGACACCGACCCCAAAGACGCAGATCAGGATCTCGACACGAAGAAGCAGCGCTGTAAATGCTGCTCCGTGATGTAAAAGGCCCGTGCCTGGAGACCCCCTCGACTGTACAGGACTGCCTTTCCCCATCACCCTCCTCCGGACACCTTGACTCCGCCTCTTCGGTTACCCTTCTCAGTTCCACAAACCCCTAGGTTTAAAGTGTTTTAATTTCTACTTAACAAGACAAGCTATTTCCACCCCCTTGGGTTTTTTTCTTTTTCTTTTTAATTTTTATTTTCAAGTGATTGGGGGAATAGAAGTGCGGCACTGGTGGAAAAAAAGCGTATAATAACCAACACAGAGCTGCCAGATTCATCTTTTTTCTCTGCCTCCATCCATCTAACATCCTTACTCACTTTTCCATAAATGGGACACATGCAAAATATATTACATTTATTAGACGAAGTGAGTCTTTGCCCCTTATCCCTTCTCTGTAGTGAAACTCATCAGGAAACCTTAAACCAGCTTCCCCCGACCTGGTGCCCTCCAAATGTGTTGGTTGGACTATGTCTCCCATGATCCCCCAGCCAGCTATGTAGTAGTCATAGCTATGTATAGGTATGTCATAGTCCAACACGTCTGAAGGACACCAGGCTGGGGAAGGCTGCCTTAAACTGTCATTGTCAAAAATTCTTTGAGACCCAATTAATTAAAAAGAGAGAGAACCACTTAGTAAAAATGGGGGACCTCAATATTTCCCCATCCTAGTGGATCAGTCCCATTTCTGTTACCTGAAATAGCCTTTTCTTGTGGATGGACTGTTTGGAGAAGAAAAAAAAATAATCGATCAAGCAAAGACTCTTAGTTCTTGGGTTCTTCAAAAGGGCTTGGGACCTTTGGAATCAGGTGGCCTTTGAGATCTCCTAAGTCCTTCCAGGATAGGATACAACATCCTAAGTCCTTCAAGAACTGAACTGAAGTGACAAGATTCTTGTACAACGGAAGCATTAAGATCGGAAAGCTAGCCTCACACAATCCTATACCTTTCTCGTGCTTTAAAAATACGTCCATCGGTCATTTGTGCGTGACCGAATTCGGTCACGCTCCGAAGCATCCAGGCTTTAGAAACTGGCTCCAACTCCAAGATGATCCCACCGCTGCTCCAAGAGCACTTGTCATCAGCAGCACCCCAGTTGTCAAAGGAGCATCGGATGAAGTTGTGATGGTTGACCCTGAAAGCTACAAGAAAGTTGGCCTGGTTTTGATCCTTGTATAATAATTTTAAGCCCATGATGATGAAGTGCATAAAATGGGTCTGGGTCCGGTCAACACCCAAGTAGAGCTTATAATTCAGTAAGCAGTCTCAGTCAAAAACTAGACTTGTTGATATAAAATTATGCTGCTAGACAGATTCCAAAAGTGGAGCAAAGAGAACCATGGTGCCACAGTGTCGGGCATTCAGCACCAGATGCTGGGTGGGTCCAGTCCCAGTGGTCAGTGTGGCTGCAAATGGCCAGAAGCAAAGTGGGCTGGGAAACAGAGGAGGTGAACTAAATGAGAGACACACACCCCCCCACTACCTCGCTTGGGGACTTGAGCCAGACACAGCAGGGATGAACCAACCAGAGAATCCATGATGAGGCAAAGGGAAAAGGCGAAAAAAGCAAGCACCACAGCTAA
The DNA here is from genome assembly GCA_021292165.1 of Shinisaurus crocodilurus. Taxonomy (NCBI): domain Eukaryota; kingdom Metazoa; phylum Chordata; class Lepidosauria; order Squamata; family Shinisauridae; genus Shinisaurus; species Shinisaurus crocodilurus. The sequence continues at coordinate 92,919,212 of CM037882.1, forward strand.
GTCAGAGAAGCCGGCTGGAAGGGCGATTCTCAGGCACGAGTCCAGCAGCTCTTGGAGCGAAGTAGTCGGCAGGTAGAGATGGAGGAGATAGTACTTCCGTTGGCGTTTTAATGCAAACTTCCAGCTCCATCCAAGGTGGCTGCCCAGAACTTCGATGATTATGGGCATCCAATCGAGGACGGAAGGAGCGCGGAGGCGAAGATCACCTCTGTGCTTCTCCCTCCTTGCAAAACACTTAGACCGCTGATTTTGGCTGTTTAAGTGTTTCGCCCCTGCTCACGAGGAGGAGGAGTGAGGCGCCACCGGGATACATCGTATTCCCGGCGGAACCTCACTCCTCCCGTCCCTGCCCCCTGGAACGCCCACCCAACACCAGCTCCAAAGTCAGTCTTCCGACTCTGGAGCCTCAGTCAGCGTGGAAAGAACCATGCCATGCCGAGAGGGCGGAGGGAGGGTGCTCCGAGGTTGGAGTTCCAGCCCCGACCTCGGAGCGCGTTTCCGAGGCTGGAGCTGGAACTCTGACCTTTCCTATGGCTGTCTAGACAACTTCTAGTGGTCATAGGATTGCGCCCTTACCCTAATTCCACAATTTCGAACCAATATGCAAACAGAAACTCGGTTATCCTTCAAAAAAATTTGCACTTTTCCAAATTTTGCCATGGACTTCTCCAGTCAAAAAAATGGATACAAAAATGTGTGTGTTGGGGGTGGGGGGGGGGAAGTGCACACAAACATGCCTATGTTCGTGAAAGTAACATTTCGAAACGCATGACGTTAGGAAAATTGCTCGCAACCCCCCCCACCCACCCACCCCCCCGGCCTGGTATATTAGGCCATGTTGTGTACAAAAATCCAGGTATTATGAGACATGCGCACAGCAGTGCCTGCAAATTTTTGTGCAAAATTTCCCCTTAAATTTTGGGATGGTGCGGATTTAAGATTGGGGGGGGAAATTCTCAAAGGTTGGGGTGACCTGATTTAAGACTGGAAAAATGAGAAACAGAGAATGCAAAATAGACAGATCTGTCCATCCCTACCGGGCAGGCCTGGCTCCCGGTGTCTGTATCTTGGCTTGGAAGGCGTAGCTGCCGTCCCCTCCTTCGATGGCTCTGAAGGTCGGGAATTGGTGTCCTCAGGCAGGGTGCCTCATGCCGAGCTCCATTTGAGGAGCAGTCTCTCTAACATTAGCTTAGGTGGCAGCTGGCCTTAAAAGACTTCTCTTTTCTTCCCCCGCCATCTTTTTGGCCTTGGCAATATCAGATGCGTAAATCAATTAAAGACATTCCCTGCCCCCCAACTCCTCCCAAGTCACCGTGTATTGTAGCCAAGCCCAATCAATTTACTATTATTGTATTTTTTACTACCGGGGGCACGGGGCCGCCCGTGCCCCCGGTAGTAAAAAATACAATAATAGTAACTTAAATAACCAACGATGTGGTTCCTTTTGAAGACACCCAAAGTCAGGCACCCACCTGCCTTATGGCAGGGCCGGCCCTGCAAGCTCCCCCCCCCCCCTGCCGCCGCCACGTCTTTCTTAGTCTGAACTTTTCCCATTTTGTTTACTTCCCTTCAAATGTTCTTTGCTACAGCCTGTTCTTAGTTGTGGTGGCTGCGATCAGAGGTCTGTGAGGTCCAAAGGGTGTGGAGGTTCTTGTATCCTAAAGAGGTTTGTTTTCACAGACACATCACAATCTGAAGAAGTGCCAAAGTCAACAGCTCCACCTCAATTCCTGAGAAAAGTGGGAGCAAGTATTCGGAGTGCTCGGATTTCACATGCCTCTAGAGGAGCCTTCCCCCACCTGGTTGCCCCTCCCCCCCCCGATGTGTTGGGGTACAGCTCCCAGCATTCCCCAGCCAACATCTCCAGATGTGTTGGGCCATGCTGGCTGGGACATGTTGGGAATTGTAGTCGCACACAGCTGGAGGGCACCCAGTTGGGGATCCGGCCGCTCTAGAGTAATGTGACTCCGAATGTTTGACATCCGCGGCACTTTTCCACACAGAGAGATATTGCTCAATGTGTTCCCCAGGACAGTTATCTTCCCTGGCAATTATGGCATGGCCCAGTAGTTAATACTGCCTCTTGGCATCACGTCTTCCCCAGGGATGGGACTTGCTTTCTACTAGGCAGTTGTCCTGCTCTCGCCGCCTGCCGTGTAGTCCAGATTCTTTCTGGCGAGCGGTCCAGGAGGCCCCCGATGAGCCACTCCGCCCCCGCCTCTTCCTGGAGCATCAGCAGGGCCCCGATCCAAAAGCATGTGTTGGGTCTGGCTTCCTCCTCCTGTGGGAGGCCTCATGCTACTGGAAAAGGATTCTCTGCTCCTGGAGTCCCGGACCTTGGAGGGTTCAGAGCCGGAGAAGGTCGTCAGGGTGTATCAGGTTCCCTGAATTGGCACCCGCGCCAAGCAGTCCGCTGACTTCCCCTGAACCCTACAAGTGCTGGGGCCAGTGATTGGGTCCTCCTTCTCTTAAGTTCAGGGAGGAAGATGGTGGGGCATGGCAGCAACGGAGCTGCTTCTGGGATTCCCCCTGTGCCCATCAGCTGCAGAGCACGGGCCATGCTGGGAGATCTTGGTGCATCTTGTTCCTCCTTGCCCATCACCACAAGAGAGGTCGGGCATCAATACTGCACAAGGTCTCCCCCAATTGGAGAGGCACCGGAGGAGTGTGGATGCATCCAGTAGGGCAGCTTAGAACGCCCTGCCACAGGGTCCGGGAAGTGCTGTTTTAGAGGAGCGCCCTTGCTTGAACCAAAAGGAACTAGGGACAAAGACACCCCCACCCCACCAGTAGAGCCCCAATTTCAGTTTATAGAACCCACCCTGCAGCATGATGTAAAGGCAGAGGATAGAGCCTCGTGGCGGCCTCTTTTGCACACCGCTCTGCTTGGCATGACAATCATTTCTTTGTGAAGGCGCTCGACCCGTTCGCCCTTCTCTGTGCGCTCCTGGAACCAGCAGGGCGGCCGTGGCGGGTTGGAAGCCCCCCACCAAGTCACGTGAACGTAGGAAATGGCCTTGTACACAGAGCCAGTCTCTTTGCCCAGCTAGCCCAGGGTTGCCTCCTCAGACCGGCAGTGGCCGTCCAGCATCTCAGACTGAGAAAGGTCTCTTCCCCTAACCCTTCTTTAACTGGAGATGCCGGGGACAAGAACCGGGGACCTTCAAAGCACCACTGCCAAGCAAGCCCTCTCTGCCACTGAGCCTTACGGGGGACCCTCTTGTGGTTCTTCTGCCTTCTTGAAGATGTCAGTAAAGTTGGGTGCTCTGTCCCTTTCCCTTGGGATAGGCTACAGCAGTGTTCTCCAACCTTGGGTCCCCAGATGTTTTTGGCCTACAACTCCCAGCATGCCCCAGCCAGCTACGCTGGCTGGGGCATGCTGGGAGTTGTAGGCCAAAAACATCTGGGGACCCAAGGTTGGAGAACACTGGGCTACAGGGTGAGGTGTCATCTCCTGATTGGTTGCTGCCTAGCCCACCTGCAGACTCAGTGGGCGGGGAGACATTGCAGTTAGCAGATGAAATAATATTGGGGGGGGGTGTCGTCTCTTCAGGGTGACTTTACAGTAGCCTTCACCAACCTGGCACCCTCCATATGTGCTGGACTACACATAGGCCATGGGGGTGATGGGAGTTGTAGTCCAACACATTTGGCGAGCCCCAGGTTGGGGAAGGCTACTTTAAAGGGTTAGTTTTGATGCAAAATAATAATAATAATAATCATAGGTGACCTTTCTCAGGAATTTGCCTGTGGTCCCTCACTCTTAAAACGGTGTCCCCCACCTGGGGATACTGAGATGCAATGCATCCAGATGCAAGGGGTTCAACTGCCCCAGTGCAGTTTGATTGGCTCTTTGGGTTCCTGGTTGACATGTGTCCTTTTGGGTGGTGACAAATGCCAGGCGTTGGCTCATAGAGATGCAGGGCTAGAGTGGCTCCCCCCCTCCCCCCCATCTGCATCATATTCCTGCCACCAAAATGGCAGCTTTCAAATGGGAACAGGAAGTGGGATTACATTTTATTTTATTTTATTCTGTCTCTATGGTTGAAAATTAACGTTGAATTTCTTGTAGTTGTATCTCAGTTCCAAACAAATAAAAAAAGCGGGGGAAGGACATAGGGGGTTAACATAGTCGATGCCAAAAGAAAAAATAATCAGCAAGCTTAACTTAACTGTGATTACATTCCTTTGGGATTTGAGATGGTTGCAAACCGTGTCCCATTCCATCAGTTTCAGTGGTGCTGGATTGTGCTAAAAAATCATCAACAATTGTGTGATGACAATAAAGAATTGAATTTACTGCATAATAAAGGAAAAATCTAAGTGACAGCAGGGGGTGTTTAACGGTCAGCGGTCCAGAATTCTGCAGCGGAGTGCAGGGAGAGAGAAGCCCAACTGGAGAGAGTCTAGGTATCCCTTGAAGCTTAGTGGGTTGGCATAGTTTGACTCCCTTCCACCAGGGAGAGTGGATCATGTCGATGCATCCTTCCAAAACTTCCCCATCCACTATGGGGAGCTGTGGAGCTGGAGACGGAAGCATTTGACCCCAACAACTTCCATGCCAACGGAGGCGGTAGACATTCCCAGCGTTTCTACCCAAGCCAATTTGATCGATGGGCTGGTTTCGCGTGGGACCCCAGCTCTTGTTGTTGTGACCGGTGGCCTACAAGTGGATCCCACTTGGGACCTTCATCCTCCCAATATTGCCCAAGTTTGCAATCTGGCGCCCCGCCCAAGGAGGTCCTGAAAAGCACCAGCCAGGAACTGGCCCGTCCTTCTGCAAGGGGCCAGCTCTGCGGGAGCGGTCTTCGTAGGACGCCAGAAGTCCCACACCAGGATTTCAGTCGGTGTGGGTGCTCTGGCCATTGGCAGTGAAGAGAGGCGAGCTGCCCCGCCCCGCCCCGTATTCCTTCCTCCTCCCTGACAATGGACAAGCGGTGACCTTAACCACCCCATAGCTTTCCTTTGGGCTGTTGGGGAGAAGCCCCTGGCATCCGAACATCTGCACCACCACCAGCAGCCAGCCTCTGACAGCAATGCCCCGACCCTTCGCACATTCTCGGTGCCTGCCCTGAGCCAGCTGTGGCAGCGTGACCTGAAGACAAACAGCAACAAACACACACTCACACCTGGATTTCGCCAGGCCTTGAACGGAGGGCCCACCGGGAGGTTGAGTGAGGACCAAGGAGTGAGGACATCACACCCTGCTTCACAGATTCTATCACTGATGTGCTACCCCCCTCCTCGCCCGTTTCTCCTCCCCACCACCACCTCTGGTCTCTGTCTCATCCGGTGTATATAATACAACATGGTGACCCCCTTTGTACGCCCGGCCCTCCCTGGCAGGTTCTTCCCTCTTCTCCCAAGCTTTTCAATCTCCACAACCAGCTGTTTGAAGTTCCCTATTGTTGGTTTGTAATATACTGGAACAGAGCAAATAAAAGGTGTGAATCATCTGGAAAAAAATAAGAGATGCAACTGATCCTTTCTGTTTTTCTTTTCTTGTTTAAATGATGTTTTCGGGTCGCCCTTTAGCGAAACTGTCAGAGTGGTGAACCGCCTTCGTCAACCTGGTGCCGCCCAGATGCATTGACTACAACTCCCAGTGTCCCCAGCCAGCTATCTGGAGGGCACCAGATTGGCGAAGGCTGAATTAGGCAATAAAACACCAGAATCAAATCTAAAATCACAGAGCGGAGCAATGGCACCAAAAAAAAAAAAATTAGTGTAAGAGTTCAGCAGTGCAGATGTTCCAAATGTTACTGGTATATGTTTAAGAGCCTCGGCAAATAAACATGTCGTCACCTGGCACCCAACTAATGTCAGTACTTGCACCCGCCCCTGGGAAGACATTCCATATGTGGGTTGCCACAGCAGGAAAAAGATCCCACTCTGGGCAAGCACTGATGGTGGGGGACCCAGAGGAGAGCCGTGGGTGGCATACAAGGTGTTCAAGCTGGGTCATGTGGTAGAAGATGGACATTTAGGAACTTTATAGGTAAGCACCAGCACTCTGAGTTGGGTCCAGAAATGCACTGCCAAGATAGGACTCGTATAGCCGGTTCCAGTTAGTAACCGAGCAGCTGCAGTTTGTACTTAACTGAAGTTTCCAAACAGTCTTCAAAGGCAGCCCCGCATACAATTCATTGCAGTAGTCTAACCTGGAGGCTACCAGTGATGCACACTGGGCACGAGCCCTTTCCCCTCTCTCAACGCTAGGGCAGGGGAAAGGGGCAGACCCTGGAGAAGAAGGGCCGGTTGGGGAACCTCCACAAGGCACATTCACCCCATGGGACAATGCTTCCCCATGCCTGCCTCCACTGCTCCCACACCAGTTCTCCAGGGAGACAGCGAGATCAGATGTGTCTCCATCTCAAAACTGCAGCCTGCCCTTCACACACACAGACCTAGATCACATTGGCCTGAGCTGGGGAGAGAGATTGGTATATCATCCTTTCGGGTATTTCCCAGCCATTGAGAAGGCAGCTCTTCTTGAGAACAAATTGGCCAGTCTCCCAAACCAAAGGCAGGTCCTTGGCAACTTTCCCCACCACTGGGAAGGCGGCCACCAGCGGGCCTCCTGGCTCTCTCCCATCCACACTTCCAGTCTTGCAACAGCGGCCATTAATTTAAAAACCAGTTTAAAACAGGAGCAGAAAAATGCATTAAAATAAAAAAAAACATTTTGGGGAAACGACGACACACCAGGCCCAAATCCCATGTAATGCGGGAGATCTTAACTGGATTGCTCGACTTCAACAGCTCCTTCTTCCATCTTTCTCTTTGCAGCACTGCACCTGTGGGGTGGGGGTTGGTGGTGCTATGCTTTGTCCTGGGGCAGTGGCGCTAAGGGAGGATGCTCTAAACCATCCCACCCATCTGCACTTAGCCTCAGAAACGGACACTATATGGGTCCCTAAATTCCCCCCCATTGGCGGGCTATTACTTTAGGGGTGGCAGCTGATTTAGACCAGGAAGACAGCATGGGAGGAAAGGGTTAAATAGACTTTCATAGATCATAGAGTTGGAAGGGGCCTACTACAAGGCCATCGAGTCCAACCCCCTGCTCAATGCAGGGAACTAGAGGAGGGGTCTCCCATCCAAGTCACAACCAGGCCTGACCCTGCTTAGCTTTCCACGCTCAGACAAGCTGAGCCAGCGTGAGCCACAGGCCTGTATCTTCCACACCAGGTGTGGTTTGATCCTAAAGGAGGCATCTTGGAGATTTATAAAGCTAGGATGGAGCTGAGAGGGGACAGAGGGTCTCTCTCTCTCGGAATTGCCCAAAGACACAGATTTGGCGGCTGGTTCAGAACAGAGAAACAGGAAGACCCGTTTCACGCAGCTACGTGTTCACTTATGGAATTCACTTCTGCAGGACACAGTGCTGGCTTAGAGAGTATCAAGAAAGAGATTGGAAGTTGGGTCGATTGAAGGCCATTGTACGGGTAGAGCGTAGCAGATGCTGGGTGCAAACAGTACCACGGTCCTATGGCCTCCATGCCCAGCTTTGTGGGCCTCCTCAGGCATCCAGATGTCCACTGCTGGAAGCAGGATGCTGGGCGAGATGAACCTTTCGGTCTGATCCAGCAGGACTCTTTGTTCTGATCTTCATGGTTGCTAATAAAACCTACATCTTCCCCTGCCAAGGGAGTACTTATGTGAGCTGCAACTTAGGATGGCTCTCATGGAGCCTCTTTGTACAGGACACTGGATGCTGGGGACAAAGAACAGGGGAGGGCTGGCACTCGTCGCAGGCCCTTCTTGTGGGCTTCCTGGAGGCACTGAGCTGTCCACTGCTTGGAAACAGGGCGCTGGGCTAGCTGGATGTTTTGGTCTGATCCGGGGAATGTCTTATATCCTTATTGCTGAGCCGAGATGTGAAGAACCATCAACTTCCCAGAGCTCTGTGAGGCTCCTCTGCACCAGCCAGTCTCATCCTGTGCAGAGGTGGGAGGGGAGAGGCCCCCCCCCATCCTCAGCTTCCACAAGATTGCCTTAGATGCCTTTAAAAGGGGATTTCATGCGTTCATGATGGAGATGATAGGGGGGGGGTCTGTCATGCCCCCTCCGGAGGGACTCCTCTTTGGAGGATGACCTGGAACCCCCCGCCAAGCCAAACATTGTGGGGGAGCTGCCTGTGTCGAGGGTCCTTGGGGCAGATCGGGGCGGGGGGGCTGGGCTATTGGGGGGAGATGCCCTCTCAACCCTTCCCCTCAGGACATAATTAGCCACGGGCCCCAAGCCCCAGGGAGGGCAGCTGCCAAAAGGGCAAGGCTCAGTCGGCTGCAGGGCGCAGAAGGGTCCGCCTGAGGCATGAGGACTCCTCGTGAGTAAATGTGTACTCGTGAGCAAGGCTCTGCTTGCAAGGAGGCTGCTCCTCCGGCGGCACTACGGCAGTGTTCTCCAACCTCGGGTCCCCAGATGTTTTGGCCTACAACTCCCAGCATGCCCCCCCAGCCGGACTCGAAGGTTGGAGAACACTGCGCTACAGCCTGCAGCGGTGCTCTGGGTGGGGCTGTCAACACTCCGGCCTAAAAGCCTTCCATTCCAGGCACTCGGCGCTGGAGCAATCTCTAGGCGCCAGTTCCCAGATGCAGGGCCCTCGCCTGGCCCTCGCCCTGCTCTGGACCTCAGATTGCCGACTGGCCTTGCCGACCCTAGCTAAATCCCTGCAGCTCTGTCCCTCCACTACTGTAAGCAAGGCATGGGGTCTAATAATGGCTATGATGAGCCTGATGGCTACCAGTGGAACCTCCAGGCTCAGGTGCAGTCTACCTCTCTGAGCACCCTCTGCTGGCAACAAGCAGAGGTTGCCCGTTGCCTTCATGCCCAGCTAGAGGGCCAGCCGCTACGGGAAGCTGGACGCCGGGCTAGGCAGACCTTTTGCTCTGATCCAGCGGGCGGGGCTCTTCTTATGTTCTTAATTATCACTTGTGGAACCTCCACGATTGGAGGCAGCCTAGCTCAGAATCCTAGCTGCTGGGGGAACAAACAACAGTGAGGGCTGTTGCCTTCGCGCCCGGCTTAGCGAGCTTCCCGGAGGCAACTGACTGGGCTGCCATGGTCCAATCGAGCCGGGCTCCTCTTCTGCTTCCATTAGAAAGGCAGGACCTTCCTGCCCCCTTCTCTCTGCAACTCCACTGGATACAGGCTAGGGGAGCTTTCCACACACGCCCCCCCCCCGTGTTTCAAAGCCCCCTGGTCAGCAACATTCCGGTGTCTGCATTCTGCCCGGTCAGCACCCCCCCCCCCCTGCAGCTTTGTCTGCCTTTCCCCACAATGCCTGGCATGGCATTTCCCCCTGTCAGCTTCTGCATTGCCGCCTGAGCCTGAGCCTTTGTCGCTTGCAAATCCTCGAAAAGCCCGGAACAACCTGGCTGACCTTCCAAAAAAGGCAAAACGTTGAAGCCCACAAAATCCCCTCGGGAAGGACCGAGGGACACCCAGGCCAGGCCCACACGGCCCTGCTTCCCACCCTAAGGTGAGTCACCCGAGAACGTGGAGAGAAGCTGGTAAGGCTATCCGTCCACGCGGCTTTTTAAAACCCAGACTTCCGAGATCCCGCAGTGGAGGTCCAGGAGAAATTGCACTCATGAAACAGCAGAGAGCTCCCAGAGGGAGTCTGCCTCCCGCATCTCTGCATGGTTTGCTCCTCAGGCCTTCCTGGCTCTATGGATAATCTGGTTCCCTCTCTCCCTCCTAAGCATTCGATCACTCCCGGTGCAGGGAGGCAGTGGGGGCACTCGCTCTCAGGGAGGGGGGTGCTTTCCTTTAACAACATGAGATTTTTGTTTCCCGCGCCATGATGCCATACTCTCCAGCTATGTTTGTTTTCCAGGGTCAGTCTCTAGTTTCTGGAGGGAGATTTTGGAACGTGCCTTTAAAAAATGTTTCGTGTGAGCCACTGGTGTTGATGTTCACCCAGATTCAGTTTCCTCCTCTGTGTCTCTGGGGCAGCCTTCCCCAAAGACCAGCAGCCATGCTGACTGGGGATAATGGAGGTGGTAGTTCAACCCATTTGGAGGGCACCAGGTTGGCGAAGGCTGCTCTAAAAAGGAAATCCCCACATTGGGGGGGTGGGCTGCATCTCGACTCACTTGCACATCATAGAATCATAGAATCATAGAAAAGTAGAGTTGGAAGGGGCCTACAAGGCCATCGAGTCCAACCCCCTGCTCAATGCAGGAATCCAGGTCAAAGCATCTCTGAGAGATGGCTGTCCAGCTGCACCTTGAATGCCTCCAGAGTGGGAGAGCCCACGACCTCCCTAGGTAGTTGATTCCATTGTCTTATTGCTCTGATAGTCAGGAAATTTTTCCTGATGTTTAGGTGGAATCTAGGTTCCTGTAACTTGAGCCCATTATTCCGTGTCCTGCAAACTGGGATGATCGAGAAGAGATCCTTGCCCTCCTCTGTGTGACATCCCTTCAAATACTAGAAGAGTGCGATCATATCTCCCCTCAGTCTCCTCTTCTGAAGGCTAAACATGCCCAGTTCTTTAAGTCTCTCCTCATAGGGCCTTGTTTCCAGTCCCTTTATCATCCTTGTTGCCCTCCTCTGAACCCTCTCCAGTTTATCTATGTCCTTCTTAAAGTGAGGTGCCCAGAACTGGACGCAGTACTCAAGATGAGGCCTAACCAGTGCCGAGTAAAGAGGAATTATCACTTCCCGCGATTTGGAAGCTATACTTCTATTAATACAGCCCAAAATTGCATTTGCCTTCTTTGCAGCCACGTCGCATTGCTGGCTCATATTCAGTTTGTGATCTACCACAATTCCAAGATCCTTCTCACTTGTAGTATTGTTGAGCCAAGTGTCCCCCATTCTGTAACTCTGCATTTGGTTTCCTCTCCCTAGGTGCAGCACTTGGCATTTATCCCTGTTAAATTTCATTCTGTTGTTTTCGGCCCAGCGCTCCAGCCTATCGAGGTCACTTTGAATTTTGTTTCTGTCTTCCAGAGTATTAGCTGTTCCACCCAACTTTGTGTCATCTGCAAATTTGATAAGCATTCCCTGTACCTCCTCATCCAAGTCATTGATAAAAATGTTGAAGAGCACCGGGCCCAGGACCGAGCCCTGTGGTACCCCGCTCGTTACCTCTCCCCAGTTTGAGAAGGAACCATTGATAAGCACTCTTTGAGTCCGATTCTGTAGCCAATTGTGGATCCACCTGATAGTTGTTCCATCTAGCCCACTCTTAGCTATCTTACTAATCAGGATATCATGAGGCACTTTGTCGAAAGCTTTGCTGAAGTCCAGATATATGATGTCCACAGCATTCCCACAGTCCACAAGGGAGGTTACCCGATCAAAAAATGAGATCAGATTAGTCTGACAGGATTTGTTCTTGACAAATCCATGCTGGCTTCTAGTAATCACTGCATTGTTTTCAAGGTGCTTGCAGACTGACTTCTTTATAATCTGCTCCAAAATCTTCCCGGGGATTGATGTCAGACTGACTGGCCTATAGTTCCCAGGTTCCTCCTTCTTGCCCTTTTTGAAGATGGGAACAACATTTGCCCTCCTCCAGTCGTCTGGCACTTCACCTGTCCTCCATGATTTCTCAAAGATAATAGACAGTGGTTCTGAGAGTTCTTCTGCCAGTTCCTTTATTACTCTAGGATGCAGCTTATCAGGCCCTGGAGATTTAAACTCGTTCAGAGTAATCAGGTGCTCCTTGACCATTTGCCTATCAATCTCAAGCTGCAATCCTGCCCCTTCAGTCTGCACTTCAGGTTTGCCAGGGGGGTCATAGACCCTCTTTTGGGAGAAGACCGAGCCGAAGTAAGAATTGAACACTTCTGCCTTTTCTTTGTCTTCTGTTATCAATTTGCCATCCTCATTGCAGTAGTTGAACCACCAGTTCTTTCTTCTGTCTTTTACTGTGCATGTATCTGAAGAAAGCCTTTTTGTTGCTTTTAGCATTCCTCGCTAACCTTAGCTCATTCTCAGCTTTAGCCTTCCTGACATTATTCCAGCATTTCTGTGCTACCTGCCTGTACTCTTCCACTGTAGCCAGTCCTTCCTTCCACTTCCTATACGTGTCCTTTTTTGTTTTCAGGTCATCTTTGAGTTTATTGTGAAGCCACATTGGCTTCTTCTGTTGCCCTCTGTCTTTTTTCCTTTTGGGAATTGTTTGCAATTGTGCCTTTAAAATTTCCTTTTTTAAAAACTCCCACCCCTCCTGGGCTCCCTTTCTCGTGAGAGTCGCTTGCCATGGGATCTTACTAATCATTGTTCTGAGTTTGATTAAAATTGGCTTTCCTAAAATCCAGGGTACGTGTTTGGCTACACTCAGCTTTTGCTTCCGTTAGAATCAAGAACTCAAGTATAACATGGTCACTTTTCCCCAGAGTTCCCGAAACTGACACTTTATCCACTAACTTGTCTCTGTTGGTTAGAATCAGGTCAAGGATAGCCGATCCTCTAGTTCCTTCCTCCACTTTCTGTAGGAGGAAGTTATCAGCAGCACAGCTTAGGAATTTCTTGGAGGGGCCATGTTTGGCTGAATAAGTCTCCCAACAGATATCAGGGAAATTGAAGTCACCCATTACTACCACATAGTGCCTCCTTGAAACAATGGCAATTTGCTTTTCAAAAGTTCCATCCTCGTCTTCTCCTTGATTGGGTGGTCGGTAGTAGACTCCAACTGCCATGTTCATTTTATTCTTTGCCCCCTTTATTTTAACCCAGATGCTCTCAATGGGGCTGCCAAGCTCCTCTTCCTGTATCTCTGTGCAGAGATACGTATTTTTAACATACAGTACAACTCCACCTCCCTTTCTGTTGCTTCTGTTCCTTTTGAACAAGTTATACCCTTCAATTGCTGTATTCCAGTCATGGGAGTCATCCCACCAGGTTTCAGTTATCCCTATCAAGTCGTACTTGCCCTCATGTATCAAGAGTTCAAGTTCATCTTGTTTGTTGCCCATACTCTGGGCATTAGTATAGAGACATCGAAGACTATGTGCTTTATAGTCCGACTTTCCCCCTACATTTTGTGGTAGACTATCAATGGGCACCGCTGGAGCTGTTCTCTCCATTGTGGCATAGAGGCCTTCTTCCATTGGTACCCCCGAGTTTATGTCTCCCTCCCCTGTTGGATTCAGTTTAAAGTCCTCCTGATTAAGTTCCTCATGCTGTGGCCAAACACATCGAGCAGATTCTGGAGCGGTGAACAATAAAAAGACAAAAACAGATAGAAGAAACAAAAACAATATGTTGAAAACAAACTAAAATTACAATGGTGGCTGGAGAGCAGAGAAGGCTTCCCAGAATAAGGAGGTCTTCAGCAGGCGCCGAAAGCAGCACAATGTCGGAACCTGCCTGACCTCCAGAGTCAGGGAGTTCCAGAGAAAGGGGGCCACCACACTGAAGGCTCTTCTCCTAGTGTACTCCAATCTGGTGAAAGGTCCATGAGGAACCACCAGGAGAATGTCCTCCGATGACCTCAGCGACCGGGCAGGTTGGTATGGGTGGAGGCGCTCTCTCAGGTAACTTGGTCCCAAGTTGTTTCAATTTAAAAGATTGAACTGGCAGTGCTCCCAGTGCGGTTTACAAAAAAATACAGAGAATACACAAAAATCAAACTGAAATCATAACAAATCGCAACGTGTTAAAATGAAAGGCCTGGAGGATCGCCCTAGTAAAAGAATTGCTGCATATGCTTCAGAAGGCAGAAGAGAAACAGATTTATTTTGCTGGAGAACCACCCAGCAAAGTCCAAGGCGGGACTTGAACTCGGCGTTTCCAGATTCCAGAGCAGCTCTCACTCCAGTGTGCCGCCATCATGTTGTTGCCGGCCCTAACAACTGTCTGTGTGGCTCCCCTTAAAGACGCCCTTTTTCCTTCGGCCCCGTGTCTGCCATCCGGAACTTGACTGGCACGAGCCTGAAAAAGGTTCCAGGCAAGCCATTGTTGCTGTCAGCCGTGTGGGCCTTTGCAATAGTGTGTGTGTGTGTGTGTGTGTGTGTGTGCTTTGTCGTGTGATGCACACGTGTCCTCTCCCAACAGGCATCGCTCGGTATCCACAGGGACCTCTCTTGCCCCCAGCAATTAGGACGAGGGTGAGTTGCGTACGAACGTGGGAAGGTGCCTTCTGCCAGGTGGAATTAGTTCTCCATCTGGCTCAGGATGGTCTCAGGCAGGGAAGTCTCTTCCCCATCACCTGCTCCCTCATCCTTCCTAAATGGGGATGCAGGGGGGGGGATTGAGCCGGGACCCTCTGCATGCAAAGCAGGTGCTCTGCAAATGGACCGATGTCCCTTCCACTAAAACTAAAATTAAGTTTCCAGTTCTCAGGGTTCTGACCACAGGGGCTGTTCTAAACAGGAACGTAGGAAGCTACTTTATAATTATATCGAGTTGTTGTGAGGATAGCATTCTCGGTTCTGCCGAGGTACTATTTCCCATCGCTTGCTACCCGTGGTGCAGCGGCAAGTTTAGGAGTGCGGGCGCTCTGTACGGCAGTCCCCATAGCTGCGCCCCCAAGGAGAGTCCAAAAATTCAGGCATCTGCGTTCATCCGTATTAACAAACCCATTCTAGCAGTCTTCATCTCCACCAGTACCAGGCCTTTTGTAAAGCCAATGGGCCTCTTAACTGCCCGTTCAGGACCAGGCCAGCCCAAAATACTTTGCATTACAGCAGGCAGCAATCTATTGTTGCTGGGGAAATCCATTATCCCCCCCAGCTACCCTGAGGATTGCAGCTAAGCTCAGAGGGAACAGGGGGTGGCAGATGATGTCAGCGCCCCTGCTCATTAAAAAAAAAAGTGCCGGCGCTGCATCCCTGCGAGCCCGAGCTTCACCACACCACTGCACGCTATTATCTTTTTTAAAAAAACTGGATTGAACCTGCAACCACCTGCGTGCCCAAGCAAGAGGGTTCTGCCGTTTACGACAGTGCAGGAATTCTTGTAGCCTGTTGTGAATCTCCCACCATTTGGGACTGAATAAGATTGCCCCTGAGCATGGGCAGAGTGCATTTCTTCCACGACAGAGTGTCCCCATCACACAGAAGGGCTTCCACAACACAGGGCGATGATCTGGCCGTCCCAGACAGATGTGTTCCGCCGTCTCTCTTCCCCCCGCCCGCCGGAAATTCAGCGCTGCAGTTAGGAGAGAGAGTAATAGAGTGTAGAATGCAGGAGTGCGAGACAGGAGAGCTTCAGGGCCCTGGACCAGTCTGCACTCTATGACAATTCCTAATTCTAGGCTTGGCGCTTCTAAAAGCAAAAGCCAAGCCCTAAATTCCATTCCAAAGAGAAAAGGCAAGGCTGTGTTTTTACCCTACGGCGCCATCTAGTGCCTTTGGATAGCATCGCCCTTGTGGGCTGCCACCAAGCCTTGTTTTTAATCCGGCCTTAAATAAATCTGCACACTTACGTGGTCCCTGTTTCACCAGAAATAGATAGCCCCTACTTTAGGAATGATTCTGACATTCTTTCCATCTGAACCTCTCCCTGGGTTATGGCAATTCAGATTACCTGCCCCCCCTTTTTTTAAAGACAGGTGCTTTAGGGATCCCCCACGGCTCTTTTTTATTCCTTCCAAGGCTTGTACTGCCGCGTATGTGCAATCTGCTGCCACAGCTTTGGTTTCCTTCGGTTTGCTTGTGTCTTTCTCCCTCCTCCATGTTGCCAATGTGCACGTGCGTTGATGAAAAGCCTGCCAAAAGCCCCACAATCTTGATCAATTGTATGTACGCTTGTATTGAGATTCTTTTTGTGTGGGTTTTTTTTTAATGCGCAGGGCACATGCGCACATCATGCAATGCATGCGCCGCCTGCATGCTCGTAATCTGTGAGCGTTCCTTTGCTATCATTTCTTCCATTCTTTCTGCAAAATTGCACTGTTCAGTTGCAAATGCCTTTATCTGTGAGGTTGTGGTGGTGAATTCCTCTGACAAAACCAGCAAGTTATATGCGCACAAAAATCGGATGCAGTCGAACATACACTAAAACTGCCTACAATCCCCATGTGTCACAAACTCTGTCTCTCTTCTTTTTAGGACAACAGTTCCGCCTCTTGGATGTAGCAGGATTGAAAGCAGATACTTTTCGCTTTTGACCCACATTCATTTTCAGGCCTCTGCTAGTCTTTTTTTCTTCCTCTTTGCAGACTTGCCTCTTACCTGGAGGAGATGGAGGTTGAAGAGGACTCTGTCTAGGACTGGGTGTGGAACAGACAGCTCACCTGGCCTGGCGTGTGCGTCAATCCATACTCTCTGCTTCCTCCTCAGTTTCGCTTTGAATCCAGACGGACTGGGTGTCCTTGGAAAAGTGTGGCGTTTAGGAGGTGGCTACTTCTGTCTCTCGCAGCACCTCCGGCGTGGTTCCAAGAAAGGCTTGCTTCACAAGCAAAGATGTTTCGATACACTCCCCCGTGGCAGGTCCTCTGCGCAGCCCTGGAGTCCAAGGTGCAGGTAAGAGGACAATTCTTTATTATTATTTTTTTAAAAAATGTATACTCTGCCCTGCCACAGCATACAGCTGGCTATCCCATTTTCACCTCACAAGAACCCTGCGAGGTAGGCTAGGTTGAGTGTGTGACGTGCACCAAAGTCTCCTTGTGAGATTACAAACGTTAAGAGCCCTCCTGGACCAGACGAAGATGAGTCCATGGAGCCTATCATCCTGTTTCCAACAGGGGACAGCCAAGAGGTTGTTGTGAGAAGCCCACATGAAGGGCGTGAAGGCAACAGCCCTCTCCTGTTTTTTTTTCCTCTCCTGCATCTGGTTTTCAGAGTTACAGTGCCTCTGAACGTGGAGGTTCCATTCTTGGCTACCAGGGTTAACAGACACCTCTACTATGAATTTGTCTAACCCCATAAGAGCGTGCGAAGAGCCCTGCTGGATCAGGCCCGAAAGGTCCATCTAGTCTCCAATGCAAGGGAGGGATTTTGAACCCAGGTATCCCCTACCCAAATCTGACACTAGACAATGGGGAAACTAACATTTATTTATACCTTCCCTCCAAGGAGTTATGTGGGGCAGAATACAGAAGTGTTACCTCGTCTTATTTTCACAACAGCCTTGTAAGGTAGATTAGGCTGACTGGCCTGAAGGAGGTTTAGTGGCTCAGTGGGGATGTGAATTCGAGCTGGATCCGGGCCAAGGTCTCTCCCGAGCACCCCACTGGCAGCAGCAGGAGGTGCCTTCATCCAGTCTGCACTAACCTAGTGCCCTCCAGATGTGCCAGTGGCACTGGCCATGCTGGCTGGGAATGCTGGGAGTTGCAGTCCAACACATCTGAAGGGGCCCCAGTTAACCTTTCACTGTGCCAGTATCACAGAAAGTGAGCCGTGCCTTGGGGCAAACTAGTCATAAGCTCTCCTTGGGAAAACAGGCGTGTTTCCCACTGAGAATTGTTGGGGGTTTTTAAAAAAGAAAAGAAAAAGGCTAATCATTCTTGGAACGCAAAGAGAGAATCAATCAATCAAAGTTTATTATACAGTCACAGAGCCGTTCAACAAAGAGAATCCAACCACGCAGTTTCAACTGGCTCATAAAAATGCAGTCGTATTGAGGGTGTGGCGGCATGCTCATCGGAAGCTGTGGACTTTGTCTCAAGGGGTACCATTAAAATGTGCCTGCCGGGAACACCACCTGGTCCTGACTCGCCGAACACAGGCTGGCCCCCATCCCGGAGAAGGAGCCGGATGCAAACATTTCTTCTCGGATAGAGCACCAGGAGCTCGAATGCCGTGGGGTAGGTTGGACTTCCCCGGATCCTGCAGGGACTTACAGCAGGCCGGAACAACAACGGAGACTCCAAACTCAAGGGAGAAAGCAGGGCCTGCTCTGTCGTGAGGCAGAGTGAGGCAGCCGCTTCAGGCGGAAGATGCTGGGGGACAGGGGGGGGGCTGGTGGCAGTGGTTAGGGTGGGCCGCGGGACCTACTTTACAGAGGTCAGTTCTCTGTTTGGAGGGCTGCCCAGTCCGAGTCAGGTTTGAAGATAAAGGAACGTGAGAAACCCAAAGAAGGGCGAGCAGCAGGGAGGCGCCTTGACGTTGCCCCTCCACAGGTAGCAGCACCTGGACAGCAGCAGACACAAGCTCACCTGGCCACACAGTCTTTCCCACTAGGGCGAGATGTATCCCTATTTGAACGCGCATCTATTCATATGCATTGGCATATGAGGCTTTTGTGCAACTCCGCGTCCTCTTTTTTCCGCAAGGCGTAGCCGGCTCCCCTCGCAGTGGCGGCCTCCCCTGACCATTCCTTCTGCCGCACCCATCCTCCAGGGATGGTGTCCTCCTGCCAGCTGGCTTGTTTCTTGCCCGTCTGCCTCACCAATCACCGTTCCCCAGTGCATCACAGGCAGCGCCACTGGGAAGGCCCCCCTGACTGAGTGGCCGGCCGGCCCAGGCCGTGCACTCCAGGAGACATGACGTGTGCACCTGCGTGGCTCTGCTCGCCCGATGCCCACTGGCGCCACGACCGCTGCATTGCGGCTTTGTTTGAGCGGGCAACAGACGGGGCCCAAGTGGGCCCGACCGGCAGTGAGGTTTACCGCTGCGAGTGCCGTGCGGCTTGCCCTGTGCCAAGGCTGGCTGCTTGCACGCTGCCAAAAAAAAGAGGGAATGCATCGCCCGAAAAAGAAGACATCGATTTGCAGAACGTTTGCATGGGCTAATGTCTATGTCCAGATGCAAATTTACAAATAGTAACTATCATTTAAAGAGCAGTACAATCCCTCTCACTGTAGCCAAGATGACTGACCGGGTCAGCTCCCTCCTGCTGCTCCAGCTGCTGCCCCAGTGGCTGCTACGTGTGGAGGGGCAACGTCCAGGCCCTTCGCTGCTGCTCTGCCTCCTTCGGGTTCTTTGACTTGGACTGTGCAGCCCTTCAATAATATAGGCCTGTGGCTTACGCTGGCTCAGCTTGTCTGAGCATGCAAAGCTAAGCAGGGTCAGGCCTGGTTATTACTTGGATGGGAGACCCCTCCTCTAGATTCCTGCATTGAGCAAGGGGTTGGACTCAATAGCCTTGTAGGCTCCTTCCAACTCTATGATCTATGCAATCTATGAAATCAGAGGATTGTCTTCTGTAAAGAGGGACACCTGGCCACGCCACCTGCGCCCCCCCCCAAGCTATCCTGCTGCCCTCAGGTGTGATGGAGGGCACTGTCCCCTCACCACTCTTGTGACCCCGGTCAGGTCAGGGAACAAGGTGGGTGGGAGAGGCCCTCCTCTGCCTGAGGCCCCAGGGAGTAGCTGCCAGTCAGCAGAGACCGCAGTGGGCCAGATGGACAAAGCAGGGTTGCCAATGTTTTTTGCCAGCTCGTGCTCCTGCACTTCCCATCCTAAACGCCAAACCAGATGCCTCTGGGGAGGCCACGATCCTAGGGCATGAGAGCAGCGGTTCCCTCCCCTGCTTGTCTCACCCAGATACACTGCCTTTGTACAGGGAGGCTCCCACATTCCTGGCTAATGACCGTCATGGCTAATAATTATTGCTAGACACTTGAGTCTAAGAGCCAGTGTGGTGTAGTGGTGAGAGTGTTGGACTGGGACTCGGGAGATCCGGGTTCTAGTCCCCACTCAGCCGTGAAACTCACTGGGTGACTTTGGGCCAGTCACTGACTCTCAGCCTAACCTACCTCACAGGGTTGTTGTGAGGATAAAATTGAGAGGAGGATGAGGATTATGTAAACTGCCTTGGGTTCCTTGCAGGAAAAAAGGCGGGGTATAAATATAATAAATAATAAATAAATAAAATAAATAGACCTCTCCTCCCCCACTTCCTCCATGCATTTGTCTCTAATCCCCCCATCAATCTTGTGGCAGTGAGTTCCATAAGTTAACTATGCATTGTGTGAAGAAGTCTTTTTCTTTTGTCCCTCCTGAATCTCCTGCCCACGAATTCTAGTATTAGAAGAGACTATTTCTATGTATGCTTCTCTGCACCATCCATAATTTTATAAACTGTATCATGTCTCTCCCTTTTGGCATCCTTGTAGCAGCAAAATCCAGACGTTAATTATACATTAAAGGTGCAATCCTATGTAAGTTTAGACAGAAAAAAGGCCTACAACTCCCACCATGCCTCAGTCAGCTATGCTGGGAAATGTAGGCCTTTTTTTCCTGTCTAAACTTGCAGAGGATCGCACCCTAAGAGACATTTACCAGTCCTCCTCTCTTCTCCATGCAAAGCAACTTAGAAATGACTGACCACATTCCCCACATGATGCCACAAGGCTCTGAATTTGAGGGAATGCGTTAAAGTTACTTGGACCGCACTAAAGTGCATTGGGGAGCATGCTGTTGCAAAATCATCTGATAATTAAGTATCATGCCTTATCGTATCAAAATGATGACCCAGAATAACTTGTGCTACACAATGATTAAAACAAACAACAAATCAAAATGCAACTAAAACACAGCAGAAAAGATGGGGGTGAGTGGGTTTGAACGACTGAAACTAAATCAGAAGCAATAAAAACCAGTAAAGGCATTTTTTTTAAAAAAGAAAGAAAACTAACCAAAGGCAGCAGAACCCAGAAGCAATCCCCCTCTCCCTGCAAAAAGGGCAGAACCAACACCAACACCAACACCAACTCAGCCCAACGTGTCTTTTGAAACAGGCAGGATTTTGCATGCCGCCTGAAAGCATCTCATATCTGAAGTTTGGCGGGGATTATGATTAACAAATACGTAGCTTTCTTTAATTCCCCCCCCCACTCTCCCCAGTTCAAATATAATAATTTCAGACTGGCTGTTCAGCCTTGGGAATCCTGGTGTGGTTTTTTGTTGGTGGTGGTGGTGTGGGTTTCGTTTCTTGTGCACCTCTGGGACGTGTCATTGGAACAAACGCAAACCCGAAGTGACCTTGGCTGGTTTTGACCTGTGTTACTACAGATTAGGGTTAGGAATTGGGGGGTGGGGGTGGCGGGTGGCGGTGTCGTAGGGTGGTGGCGGGCACGGAAGTCTCAGCTTCGAGGTCATTCCTACGTAGTACATTTGTGGCTTCGGCAAAGCCTGGCTGCTCTCTCCGTGAGAGATTGGAAGGAGCGCATTCAGCGACAGGTGGCGGCGCGGGGATGCTTTGCGCCACAGTTTCACTTTTCTTTTAAATTACTTTTCCCCCTCCGCTGTTTCAAGTTCCTGGAATTCCCCCGCTGTTTCGTGCAGGGGGGGGGGTGGATGGGAGAGAAGGGCTTATCAGGCCGATGCAGCTCAACAGCCTCGCAACGTCTGCGCGCCCCTCCCTCCCCAACCTCGTTCGAACGAAACTGCCAACGCAGCTCGCAAATACCTTCCGGGCCAGATGCCCCCTAACAGGCCTCATGGGGTGGGTGGGAAGATTCGCTGGCTTCGGGTGGCTGGAGAAAAAAAAAAATGCTCTTTGCTCTGGGCTCGGGAGAAGAGCGAGCGCCATGGCTGGGCGGCAGGTTGGGCGGCCTGCACTAGTACGTAGATAGAGATGCGTTTCGGCTCCAGCCTGGGCAAGTTGAGTGATCTGGGCCTCACGGAGCCGGGGCAGGTTGGTGAGTGTGGCGTCCGCTATAGGCATAGTTTGTCAAGGGTGGGTCCATCTCAGTGTTCGTCTCCTGAAGTCAAGCATGGTGCACGGTCTCCGCGTGTTGTATTTCCGCACTAGATTCCGGAACCGCATTCCCCTGGAATCAAGTGTCAGCTGGGGTGGTGGTGGTGGGTTCTGCACCCTAAGAATTTCATAGATTTCATAGATCATAGAGCTGGAAGGAGCCTACAAGGCCATAGAGTCCAACCCCCTGCTCAGTGCAGGAAACTAAGAGGGGTCTCCCATCCAAGTAATCATCAGACCTGACCCTGCTTAGCTTTCCACACTCAGATAAGCTGAGCCAGCATAAGCCACAGGCCTGTATTTCCTATGATCCGGTTTAAATTCTTTAGTCTTTTGCACTTAAGTTGCTAGTCCTTGAGGCACCAAGGGAAAGCTTGAAAATGCATTGGAAACTGTGTGCCCCGGGGTGGGGGTGGGGTGGGGGAGGCATGAGAAAGAACTGCCGGTGTGCTCCAAGAAAGAAAGAAACAGCTCCATCAGGCTGATTCAGCAAGGCTTCCCTTATAGCTCAATGGAACCTCCAGGTTCAGGGGGAGTCTACCGCTGAATCCCAGATGCTGGGGACATCTACAGTGGGGAGAGAGGGCTGTTGCCTTCGCTTCCCGGAGACATCCAGATGGCCGTGGGGAGAAACAGAATGCTTGATGAGATAGACTTCCTCCCCGGCACAGCCCCGGCTGATCCGACAGGGCACTTCTTAATGGAGGATAGGATCTGTTGTGTTGACAGCCAGGATCCAGGATGGAGCCCCTAAGCCCAGCTGCTGGGGCAACAAACAAGGGAGCGGGTTTGCCTGCTGGGCTGCTGTTCCGTCTCAGACCCCCTTCAGCCTTCTCGAACCAGGCAACCTTCAGATGTGTCTGGCTACAACTCCCATCATGCCCAGCAGGGCACACTGGCTGGGGAAGATGGGTATTGTGATACAATATATAGGGAGAGGCAGGGGCTGCATTGGGGGGGGAGGAAGCTGGACTAGATGGGCTCACTTTAGTCTGATTCAGGGGGGCAAGTCCTTATGACCCACTGAGCTGGTAATAATATGTCAGTGTTTTGCCAACCTCCCGGGGAAGGTTTGTCTCTGTTTGTGAAGGCCCTGGCAAGCCCACCAATGCACACCTGATGCGTTCCAACCAAGTCCTTTTCTCCGGAGCGGGACAGAGGTGGTAAACATTCTCCGTGCCTCACTGGCACCGCTGGAGCTCTCCAAACCCGGGTGATGTGGAGGCGGGGCGGAGGCCATGCCTTCCCAGGGATGCCAACTGCAAGCAAACAGCCAGCTGGCATTCCACACAATCCCAACGGCCCAGCCCCGGTGGACTTTTGACTTCCCCACATGCGATAAGCACGGGAAGGTCATAAAAGTCTATCTTTGTTACGGCTGAAGGTCAGGCAGGGAATGGGAGAGCAAACTGCTGATGGGATGAGTAGGCCTTAAAGAATTTGGCCAAGTGGAAATACCTGGGGGAGACGGCACAGGCAGGAATTCCTGAGCTCTTGGTGCACTTTCACCTTGTGGGGTGGGGGGGAATTATGAAACACTGTGTTCCTTTTCCTCTTTTAAAAGCTTGGGAGGCGCCCGCAGCTGGCGAGTTGCCCACCCCTAGCTACCTGGCTAGCATTCCCACGAGGGCAACAGGCACCTCCTCCTCCTGCTTTGGCCTCCCAGCAACCGGTATTCTGAGGTAGACTGCCTCCAAATAGGGAGGCTCCGTACAACGAAGAATGTGAAGAAGGTCTTGCAGGAGCAGAGCAAAAAGCCCAATCTATTTCGACATCCATCCAGATGCTTTTGGGAAGCGCCACGAGGAGGGCATGAAGGCAACACTCTTTGTCCCCGTGTTGCCCTCCTCCTGCAACTAGGTAGACTACCGCTGCAGTTGGAGGTTCAACTTAGCCATCATGGCTAAAGAGCTGGTAATAGCCACCGAGAGAGTGCCTCCCTTCTTTGAATGTGCCTCATTCCTTTTACAGCAGTGTTCTCCAACCTTGGGTCCCCAGATGTTCGGGCTGGGGCATGCTGGGAGTTGTAGGCCAAAAACATCTGGGGACCCAAGTTGGAGAACACTGCTTTAAAGCCACCGAAGCCAGCACCACATCCTGTGGGAGAGAGTCCCGCATGCTTGAGAAGCAGCCCTTTCTTTTGCCCGGCCTAGATCGCCTGCCAATCAATTTCTTTGGCTGACCCCAAGTTCTAGTACGGAGATGCTTCTACACCATTCATAATTTTTATAAACCTCTGTGGCAGACCTTCCCCGACCTGGCATGGCCTAGATGTGCCGGACAGCAACTCCCATCATCCCCAGCCCACGTATAAACCTATCATGTATTTAGGTTTTATGGTTTGATCTTTTATGTATGAGGTTGCATTCGTTAGCGCAGTGTTTCTCAACCTTGGGTCCCCAGATGTTTTTGGCCTACAACTCCCAGCATGCCCCAGCCAGCATAGCTGGCTGGGGCATGCTGGGAGTTGTAGGCCAAAAACATCTGGGGACCCAAGGTTGAGAAACACTGCGTTAGCGGGTGGCTGATGGCAACCCACTCTTTTGCTCTTTGTCACCTACCACCAAGGAGGCAGTGGGAACCCTGGAACGCTGCCTGGGTTCGAGCATGGGCTGGGTGAGGGTGAGCAAGCTGAGGTTCGTGCCAGATGAGACGGAGGTGTCTTCGGTCAGTAGAAAGCTTGACTCGGGGACCAGGATTCAACGTGTCCTGGAAGGGGTTGCACCTCCCCGTGAAGGGTCCTCCGGTCTGTAGCTTGGGAGTGCCTCTGGATCCTACACTGTCCCTGGATCTTCAAGTGGCAGCTGGTGGCGAGGAACGTCTTTGCACAGTGGCGCTCGGTGCGCCAGCTGCGACCCTTCCTGGGCTGGGCTGGCTGGCTTGGCAACAGGTCTCCGTGCCTTGGTTCCATCACGTTTAGACTGCTGCCATTCACTCTATGTGGGGCTTCCCCGGAAAAGTGTTCGGTGGCTTCCGTTTATTTTTATTTATTTTATTTATACCCCGCCTTTTTTCCTGCAAGGAACCCAAGGCGGCTTACATAATCCTCCTCCTCCTCCTCTCGATTTTATCCTCACAACTCTGAGGTAGGTTAGGCTGAGAGGCAGTGACTGGCCCAAAGTCACCCAGTGAGTTTCGTGGCCGAGCGGGGACTAGAACCCGGATCTCCCGAGTCCCCAGTCCAGCACTCTAACCACTAGGCCACGCTGGCTCTGCATTGGTATTAAATGCAGCAGCTCAGGCTGCTAACTGCGGGGCACGGCATCGGGACCATGTTACATCTGTCCTGAAAGACCTGCGCAGGGTGCCGTTTGCTTTCCAGGCTCAATTCAAGGTGTCGGGCTTAACCTTTAAAGCCCTAAATGGCTTAGAGGACCTGTCTAGACAGGGACCACCTGTCTTACTATGATCCTGTCCAGGTCTTAAGATGTGCAGGAGAGGCCCTTTTGCAGGTACCGTGACCTGCGGAGGCACGTGTGAAAGGGCTTTCTCCTGTGTTACCCCCAACTGGAATGCGCTCCCTCAAGAACTACAAATGCCCCCCAGTCTCTTGGCGTTTAGAAAGCGTGTAAAGATGCACCTTTTCAATTTATCCCTTTAAAATACGTAGGTTTTAATGTTTTTAATATTCTTATTTTTATTGTTGCAGGCTTTTATTGTTTTAAATTGTTGTGTACTGCCTTCCTGGATTCTTAGCAGATAAGGCGATATATAAATGTTAATAATAAATAAAAGAAATACATTTTTAAATGGCAGGAAACAGGTAAATTAAGTAGATTCCCTGCCTGAGAGCTTTGCCTGGTTCTCACTGAGAACTAGCATCATGTCTAGACTGCACCACTTCAGAGTGCAAACGGGGGCTCCCTTGAATACAGTAATTCCCTGGGATCTAGCATAGCTTTCTCCTTGATGTACTTAGTGTTCTGTGGGCTGGGAATCTTTTATATGAAGCAACATTTCATCAGGATGAAGTGGTACGTACAGTCCACACATGGTTTGTTTTCCACAGTGATCACTTGGCCTGGCCGCTCAAACTGGTTTAGGGTAGCCACTTCGGCATCACCAAAAAAGGGGAAATCCTTCACCCAAAATGAGGTAACAAGGGGACACAGAATTGCATAATATTTGCGTGTGCTAATGTATATGCATGGATGCAAATTTGAACATCATGGCTATTTATTGGGCAAAATAAATATTTATTTTGGCCAATGTGTTTCGGGAAAACATTTCCCCACCCCCCCTTCCTCGGGGGCCGCGATTAAAATTGAACTACAAAACACTGTTAACGTTTTATAATGCCCCCTCAGACACGACACCCATATAAGAAGTTGCATTGATTAATGTTCACTGAGAGCACAAGCCTATAAGCAAGTTTGGACAGGAAAAAAGGCCCGCAACTCCCAGCATGCCCCAGCCAGCATAGCTGGCTGGGGCATGCTGGGAGTTGCAGGCCTTTTTTCCTGTCCAAACTTGCACAGGCTTGTGCCTTGAATGCACAGTTCACCCTAGTGGGCCTCCCTCCTCACGTCTGCTGTCCAGGTGCGGCTACCTGTGGAGGGGCTCATCCGAGGCCTCTGCCTTTGCTGCCCCCCCCCTTCATAAGGCTCTTTGTCTTTCAACCAGACTTGGACCAGGCAGCCCTTCGAATAAAAGAACCATTCTCTGTAAAAGTGGGGCACGTGACCGGCCGCCCCTACTCTTGTTCCCAATGTTGAGCCTTCATCAGACACCTAAACTGCACACACTCGCATGCTGTTCCCCTGACACTGAAGACTAGTAACTTACTTAGTGTTTGGGGAGAAGAAGAAGCAACAATCCGGCATTCTGCCTTAAGACGCCGGAACAACCTGGAAGTGCAAAATAGATCCGATCCCCACGGTGAGGTGAGGATTGAAACAGGGACGGCATTGTTCTCCCTGGTGAGAGAAGCTGTGACTCAGATAATGTAACTCTACCATGTAGCTTTTGTTCTCATTCCTCCCTCCTGCAGCCTGAGACATCCTTCAGCCCCCACCCCTTGGGTGTGTGTGGCATGGGGGGGGGGGGTGGCATACAGAATGAACAGGCGAAGACTGCCAAATTATCACTCCCCGTGCGTGGATACACAAATCCCCTCCGCCCTCGCACATCCACACACACAATTAGGCTTCTCATATGTTCATAATCTTTGTGGATTGTTCCTATTTTGGACACTGCTTCCTGTAATCGGTAGACTTTAACCCTTTAGGAAAGTATCTCATTTCCTAGCCGTCTCTCAGCATGCCATCTGGAGAGGCTGCGTGAGGCACTGAGGGAGTCTCGGATCCTATTTAACTAGGGCAGCCTTCCCCAGCCCGGCGGTGCCCTCCAAAGGCGTTGGATTACAGCTCCCATCATCCCCCACCAGCATGGCCATGACTTCACACCATCCAGACGCTATATTTCTGTTGCTGCAGCCTAGAATCACGTTTGCCTTTTTAGCTGCAGCACCACACTGCTAACTCATGTTTAGCTTGTAGCCCTAGTAAAATATCTATCTATTTATATATATATTCTTTTCACATATACTGCTGTCAAGCCAGGGGTCACCTATCCTGTACTTGTGCAACTGATTCTTTCCATTTTGCATTTATCTCTGTTGAAATGCATTTTGTCAGTTGTGGCCCCAGTTCTCCATCCTGCCAAGATCATCTTGAATCCGATTTCTCTCTTCTAAGGTATTAGCTACCCCACCCCATTTGAAACCTGCCCCAACAGTATCCCCCATCCCAAAGACTCACAGAAGATCTAACTGTTTCCTGGCTATTCATGAAACAAACACCCACCGGTCCTTCTGAGCCATTAGCCAAAAGGCCTGGTTGGGGGTTTTGGTCAGCATTTGTATCAATATGATTGTGGCATTCATAACCAAATATAATTCGGTAGTGTTTTATGATCAAGGCTCATGTACACATCGTTAAGGGGGGGAAACATACACACAAATAAACTGAAGGTACTGTAATGTTGTTGCATCACACAATTCAAAAATAAACAAACAGAACCATAGAGGAGTCCTAAAGCATCTGTTCCAATTTGGAATCAAGGCCAGGACACGGAATAATGGGCTCAAGTTACGGGAACCTAGATTCCACCAAAACATCAGGAAAAATTTCCTGACTGTCAGAGCAATAAGACAATGGAATCCAACTACCTAGGGAGGTGGTGGGCTCTCCCACTCTGGAGGCATTCAAGGTGCAGCTGGACAGCCATCTGTCAGGGGATGCTTTGACCTGGATTCCTGCATTGAGCAGGGGGTTGGACTCGATGGCCTTGTAGGCCCCTCCCAACTCTACTTTCCTATGATTCTATGAATTTGGAACTTCACAATGCAGGGAGAACTTCAGAGGAGGAAGAATTTGGCAATACCTGCTAGTGATGGCTTGCCACCAATTAAGGATGGGTGAGAATTTAGTTCAGTTTGTTTTACATAAGAATTTACCAAACTTTGCAGATCTCTTCCTGCCTCTGGAGGTCATCGGGCTGCTTTCGGCACCTGCTTGTTCCGGGAAGCCTTCTCTCTGTTCTCCCCAACCACCAATGTAATGTTACTTTGTTTTCAACGTATTGTTTTTTTTTTTCTTTTACCTGTTTTTGCCTTTTTGTTGTTCACCGCCCCGGAAACTGCTTGATGTGGAGCGGCATACAGATGATGATGATGATGATGATGATGATGATGATGATGATGATAAAAACTCCAGATTTTAAACATTCCAGTGTGAGAGGAAGTGAAACTGTTAGACTCATCCATCCAGGCAGAGGTCTTTCAGAGCTGAGCTCCGGGTTTGAATACCTGTGTATTCAATCATGCTAGCACTGCTGAGTTAGGGGTTCCCACATTCCCTGTCCCCCCCCCCAAGACCCGGCTCCTGATCTTCAACAGCTACGTGGCAGGCAGGTACAACGTGGGCCTCTCCATGCTGGGAATAGCTGTGCCTATAGAATTTGGCCAGTGCAGATGGGGGTTGGGGAATTTCGTTTCAGTTCGGTTTTGATAAGAATCCAGCAGTATTTGCAAATATCTTCATAAATGGGGTGTAAAGAATGAGATTTTTTAAAATAAAAAAATATATGAGTGTGCGAGAAAGTGAAATTGACCATTTCCCCCACCCATGTACGCCAGTGTTCTCCAACCTTGGGTCCCCAGATGTTTTTGGCCTACAACTCCCAGCATGCCCCAGCCAGCATAGCTGGCTGGGGCATGCTGGGAGTTGTCGGCCAAAAACATCTGGGGACCCAAGGTTGGAGAACACTGGCGTACACCAGACTCTTCCCCAAATCAGCCACAGCCATCTCCTCCACTCCCTGTTGCTGCCTGGCAACCAGCTTTATTGGGTGCTGGAAATGAGTGAGTTTCACATAACACTTGGGTCAAAGTTCGCTGCTTTTTATGGGTTGAGGAACTCCATTATTACCAGCACCTTCTGGGTGTTGTTCCCCCCCCACACCACACACACACACACACGTACAAAAATCAACACTGTGTGAGAAGAGCGAGGGAGTCCATGATGGCTGGACGGTTCTAGAAAAATGGGTTCTGGTTGCACTGATAAAAGCCTGCATAGATCCGAAGGTGCTTCATCCCGACAGGCCTGTGGCTCACGCTGGCTCAGCTTGTCTGAGTGTGGAAAGCTAAGCAGGGTCAGGCCTGGTGATTACTTGGATGGGAGACCCCCTCCTCTAGTTTCCTGCATTGAGCAGGGGGTTGGACTCGATGGCCTTGTAGGCCCCTTCCAACTCTATGATCTATGAATCTATGAAATTATGTCCCTGGTCCCCATTAGTAGATATTTTCATGTCTTCCAGCAGAGGGCAATAGCTGCTAACTTTTATAGCAGGGTAGCCCGTCCTTTTTCGTGTGGGCCGTCACAGTGTTCTAGGGACAGTCGGTGTGGTGTAGTGGTTAGAGTGCCACATTAGGACTGGCTTCAGCTCCCTACTCCTTGTATTGCGTGCAGAACACGCCTGGTTCAATGCTTGGCATCTCCAACTAAAAGGACCAGGTGCCAGGCAATGAGAAGGACCCCAGAGAGCTGCTGCCTTTCAGAGCAGGCAATACTGGACTAGATGGACAAAACAGTCCATCCTGGAATAAGGAAGCTTCCTATATCTGTGCTTCTTTTAATGTGTATATATTAACAGATACCTTTTCCTCTTTTCTCCAGAGACCACAAAGACCTGTTCTTGATGTAAAGGCTGCTCAAGAAAACTGGATAACCCAAACGATCCCCTTAGCTGAAGATCATCTACCTAAAACCCAAGAAGACGGAGGAGGAGGAGGAAGAGGAAGAGAAGTAGTACATGAGACATCTCTTCCAAAAATGGAGCCAGACACCAGTGACCTTCTCATTAGCTTCTCTGAAAACGTAGACCCCAAATATGAAGAACAGAATGGAGACCAAGAAGGAGAGCTGAGATTTGAGGTTAAAGGTGACGAGTATCTTAACTTTGGGCACTCTGGTCAGGAGGCTGAAAACGGATGGAGAATGATGGATCCCCAAGAAGATGGGCTCAGATGGGAGGCAATTTCCATAAATGGAAGCGAGGACCTCTGGACACCCCCGCCGGAGAGAGAATCCAACTTGGAAGTGGTCAGGCTGGGCTCACTCTACAACATCCGGGCTTACAAAGGGGAGAATAAGCCCTCCAGACTTTATGATGAAGACGAGGAGGAGGAACGGTACAAGATCCCCTCGGAGGATGTCTCGCCTGAGAAAGCCGAAGGACTTGAAGATGAAAGGCGGGAAATTATCAAGAGCCAAGTGGTGAGGAGAAGCACCACCATAGCAGAACGGTGGAGCTCCATGGATGAGCTGGAGGCCATCAACGCAGCTGCACCTGGCAAGGATGCAGCCGCGGCTAGGAGGAGCTATTCCACCGGGTTCGCCATATGTTTTGACAGCCCTTCCCCCAGCTGGGTGAGCAGCCATGTCGATCCCAGAAATATAGACACGGAGCAGATCAATTTTGCTGCCGCCCGCCAGCAGTTCCTTGTGCTGGAAAAGGCGAATCCAATGCTATTGTTGGGACCCAGGAAACAGGCAGCGTCTCCAAGGGGGTCATTGGCGACAAACAAGGCTTCTGGGAGAGAAGAATACCAGAGCCCTGTAATTGTGACACAGGAGGGCGGCAGTTCTAGTGGCGACAACCAGAGAGGACCGGCTGGATCTAACGAGAGCACAGAGCTTCTCATCCAACAAAGAAGAGGAACTGCTGCTCCTTATGGTCAAGTCACAGTGGGTCAAAACTCTTCCAGAGAAAATCTGGCTTCCAACTTGGAGGAAACGCCCCGTGACGTAAGCATTGTGACTGCTGATGGAAAAGCATCCAGGAGAATGTCTGGATATCTTCTGGATTCGGTAGCTGGTGGCCAAGAGCCAGCCAAAGAACCAGAGGCCATGAATGAGACACCCATTGAGCGGGAAATCCGACTGTCCATGGAGAGGGAACAAGACTTCTGGAAAGAGCGGGGCATCCGACGAGTGAACAGCAAAGATGAACTGGTGGAGATCCAAACCAAGCCACTGCTCTTGTCCCCCGTCTCTTCTCCAACTTCCTCCAGGAAAGGAAAGGAGAGGCCTCGTGTTTCCTTTTATGTCCAGAGGGAGATTGAGCAGGAAACCAAGCGTGAGGAGAACCTCCAAAAGGAAGGGAGGCTGCTGGGAACATATGACAGGGGGCGTTGTCAGCAGCTTGCAGATCGCCGGAAAGTCTTTGAGCGGGAGGAGGAGGAAACCCAAGAAACTCCATGCAAACCGGCAGAGGTACAGGAGACCTTGAATGGTGAATCTGTACCAGCCCGTCACAGCTTTGCTACAGATACACATGATGGAGGAAGGATCGCTAAGCAGAACTTGAATTGGAGCTCTCAGGCATACCGGCCTTCTTTGGTTCCAGATGCTGGCAAAAGAAGAGTAGGAAATAAACAAAATTCCGCCACTTCTGACAGGCAGATGGATTCTCCTGGACCGAGACTTTCTGACACTCAGGAATGGAAAGTTCCAGGAGAACGATTTGTGCTACGGAAGGAACATTTTGCCATTCCGCTTCAGAAGCTCCTGTTCTCTGTTTCCGAGGACCAGGGACCGCCCAGCACCCAAAGGCGAGAACGGAGGCCTGACTGGGCGGCTCCCCGGGAGGAGCTGTACACCATAAAAACATGGAGGCCCCGGACTTCAGCAGTGATTGATCAGGAGATCCAGGATGATTTGCAAAGGGAACTGGAGCTTCAAGAGCAGCGGAGGAAGGCCAGGCTGATCCCGGAGACGGCCCCAGACTCTCGGTTGTCCTCTCAAAGCTCAGGTAAGAGGAGCAGAGAGGAACGGTGAAAGGGAGCTGGATGCCGGCGTATGGTTTGGCAGTGGCATGGGAGGCCACCATAAATTACCAGATTTTAACATATTAATTGGGGGACTATGTTGTCAGAAATAGATGCTGCCGAAGACGGCAGTAAGCACAATCGGGTTGTCAGGAACATGAGACAGGGCCTTTTCAGAGGGGGCCCATATCTCTGGATCACCCTCCCTCAATAAGTGTGTTTGGCTCCCTCCCTATTTTCTTTTAGTTGGGCCCCAAATAATTTTTAAAAATGTAAGTCCAACTTTGATAGAGAAGATGGGCTGGTTTTAATTTAATACTGCCCTTGTTTGTTTGTTTTATTATTTTGTGATATTGTTGTTTGTACATTGTTGTTCTCTTGCATTGTTGTGCTTTATGCTGCACTGTCAGCTTTTCAATTTTTTAACTTTTATAAGTTCAGTTTTAATATTTTTGATACTGATTTCATTAATGCATTGTTCTTTGTTTGCGGTTTGGTTTACTGTGAGCCGCCTTGGGAAAATGTTTTGTTTTGAACAGCCAGTGTGGCGTAGTGGTTAGAGTGTTGGACTGGGACTCGGGAGATCTGGGTTCTAGTCCTCGCTTGGCCATGAAGCTCACTGGGTGACTTTGGGCCAGTCACTGAGTCACAGCCTAATCTCCCTCACAGGGTTGTTGTGAGGTTAAATGGAGCGAAGGAGGAGGACCATGTGAGCCGCCTTGGGTTCCTTGCAAGAGGAAAAAAAGGCAGGATAAAATAAATAATAAATAATAATAAAATAAATAAAATGTATGAAATAATAATAATTTAATGTCTACAAAGAGAGGTGCCATAGTAAGGATCCCTGCCACTGTCTTCAAAGGAAGTCCTGCTCCTAGATCAGTGTTCTCCAACCTTGGGTCCCCAGATGTTTTTGGCCTACAACTCCCAGCATGCCCCAGCCAGCATAGCTGGCTGGGGCATGCTGGGAGTTGTAGGCCAAAAACATCTGGGGACCCAAGGTTGGAGAACACTGTCCTAGATGCTAAGTGTATGGTACACAGGCTGCAGGAAAAGGCGGTCCATAGCACATGCCCATAGGATATCTTATCATAATAAAACAGGAAGTGTGTCTCTGTCTGCCATAGCACACCAACAGCATGAAACCGAAACATCTGAAACATGGCATGCCTACTGAGGGGACCCTAGGGATGTGCACCTCGTGGTTATTTTGTTTTTTTAAAAAACACATTCACTAATTTTAATTAATTTACATTTGTCCATGAGGTCGAAGCGTGTGGTGGCAGCTTCAGTCACTAGGTAGCAGACTTCCCTAACCGGCGCAGAGCTTTGCAGTCCAGATAGTTTGAAGCCAGAGGGGGGGGGGGGGGGATTAGTAGGTCAGAGCTCAGGATTATAGGCCTGCCCGCTCCCCTCTGCTGTGGGGTAGCCCCGAGGGCTGTAGGGCCTCACCATGGCAGGGGCCGTGCCTAGGGGCTGCCAATGGGCGTGGTTTCACTCAGACGGGGCGGACACAACGTGTCCAACTCTTGACAGCTGCGTAACTTTGCTTAAGGGCTTCCCTGTATGAAACCAAGGGCTACTCCAACCTGTGGGAATCCAGGTCCATTCGCTAGTTTGTTGTATAATATTACACACAGTATCTGCTTATTTAAAGAAGGGGTATAGCCAGAGAAGCTAAAGGAGAAAGGGGAGGGGGGGTTGTTTGCTTTTTTGCTTACACAGCTGGTGGGAAAAGCAGGTTGGTTTTTTTCCCCCCTTGGTTGAAAAAGAGAATCAGGGAAGATGAGAGCCAGTGTGGCGTAGTGGTGAGAGTGTTGGACTGGGACTCCGGGAGATCCGGGTTCTAGTCCCCGCTCAGCCATGAAACTCACTGGGTGACTTTGGGCCAGTCCCTGACTCTCAGCCTAGCCTACCTCACAGGGTTGTTGTGAGGATAAAAATGCAGAGGAGGAGGAGGATTATGTAAGCCGCCTTGGGTTACTTGCAGGAAAAAAGGCGGGGTATACCGTAAGTATAATAAAATAAATAAATAAATAAATAAGAGCCGGCTATGAATTGGGAAAGGGAAATGTTACACCAGCCTTTCCCAAACTGGCACACACACACACACACCCAGATGTGTTGGGCTACAACTCCCATCACCCCCAGCCAGCATGGGCCATGCTGGCTGGGGATGATGGGAGTTGTAGCCCAATAAAACCCTTCCGGAGGGCACCAGGTTGGAGAACGCTGTGCCGGACGCTGCTTTTCCTCGGCATCTGGTTTGGCCCTTGAGACAGTAACAGCAAATCAGGCCTGAGTTCGACTCTCACCCCTCTCACAGACTCTCAGTGGCCTCGCTCCATCTGGGAAGAGCAAGGCCGGCCAAGGAAATTCTCGGTTTAAAAATGTACCCAAATCCTCTTTCTCCTCTCCAGCTGTGTCAGGAGTTTCCGGCAGCTACTCGGTGTCCACTTCGCCGGTCTTCGCTGCCGATTCATCCTCGAGGTTTCTTGCTTCACCTTCTCCGGACAGAGCCGGCTCGGGGAGCCTGCCCTCGGAACCCAATGTGCCAACTTGCCAGAGTCCTCAGATGAAGCAAGGGGAAGGAAGGAAGGTAATGAATGAATTGAGGGGATCCCCTGCCCCAAGATGT
Organism: Shinisaurus crocodilurus; assembly: GCA_021292165.1. NCBI lineage: Eukaryota > Metazoa > Chordata > Lepidosauria > Squamata > Shinisauridae > Shinisaurus > Shinisaurus crocodilurus. The sequence continues at coordinate 92,953,735 of CM037882.1, forward strand.
GGGGGTGGCCACTGACATGGAAAGCTCTGAAGAGGGTGGGTGTGGGTGTGGGGGGTAGACAAATCCACAGAGGAGGAAGAGGAGATGTCTCGCCATGGCTATTCGTCAGGATGGAACCTCCAGGTTCAGAGGCAGTCTATCTCTGAACACCTGTTGCTGGGGAAAGTTGCTGCTTTCTAGAAGAATCAGCCTAGCCACTGTTGGAGACGGGATGGAAGGCTAGATCAGGGGTTCTCATATTTTCTACTCCTTGAGGGAGCTGGAAATGACTGAGCTGCCCACCCCCATCACAAAATGGTAGCACAGGGGCGGAGCCAGTGACAAAATGGCGGCAGATGGAGGCAGAGTTTGGCCTTATCAGCTGGCAGTTACTGATATAATTTTGCACTGATGCCTAATCCCTCTTTGGAAATTGCTAAATTCTTGGCCACAGCTATTTCCTTGTAGCAGGGAGTTCCATAGTTCAGCTGTCCTCCAGTTAAGTACAGGCCTTGGCCCTGGAGGTATCGTGACTCACCCTCCCTGTTTCAAGCAGAATTGACTCATCCAGAGGCTCCAAGTGTAGAAGACTTTTTATTTTATATTGTTTTCCTTCTCCCACCATGTGCCTCTCAAAATATTCTTACTCCCGGGAAAGCCCTAAAGCTGTTTTGTCTTTTAAAAATATTTGGCTGCTCTGAGTATCTAGAGTTGCTCCATTTGGGGCTTCCGTCTGCTCCCCTGGGACATTTGAAGTTAGATCTCCAAGTGGGGAGGTGGATGCATCGCGTCTCTGGGGAAAATGGACGTACCAATGCAGGTGCTTGAACACAAAGGACCTCAGAGAGGGCCTGCTCCTATCCCATATGCACCTGCCTGGCTTCTCAGATCGGCTTCAGAGGCCTTTCCCTCCATCGCATTTTATTTATTTATTTATTTATTATATTTATCAATCGCCCATCTGGCCGGTCACCCGGCCACCCTGGGCGATGTACAATTAAAATACAACAAAACAACACAATAAAATATAATAATTAAAACAATATAAAAAATTCTCATTAAAAACCTAACCCACCCCATATTCCCGCCTGAACAGCCATGTTTTTAATGCACGGCGGAAGCTCATCACGGAGGGGGCATGGCGAAGGTCACTAGGGAGGGAGTTCCATAATGTGGGGGCCGCCACAGAGAAGGCCCTCTTCCTAGTCCCCACCAGCCTGGCTGCTCTGGCTGTTGGGATAAGGAGAAGGCCGTCCGTGGCAGACCTTGTTGAGCGGCCTACTTGATGTTGCTGGAGGCGCTCCTTGAGATAAGCTGGGCCGGAGCCGTGTAGGGTTTTAAAGGTCAAAACCAACACCTTGAATTCAGCTCGGCAAGCAACTGGTAGCCAGTGCAACTCATTAAGCACTGGCGTGATGTGATCACGCTGGCGGCTGCCCTTAATCAGGCGAGCCGCCGCGTTCTGTACCAGCTGAAGCTTCCGGACCGTCTTCAAGGGTAACCCCACGTAGAGCGCATTACAGTAGTCTAGGCGAGAGGAGACCAAGGCATCACATCCATACATGATGTGATCAGATGGGCAGGTACAAAAGGCAGGGCCTTCTCGTTGTTGGCACCAAGACTGTGTCTGTGGCACTCTCCCCTAGTGCAGATCCCTCCCTGGGCTCCCTCTTTCCACAGCTTTAGGCAATTCATGAAGACTTGCTTATTCCAGGTCATCCACAAAACCAAAAGTAGCCGTGTTGATTGCAAGAAAAATTCCAGAATCCATATTAGTGTAATACCTTTACTGGGTGGACCAAAAGACCACACAAATTGTGCACGCCTTCAGGATCCCCAGATCTCTTCATCAGGCAAGACGTTGCAAAAAGCAGGTTTGGGGAGGGGAATAGGGGAGAAAAAATTCTGACTGAGTAACAGCTGGATTCTGTATTTCCAGTATTAAACATGCTTCGCTTTCTGGTTCCCAGCAATCCTGGGGGCAGCTGCAGGTCCAGCCATTGCATGACCCGTACGTAGAGCCTAATTTGAATGTCTGCAAAGCCCTGCGCCTCCCCCCCCCCCCCGCCCACTTCACACGGGGACTATGGGCACACCGACTCGGACTCCACCCTGGTCAGGTTTCTTTCTCTCCCCACCCGCACCCGCACCCCGCTTTTTGGAACATCTTGCCTGATGAAGAGATTTGGAGTTCTTGAAAGCTCGCATAATTTTTGCAATCTTTTGGTTGATCTAATAAAAGAATTACACTGATCTGGATTTTGGCATTTTTCTTATTCCGCTTATCTTTTAAGATGTGATCCTACTGTTTAAAATCTTCTGCCTTCTGAAGTTTTTCGTCTTGTATATGTCTTTCTATTGCTTGAACCACAATCTTTTTTGTTTATTTGTGCTTCTTAAAATTCTGTATAATGGATTTTTGTTTCACCTTTGCTTATCTTGTTCTGTCTTATTTTGAATGTGTAAGCCACTCTGATTATGTAGACCGAAAAGTAGCATATAATAAACTAAACAATCCTTCAGTCCGTTGAAGGCTGCCTGAGGGGTCTTAGGAAAATGTCCCATAAGTGCCGGTCCACTGGTGGAGAGCAAAAGCCTCCAGGCCAGATGGCACCTGTGCCAGCTAGGTCCCCCTGCTACGCCTCTGGGGAAGCTCCACCGGCATAGACGTCCTGCTGGCAGTGGGGGGCAAGATGGAGCATTCCCGGGGGCATGTTGGGGGTGGACCAGAGATCTCCAGCAGTTGGATGATGGGCACTGTAGTCCTGACCGATCTGGAGGGTGCCAGGTTTGGGAAGGCTGAGATGGGTTGAAGTCACAAGCCATGTCGAGTGGCAAATACCGGCCTGCACTCAGCCACCCGCGCTGTGCAGCCTCCTTGTCATGTTTCCTCTTCTCTGACCTTTTTTTCTCTTTTCCCTCTTTTCCAGTATGCTGGCATTAGACCCAGAGATGAAATTGACCTTGAGGTAAAGTCAACTTGGGGTGGGGAGAGCTGGGGAGGTTTCTGTTCTGTATTCTGGCTTGGCTCCCTGGGACAGGAAGGGGACGTTTGCCTCCAGCTAAATTTGGGGGGGGGGGATCTTGAGCAAGTTCTCAGCCCAGCGCCCCAAAGAGCAGCAGTTCGGCTGCCCCTCCAGCCCCAGCTCCGGCCTCAGACCTCCGGCCTCCACTCTCAAGCAGAGGTTTCTGTCTCTCACCGCTCCATTAGCATTCCTCCCATCAAACCTGGTTGATCCATTATCCTTTGTCAAGTCTCGGCATCTGGCCAGTATTGCCTTAATTCAGCCTTCCCCAGCCTGGTCGTCCGTCCCCCCGTCCCCCGCTAGATCTGTGGGGCTCCTTGCCCCCCTCAGCCCCAGCCAGAGCGGCCAACGGTCAGAGACGAGGGAGTTGTAGTCCAGGTAGTGGAAGACTGCCGAAGCGATCACAAAAGTCCCCACTGCCCCCACTAATCAAATAGCAATTGTTGTTTATCTTGTTCTGTCTTATTTTCAAGGTGTAAGACACTTTGATTTCCGGTAGGTAGACAGAAAAGTAGCATAGAATAAACTAAGCAAAGGCTGCAATCCTTCTTCAGTCAGTCTTAGGAAAACACGTCCCGTGAGGGCCAGTCCACTGGCGGAGAAGAAACGTCTCCAGGCCAGATGGCGCCTGTGCCAGCTAGGTCCCCCTGCTACGCCTCTGGGGAAGCTCCACCGGCGTAGATGTCCCGCTGGCAGTGGGGGGGGGGCAAAACGGAGCATTCTAGGGGACATGTTGGGGGTGGACCAGGGATCTCCAAGATCCCAAGCCCCCTTGTTCCCTGGACAGACCCACAAGATTGCACCATTATTTCCCTCCCATTTGGAGTCCATGAACAGGAATATGAAGAAGTCTGCCCCCCTCACCCCGCCCTGGCCGCAGCGAGCCAGCAGGACCATGGATATGGTGGTTGCCTCCCCTACGGAATCTCCCCGCTCCCGAGGATAGGATTGCTCTGTAAGGATGCAATCCTGCACCCACTTACCTGGCAGTAAGCCCCACTGAACTCAGACACGCCTAGGATTGCCCAGTTCAGCACCCAGCAATGCACGCCCTGCCCAGTCTCACGTGCACTGCTCTTGCTGAAGTCCCTTTTTTTTAACATGCCGTGGGGGTTTTCCTCTCTGTATCTTACCCAACGGGGGGGGGGGGGAACACCCTCCTTATTTTTAAAATCGGCTCAAGACAGGCTGCTGCAGACAGTCAGAGAGGAGCTTTCCCCAGTGTGTAATGGGGTTAGGGGCATCTTTCCCCAAGCTGGTGCCCTCTAGATGTGTCGGACTACAACTGTCATCATCCCCCAGCCAGCACAGCAGTTGGATGATGGGCACTGTAGTCCTGACAGATCTGGAAGGCTGAGACTGGGTTGGGGCTCAGACAACGGCCCTTGGAGTAAGAAGCAGGGGGGTGACGAAGTCACAAGCCGTGTCCGTGCCGAGTCGCAAAATACCGGCCTGCACTCAGCCACCCCTGCTGTGCGGCCTCCTCGTTATGTTTCCTCTTCTCTGACCTTTTTTTCTCTTTTCCCTCTTTTCCAGTATGCTGGCATTAGACCCAGAGATGAAATTGACGTTGAGGTAAAGTCAACTTGGAGCTGGGGAGGTTTCTGTTCTGTATTCTATCCAGCCCCCTGGGGGAGCTGCAGCGCTCTGCAGCCAGGCAGATCCTCCTGACCCCTTTCTTCTGGGGCATCAGGAATGGCTAGAAGAGGGTGCTTGCTGGCCTGGACTTGCACACGATAAGAATGTTCATGAGTTTCCTCAAAGTATAGAGTAGAACATATAATTCTGGGGTCTCTAACCGTGTTGCCCATGGATACGTCTCTTGGCATCCGCCAGGCTCCCTGCCTCCTTTTATTTCTTAAGACTTTTAAAATTGAAAATGTTTTTTTAAAAAAAAAAAAACCTGGGAGGCTGGCATCCTGCAAAGCAAAGGGCTGCCCTCCAGCGCCATCTTTATTCAGGTTCAAAAGAGTGGTTTTGTGTTTTGGAGCTCAGACGTCACCTCTGCCCTTGTACTTCGGTTCTTGGGCAATTTACTTTCTGGGAAGTGAATGTTTAGTTAGCAGCCATGCCCACCATGGCAGCCATTTTGTGAATGGGCAGGTGTCATGTGTGTGTGCCCCGTCCCCGTCCCCCCCGGTGGAAATCATTTTTTTGAGAGACCCACAACACGCTCTCAAAATTCCAAAGGCGCCCACCACCAACCCAAAAAGGTTGGGAACCCACGGATACAAATAATATAAAGAGGAAGCTGCCGTTTGTTTCGCTTTTGGTGGGTTGAGGAAACCCCGTGGCCCCAATCCCATAATTCTTTGCAGGGGGTGCCAGCATACACATGAGTCTCCCTTCTCCAGAAGGACTTTAAAGTAGGACCCATGACTCCCTCAAAAAGTACCACTAGATCAAGTTCCAGAGGGTTAGCTGTGTTAGTCTCTTGCTGCAAAGGGAACAAAGATAGTTGATCCCAATAGAGGCAATGCCCAACTGCGGATCTTAAAGTCTAAGGGCACAATCCTATGGAAGTTTAGACAGAAAAAAGGCCTATAACTCCCAGCATGCCCCAGCCAGCATAGCTGGCTGGGGCATGCTGGGAGCTGTAGGCCTTTTTTTTCTGTACTAAACTTCCATAGGATCGCACCTTAACACATTTATTATGTGCCACAGGAGTCTTTGTTGCTATGACTGAGATCAAGGTGTACGTGTGACTTCACACGAGAAGTGATAGCTCACCTGCGTTTTTTGTAACGGGAACAGCAGGCCATTCTTCCTATGCAACTAGTATCTGATCGAACCATGGATTTGTTTGCAGGTTGTGAACGCCGCCAGAGTGGTTTGCCGTAGGAGTGTCCTTGCTCAGCTTTGGGAGAATGGGCAGATCCGCAAAATAGATGACGATAGTGACTGATCCGAACGCTGCCGTCCCTCAGGCCTTGATCCGCCAAAATGCCTCGAGGGTGGAGTCTGCGGGGGGGGGGGGGCTCTCTTCTGCTTTTGTCTTTTTATTCCCTCCCCGCTTTTATTTTGGTTCAGCTTCCTAAGGATTTTTCAGCAGCTGGATCTTGCCAACCAACTGCGCCACCTCAGGGGACTGGAAATGTTGTGTTTGCTTATAAGAGGCCAAGGTCCAAAATCCCAGTGCCACCTCTGACTTGGTCCTGGCAACAGACTCCTGCCTTGCAAAAGAGGGCAGGAGGAACCAGCCGCTCCACTTTCCCGTGCGTGCTGTCGTAGGTGGAACCTGCCTGCCACTTCCGTATCGTTAAGACTTTGACGGCACCCAGCAGCACCCACACACTGGAAGATGACACCCTAAAACAATTCCGCACCGCCTGGAAGAAAAGGTGCCGAGATGTGGTGGCGAGAGATCACTACACGCCACGCCAGCAAGAATAGGATCTCTCCGCTTTCTGTGGCTGGACTCGTCTGGGTCTCCCGTCTGTCTCAACTTACAAGCTGGCTCCTAGGAAGATCTAGATGGTTCTGAAGTTTGGCAAAAGGTCTGGCACGCCCTCTACGTATGTGCACGTGCTTACATGCACATGCGCACCAAATTAAGTGTGATCTCCTCTCCCCCCCCCCCCGAACTTCTTGTTCTGCACCACCCTGAGCAGCGGGATGTTTCAGAGCAACCTTCCCCAGCCTGGCGCCCTCCAGCTGTTTTGGACTACAACTGCCAGCATCCCCAAAGTTGAGCAGGAGAGGAGCAGGGGCGCATCTGGATTGGCAGTGCTGGCCTGTCGAGAGACATTCGTTTCCCCAAAAACAGACTGCATGCATTTTCGGCCCCCCTCTCTGAGAGCTGCGTGTTTCCAGGCTGGCTGCAAAAACCCCAAAGGTGCTGTTTTTCCTTCTGTTTGCCCCAAGCTAAATTGAAACTACCAAACTGCTTTTGTCAGCCTCCACCCGAGCAGGCAGTGAGCATACTTTCTCCAATATGTATAGCCACCGTAGCTAGTAGCTGTTGTTCGCCTTATCCTCCACGAATTCAACTCTAACTCCCTTTGCACTACATCTCCAGTGTCCTGGTAGAATTAAATATGCTTGTAGAGAAGGAGGGGCCCAGCACCAAGCATCACCCGCCAAGACCCCACACCGCAGACTTCTGCACACGGGCTGTTCCGGCCTGCCTGGACGCTTCACACGTGCCAGTTGAAGTTCCTCTCTCTCTCTCTCTCTCTCTCTCTCTCTCTGGATTGCCGCTTCTGGCCTGTGAAGGAGCAGACACAGACGAGCCCCTGCCCGCTGGCCTCTCCTATAGATGTGTCCACACAGCTTCCCATGCAATACATTTTGTTTAAAAGGAAAGCATGCACACCTTTGACCAGATGGGCTTATATATGTATATAATTTGTAAGAATGGGAAAACAAAAGAAAAGAAGAGCCAGTGTGGCGTAGTGGTTAGAGTGCTGGGCTGGGACTCGGGAGATCCGGGTTCTAGTCCCCGCTCGGCCATGAAACTCACTGGGTGACTTTGGGCCAGTCGCTGACTCTCAGCCTAACCTACCTCACAGGGTTGTTGTGAGGATAAAAATGGAGAGGAGGAGGAGGATTATGTAAGCCGCCTTGGGTTCCTTGAAGGAAAAAAGGCGGGGTATAAATAAATAAATAAATAAATAAATAAGAGACCATTTTATTTCTCCAGATCTTTCTGTTCCTTTCTGAATGTAAATGGACAACTGTCTAAAATGAAACGGGGGGGGGGGGGGAACACATCCATTCATTCCTCTCACTTCAGAGTTCCTTTCCCAACTGCCTCCAACTGACCAGGGTCAGACCCAATTTACTGGTCCGTCTCCTGGCCTGGGCACATGCTTGCCGCTCTTTTCTTCCCCTAAGAGAGGGTGTCTGCCCATAGCCTTCCCCAACCTGGTGCTGCCCAGCCGTCTTGGGCTGCAACGCCCATCATTCCTAGTCAGCGTGGCCATTGGGAGTTGCCAGCGTGGGAATTATGGGAGTTGTAGTCCAACACATCTGGAAGGCACCAAGTTGGGGAAGGCTGGCTCAGTGGTAAGGGGACCGTAGTGCGGTCCCCTTACCACTAAGCCAGTCTTCCCCATCTTGGTGCCTTCCAGATGTGTTGGGACTACAGTGGTGGAGCGCATCTGTTGCCCACGGAAAGTCCCATCTTCCATCTCCATTAAAAAGTATCTCCAGTTGGGAAAGATCAGGCAGCGGCTGAGCAATCACGTTTTTTCTCCCGCTTTTCCCATCCAAATATTTCCTCCCAACGTAGCTCACATCAATGAAGAGAGGCCGGCTTACGAAGCTGCTGGTGTTGCCTGAACTCGGGAGTCTTGCCTTGTTTCTTTCCAAAAAGTCTGCCCAAGAAGCTGAGCTGTGTTTCTGTTTGTGATCAGAGCGCTGAGGTGGCAAGCCTATACACCCTATTAACCTCAGTGGGGCTTACCTCTAGTAGACACAGGAAGCATTGTACTGTCAGACACTCCCAATGCAGAATGACTGCAGAATGACTCGCTCCTGGAGGCGACCCTTCCTTCTAATAAAGTGTGCTATCTTTATTTCTCAGCCTGTAAAATCATACACTCCTGTTCATGAGGGGTGCTGCTTATTTGTTGGCGCCCTGTTCCTTGTCAATCTTCCCTATTTTAGAGAGATCTGGAGAATGGGGGAGGGCAGCGGCGATGCCCTTAAAAAAGATGCCCTTCTTAGTATGAAGTGTGAGAGCTACCACGCTTTAGATTTCAGAGGCTAGAGGCTGCAATACAAATACACATTTACCTGGGAGTAAACCCCATTTAACTCAATGGGACTTACTTCCCATTTGCACTGCAAATCTCTTGGGTGGGCGCAACTTGGCTCTCAGGCACATGTGCTTTAAATGCATGCGCATGGACACTAATGCACCATATGCCACATCACACGCTGCAGCTGGAATAGCTCGTTTTGAAGTGCCGTTAACATATGATGGGAACACTGTAAGTGTGTGCTTGCCCCCCCCCGCCCCCCCCAGTCCAGCCTTCCCCAACCTGGCATCCTCCAGATGTGTGGGATTACAGCCTGGATGTGGACAGTGGGAGTTCTTATCTGACACATCTGGAGGATGCCAGGTTGGAGACGTCTGCCCTGTTATTAAAGAGCAGACCCCCGCTTGGCTTTTTAAAACAGTACGGACGGACGGGACCAGCTGTGGCAGAGCCCGTTACTAAAGCCGGGGGGGGGAGGTCTGGAGGGCTGTGATGCAGTGGGGAGAGGCATCAGCATCAGCATGCAGCTCTCAGAAGTACAGTAATACCTTGGGTTGCAAGTAACTTGGTTTGAGAGCATTTTGCAAGACACGCAAATTTTTAAATATTTTAAAAAATTTGACTTGATATACAAGCGACGTCTTGCAATACAAGTACTGTAGTACGGCTTAAATTAAAAATCTCTGTACAAATTTTTTTGGGGGGAATTTCGTTTTGATATAAGAGTGTTTTGGATTACAAGCACGTTTCCGGAACGAATTATGCTCTCAATCCAAGGCATGACTGTACACAATCACTGCTCTGTTTCCAGTGGGGAGATCTCGGAAGGGATGCTTTCATCCAAAGCTTGGTGCTGGACCTTTTCTAAGGCAGAGCCAAATCTCACTGAAGAACTTTCAAGCATGAATGTGGGGACAGGCCAAATTCAGGGGACAAAAACAGGGCCATTTTGGGGTGCCATGGTGAAATTTGCCATCAGGTTTCAGGGGAAGGGCTTGCCATGCACAACTGCAGCAGGAGGGTCTTCTTAAAAACTGTACTATTGTTTATCTAGCATCCTCAGTGTTCAGGGCACTTGACAGAGCACAAGAGAAGAGAGTCCCTGCCTCAAGGAGCTTACAAATCTAAAATTCAGCAGAGAGGAAACAACGGGAAGTGGAGGGGGTAAACAGGCGGAGAATATGTGAGTCTGTCAGCTACATGTGCTTAGGCTTCGTTATAAGCTGAGTGCTTTTACTTATTTATATCTTTATGGAAACCATTTCCCCCCCCCCCCATGCTTCACCTGAAAAGGCTTCCAGAGCAGATCAGTAATAACAGAGTCCTTGACCCCAGGCTTACAACCAGGACCGGTGCAAGGCAGTTTGGTGCCCTAGGCAAGATCAGATATTTAGCACACACACCCTTCCCACTTTGAGAGCGCTGTATTTTTTTTCAAGGCGTTTCTGGCGCCCCTTTTAGCCCTGCGCCCTAGGCAGCTGCCTAGTTGGCCTAATGGTAGCACCGGCCCTGCTTACAACTTAAAGCATGATACAAAAGGGAAAGGGATGGGAAGGGAGGAGGAAAAACAAACTCCGGCACTAGTTCTTACTTACAAAGTTCTTGTAACTACCAGCTGGAATAGAAACAGTTTGAGAAGAGGAGGAGCCAGACACTGCTGGTCTCCTGCAACCTGGATTGGGCCCAGCTGTCTCCTCTCTCCCTTTGCAAGACTTTGCTTGCCATCTTTTGGGTGTGGTGGCCATCATTGATGGCATTCTGGGAGGGGGAATGGCAACCAGCAAGAGGTGGCCATGCAGAGTTGCTCTGTCTACAGCACCAGCAAAGAAAGAAAGAAAGAGACTGGTAAAGAGACTCGATCTAGATAGAGAGGTGGGTAAGAAATAAATTATTATCATCATCATAATCGGTGAGTTCCTCCTCAAACCTGTCAGCAAATCTTGCCACCCCACCCTGACATAATTCCAAGAGGGGCCCCCAAATTTGCCACTTGCATATGGGCTGGCAAATTTCGGGGGGGGGGGGAGATTTTTGGTCAGGCCTAATGTTTTCAGAAAGATTTAATGAGGGGAGTCCATTTTCCATAGTTCTATCACACCAAGGAAACATACGAATCAATCATACAATCCCACTTTAAAATAAATCAATACTTTCTAGCCCTTATCGGCTATGAAGCTTTTCAAAAAGTACATTGTACTCCAATATGAGGTATATCTCAGTTAACTTTATCCTACATTTGTTTGTGGTGACTCGCCGCTACCTCTGCCTTCTTGCATTTGTTTTGGCTGGGATTTTTCTTAAGTTAATGCTAACCTGACAGAAGTTGGAGCAAACTGCAGGCATCCCAGCTTCCATCAGAGGGCGTGAAGAACGCGCGGAAGTCGTGGGCCAAAGTGAGCAAGGGATCTGTTTCAGCCCTTGCTTTCTGTTCCTCCACCACCCTAAAGAAAGCAAGCAATTCCTTTGCATAGGCCACGCCTTGGCAGAAAACGACAATTACATCTTCCTCTGTTGCAATTAGGAAGAGGCCCAGAGCTCCCAAGTCCCACCCTGTCCCAGAAGCCCAGCTCAGAAGGAAAAAATATTTCTGGATCCAGGGTTAGGTTGATTTTAAACTCAAGCAAGTCTTTCTGAAATGCATCATTCTCCAAAGGGGTAGCTCTGGAGAAGAAAAGGGTTGCCGTCTTGCACACCAGAGAGTGGGGAACGCATCATGTCAAGGATATGGGAGCATCCAAACGAGCCTTCCTCAACCCGATGCCCTCCAGACACATTGGCCTGGGAAAGATGGGAATTGCTTCCAGCATAGCACCAACAGGCGTAATCTCCTTCGGGTACTTCAGTCTTCCTTATTGTTTATTTTCATAGAGATACAAAATAATAAACACATGTTAAGCACATCAACACATGGTGGCAAACGCATACATCAATATAATACACAGAAACACATATATAAAGAGTTCGAAAGAGAACAACAATACAGAAATTATTAGATTACGGAACGCTAACAAGCATACGACCATAAAAAGAGCCTGTTTATGACTCAGTAACGTTTGCCATGCCTTTCACTTTCTGGATTCAGCCGGCTTCATTCTGCCACTTCTGCTACCAGGCTATGGGCCCACAGAACGCTGTTGCTGTAGCCAATAATGGGCTGGGGGGCATGCTGGAAGTTGGGATTTTTTTCTGTCTAAACATGCGTAGGATTGCACCCTGAATCCTAGAAGAAAGAAGAGCCCCAGAAAACTTACTAACATACTAAACGTATTTAATATAACACATTAAATAACTTTTAAGCAGCTACTAAGGGCGAGTTTGAAGACTATAGTATTGCAAAAATGCCCATCTTTATTTTTGGAAACAGGAAACGTGGGGGAAAGGAAACAGTCAGCATTGTCCGTTCTTCCCAGCCTAGGCCTCGTTCTGGAATTTTAGCATTCCTGTCTGATTACTGGGAGTGGGACTGTCGCAATATTTTTGCCGTAAGGCCGCTTGGCTCAACCTTCCTCAACCCGGTGCCCTTCAGATGTGTTGGAATACAACTCCCACCATCCCCAGACAGCACGGCCAATGCTGATGGATCAACACAAGTGCTTGCTGCTTTCTCATTGGGAGAGATGCAGAGATCTCTCTGAGGCAACACACCTCAAACTCCCCCCCCCCGCTAAAATGATGTAAGGGTCATTCCATGTAAAATCAACCAATGAATTTACCTGACCGTCACCGATTTTGAAAAAACTTGGTGAACTTGTTTGGTCTGCTGAGAAAATAAGCTGCTCCAAAAGTTAAGACTTCTGGGACAAAAACTTTTGGAGATATGGCAATCAAAAATATGAAGAAAAATGTTAATTTTTTGTGTGTCGGACAACATTAAAATTACAGTAATTCCAGTTCTACAGAACCTAGAAGGTTAATCATGGTGTTGATGGAAAGCCTTTGAAATGCTCTTTCATTTGATATGTAACATAAGTGGTTTTTTGGAATAAATATATATTCAAGGTCAAATAGTAAAATTTGACCTTGAATTCTGCAAAAACTAAAAAAAATTTCTCCATGATTTTTGTTTTATTATTTCATCTGACAGTGCTTAATACATGTACCAATTTTCAAAATCGGGTTCTTAACAGAAAACGAGTTACATCTTTTGGGGCGCTCTGTGTGTATGCATCATAGTTCATATGAATTGCTATCTCACTGTACGAATCTTAAGAAAATATGCATTATCACTTAGGTTTTGAATAAAACATTGTGCACAAGTACAAGCTACCCTATCATAATTGTGCAGCTCTGAATTAGGAATTTTTCTTCACAATAGCATACTTTTGACATTTTGTGTAGAATAATGATACTTCCTCTGGGTGGTCATTCTGGTATGAAATCAATCAAAGAATATTTCCAACTGAAAGCAAATTGCTTAAGATTTGGTGAACCTGTTCTGCTTATTAAAAAATAAGTTGCAGGGTCTATTGTTTTCAGAAGAATGAGGTTTAAAATATGTACTTTTAAAAAGGTACTCATCAGTATGCTTGGGGAAAACATGTTCATTTTATTTTTTTCAAATAAATATACAGAAGTTTGACCTTGAATAATGACAAAAAACTCCTTTTGTTTTAAATAATGTTTAACATCCCTGGAAACATGTACTTGATTTCAAAATGGGACTCTTACTAGCATAGTTATTTTCCAAGACCGCTATTTACTTGGATGTGGGCTTGAAAAACCATTATTGTGCATAGATGAGATTTTCCATTTTACTTTTATATATACTGATCAGATTTTATGCAGTTCAAATATTACTTGCTAACATTTTGTTAACAAGTCTTAAATTAAGGAGCTTTTCATAACAGCAGTTTCTAGTCTTGAAGTTGCTGCTTGACACTCTTTGTTAGTGTATAGAAGTGCCCTGTTGGGCAACAAGGATCATCCAGTCCCACACCCCCTGAAGGAATTCAAGAAGGCTCTGCGGGCTGGATGGGGAAAGCTCCCGTGTTCTGAAGTCTTCCACTGAAGATAGCAGGAATGGAACCCAGGCCTTGTTGGTGCAAAGCACATGCTCCGCTGCTGGGCCTTTCGGTTTTGTTTCAGTGAAACCAAAGGCTCCACAGCAGAGGCGGGTTTTGAGGAGGGGTTTGTAAGGAAGGTGTCGTTGTGTGATTATTGTGGGAAGGGGTTATGTTTTTATTTCTATACCGCAGCCTCTGTGCTGGCTGGGAATGATGGGAGTTGTAGTCCAACACATCTGCAGCCCAGCAGGTTGGGAAAGGCTGCTCTAGTATCCTCACCGTGCCGGGTGCTACAAGAGGACAGGTCCCTGCCCCAGGGGAATTACAATCTAAAATTCGACACAGGGGAGGTGGAGTGGCAAACAGGGGCTGCTGCAGGGGCAAACGGGGGGGACGGGACGGGGACTGTCCTCCCCAGGGGAATTCGCAGGCACCCCCACTGATGTCAGCGCCTCCTCTCAAGCAGAATGATTCCCAATGGAGTGGCTACTGCTCAGGCGGGCTGGGTGACCTGCTGACCAGGGATGTGGCTCCAGTTTCCACAGCCGACAGGTGAGAGGTGGAGAATCCTAAGAAATTATGCATGAACTTCGTGTGGGTTGTCTTCTGTTTCCCTTTATTACACATGCATTTATCACATTTGTATTCCCCATCACTGGTATTTGTTCAGCTCAGCTTTGTCTCATCATGGCCTTTTTCTGGTAGTCTTGTGGTGGTTCTACATTCTGGCAATTTGTGTTCCTAATTTTGTGCGTCTTTTTTGTTGTGGGCAACAGAATACAGTATGCAACATTTCCTCCTTCCTAACTTGTTTTCATTCATGAGCCTTATATATTCTCTCTCCGTTTCTTTTTTCTTTCATCAGTGCTCAAATTACCGCAGGGCCAGAGTTACCACTGCTGACTGCTCCATAACTACAGTTTTTAGAAGCCAGGGAAGGGCGAAGGGGAGACACAATTTGGCTAAAACTAGGAGTCAGAGGGTGGGGACCTGGATTTAATTAAGGGTTCCCCTACTTTGTCCCCCATAATTTGATCACTGTTTTTCATCCAGGAGTCTGTCTGTCTGTCTGCCTGTCTTTCTTTCTTAACACAGAACATTTCACCTGTTCTGTAATACTGGAAAGTTCTGCAACGTTACCTACCAACAGAAGGATTTTTAAATTGCTTGACCTTAAGAAGTCTCAACAAGCCAATTGACCAATAAAATTATGTTCGATCCAGGAAACCCTTGCCTGCCAAACTTTGACAGTTGAATTCAGGCTCCGCAGAGGCATTGGTAGCTTAACTGATTTGTTTTGCAAGGTTTTATTCAGCTTTCTGGCAGGGTTCCCAACACAGGCCTGCAGCAAAGTTTCTCCTAGTCCAACTACGCTGGCTGGGGTATGCTGGGAATTGTAGGCCCTTTTTCTGTCTAAACTTGCATAGGATTGTGCCCTAATGCCATTAACACAGGGATGAGGAACCTGTGGCCATCCAAATATTGTTTGACTCCAATTCCCATCAGCCCCAGGCACCACGGCCAATGGTCAGGGGTGGTGGGAGTTGGAGTCCAACAAAACCACAGGTGCCCCATCCGTACTTTAACATTTTGGGGGCAGATTAATTGAAGGACTGTCTGTACAAACCTGAGGCCACGTTCTCTGACCAGAGATATCAGGGTGGTATTGGGACAGGGTCTTTTCGCCAGTGACCCCATATTTGCAGAACTCTCTCTCCCCCAGGAAATATGAATGGCCCCATCTTTGGAGAGACTTTTAAGAAACAACTGAAACATGTTTATTTCATTCTATTTTTTATTAATGGCTGCTTCTTTTATTAATGGCTGTTGACGTTTTATCTGCTTCTGCACAATGTTAATGGCTGTAATATGGTTTTAATTGGATGGTTTATTAAGTTTTATTATGATGATTGTATTTTATGAAATCTTACACACTGCCTTGAGGGGACAATAGCACCCCAAAAGGTGATATATAAACCAGGAAATAGAAAGATTAAAAACCAAATCACTTGAGACTGGGTTGTGTGGTTGCAGGCCACATCTCTGATTCTGACCCTGCGAAACTCAGCTCCTTCCATCCAGCCCGCATTCTGCAATGTTTCCAAGTTCAAAATCTGCAGGAGACACATTTCTTCTGCGCCGTGTGTGGAAGCCAAAGCCATCCTACTTGTAACACCATGTACTGTCTGTTGAACCTTGGTTTATTTATTTATTTAATACATTTTTATACCGCCCAATAGCCAAAGCTCTCTGGGCAGGTTTACAACAGTTAAAACCATAAAATACAATATAAAATAAATATAAAATTTAAAACCACAGATTAAAAAAAACAGCAGAGCTAGCAGCAGCAGTTACAATAACAGAGTTAAAACCAACTACAAGATTAAGATGATTAAAATGATTAAAATGCCTGGGAGAATAGAAAGGTCTTCACCTGGTGCCGGAAAGAGTACAATGTAGGTGCCAGGCAAGCCTCTTTGGGGAGCTTATTCCACAACCAGGGTGCCACAGCAGAAAAGGTCCTCCTCCTGGTAGCCACCTGCCTCACTTCCTTTGGCAGGGGCTCTCGGAGAAGGACCGCTGGTTGCTGAATTTGGGTTACTGACACCTGTTGCAGAACCTGAATCCAAAAGTAAGAGGTCCAATAAATACCACAACAGGTAACCTATGGGTAGGAAACCCAGATGGTCTGGACTACAACTCCCATAGACTCTGACCATTGGTCATGCTGGCTGGGGGTTGATGGGAGTTGTAATCCAAAGCATCTGAAAGGCACCAAGGTTGCCTACCCAAATTTTTCCAGGCCCTGCCCATAACCAGAGAAAGGGACTTCTCTGTAGTGGTGCCCCACCTGTGGAATGCTCCTACATTGCTTGACTCTAAACAGAGAACAAAGACCTTTTAAAAAAAAAATCTCCAGACTTTAAAAGGGAAAAAAAAGAGAGATTTTAGTTTAAAAAACTGATCTGGTTTTATACTGCTATTCTGCCATTTTATTTTTCTTGCAATTTTGTATTTTACAACATTTTTTGGAGCTTAGTAAGCCAGGCGTGAGCAGAAGGTAGGCTGGGATCTACTGGTAGATCTCTGGGTGATCGGCAGTGGATCAGCAAGTGTTTTTTGACTCCCAATTGTTTAAGGGCACAATCTTATGCAGCTTAGACAGCAAAAAAAGGCCTACAACTCCCAGCATGCCCCAGCCAGCTATGCTGGCTGGGGCATGCTGGGAGTTGTAGGCCTTTTTTTGCTGTCTAAACTTGCATAAGATTGGGGTTTAAGAATAACAACAAGATTGCTTTTCCCACCTAATTTAGGCTGCTGAAATGAACAGAGCTTAAGGTAACTAGGAGTCCTGATACTGAAAAGAAATTCCTGGACTCGGAAGGTGCTCAGAGACACCCATCCTTTCATTCTAAGTGTACTGTATCTTTCTTGCACCTGGCTTTGGTTGGTGGAGCTGGTTGGGAGTCTCGTCCAACACAAGGTAGATGCACAACAAGCCTGAAGTCTGCCCACCCTTGTTGGAAACCACCCTAATGCAGTTTACTAAAGGGCAGGATATCAACACAATTAGCAAAAAAAAATTAACACAAAAAAATTAACACAGTAATAAATAATAAAATACCAGGGTCCGAGGGAGTGTGCAGCACAACTGTGGTAACGGCGCCTCCTTGCCCACTTCAACGCTACACAGTGTGGCAACACAAAGGGCGGTGGAGAGGGGAGAACGTCGAAAAGCAAAAACCTTTTGCATTTTTCAGAGGCCTTCCAATCCAAAGAGCCTAGTGGGGACAAATGGGCTCTTCTCTGTTTGTGCTTGAGCAAAGGAATGGGGCTGTTGGTATAAACAAAATATTCATTCTTGATGGGGTGGAATGCAAAGCATGCAGTGGTTGGAGACGACCCATTTCGTGAAGTGAAGCAGAGGCCAGAGGAAGGTGTGTGTGTGTGGTGGGGATGTTTTAAGAAGGAGGGGGTCGTGAGGAAGAGGTTTGTACACACTGCTAGCTATTGTGGGGTGGGGGGTCCTCCAGGCATCTGAGTTTGATCAAATTCTCTCTCTCTCTCTCTCTCTCTCTCTCTCTCTCACACACACACACACACACACACACACACACAAAGAGTTTTGTTAAGGCTGGTGGAAGGTTTCCTTGTCGTTCCCCCCCTAACAAAGATGCTCCTATTTTTGTGATGTGTGCAGTCCAGCTATCCATATTTACCAGGGACAGTCCCTGCTTGCTCCAGGTTGGAGTGGGGGCATTAAATGTGGACCCATCTTGTTCTAGGCGACTTCCACTTTGACAGGAACTTTCCATGACACTCAGGTGGGATGAAAGAAAGGAGCTCTTGCGCATGAATAAATCATCCGGGGGCCCTCAATTATTTAGGGGCAGGCCTTGCAGCACAAGAAGTAATGTCCCTCATCCAACAAAGGTGTATCTGGCCCATCCCAGGTGCACAGCAGCCCAAAAGAGCTGCCAGCTTTTTCTTAATGGGTGCTAATAATGGAAATATGTTTCTTCAATGGCCCATTGAGGCTAGTGGCTACCACTAGGGACTTGCCTCCCAGGCAAGGGTAGGCGCTAACGGTCTTCAATGCATGTGTGTGCATGCATGTATATGGCAAAGGGAAAACAGTTTGGAGAAATAGTGTCGCTAGGAATGAAGAAACACGCCTGAGCGCACAATCCCAAGCATGTTTACTCAGTCTCAGAGAAAGGTCCCACTGAATTTAATGGGACTTGCTTTCCTAGGAAGTGCACAGCTGTTTGGAGAAAGGAGCCTTTGGGTGAGGCTGGAGTGGATTGTTTGCAAATGGTTTTGTTGCATGCGTGGGGGGGGGGGGCTTTTTTGCACAGAAAAGCATTTGGAGTCCAGATCTCAGCTACGTCAGAGGGAGGCTGACCAAACAGGACATCCAAATCACATACACATCTTTCGGAAATCTAGCCTTTGCGGTTTCAACAAAATTCCTTAACACAGTAGGCAGGAAATGGCTAGGCCTTTTTTTTCTCTCTCTATGGTGCACACAAGGAAATGAGTAATCAGAACAGCCTAAAGGAGCAGCCAAAGACAGGAAAGTGTTGAAATAACATAGAAAGATAATGCCAAAACAACATGAAACTGCCAATATGCAAAGGGGGGGGGGAATCCACCATTAATTACGTATGCCTTCTATTATCATGTTTGGGAATTTTGATTAGTTCTACTTATTTGGGTTGTTGTTTTGTTTCTTTACATACATATATAAAAATGGAAGAGACAAGGGTTTATCTTCTCTAGGACACTGTGGCACCAAGGGCTAGTGCTCTTTGTGGTTGTTGGGTGGGGTTTTTTGTGTGTGTGTGTGGGTATTTATAAGGCTGCTTTTAACATGGGCATTCCAGTTAAGTTGGTGCCCTTCACTGGAAAATGGTCTAATTCACCCCATCTCTGAAGCTATTTGGCCATTTTTGCAATATTCAATCTCTTGACACACCAAGAAAATGGTTTTAAAATGGCAGTCCAGTAGCATCTGACCCCTTGGAAAATACACAAAATTCATACCTTAGGGAATGGTGTGTGTGTGTGTATTTTCCCCCATAAGTGATGTAAATGTAAATGAACTAATGAAGTCTGGAAAATGGTAGATGATGGTTTAAAAAACCCTCTTTGTTATTATTAATGAAATTTTCATAAGTTAAAGAATAAGACCCACTCTTATTTTTACTCAATTATATGAAACATTTCCCCTGTGCAAACCATCCCCAGCCTGGCACTCTCCAGATGCATTGGGCAGCAACTCCCATCATCCATGGCCACACGGATGATGGAAGTTGTAGCCCAACACATCCATTGGGCCCCAGGTTGGAGAAGGCTCTTCCTGTACTAATTTCAAAGACCCACTTTCCTACATTTTAACTGCCTCACAGATAATATATGCAAGAATGTAGAAATTCCAAATTACACCCCCCCCCCCCCAAATTATTAGGGCACAATCCTATACTCAAATTCTGCCGGCCAAAGGGCTGAGCAGGGCCATCAGGGCAGGACTTGGGGCCCCCACTCAGAATGAGCAGGAGGTTCCCCCAAATGCGGTTCCCCCAAACACAGCAGGACTGGCTTACCACACTTACCCAACTGCACCACTGGAGGAGTGGCAACATTTGACAGAGCCCTGCTAGGTTGGCAGAATACCAGTGACACTGGCGGCCAAGACAGATAATCTGGCAGAACAGCTGAAATGGGGCAAAGTCATGCTCTCAGTTGCCAAGGATTGATAGATGATGGAGGGGGGTGTCCTTCCCCCCCCCCACCTTAGTAGGATCTGGCTTCAGCTGGCCACAGGATAGGACTCTGATGAGGGCGGCGGGCAGGCAGGGAACTTGGTGACAGGCTCCTCCACTCTGCTCACCCCGGCTCTCTGCACTGTGAGGGGGCGGGCAGGCCCCTTAGGACACATGAGCCAGTCCGTTGGAGCGAAGAGGGACGAGTAGAGTAAGTGGCCACATAACGTTGCCTAAAACAATGGGAATACAGAAGAGACAAAGGAGGACAGATTTGTGCCTATGCTCATGTGTATGTATAGATCAGTGATGGCGAACCTTTTTGAGCCCGAGTGCCCAAACTGCAACACAAAACCAACTTATTTATTTCAAAGTGCCTTAAATTTGGCAGGAAGGAGGAGGAGGGGGCACTAGCTAATCGCGCCCCGCTCTGTCTCAGGGCACGGCTCTTCACCGGGCGCGCAATGATTCGGGCGCGTGCGCGCTGTGCTTCTGAGCTGTCTGTTCAGTTAGAAGGAGGGCTGGGTGCCTGCGCAGTCCGCTTCTGGGGGTGGAGATGTTGGAGTGTGCCTGCCTGTGGAGGCCAGCGAGGAATGAGTGGAGAGGAATTACTATGGAAACCCGACGCTGAATGCGGTCTTTTCACGATCTGGCGACCAATGGCTCGAGTGCCCACAGAGAGGTCCCTGTGTGCCAGCTGTGGCACGCGTGCCATAGGTTCACCATCACTGGTATAGATGAACATTTGAAAGTAACTATAATTTGCTAAATTTATAATTGGTATCACTGTGGCCAAGCTAAAGGGATAGCTTGTCCACAGTGATACAGGCGCTAGCAACCTCAAGACTGGGTTACTGCAATGCGCTCTATGTGGGGCTGCCCTTGAGGCTGCTCTAGAAGCTGGAGCTGGTGCAGGATGCAGCAGCTCAGCTGTTGTTGGGAGTTGCCCCTTTTCAGCATGCAACTCCTTTGCTGAGGGAACCGCACTGGCTGCCTATTCGCTACCGGGCCAGTTTAAAGGTTCTGATACTTGTGTACAAAGCCTGAAACAACTTGGGACCAGGTTACCTGAGAGAGCGCCTTCTCCCTTACCAAGCTGCCTGGTCACTGGGGTCATCGGAGGACATTCTCCTGGTGGTCCCACATGGACCTATGGCCCAACTGGAGTCCACCTGGAGAAGGGCCTTCAGTGTGGTGGCTCCATATGGAACTCCCTGCCTGTGGAGGTCAGGCAGGCTCCGACATTGTGTTGCTTTCGGTGCCGGCTGAAGACCTCCTTGTTCCCGGAAGCCTTCTCTGCTGTCCAACCACCATTTTAATGATACCTTGTTCTCAATGCATTGTTTTTGTTTCTTTTATCTGCTTTTTGTAAAAAAAAAAATATCTTTTTATTGTTCACCACTCCGGAATCTGCTTAGATATGGAGTGGTATACAAATACTGTGAACAAACAAAAAAATAATTGGGAATAGAAATACAATGCATCTCACTCTAGTGGGAAAGACGCTGTGACCAGGTGAGCTGGGTGCCTGCTACTCAATTTGCTGCTGTCTAGGTGCTGCTAACTGCAGATGGACAGCTTCAACTCTCCCTTCTTACGGTTGTCTTTAAACCAGACTTGGACCAGACAGCCAGGCCTGTGGCTCACGCTGTCTCAGCTTGTCTGAGCGTGGAAAGCTAAGCAGGGTCAGGCCTGGTGATTACTTGGATGGGAGACCCCTCCTCTAGTTTCCTGCATTGAGCAGGGGGTTGGACTCGATGGCCTTGTAGGCTTCTTCCAACTCTATCCTATGAATCGAAGCCCTTCAAAACAGACTCTCAGAGGAAGGCACCCTTGTGCCTTCCAGATGTTTTAGACTACAACCCCCATCAGCTCCACCCAGTATTGTCAATGGTCATGGGTGATGGGAGTTGTAGACCAAAATATCTGGAGATGCCGGGTTGCCTACCTCTGGATCGGTTGGTTCTTTGGTCTGTGTCATCAGGGCACCTCTTATGTTCTCAACAAAAATCTGAGAAAATATACTCAGTTTTGCAGGATTCCTTTTGGTGCAGAATCTGGATTTTTGCTGTTTGCAGACATTTCGTGGTTTAGGCATAGGCAAACCCACAATCCCCACTCAGCTGTTTCTTGGCTACAGGAGAGAAGCGATTTCATTTTAATGCAAGCAAAGAGAGTCAACCTGGCAATGGAATTAAATCGCTCCTCACTGAAACTCAATATAGCCATGTAATATAATCGTGTGTGCGATGCTTTTGCTCCCAAACTCAATTTCTTGACAGCTGGGGAACTGGAGATGGGACAAGGGAGCTGAAATGAAAACACAGAAAATAGACTGCACATTTCTCCCTCTCTTCCGCCTCTCAATCCCCCACCCCTTCCTTTTTCTCCAAAAGTAAAACAGGGCATTAAATCTTTCGGCTTCATTTGCTTATATAGCATCTTCAGTGTAGAAAGAGCTTTGTATTGTGTTGATTGCCGAAGCTAACTGGGGGGGGGGGCACCATAGTTTTGGGGAGACAGCTTATTGCTGCTGATCCAGCAAAAGTTAGTCATGGTCAGTGCTGCAAACCTATGTACAATTACTTGAGAATAAGTACCCAGAAAAAAGGCTTACAACTCCCAGCATGCCCCAGCCAGCTATGCTGGCTGGGGCATGCTGGGAGTTGTATGCCTTTTTTTCAGTCTAGACTTGCATAGGATTGTGCGTTAAATCGGGGATTGGGAGCTCTGAAAACGTGCAGCCCACTCCCTAAAATTTCAGCAAGCTGGGCTTAAGCGTCTTGTATAAGTAGGCCGTTTGGCCAGAAATTTACTGT
Source organism: Shinisaurus crocodilurus (assembly GCA_021292165.1). Classification (NCBI taxonomy): domain Eukaryota; kingdom Metazoa; phylum Chordata; class Lepidosauria; order Squamata; family Shinisauridae; genus Shinisaurus; species Shinisaurus crocodilurus. The sequence goes on from CM037882.1 coordinate 92,976,533, forward strand.
TTTCCATGGAACTGCTTGTGATGTTCCCAGCCCTGTACTTCCAAGTTGGAGTACAGGTGAATGGAATATGTGGTCCTTTCAACATTGCTGAAAACTTCCTTTTTAAAGCAAATCCTTCTGAAATAAAGAAACAGCAAAAAGCTCCCGAAAGAAAAAGAAAAACTGATTGTTTGCACCAACTTCTTACTCTTCTGAAATGGGGGGGGTGGGGGATGGCCTAAGTTGTTGGGAATGCAATGCATGATTCAGAATCCCCTCTCTTCCCTGCCCCCACCCCCCACCCCCACCCCAAGGAAATGTCCGCCTCCCAAGCTTCTGTGATTGAGAGATTACATCATGCTCAAGGCCCTGTGGGTGACAAGCCCAGGAATGCAAAATGACATCACATCCTTTCTATAACCTTGTTCCTCCAGTGCACAATTGCCAGCACAGTGATCAACAACCTTTGCAAAAGAGCAACAATTCACTGTCACTTTTAATTCTTTCTTTCTTTCTCTCCCTCCCTTCCTTCCTTTCTCTGCACCAAAGGACCTTATTGTGAAATCTTCTTGCTTTCAGTGTGACAATATCTCTCAAATTTGTGTTCTCTCTCTAGCCCCCTTTTGATGCAACTCAAACTTTGGAGCTACAGTTCTGCACAGACAAGGGAGTTAATCCTGTTGGACACAGTGTGATTTCCTTTGGAGTAAATATGCATGAGATTGCACCTGGTTTGCACATCACAACAACCCCTTTCTTTCTTTCTTTCTTTCTTTCTGGATTGTTTGTTAAAATTGGCTTTCCTAAGATCCAGGGTACGTGATTGGCTACACTCAGCTTTTGCTCCCCTTAGAATCAAGAACTCAAGTATAACATGGTCACTTTCCCCCAGAGTTCCTGAAACTGCCACTTTATCCACTAACTCGTCTCTGTTGGTTAGAATCAGGTCAAGGATAGCCGATCCTCTAGTTCCTTCCTCCACTTTCTGTAGGAGGAAGTTATCAGCAGCACAACTCAGGAATTTCTTGGAGGGGCCATGCTTGGCTGAATAAGTTTCCCAACAGATATCAGGGAAATTGAAGTCCCCCATTACTACCACATCATGCCTCCTTGAAACATTTGCAATTTGCTTTTCAAAAGTTTCATCCTCATCTTCTCCTTGATTGGGTGGTCGGTAGTAGACTCCAACCGCCATGTTCGTCTTATCCTTTGCCCCCTTTATTTTAACCCAGATGCTCTCAATGGGGCTGCCAAGGTCCTCTTCCTGTATCTCTGTGCAGAGATACGTATCTTTAACATACAGCGCAGTCAGTCAGTCAGGCGATCACTCGTGACCGAGTAAGATTATCTTCCAGGATAAAAGGAAATTTACAAAAAGGAGATTTTTAAAAGGAGGAAAATTCTAAAGAAAATTGTGTAGACTCTAGCGATGGGTCCGTAAGTGACTGTGGAGGCCAATTCTAGATCCACACAGCTTCCCACAGTGAGGACACAGGTTACCAGATGGAAGATGGTCTTGTAAAGGATTCATTTGGCGTGCTTTTCGCTTAGCACATTTCTCCCTTTCACCTTGCACTTGAGCTTCTTCAAAGTCCATAGAACCTTTGTGAAAGGCCAACCTCCATTTAGATCGTTCATGGGCCAGAGCTTCCCAGTTTTCGATGTTTATATTGCATTTTTTTAGATTAGCCTTAAGAACATCTTTAAACCTCTTATATTGACCACCGATATTCCGCTTTCCATCCTTGAGCTGGGAATAAAGTAACTACTTTGGGAGATGGCAGTCAGGCATTCGAACAACATGACCAGTCCACTGAAGTTGGCGTTGAAGGATCATTTTTTCAATGCTAGTAGTCTTTCCTTCTTCCAGTACACTGACATTTGTTCGCCTATCTTCCCAAGTAATTCGCAGGATTTTCCGGAGGCAACGTTAATGAAATATTTCAAGGAGACTTGGAGGTGACGTTTATAGATAGTCCATGTTTCGCAGGCATACAATAAAGTTGGTAATACAATGGCTTCATAAACCAGGGTTTTGGTCTTCTTACAAATATCCCGATCCTCGAACACTCTATGTTTCATTCGAGAAAACGCGGCACTTGCGGAGCTCAGACGATGCTGGATTTCACTGTCGATGTTAGCTGTTACAGCGCAACTCCACCTCCCTTTCTGTTGCTTCTGTTCCTTTTGAACAAGTTATACCCTTCAATCGCTGTATTCCAGCCATGGGAGTCATCCCACCAGGTTTCAGTTTGCTCACAACAATCCATGGTTTGAAGAAGAAAAAAGAAACTGGATTGTTGTAACGTACAAACTAGGCTCTTCACTCTTTCATGGAATGTTTCAACACTCTTTGGATCAACCTTTTCTGCTTTTTCTCTCAAATCTCTTTCCTGGCCTTGGATCCTTCCACTCATCTTATCTGCGCTTGCTTGTCATTATGATCCTGTTACTTTTCTGCTCTCTGCCTTGATCCTTTTTTCTTTTCTTTTTGTGTTCTATTCAAATTTCTTCTATTAACTTTGCAATGTCTTCATTCTTTGGTTCCCAGTTATGGACTTGCTCTTTTCTCTTTCTTGGCCCCTTTGCTCCTCTGGTACCCTTGTCCTTTGCAAACCCCAAATTATTCGCAGACCCTTGAGGCCCCACCCAACCACCAGACCCACACAGCTTCCAGGTATCTGTCTAGCATCTTCCATTATCGCAGTGTGGAAAGTATAAAAATAAATGTAACAAGTATTACTTTGTAATATGAACATAAGTATTATTCTGTATTAAATGTAATCCCAGAACTTTCTTAAATTAGAATTTCCTGTCCTGACTTTTGGAAGGCCGGAAGCTCTCTCTTTCACTAAAGGCTGTTAGCAGCCTCTGTAAGGGGTCTTGTGAGATTCTTTGAACTACTGGAATTAATTGCATATAAGATAAAGAGGTAGAAGTTGCTTCAAATCATGCAAGATTAGCCTAACAAGACTGATTTAGGAGGGCATGTCTGTAACTATCAAAGAGATGTGAACTGTCCTTCCTTCTCTCTACCCTTTCTCCCTCTCACACCTGGCCAATTAGTGTATTATTTACAGCTAAGAAGAAGAAACCAAATGTTGCAGAGAAGAATAAATCTTTTAGATAGATAAGCAAACGCTGACATCAGAGAATTTGTTAGCACGCATGTGCAAAAGCAAAATGCTTGTCAGAAAGGTATAAGAATGGATGTACAGTATTTCTATTGTTCGGGGTCCCACTCTCCTCTTCTTTTTGAGTGGCACCATACAGCGCTGTATTCTAAATAAAGGAATTCTTTTTTTTACCTGCTCTGGCTGGTTTATTGACTACAAGTCAGCTGGAAAACGAACTTGGGAAGTGGCTTGAACTTCCTTACCACAGCAGGGTGGGAAGCCTTTTTCCTGTCAAAGTCTGCATTACTTTGGCCAAAACTAATAGGGATCTGCATTCTAGCAGTGGGTGTGGCCTGAGCCAAAAGCAGGCAGAGTTGTGGATGTGATTCCGTATGCAAGGATAGAAAAATGACATTTGCATCCAGGCATTCTCCTTCTTTCTACCTGTACAAGGTTCCCTCCATCAGTGTTGTAGTTGTGGGACAGAGCAGGATGGAAGAAATACTATCAATAAGACTGTGGCTTGGGCACAGCGGTACAGGTGCTAGTATCCTCCAGACTGGATTGCTGCAACACGCTCTGTCTGGGGCTCCCCTTAAAGCTGGTCCGGAAGCTGCAGCTAGTGCAGAATGCAGCAGCTCACTTGTTGTCGTGAACTGCCCCTTTTCAGCATGCAACTCCTTTGCTGAAGGAACCGCACTGGCTGCCTATTTGCTACCAGGCCAGGTTTAAGTTTTTGTTATTGGTGTATAAAGCCCTAAACAACATGGGACCAGGATATTTGAGAGAGTGCTTTCTCCCTTACCAGCCTGCCCAGTCACTGAGATCATCCGATGAGGTTCTCCTGCTGGTTCCACATGGACCTGTGTTCCATTTGGAGTCTACTCGGAGTAGACCCTTCAGTGTATTGGCTCCCCCTGTGCAGAATTCCCCGCCAGTTAATGTCAGGCAGGAACCTAAATGGTTGTTTTCAGCATCTGCTAAAGACACTCTTATTTAAACAAGCCTTTCCTGAAGGACGAGCCACGATTTTATGGGTACAGTTTGATTTTAAATGTTCTTATTGTTTGGTATTTTGATTTTAAAAAATAATAATAATTACCATTCACCACTCAATAATTTTTTCAGATGTAGAGCAGTTTATAAATTTGGTAAGTAAATAAATAAATAAGTAAAAACAAGAGCTTGCACTAGATGAATCTTTTGGCCTGATCCGCTAGGTTGTGTTGTTCTTACATTGATGCCATGTATGTACCTAAAGAACTAATTTTAGGCACGATCCCATGCATGTTTAGACAGAACAAAGGCCTACAACTCCCAGCATGCCCCACCCAGCATAGCTGGCTGGGGCATGCTGGAAGTTGTAGGCCTTTATTCTGTCTAAATATGCATAGCATTGCACCCTTTACGTCTATCTTATTTCTTATCTTGGTAAGTCGCTCTGAGAGCCTTTTTGGCCTTAAACTCCATAAACAGTGCTGAGGGATTAGATGGTGGAAAAGAGAGGTAGAGCCCAAAGCTCCAGATGACTTCTCCCAGTGGTTTCACATAGAAGTTGAAAAGCATGAGGGAACCTTGAGGCACCCCAAATGTCAATAGCTGAGGGGTAGAACAAAAGTCCCACATCACCACCTTCAGGGACTGGAGCCACAGTAGCACCATGCCCCAAGTCATAGTATCATGGGACCCCAAGTCCCATCCCAGAGAGACAGTCGACAAGGATACCATGGCCTCACTAAAGAGAGGTCCAGGAGAACCAATAGGGCCACACTTCCCCTGTCCGTTCCTCGGCATAAGTCATCCACCAGGGTGAGCAAAGCAGCTTCTGTCCCAAAGTGTCATCCAAAACTGGCTGGAGCTGACATGACACTGCTCGCTCCAAGACCTTGCTCAGAAATGGTTTATTTGAAACCGGGCAATAATTTTCTATAGCCAAAGGATCTAGGCCTGGCTTCTTCAACAGTGCTATGTATAGAGCTCAGATCTCTGTAACATATCTAGATCTCATCTGTATAAACTTCTCACCACTGGGGCAAGTGCAGAGTGCATAACAATAGTTTGTATTTCATTGTATAATTTTATAATTGTTGTAAACCACTCAGAGAGGTTTGGCTATTTGGCAGTATGGAAATTAAATAAATAAATAATATAGTTTTTGCCTTTATTGTTGCATATTGTTTTATTTTGCTTGTACGCTACCTTGAATGTTTGTTTAAAAATGGGGGTTAATTCTGAACACAGCAACAACGTTTTTATGTTCTAATCAATGCACCATCTATGTGCACAAAGTAAAAAAGTAGAGGTATCTGCCCCAAGGAGCTTACAGCCTAAAATTGTACCTATGGGAGACAACACAGGGAGATGAAGGGATGGGCTAAACTGAGGAAGAATGCGTTGATTTCACTTATAATTTTTTAGAAGTCAAATAATGTATTTATCAAACCAGATACAGAAAAGAAACAAGTGCAGGAATTGTTAAAATACCCAGGAAAGGTTTGTAAAGAATGCTGAGTGGGATAAAACCTACCCCCATTTATTTATTTTTAATAGTTACCACGTGACATTTGCTCTTTTTGAATCCCTATTGGCTAGGATAAAGTAGTGCCACCTTACAAAATGGCCGCAAGGGCTTCACACCAGGATTCAACGTGAGACACCTTTGAAATTCATTTGCCCATACCCAATATGGAGACTGCTTCCTGCCTTCTCCCGAGACAAAGCTGAGAGGAAGAAGCCTATTATCAAAACGGCCGAGGGCCCCAAAACTCACCTCTCTTAAGATGGCCGCCGTCTGGCCTTCATCGCCCGCGCTCGACATGGCCCCCACGCGTCGCACGGCCGACAATCGAGCCGCGCGCCGGAGTTTAAGCCCGCCTCTGTCGCTTAGCTTCAGCCAATGAAAACTCCCCACTGGGAGTACTTTGTCGATGCCGCGAGGCTCCGTTGCCCGCCTCGTCAAAGCGACAGCCCAAGCGGCCAATGGGGCTTCAGCGCTGAGAGGGAGCGGAGGGCGGGCGCTGTTGGCGCCGCCATTTTGTGAGTCTATATAACACGTAGCCGTTGAGTCCGCTCCTGCTACTCCAGCGCCTGCACTCCGCTTCCCTTCGGGTTGCCTTCGTGTGCCATGGACGGGTGAGCGGATGAGGGAGGATGGCGGGCGGCGGGGCAGGGCGGGTTAGGCCGAGGAAAAATTACCTCAGGACGTTGGGGGCGGAGGGGCGTCAGGCTTACCTGGCCGCGTCGCGTGGGAGAGGCGAAGGAAGAGAGGCCGCGCTTCGCTTGCCACTACGGGAGTTACCGGATTCCATGAGGGGGAGCGAGGGCGAAGCCGGGCCTCGTTGTGGCCCTTTTCTCTCGGATGTCGAAAAGTTCGGGCGCGCTCCCGTGCCAGAATAGGAAGGGAGCGGGGGGGTGCGCGCGCCCCCGCCGCCTAGCGCCCCCTTCTCCCTCAAAGTCCCCCGCCCCCCTCTCTGCCCTCTTCACACGCGCACCCGCCGCCTTTAAAACTTCGGAAGCGCCCCCCCCGCGTTATTTCCTCCTCAGCGTTCCAAGCCGCGCGCCCCCGCGCGCTCTTCCTCTCCCTGCCCTACACGGCTGCGCGCGCTCTCGCCCTCCCCGTCAGCGTTCCGGGTTCCCTTCACGCGCACGCGCGCATCCACCCTTCCGCGTCCGAAAGCTAGATCGAGCGCGCCCCCGCTTGCCCGCCCCTCTGGCGAGGTTCTGCGCCGCGCGCTTTCTTCCTCCCTCGTCGTCCCCGCAACGTTCTAAGCCAGCCTTCTCCGACCTGGTGCCCTCCTCTAGACGTGTTGGACTACCTCTCTCATCATCCCGCGCGTGGCTTGCTCGGAAAAAGACAGAAAGTTCGAGCTCTCGCCCCTTCCCCCTCCCACAACTTTAGGAACTTTCTCTCGAGGAGTTTGGTGCAGGCATCGGCTGCCCTGCTCCTAGTCCTCTGGCCACGCCCCCTTCCCCATTTCTGCGCCCTGTTCTTTTTTCGACGCCCGGATATTGGCCCAAGGGCTGTTCTTTCTCTCTTCTCTCTTTTTTAAATCTCTCGCTATCTTCTGCCACCACCCTTTCGCTTTTCTTCTCAGCGAGTTAAAGAAAAGGGGAAGCTGTTGGATGGGGGCGGAAGTGACAAAAGGCACACAAACTCCGTGTGCCAAAAGGGAAGAGGGAGCTCCTGCTCCGCCATGAAACACACTGGGTGACTTTGGGCCAGTCACTGGCTCTTAGCCAGACCTACCTCACAGAGTTGTTGTGAGGATAAAATGGAGAGGAGGATTATGTAAGCCAAGTTTTTTTTTTTAAGGAGAAAGGCAAGGGGTGGGATAAAACTGTTTATCCCTACTGAGAAGAGTGTGAGTTCTAGGTGGAGGCAGAAAGTGACAAATATGTACAAACTGGGAGGAAGGATAAAGTCTGGTGAAGCTTCCCCACCTGTATCCTCTAGTTTCCTGCATTGAGCAGGGGGTTGGACTCTTAATAGCCTTGTAGGCTCCTTCCAACTCTATTCTATGAATCTATGACTGGAGTAGTATTCCCGTTAGCCTGGTGCAGAGTGAACCTCCCCACCCCTTTATTCTCTGCATTTTAGCTTGAGGGGTAACGCCTTTCCTTCAGTAGCTATAGTTTCAAGTGCCCCTTTCCTACTGGTTTAGACTCCATGATGTGCTGCATCCTTCTCCCTACAACTTCTTTCCCATGTCATTTGTGTTGTCCTTCTCCCTTCTATCCTCCTTTGGAAACAAGTACCTTTTTCTCTGTGTTCCCTCATTTCAGATTCCTGATTTCCGTGCTTTCCTGGAGACCATTTATTGGCCTTGTCAGATTTGTAAATATAGCTTCATCTCATCACTTGTGTGGTGGCAAGTATATATTGTCTCCAGGCAACCTGCAGCAATAGTTAACAAAATCTGCTCTGTCAGGCCAGAAATGACTGACATAAGTACAGTCATGCCTTGGATTGAGAGCATAATTCGTTCCGGAAACGTGCTTGTAATCCAAAACACTCTTATATCAAAACGAAATCCCCCCCAAAATATGTGTAGAGATTTTTAATTTAAGCTGTACTACAGTCCTTGTATTGCAAGACGTTGCTTGTATATCAAGTAAAAAAAATATTAAATAAATATTTAAAAATTTGCTTGTCTTGCAAAACGCTCTCAAACCAAGTTACTTGCAATCCAAGGTATTACTGTATATCTGGATACCTGGACTCATTTGCGAAGCTGCATTATGCGAAACATCTTCCATGTAAGCCTTTAGTATCTTTGCTTGTCGAACATGGAGAAGGGTTTCGCTATCACCTTCTTGCAGGCACACCTTTTCTTATAGCCTTTTTTAGAACATGGAAGTAGTCCTCCTGAACCCCACATCTCTGTGTTTGTTTGAAAATGCTTTTAGGTATTCTCTCTTTTATTTGTTCACCATGTTATGCTGTGGAGTACCTTCCCCATTAGCCCTTGTCATGGGAACTTTTCCTGGCACCCAGAAAAATCCATCTGCAGCAAATGCTTCCTCCTCACTTTGCATGAGAATCTAGACTTGCCTTGAAGGCTCAGATGGGTGGAGCCTTGTTACCTGGGTGTGGAGAGTGGTGTACCTGGGTGTGGAGAGTGGTGTGTGTCTAGGGCGGTGGATTTGCTTTTCTATCCGGAGTCACCTAAAGGTGACCTTGAGGACAAAAATTGGAGAAGGCAAGGAGGGATGACAGGAGGTTGTGGTTATGTTCATAGATCATAGAGTTGGAAGGGGCCTACAAGGCCATCGAGTCCAACCCCCTGCTCAGTGCAGGAAACTAGAGGAGGGGGTCTCCCATCCAAGTAATAACCAGGCCTGACCCTGCTTAGCTTTCCACACTCAGACAAGCTGAGCCAGTGTGAGCCAATATGTGTGAGCCAGCTACTTGGCATTGCGCAACAGTTAAGTGTTCCTCACATAAAACTGCAGCCTATTTTGAATACCCAACTGATGATTGATATTTACAGCGTAGCAAGCCACCTCTGTCTCAGGCATATTGCCATTTAAATGCTGGAGATGCTAAGTGGAAGTTTGCTTGCTAGAAGGGGGGAAATCAAATAGTAGTTGTAATGTGAAAGTCGTAGAGGTATCTTGTATTGTCCTGTGCACCCAGCCTCATGCAGACTAATATATTGAAAGGGTTGTAGGTTTGGTACAGTCTGTGTTCTTAGAGTTGAGAACAAAGCCTGAATACGTGATTACTGTTGACAGATCTGCCTTTGCATCTGGGTCACTCTCCTTTCAAAGTGTAAGTGATACTTAGTTGAGAGGGGAAATGTGGAATCTCCTCCTGTTGGAAATCTTACTCAGTTTCTAGCTAGCTCGCATTTTATACTCTTGCTAGTTAAAATGCTTGAACCTTGGCTTCTGGTATATACAAAGTTCCTGTGGCTGGCACAGTTTGCATATTGCATAGTTTTTTTGTCCCAGACTTTGCCCTTCCACAGGAAATAAGTATTTCTGTATGTTTTGATGGAACTTGTTTATGTGCCTTGGAGAGCAGGTGAAAACTACATAAAAGCTGGGAGTATTCACTGAGCTCTAGTAACTGATAGTTTAAAAAGTCATAAACTGAAAAGACTTTCTAAATGGCTAATTTCAGCCTCTTAGTAGTTACTGAGGTTTTCCAGAAACTAACCATTTTTTATTGGGATCACTTTAAACATGTCCCAAATAAAACTGCTTCATGGTTGTCCTAGTATGAGCCCCCCCCCCCCCCCCGAAATAGGAGTCCCTGCTCACAGAGGTAACTTTTGAAAGTTCCTGCCTGGTTGTCTGTCTTGGGAGTTTCCTCCTGCTGATTAACAGGAGCAAAACAGCTTTCAGTTTCCTGAATTGAAGGAGCATATTTTTTAGTCCTTACATAATTTGGATACTGAAGGGGTGATGTAAAACATCCCCTTGGTTGGGCTTCACTGCTAATACACAGATGGGTTTAATTAGTCCGCTTGAGTTAGCATTCAGGATCTCAACAAAACCCATCTGTCTCTGCTGGCAGTTCCAAACACCAGTGGGATTGTAAAAAATCCTGCGTTCCTTAACTGAGCTTTTTTTAGTAATGGTCTGTAACAATGAATTCTGCTAACTTGTAGCTCTTCTTGCAGCTGTTCTTGAATCAGATGTAGTGCCATCTGTGAACTGCTGGGGTTATGATGACATGGCAAAAGTTGGCTTAAGGAAGAAACACGCAGGCAGTTGGTTGCAAGGGAAGCCAATGGTTTGCTGGGATAAATGCAGAGGCTGTCCGGTTTCCTTAACATTACCAAATTGGGAGTAACTGACCCAAGTGAGCAAGGGAAGCGGTAAACTAAACTCTTGTCTAAAAACCTCTAGATGTATGGTATCTGACTGACTCCCCAAAGCATTAGTCACAACCCAAAATGACCTTTGCATAGCAACTGGTAAGATGAGAAGAGTATATAGGTGTTTGTTTGATTGGTTCTGCAGAGGGATATCAAGCTATTTTGGAGTCTGCATTGTCACATGCTCTGTAGTAGAAGACTGTAGTGAGCCAAGCTGGTTAAGCCAAAGGAACAGGGCATTTGGGGAGAGGATGGTGACTTTTGGCCCCATAGTTGAGTTGGACCTCTCTCTGGCAAGTGTGGGCTCCCCCTGTCCTCTAGTAGCACGGTGGACTTCAGAATGTTAGAGAAGGGAGGGCTGAATCTGTTGAGACCGTTGCAGACCCCATGGGTTGGGGAGTGCAGGCTCTATAGGCTGGGCTGGAAAGATGCTTAAATCAAAAGATTGAAGGAGATGGGCCCAACCCCATTAATTAGACTTCCAGGCCAGATTCTGGAAGAGTAGTTTTGTATGTCTGCAGCAAATGACAGACCTTGTAGCATCTTCAAAGACTAGTTTGTTCGTTACGGGATGAACCATCAAATACAAGCAGCGCCTACTCTTCTGAACTCACAGAGCTGGGTGGAGGTTGGAGTGCTGTGTGAACCACGTCCTGTAATGCTTCTTTTATAGCAGTCAATTTCTAGAGGGTGGCTGTGTTAATCTATTGGAGCGGAAACTTGACACCTTGAAGCAGCCTTCTCCAACCTCGTGCCCTCCGGATGTTTTGGATTTCAACTCCTATCAGCCTGTGTGGCCAATGGTCAGGAATGCTGGGAGTTGTAGTCAGAAACATCTGGAGGGCACCAGGTTGGGGAAGGCGTGAAAGGATTTTTATCACTACATGTATTCATTGGCTTACCTAGTGCCAGGATGTTTGTGTTATCAAGAACGACTTCACTGTAAATGACCTGTTAATAATGTGATTGTCATTGTCAGTACTTTCTGCATTTAATTTCCTTTTGACCTCACTGTTTACAGTTCCTTCCCTCCCCCCCCCCCCTGCCATATGCACTGTATAGAAACCTGAAGCCCTCCCTAGTACTCCGTGCATCTGATGAAGTGGGCTATAGTCTATGAAAGCCTATTCCAGAATAATTTTAGTCTGTAAGGTGCCACAAGGCCCTGTTTTCACAGTGATTAAGTTTCTCTCAGTGATTAAAAATGAGGGGATAAATGTCACTATGTAGCTTTTACAGACTGAGATGTGGCTGCATGTAGCACATCTGTCCTTTGACTTGGAAGTACGCCGTAGTCCAGTTGTGTTGCATTCTTAAGAAGAGCAGGGTTAAGATGTGCTTTGTGGAAAGAAATGCAGCTTCCCTGTGCACTAAATTTCTGAATGCCTCTGGCACTTCATCTCCACCATTATTTTAAGTACACAAGTTTTCTTTCTTGCTAAGAATTGGATATTTTACCTTTTTTTATCAACTCTCCTGGATATATGTGCAAACCAATCTAATTTTGTAATCCTTTCCCTTCTCTTACAGCATTGTCCAAGATATAACAGTTGGTACAAAGGTAGGCATTTCTCTTTCTTACTTTCATTGCTTCAGCAAATATGTTGTACTGTAAGCCATTATGTTCTTACAAAAACAAGCTGTTGTGAAGCATTGGCTTTTTATGACTCCATTACATGGTGTGAGGCTTATACAGTAGTCGTCACACTGTTGTTGTGTTGGAGCTGTGGTCTGTTGGCTTTTGAGCTGGGTTCTGGGAAACAGGTCCTCGGAGGCTCCTCAGGAAGATCAATAATGGCAGGCAGGCTTGCTTGAAGAACAGTTTGGCCCCCTACTACCAATATTCCCCTGAAACATGCAGCTCCAGGGTAGCATCCTGTGTTCTAGGACTCACATTCAGTTCATGCAGAGTAGTGGTGAGGCCTTATAAGAGCATGCATGAACTGTGTGAACCCTAGAAACCTCTGGAATGTCCCACAGTTTTGTGGAAACAAGGCGCCTTGAGGCTTGAAAGTCTCAAAAGCATTGCTAGATAAGTCCAGTACTATATCGAGGCATATTTTCCTGAGAAAAAGAACAGATCCCTACTTGTAGGGGCATTCAAACTTTCTTATTGCATATTGATAAGCCTGTACTGGAAAGTTGATTTGCAGTTTAAAGTAGTCAAACATCTTAGAGTACAATAACATGACATTTAATCCTGCTGATTTGGTTCCAGTCTTGAAATAGAACATCAACACTTTTTTATCTACAGAAAATGGCAATGGTGAACAGTGTTTGCAGGATAAAAAACAAACCAGCACACATCAAGGGAAATGATAGTCTAACTGTGACCATGTAGTTAAAATGCAGAACTTTGTAACTGACAGGAATGTAAAGACTGGTAGACTGCACCCCTCCTAATTCAGTTGGAAGAGGTGGCAGCCTATTCCTTAATGTGTTGCTGACTTTCCTAGCTCTCTCCTCTTTAACTGTGAATTTTAAAAGAGTTCTGTTCAGCAAGACCCCCTAGTCCATTAAAGTTGTTTTTAATTGTATCTGAAGGCAAGAGAGGGCTATATTATCAATCTGGAGGGGAACAGGATGGGGCCAAGGTTTGACTAGGGGCGGAAAGCACCATTGGCTTTTTGGATAGATTGATTATGTGGAGGGGCTGCTTAGGCCTGGAAAAAGCCACGGTACCTGGCTTCTCAGGTGTGCAAATATTTGTGGATAGTGCCTCCATTCTGGCCCAGCACTAAGAAAATGAGGTTCGGGCTGTTAAACTATTTGCTGGTGCCCAACCTAGGAATTAGATATTTTTCAAATGCTGTCCTTGCTGTTAATAATCCAGGAAGAGTTCAAAATGTCAAACATTGACCTTGGAAAAACTAGCCTGGCCTGAAATTTGTGCCTAAACTCCCTCTACTATAATAAGCAAAGAGACTGAAATATCTGCGTACTACTACAGAAACGGCACAGGCTCTGTAATGTGCTTTTATTGTACTCTGCTTGCGAGCCCTGCAATTCGCTTCGCCTGGCTGGATAGACCTGGTTTTGTAGGGAGGCCAGGATCTTTGCCATGGGAACAGCAATTATGGCTTCAGGCCACGGGCCAAGAATGTGAGTGAAGGAATTCCAACCCTCAACTTGCATCTTCAGTTCAAAGGCTGCAACAAGCTGGCTCTTGGTGGGCTTGCTGTAGCAGGCTTGGCTGCATCTGTGAGCCACATGTGCTGACACAAAGGGATGTTGACTAGCACTTTGCAGTCTGAAAATATGGGAAACACGTAGGGTATGCAGCTAACATTGCCCTACATGTGAGGAGACTTCTGTTCTCTGCAAAACTTACCCTTTATTGGTCTTTGAATGCATCTGCAGGCTGCAGCAGCTAAACAGTGAAATCCTTGTTGGGAGCAGATTGCTGTCTAGCCACTGCAGCTGAAGAGAAGCTTTCCTAATTTGCTTCTGTAATAACATTGGAGTCTGGATCTACACTTGCAGCAGTAATGAGGTGGTGGGCAAAACTATCTCCTCAAATTGCAGGTGGGGTGTTTTCAGATGCTTCCCCAATGTAAAATAAAATGTTCTCTGCCAAGGGTAACACTAGAGAACTTGGGCTAGAATGTCCCTCTGATAGCCTGGCTTTCTCCTTTGGAATATCTATCTCATTTAAGGGACCATTCAAATTATAGTCTTAGTCTGCAGTCTTAACTGATGGTTTGCTCTGCCATCTTGTTCTGCGGCTTTAGTCTTGCAAATGGTATATTTTAACTTTGTGTGCTTACCTCAGTATGCCACGCATCCTATAGTATTTTATTTATCCACTCAATAATGCTATGAAGGAGATCTTCATGCTTGTTTTGTTCCCTCAGAGCAAATAAGGATACCTTAAAATGCTGGGAAGCAAATTTGAAAATCGGGACAGGATGCTTACTCTGATTGAAGTTGTTGCTTTTCCCCCAGAATGGTGTTCACTCATCAGTCTTTCCTGTTTTGTACTATCAGCATGGGAAAGTAGTTTAAGCAGGTTGTGCTGGTAAGGCTTCAAAATAAGAGGCTTCTAGTGCCAAAGCCATAAATAAAAATCAGATGCCTTGTTTGGAAATATAATAATAATAATAATAATAATAATAATAATAATATAGTTCTCTACAATCATTTGGCCCTCAAAGTCTTGAAGGTTAGTTGTGAAATTGCATGAGGTAGTCACCTGAAATAGTCTTGAGGGTATCATGTGGTGATAGTCAGTTTAGACTAAAGAAAGTGGTTTCCATTTTGAGTAGCCAAGCTGTTAAGTTTGGTTAAAATGTTAGTTTGGTTGACTATTTGATTAGTGTTTTTTGTTCATAGTTTCTTCAGATTATCAAACACTAGTAATAATATGACACTTCCTTGATATTTTAAATGACTGACCAACTTGGGTCGCCCTTTCATGAAATAAACTATTTCTGTATTGATTGCATCTGGTCCATACTAATAGACTACAGATGAGTTAGAAATATTTTTCCTCAGTGAAATTCAGATTTCATAGATCATAGAGTTGGAAGGAGCCTACAAGGCTATTGAGTCCTGCTCAATGCAGGAAACTAGAGGAGGGGTCTCCCATCCAAGTAATAACCAGGCTTGACCCTGCTTCGCTTTCCACACTCAGACAAGCTGAGCCAGCGTAAGCCACAGGCCTAGTTTAGCTAACCTTTACCTAAGACTTAGGCCCCGAGTGTTGAGGCTGGAGATGTCTAGTCACCATAGCTTTTCTGGTCCCTGTAGAAAGCTCTCCTAGAGCAGGTTTGTTAGGATGGCAATTCGCTTTGCTTTTGAACATGAAAAACTGCAACCAAGTGTCTTTCTCCCCTTCTTTAAGACCAAGTTGAAAGACCAGGAGCAAGAGCTGTAGGAAGGTCAGTCAGGCCAACAATAAGCTTCTTGAACTGAAACCAGTACTTCAGATAGTGATCAAGCGTGCCACCGAAGAATGGGAGGAAGGAGGTTGTCCCGGCTTGGTTAAGGACTGGGCACGGAGATCCTACCCATTAGTATCTATTACGTGCAGGCCTTTTAGTGTTTTCCTCACTATCAAGCACATCTTGCTGGAATATCCACAATTTTGAAGTGCACGGTAGGCTTTTCTGGATGACAGTGTTGATCTACATGCTTTACTCGGATTTGTGAGCTCTGTTGGATGGATGTCCTCTTTTTAAGACTAGATTATCAGAAGCAGCTGCTGGAAAAAAAATTCTCCTGCATTTGCTATGTGGCCTTGCTGCTATGTGATACATTTCAGTACACCTACCTTCCTAGAACAGGCTAGTTTCAAATGTCCCTGGTTCATAGGGCATTAGGCAAGATACCTGAATCTCTGCAAGATAGCCCTGTGCAAAGTACAACAGTTCTTCAATTTTCCTGTATAGCTACAACTGTACTGTGAAATTGAAATAGTTGTTTTGAAAGTTCTGAGAATTTCATTGTTCCATTTTAAAACAAGTGGCAAGTTTATAGCCTTCATAAAGGTTAAACTTCTATGGTGTAGGTTGGCAACTAGATTGTGACAAGCCAGTCTGAGGCTAAGCGCAGATGCCAGCAGCCAAGTTGCCCCCTCCTTTGTTTTGCCACCATATAGCTGGCTTCAGGCTGTCATATAGCTGGCTTCAGGCTGTCACAAGTTCATCATTTATTTTTAGTTCATCATTCTCCATTTGAATCAAAGGTGCAGATGTGGCTTGAATTTGAATGACTCTGCACTCCATAAGTCTTGGGCCATTCCAAATCACGTATCTATGCTGCCACTAGCCTGTGCCCTGTCATGTCTTTCTTCTGTTCCATCACTGTTTTTGTCAACCTTACACAGTGGTGCACTTTCAAGTAGAGCTGCTGGATGTTTCAACCAATGCTGAATGTTTACTAATTGAAGGTGGAGAAACATTTGTTTTTTTAACCAGCCCAGAATGTGTAACAAAAACTGGGCTTGAGGCTCACGCTGGCTCAGCTTGTTTGAGCGTGGAGAGCTAAGCAGGGTCAGGCCTGGTTGTTACTCGGATGGGAGACCCCTCTAGTTTCCTGCATTGAGCAGGGGGTTGGACTCAATGGCCTTGTAGGCCCCTTCCAACTCTGACTGTGAATTTGCCACTACCTTCACTGTCATAAGAAGTGCTTTAAAACTTTGTTTGGGTGTGGAATACCCTATCAGACAAGAATGACTGCATAACTTAGTTATTCTGAGCTCAGGAATTCTGAGCTGTTTAAAAGTAGCCACACCCCTCAGATCCACTCAAAAGGAGGGTTATTTAATGGCTTGTCTCCATAGGAGCTTGGGGCTTGTGAGGTAGGTCAGGGTTGGACGTGTTACTGTGCCTCTCCAATCATGAACAACCCTTCAGAAAATGGGCAGAAGATCAATCTGCTGCAATTCTCTATGTAGAAGAGAAGGAAAGTAGTTGTTATCCCATGGGATTTAAGGCAGTATAGAGGATGTCAAAAGGGCACTCCGTGAAATTCTTTCTGCCTGAGAGGGGCAAAGGAACTATGCTTTGCTCCAAAAGCACCCACACAGTCTCAGTTCAGACATCATGATAAACTTGTGGTAAAGGAACCTTAACTGTAGTTTGCTGTGATGTCTCCATTGTTGACCTGGAGTTGCAGCTGCAGTGCAGTTACGGGAGTGGTACAGATGGAAATGAAAGTAGATGTGCATCTCTGAATCATGGTTTTCTGAGTATATGGGAATCACAAGCAAGGAAGTGGCTCTAAATCATGGTTTACTTGTATGTTTAGAAGCTCAAACTATGGCTTGGCTTCACAGCTAGGGCTACAGCAAGCCATGGTGATATCTGATTTAAGCTGCCATCTTACAAGCATCAAAGGGAAATACCAGAACTACTACTAACACCAACCTACCCCTAGTAGAGTACAGTCTACAACATTATGGACAAATGGCCAGCATCAATGTGCCCTTAAAGAGAATGTGTGTGCAGCCCTGCCTTAATATGAAGGAGGAAAATATTTGCTTATTTACCTCAGAATTGAAATCAGGATGCTGACCAGCTCCCTGCTGTTTGCTTTGGGCAAACAAAATTAAAGCAAAGGTCCTTAGTGATTCACTTCCCTGAAGCTTGCTTGGCCTACTTAACCCAAGACATTAAGTAACATTGGGAGGGGGGGGGAGTGAATGACTCCTTATATAGCAGTAACTGTTGGGATTGTCGGCTGGGTTATATATCCTCAGAGTTAGTATTTCAGCTAACTGGTGAATGCTAACAAAGATTTTTATCATGTTGCATGGGAAAGGGGACACCTCATTGGCTGGAAGGGTCTGGAAGGAGAAGCAACCAAGCTTGGTTAACAAGGGCCTGTTGTGTGGCCACTTGGAAAATCTGGATAATTGTTGTACTGAGCAGTAGGGGCGGGGGGGCTTTCTGATTTTAAAGCCAGTTGCCATATCCAGAGCTGGGAAAACTTCAGATTCCAATTACGGTAGTCATAACAGTAGGTCTTGCTGCGCTGAGAGACTTCAGATTCATGTATGTCAAGGGTGGGTTTCTTTGTGGATCCAGAGCCCAATTTGCCGCCCCGCCCCCCAGCTGTACTCCTACTGCTACACTGCTGAATTTGGCAGCAAACCACTGTGGAGGGGTAAAAAGGGCACGTTTACCTTGTTTTCAAGCTAAATTTGCCCTTTTTGCCCATCCATAGCAGTTTGCCACCAGATTCAGTAGCAAACGACCAGATTTTTTGCCAGTGCTGTGAATTTTGGCAGGAGCTGCATGTGGCCTGAGAGGGCCATATGTTAGCCCTGATGTATGTCATAAAACTTGGTGTCCTTGAATTTCCTAGATCTTACAACTAATGAACTCCACATAGGAGTTCTACCTAGGAAACCCCCTTGGGGTACTGGGAGTACTCCCAAATGTCCCCAACAGAGCTGATTTCCAGGATTCCTATTAAAATAAGTTGAACAGCGCTTTAAGCCAGTTTAGATTTATAGTGTAGGTTGTGGTTACCAGTATGCGAGCACCTTGTTGGCTATTGTCTCCTCTGAGATTAAAATCTGGCTCTTTAGCATCTGTCGAATGTTGGGCTTTTGAGTTGTTGTCTTCAGAAGCATCGCTTTATTAAAACCATGGGTGTCCCAGATCTCTTGCATATTTGCCATGGGTATTTTTTTGCTGGTGGGTGGTGGGGAATTACTTTTAATTACTTTAATGCCAAGTATCACATCTAGAAGCTCATTATCTTCAACATTTCAACATTGTAAGCAGAAGGAAAAATAATTGTGAACAAGCCCAAGTTTTGGCTCATTTTCTGTATTTGGTCTCAGCTGGAATGCTGCCCTTTGGGTGCCTTTTGATCTAGCTAGCTGCCATCCATTTCAGGAGTGGTGGAGAAGGATGCACAGGTGGAATTAACAGCCTTCTAATTTACACATGGACACCTCACATGTAAAGGTCTTCTAGTTTTTATAGCTGCAGAGCACTCATGTCTCACTTGTGGGTTTCCCACTGGCAGCTGGTTGGCCACTGTATGAATAGAATGCTGGACTAGATGGACCTTGTTCTAATCCAGCAGGGCTCTTGACTTAAGTTCATAGCATAATCTGAAGGCCAAATTAAAAGGTGTTTTCATGTTTTTGAACGCTACAGGCATTATCAGTTTCAAAAAGCTTAGATGCCTAGAAGCTAGGCCCATGCAGAACTGTGGGAATATATGGAAACACTACCGCACCAGCACCACATTTTTATGAGCACAGGTGATCAGATAGACAACTCTCAATCCCTTGTCGCATCATTGTGAATTTTTCTTTCTGGAGATCCTTTTTAGATTACAAGTTACCCATGCTCAAATGAGCTCCTGTTCCACTGCCAGCTGACTCATATGGAGATGCAGTAGGCAGCCTCCCCTGGAGGCAGGTGATTCTGCCAAGTCTGTGCTTTGAGACATAGAACTATCTAATCACAGCCGATACAGCAATGGTGAAGAATCATACGTGTGGGTGAAGGCTCACTGGAAGGAAGCTGTGTTGGAGTAGTTGGAGGAGGCAATGCCTGTGGATAGGTACTCAAAATAGCCTTTATTTTGGCTCTCCCATGTGCCAGGACACACTGGGAGGTAGGTTTGCAGCTCTCTAGAAGCAGGCAATGTAGGTAGTTATTTTTCAGTACAGCCAACCCAGAAAAACACGATCCGTCAGTTGATCAAAGCAGGTCTGTTACCTTTGCAGCATGCCAGGGATTGTTTTTCTGAAAATGGGGCTGTAGAAACTAATGCGTTGGATATGAGGGAGCTGCAGTCTGAGGGATTTGAGGAAATTATCCAACTGCATTTCTATAAGCAGAACTCCCTACTCAGACATCTTAAAATTCCTCCCTACTCAGACATCTTAAAATTCCCATTAACATTGAATCTGAATATCTCCCCACATCGGAATTCTGCCTATTGGCCCTGACTGAAAGGTTCATATATGATTGGAATGGCCCCACAGCATACATTCAAGACCCCCAACCAAGTGTGTACAAATTGCATAAGAGTCGGATATACTTGTGGAATGGTGGCTTTCTGTTTTTCATTTGGGCTGTGGGGTATTGGTGCTTAGTTTCCTTGCTTGCCATGTAGTGAAACATGAGTGGAGCAAGTCAGCTCACGAACACCGTTTCAGACTTGAGCTGATAAAATGCACGTTCAGTTGGCCAAAGCTGCAAGCTGCTGCATGAATTCTGTGAAGGCTCATTTATAACAGCTGATAAAACGACTGAAATTGGCTCAATGTGTCCTGCATTTTTTTATCATTTAGAATGCTAAATACTTCACTATCTCTTGGGTGCAATCCTCACTTGGAATGTCTTCAGGATCTTAAACAATTTAGGACACAATCCAGTGCATGTTTGGACAGAAAAAAATCCTGCAGTTCCCAGCATGCTCCAGCCTGCATACCTGACTGAAGCGATGCTGGGAATTGTAAGATTTTTTTCTGTCTAAACATGCATAGATTGCGCCCATAAGCAGGCAGGGCTTTCTGGGTTACGGGTACCTGTTGCCCATGTTTTCGACCACAATTCCAATAATCCCTGACTATTGGCCATGTTGGCTGGGGCTGGTGGGAGTGGAAGTCCAAAACATTGGGAGAGCATCGGGTTCCCTACCCCTGGTTTATACTAACAAAGTTCTGGATGGGTTGTTTACTCTGGCTGGCTTTTTAGCCTGCCGGTTCTTTCTGGGCTCACTGGATTTTAGTGCCACAATAAGCCTGTGAGGTAGTCCATGGTTTCCTGTTTCAGTGTTTTGTAAACACAATTTATATTTGTAAACCTATGTTCTCTCTCAGCTCCCAGAATAATGAGCAGGCATCCTACTTGCAACTGCAAATGTCTCCTGAAGTTCTGTCATCCCCATATCTGGTGCTTTTGGAGCAGTGGTGATGCTTTTGAGATACCACAGTGCCTGTTAGCAGTAGCACAGGCTTCTTTCTGCCACCTTGAAAGCACCATAGACTGATAACTCAGAAAAGTCAAACAGTAGCTGTGTACATAGGTGCTTTCAACCTGTTTGTCCAGCCTGCCTAAACTGTTTTGTACTGACAAGAATATTTAGTAACATTATGCAATGGCATTTTCTCTCGAAAAATTTAAACCTAATATTATGTACAGATCTGCAGCTGAATGGTAAACTGTAATGTAAACTAGCCATTCTTGAAATCTGGGTAATGTAATTTTTTGATGTACTTGGTGTCTTCCTGAAAATGGCAGCAAACTTACTTCTGGATTACGTTTGGTGCTCAAAACAACAGCATCTGTCTTCTGAAGGGCAGGAGTAATGTTTGTGGAACCCTGGTTATATTTCTTGTTTTCTCAGAATTGCATGTCCATTTGATTTTGAATATTGCAACCTTTCTCAGTTCTGTTGCTCCGAAAAAATGTTGCACTTTCAACTTCCAAGAGCAAACTGAAGATGCAGATTGATTAAATTCCTTGAGTGGCAAATGGGGCTAAGATAGGCCATCCCACATAGAACTGTTGAGTTGCAATGGATTTGTCATAGCTGGCTTAAGTAGGTTTGGGCAACTTTGTAAGTGCTTTGTTAGTAGGTCATTCTAAACGCCACATTGACAGCACTCTAATTGCCATCTTGGTATACTGCCTTTGAAGTTGTGATTAAAATATCTTCCTCTGGCTTAGCACTCTGGTAATAAAGTTTTTGTTAAACATGCTCCTTCCTCAGAAATGTTCACTGTCAAACTCACTTGCACTTGAAAGTTTTATCCACAGCCTCTAGGTCTGCACAGCAAGTAGGTATCAGCTGATACTACAATGCACATCAGTAAGATTCGTGCTTCCAGTACTCAGGTGTACACTTAGTCATTGTACACCTAAAAATGGAAAGCATGCAGGTTTAAAAGCTGTAGGTTTTGAGAAACTTGAACCAGCAAGAAAAGTGTCAGGGGCAAGCTAAATACAAGGGCTCTAAACATATATGCTTACAGTGCCAAAGCTGCCTTAACTTTAAGGGGACGTGTTTAGCAGTGGCATTAAAATTGTGCTGATAGGCTTTCAACGTATCCTAATAGCCCTTCTTTGTCTTGACTGTGTCCAAGAAGGTATCTAGCATAGCAAGTCCCTCTTTCAGAAAATAAACTTTACCCTTGGTTATGGGCACTGTTGGAGTAGCTCTGCTCCCCTGCTTGTTTGGTTCTTAACATGTCACTTTTGCTGATTCCATTTCATGTGGGTGAATGAAGGGGTTGCTTTTTGTTTTTCGAAAATCAAGCTTCCACCTTACTTTCCCCACCCTTCTGCTCAGTTTCTCTACCACTCCAATTCTGGATTGTCCTCCTATTTTCACAGTACCTGAGTAGAATTTAGCAAAGTGCTGTCAACTTACCTTTTTTTCCTTTCTTGTTTCTTTTCCAGCGGGGATCTGACGAACTTTTCTCTACTTGTGTCACTAACGGACCCTTTATCATGAGCAGCAACTCTGCTTCTGCAGGTAACATTGCCAGCCCAAAGAGTTTAGCACTTCCTAAGGGCCTGGATCCTAGTGGAGGCTAGCCATCTTCCCTTAGACCCCTCAAGAGTGCTTACACCAGTCAGCTTTGCAAGATTAGTCTGCAGCAGCCTGCCCAAGAGGAGGTGCTGCTGTCCTGTGTTGATGGGCTTCAGCAGACAGCACCCTCCAGTGCCAATACCCTCACCTACCTGCCTAGACTAGAGCATCATATAGTGTTTCATGCTAATGAAGTATCCTGCACAGCTTTAAAACAGAAGGTAAGGGCCACTACTAGCAGAAGAGAAGGTTACATGCATAAATTCCAGTACCCTGATACTTGGAAATTAACTTAAGTGGTATGTTTTCTGGTTCTAGCGGCATGCTGCTAGGATCTCTGAAAAAGGGTGCTTCTTGACTCCTGGGAACTGAATGATGCCTCTTTGGGGGTGGGCTGGCTTTTGATACTGGCCTCCCCCCCCCCCCCTCACTGTTGTGCCTGCAGCCACGATGGACTCATTCTTAACAGTAATGTCTGTGCAGTATTTGAATGTCAGATGCATGTAGAGGACCATTCAGTGGCCCACTGCTACAGAATGGCTTTCTGCTGAATACTGGCCCAAAGCATTTTGCAGATCCAGTTAAGACGTGTTGGTCTGGCATTTGCCACGTAGCTGGTAAGCCACAAGGGCATTTTTTAAAAAAAGGTTTGTTTTTGTTATCTTGCACCTTCTATCTCTGTGGCCTTAGCCTTCAGGCCTGGGTGGCCCGTGAAATCTACAAGCTTAGTGAAGTAGTGTAAATTTGTGGTTAGCTATTAATTAGTGCAGTGCCACTTGAGGGCGGAATGCAGCTTAGAAGCCCTGCTTGGCATTCCTGGGGCTCTTATTAGAAGCCTAAGTTCATCTTTCCAGCTCTCCAGACCTCAAAAGTGACTGAATTGCATTGGCAGGTGGCAGTCTCAGAATATGAGCCGCACGTTGTGGACCAAACAGAGCCAGCTTAAAATGGCATCTTTGTGGTCTCTCCCATGCCATCGCAGTGATGTGTGACGCAACTCATGTAGTTCATTCCTGGCACTGGTTTGGACTGGTGTAGTAAACGCCCCATCACATTTAGAAGAGCCACATCATGGTGCCATGCGGTGCATCACAACGGTGGCATGGGGAAAGGCGCCATGCCCCAAGAATGCTGTTTCAAGCATGCTCCATGTAGTTGTAGCATGTAGGCCAGTCCTGAAAATACTGTTTGTACACAAACTCTAATGTGGCTTCTGTCAAGCTTGTGAAAAACCCTAAACTGCGTTACAGGCAACTAAATTGTAAATTAGCCACAACTCTCCAGACTGTAATATCTCTGAGACATGGCAGGTGTTGCTGATCAAGTGCCCCCCCTTCCCAACTGCATTTAGAGGGGGAAAGGTTCTCAGTGTTGGGTAACTGTGGGGTTAAAAAAGTTAATATGAGAGTTGCTGAGATTAAGGTTGTAACCAGTGACTGTACACAGCCATCCTAAGGCACAACTGGCTGCACCCGTTTTGTTGCTTCTGCCAACCACAAGTTGCACTGGAGCAAAACCGACATGTAGGAGGTGGAACTCGAGGGAGGGGTAGGAAGCCTGTATTTAAATGGCGGGGCAGTTTTACATATGCTTGGCATTCGTTTAATTGGTAGAAGTACTGGAGGATGGTTCCTCTGCCCTTTACAGTTGCTATCTGTAGCAATATGTAACGAATACAATTCACAATACGTACCAGTCCTTCTTGGATTGCTCTTGTGTGTGCTAAACTCTGTTTACCTGTCTGGCCTTGTTGGAGTAGTTGACCATATTAGGCTGCTATCAGATGTGGTCTATTTCTAATATCAACAGGTCTAATGACAATTGCTGTTTACGTGCTTGGAGCAGAAGCTGTGAAGTGAGAATGCAACTTAATTTACTCAGGTTGCATTCCAAGTTCAATATGTGAAAAGTGCTGTGAATTGCTAGACTTGCGCCAGAGACAGAACCTGTTCCTTTCTCATCTCTTTCCAGCCAATGGAAATGACAGCAAAAAATTCAAAGGTGACAGCAGAAGTGCAGGAGTTCCATCACGAGTAATCCACATCCGTAAACTCCCCAGTGACGTTACCGAAGCTGAAGTCATTTCCTTGGGGCTGCCATTTGGCAAAGTCACAAACTTACTAATGTTAAAAGGAAAGAATCAGGTATGTAACTCATCTACATGTGAGCCTTTAACTTAAAAAACAGTTGCTCTTATCATAGCACAGCCTTCCCCAAACTGGGGCCCTCCAGATGTGTTGGACTATAGCTCCCATAATCTGTAGTCAGATTCCTAGGGATGATGGGCATTATACACCAACACATCTGGAGGGCACCAGTTTGGGGGAAGGTGTCAACAATTTATGGTTTCAGCTATAGAAGCTTCAACTTCAGCCTTCAAATCAGATAGCATTTATTTATTTATACACTTATAGGCCACCCTTCAGGGCATAGCCTGTACAAGGTGGCTTACATAATAATAAAAATACAAAACAATTTAAAAACACCACAAAATACAACTTAAAAACAAGGCTGCAGCTGCTTGTAAAGGACAAATAAAGTATTTTACATGGATGCTGTTTTCTCTCGGAAGCAGGTCTAATAATGGGTTTATATCAACTTTGAAATTAGATACCGCTTGCGAATAGATCAGCTGGTTGACAAAAAGCCAGTTTGAATGCAAGTAGCTAGGAGCTGTTAGTCTCAGAGTCATTGTGAAATGGAAGATGGAATGAAGCAATAGCCTGGTAATTTGAGATACTCAGACAATGGAAAATACATTGATTACTTCGTTCTGTAGTTGGGCTGCAGTGTGAGCGCACACCTGCAGTCTGTGGTTTAGTCCAGGAATGGGCAGCCTCACTCCGGGGGGCCCAGTCCACCCCTCCTGGGGTTCCCCAGATGGCCCTGCCCCCAATCACCAATCAGTTGGTGGTTTCCCGGCTTTTGTGCAGGTTTTCACCCACTCTGAAAGGTTGAAATGCCTCTCTGAAGGCTTAGTAGCAGGAAGAGCTGTAAGCTACAAAATTGCTGATGCGTAAGCAGCTGTACTCGGCCACCTTGGTTAATTCTGCAAGCCACCCAGTAAATTTAAATATCAAAGGGCAAAGGTATAAATGATTTTTCTTTATTGCTGTGGTAGAAGAAGGCAATTCAGAAAAGAGCTGAAGTAAGTGGATGTTGGTCTGAGGGCAGCAGCTGTGCAAGGGTGAGGACTACGAGTGCACTGAGGAGGCGGCCTAGTCTCGGGGGGTGGGGTGTAGAAACTGTTTTCACACTGGCTTAATTGAGACAGCACAACCAGACACCAGGGTTGGCCATCAGGTACACATGCCGTGCTTGTGTGCTCCCCTCATGGCCTGGCTTTGGTTCTGGTTCAGAGGCAAACCATGTTTAGTAATAACCATCGGAGCATATTGACGTGGCTTCAATGAAGGCATTGAAGTGGTAGAGCACCATTTTTTGCATGCAGAAAGTTCCAGGTTCAATCCCAGTATCCCTGGTAGGTCTGGGAAAAACCAGGATTTCGTACTGGGGAGTGTCTCTGCCAGTCAGTGTACATAAGGGATGGGGAACCATATGGGGGGCAAATTACCCCCTTCCTGCAAATCTAACATCAAGGGGAACTGCTTCCTGATGCCATACAGTCCCCAGATGAAGTGCCAGCTGGAGCTCCTCCAGCTGGCGCCTCAGTTGGGGAGTATGCTCTGCTCCATGTAGACTTTCCCTAGCTGGAGAAAGCCTAGGTAAAGCAAAGCTGGCCCCCCAACTGCAGCACCTGCCAGAGGAGCACTCCTCCAGTCAGCGCCTTGGCCAGGGAGCCAGCTCAGCTGTGCCTGAGCTCTGCTCTGCTAGGGAATGCCCAGTGGAGCGAAGCCCACTGAGGTGCTAGCTTTGTTCTTCCACGTTCCCCACATGGGGATCGCGGGGGAGAGGAGTAAAGCAGGCTCGGCCGGCTCCTAGAAATGCCCGCTGAGTGCAGAGAGCATCACTCCTCTTTGCCCTCCCCTCAGGTGAAGGAGGAGCAAAGCGGCTGAGTTGCTCTTCTGCCCCTCTCACTTATGAAGGGGCAGGTCTTTGGGGAGGGGTCTCACCTGAGGCCCCATGGCTGGATGGGCCAGCCAAATTTGGCCCGCGGGCCTGAGGTTTGCCATCCCTGGTGTAGATGATACTGAGTGAGATGGACCAATGGTCTGACTTTGTATAAGATAGTTTCCTATCCTCATGTTTTTTAAAACTACCGTATTTTTCGGACCATAAGACGCACTTTTTCCCCCCCAAAAAGGAGGGGGAAATGTCTGTGCGTCTTATGGGGTGAATATAGATAAAACCAACAGCAAAAACAAAATTTTTTACAGACCTTACTTCCCTCTGCGCAAGGTCCGGCACGCACCTCCTCGGGGTGGTCGTCTTCAGCGGCGGGCAGGGGCTCGGGCCTGCACAAACCCGCCCGGCAGCAGGCCCAGGAGATGGCCTCCGGAGGCGGCGGCAGCAAGGGCCCCCCCCCGCCCGGCAGCAGGCCCACGAGACGGCCTCCGGAGGAGGTGGCAGCAAGGCCCCCTCCCCGGGGCCATCTTTAGCACTGGGCAGGCGCTTGGGCCTGCCTCAAACCTGGCGGCGGCGCCGGCGCCCCCCCCCCCGCCCGGCATCAGGCCCACAAGACGGCCTCCGGAGGAGGTGGCAGCAAGCCCCCCCCGCCCGGCATCAGGCCCACGAGACGGCTTCCGGAGGCGGCGGCAGCAAGGCCCGCTCCCCGGGGCCGTCTTTAGGACTGGGCAGGCGCTCGGGCCACCACAAACCTGGCGGCGGCGGAGGCGGCCTCCGGAGGCGGCAGCGGCAAGGCCTGCTCTCCGCTGTGGAGCAGGAAGAGAGGGCCAGTGCCTGGCAGGCAGCGGTGGCGGTGGAGCAGCTCCTGGGCCCTGTTCCCGTCCAGCGTGGGGCAACTGCCCGAACCCCTGCCCCTCTCAGCCACCCCTCCTGTCCCTGCAGCGATGGAGCCGGGGAAGGCTCCTGAACGGAGCTGGGCAAGCCCGACTCTCAGCTGTTTCCCCCCCAACAGATGATTCCCGCCAACAGCAGTTCAATTTCTTTGCGGAGATCAGCTGTTTGGCTGAACAGCCACCCCTCCCCTCCCTGCAGCGATGGAGCCAATGGCTGCGCACCTGGCCTGGCCTGCCGCGCTCTCATTGGAGGCGCTGCGACCAAGGGGTGGAGGGGGGCTAGCCGGCCACACAGCTGCCCAGAGGACCAGCCAGCCTGGCATCGCGGTGGAGGGGGGGGAAAGAAGCCTCAAGACACCTCAAGTCACCTCAAATCCCTGGGACCTCACACAGCTGACGCTGTCAACATTTACAGTACTACCGTAAGTGCGTCTTTTTTTTTTTTTTCTTGTTTTCTTCCTCCAAAACCTAAGTGCGTCTTATGGTCCGGTGCGTCTTATGGTGCGAAAAATACGGTATTCTCTGAGGATTCTTGTAAAACTTTGAGGGAATTGAGACCTTGTAGCTGGCTCATGGAAGGAAGTTGTGCTTGAACATAAGAAAATTAGGCCGATAACGTAAACCTAGGCGAGAGCCTGAGACAGGTTTGAAAGGGGCGCATCGCATTCAGTCTCTAGCTGCCCAGCTTCCGAAGATTGAACCCTTGTGAAGTCAGAGGGCGGCTTCATGACTTGATTTACGACAGCACCACAAGACCTGCTTGTTCTCCCTGCAACTGCCTAAAAAATAGTCTCTTCAGGCCAAAGCATCTTCCTGATTATCCTTTGGGATTTCAGGGCCCTGTGTGTAGAAACAGCTTGTCCATAAGCTCAACAGCAGCATTTGGGTTAGGATTTGGGTGCTTGTGCTAATGCAATGTGATGCACATTCTGTGTGTCGTCATTCCTTACCAGGCTTTCATAGAAATGAACACAGAGGAAGCAGCTAACACCATGGTGAGCTACTACACCACAATCACTCCTGTCCTCCGGAGCCAGCCCATCTACATCCAGTTCTCCAACCATAAAGAGCTGAAGACAGATAACTCTCCAAACCAGGCGGTGAGTCAAGCTTGAGAGCGTTCCCAGGCTCTGTGTTCTCGGCCACGTCCCATAACTTGGGCTTGCCACGGAAGGAAGTTGGCAGTATGAACTTTGGGGCTTGTGGCAGAAAGGAGGTGTGTCTATAACACAGTAAAGTGGGTCAGGGGAGAACGTACTAAATTGCCATGCTGGGGCAGATCAAAGCCTTTAATCCAGCATGTCATGTTCAAACATCACGTTATCCTTATAGCAATCCTGTAAATTATGTCAGTAATTTACTCCCATACTGCAGGTGGAACGACTGAGGCTGAGAGTACGGTAGCTTGTCTAGCACAGCCTCATGAGTTTGTGGGGGAGGTAAAACTAGTTCACAGTATGGTAACAGGCATACTGGTGCTGAAATTAAATGTTGGGTGTGTGTGTGTGTGTGTGTCCTGTCAGATGTATTAATGCGCTGAAACATTTGGCTCCACAGCGTGCTCAGGCAGCCCTGCAGGCGGTAAACTCAGTTCAGTCTGGGAATCTGGCACTGTCTGCCTCTGCCGCAGCTGTGGATGCTGGCATGGCCATGGCTGGTCAGAGTCCAGTCCTGAGGATTATCGTGGAAAACCTCTTCTATCCTGTTACCCTGGATGTCCTGCACCAGGTGAGAGATGGCTTCCAGATTTCTTTCAGTGGCCAGCTAACTCGAGTGCCTTGGAGGAGGAGGGAAGGAGGCTGCCTGCAGAGGCATCAGGATACCTCATACCCTGGTCTCTCCAGTCTCCTCCCCACCCCCTGAAACACCCCCCCCCCGTCACTTTCCCGTTCATTCTATGCAGGGTGGGAGGGGGAGGGGTCAGCTCTGATTCCCAGCTCTGAGGTTGGGGCGCTGCCTCCGACCTCACATCTGGGAATCTGAACTATCCTGTGGCCCCTCAGATGCTGTCTAGGGGCCATAGCATTGCTCCTGCCAACTATTAATATGTGGTATTTTTTAATGTATTGGCCTCGCCTCTTCTGCCCTTGGCCTTCAATCCCACTCCCCCCCCCCCATCCCTGGAATGCAGCCCACTAGAGCTTCTCTGAAGCGGAATTTGGCACTTGGGCTGAAAGAGGTTCTGCCCCCCTGCACTGCAGCAGGCTGACTCTTGTTGGTTGCGTGTGGTTTCAGGCCGAGGAGGGAGCCCTGCCTGTTCAGAGGCCCCATCTGCCCACCTGAAACATGGTTTGGGGGCTCTTGTCACAGTCATTCCTCGGCCCACAGGCACTGACTGGCACCTGAGCAGAGGCCTGTGCACTCTTGCGCGAGCCTGGCATCCCCACTAACTACTGCAGAGTCATGCTCTGCTTTCCAGAGAGGTGTGGTCCTTATCAGAACAAGGAGTGGAGTGAGCATCCTCTGGTAATGTTTATGTGGGGTGTGGGAGGGGAATCCAGAGTGGAGCGTACATGGTACTCTTAAGTACAGCGCACTTGTCACTTGCAGGGAAAGCAAGAGCCAAAACACACAACTCGGGGTTCTGTTCTAGCTGTGCTTTAAGCTCTTTTAGACACATTAACTCGTCTACAAAGGTGGACTTTATCACTCAGCAGGCCGCTCATCCAGACAGGGTATGCCAGAGTCCGTTCCCATATCAGCTGCGTGCGCTTTGCTTTGCTTTGCTTACAGGCAGAAGCTCTCTGTCAGCCCTTCCCAAAGAATGCCAAACGGCTAGGCAGGAGGAGCCGGCTCTCTTGCTTCTCTAGCCCAGCTTGCTAGTAGGCAACTCTGGGAAATCCTTCTAAATTCATAAAAGCCTCCATCCCCCAATTAAGTGCTTGGAGCCCTGGCTTGAGCAGTTCAGTGCAGGCAAGATCAGCACTGAAGGAAATGGGGGGGGGGGGGCTTTTCCCGCCAAGAAGCAGGAATATTTGTAGGTTCCTTTTCACCTTGCCTCTGGCGCCATCTAGAGTTGCCAGATTCAATATGGGGTCGTGCCTTGTGGAATTGCAGGGAAAGCCATCTGCCAGTTGTGTCATGGGAGAAGCTTCGTTGTGTAGAATCCTTTCTTCTGACTGACAGAATTGTGTGGTGTAGTGGTGAGAGTGTTGGACTGAGACTTGGGAGATCCGGGTTGTAGTCCCCGCTCGGCCATGAAACTCACTGGGTGACTTTGGGCTACTCACTGACTCTCAGCCTAACCTTCCTCACAGGGTTGTTGTGAGGATAAAAATGGAGAGGAGGAGGGTTATGTAAGCCGCCTTGGGTATCTATTGGCACATTCAGACTTCCACCTTTGAGACGGGAGTTGCAGTGGTGCAGTTCTGGGTTGATGTTTTTTCTGTGCGGTGTGGATGTGACTCCTTCCTCTACCTCTGTCAGTGGCAGAAAATGCACCAGGGGTGCGCTGCTTCCTAAATGGCTTTGTATGACTTTCTCAACTTCTTTTGTGTGTGCACAGATTTTCTCCAAGTTTGGCACAGTGCTGAAAATAATCACCTTCACCAAGAACAACCAGTTCCAGGCACTCTTGCAATATGCAGACCCTATGAGTGCCCAGCATGCCAAGTTGGTAAGTTCCCTTTGTCCCTTCCATTCTTAATTGCTTTGAGAGCACAGTGGAAGTATATTGTAAGAAGCAAATTTGCAGATGTAGACATGAGAATTGAGGGGGAAAACGAGCGTGAACACAGACATAGCAAGCATTGCCTGGGACACCGTGTGGACTCCTCCGAGAGGAAATCTGCGAACTTTTAGAAACCAGAAGTCAGGGAGACTGCGCAAGTCTTATCAGTTAGGTCTATGGTTGAGACATCGAATATTAAGATGCCAGTTGAAAACAAAACAAAAGAGGGAAATGGCTAGCTCAGGCCCCTGGCAGCTTCTAGTGATTATCAGGCGGTGGGGGGAAGATGCATGCCAAGAGATTAAACTCTCCCCCTCGCCTCACTGTACAGGCATATTTCAGGAAGAAGGAAAGAAGGGGCATATTTTTTCCTTTCCCCACTCTTCAGAATCACCCCTGTATAACTATTAAATTCTCAGGTTTGGCCTGGCAGCCCACCAGCTCTATATAACACAGCAGGGAAAGAGCTTGAGGTGGGGAGGTAAAGGGGGTCCTTTTTATCCCTTTGCCGCTCCTGAAACTGCCCCAGTGACCCCAGAGATGCCTAAAGAGGAGCCCTCCCTGTAGGTGAAGGGGATATACTGAAGCACTGTTTTGCAGGCTCCGCTTGTATACATATTAGCACACGTATGTAACTCAAAGGTACAAAAACTTAATACTCAGCTGGTCTGACAGAGGCCCCAAGTCCTTGCAGGCCACTCCTTGGACGGTCCTTTAAAATTGTTTTCTCAAGTATGCACACTGGACCCATCTGGAGTGTCTAGAAATCTTTTGTTGGAGTGCCTTTGTTGACTCGGATGTGAGGAGTCCTCTGCTTTGGCTTCCCTGCAGTCTCTTGATGGGCAGAACATCTACAATGCCTGCTGCACGCTCCGCATTGACTTCTCCAAGCTGACAAGTCTGAACGTGAAATACAACAATGACAAGAGCAGAGATTATACCCGGCCAGACCTGCCTTCTGGGGACAGCCAGCCTTCCCTCGACCAGACCATGGCAGCTGCTTTTGGTAAGGGGCTGAGTGAGGGGGCATAGGAGCATGTGCTGTGAGTTGGCAAGGGTCTGTTTTGAATCTTTCCTTAGCTATCAGAGCACTGGCTGGCCTTGGGCAAGCCACTCTCAGCCTGGAATATCGGCCTACCTTACAGAGTGGTTGTAACAGCTTGTCGGTGCAACATGTGTGAAGTGCTAGTATTACTGCAGGCCTCCTTCCCATGTTCTGCTTGCTTTGTGAGGCTGTGTCTTTTTGCAGATGTTGCTCCAAAAGCACTAACTGCCAGCACTCTGTGCTTCTGATGGAAGCTGTTCCGCTGCACGCAAAATGCAAACTCTGAAACCAGGAAGCTGATCAGAACAATGCAAGTTAACATTAGCAGACAATTTTCCTATTCAGTTCTGGGTAGTTCTGTGTCAGTGTTCTCGGGGTTTTCAAAGGTGTAGACATTTGGGAACTGCATAGTTGAGGGAAGGGAAGAAAATGGAGAATGGACTTCCAAGTGACAGATCCCAGAGGGGTAGTTGTGCTTGTCCGCAGCAAAAAGTCTTGGGGCACCTTAGGAGTAACAAACTTAGTGTGACAGAAGCTTTTCCTGGAAGCCTCTGATGAAGTGGGCTCTAATCCACAGGAGCTTACTTCACAATTTAAGGGGCCACAAGTGTATCCAGCCTCACAAGAATATGTGGTGGTCTCAAATCCAGAGTTTCTCTTGATGTCCTTTTGTCTCCCCTGAACTGCTGATAGCTGCCTGTCCTTCTTCTGGGTCCCTTTACAGCCACCTGCTCTGTACCTTATTTCAGAGAATTAGTCAGCAATGGTCTCTTGACATCAAAGGCTTTCTCTTAGGCTGTGTCTGCAGGTGCATTGAAACGGATCTCTTGCTTCAAACCGTTTGCCACCGGACTAGGAGCTGTGGCCAATTGCGTTTGGTGGAGGAGGCAGCAAAGGGTCAACTCTTCTGTTGAAGGCAGGAGTCCTGCACAGTGGGGCAGCTTTGCTTCTGAGCTTGACAGCACAGTGACGCCACTGGGCAGGAGTGCCTGGGTCTCCTGCATGATGGTGCAGATCAGCTGTGAAGCAGGCACAAAAATCACGCTGCTGGGACTTCGGGAATTCACTGCCACGAGATTTGGCGGTGGCCACCAGCGTTGGAGCAGCGGGGGGATGTTGAACCGCAGGCCTTCCAGGGTTCCCCAAGTGGCCGTGCCCCACCCCTGTTCCTGGCTGCCAGTTACTTGGTAGTTTCCTGGCTTTTGTGCAGTTTTTTCCCCAATCTAAAAAGGCTAAAATGCCTCCCCCCTCAGGCTCAGCTACTTGCATTAAGAGCTTTAAGCTGCAATACGCTGGTATTTTTGGCAGTTTGGCCCCGCCCACCACTGGGGTGCATCCCCTGAGAGCTGCTCTGCAATGGAATTCGGGGGGGCCTGGCTGAAAGGGGTTTGGCACCCCTGCTTTTAGAGGGAGATTAGACAAACTCACGATGGAGTAGGAGAGGTCTGTCGGTGACTGCTAGTCATCATGGCTATAGGAACCTCCAGGTTCAGAGGCAGTCTACCTTTGCATACCAAATCCAGGGATGGCAGTGAAGAATCGGAGCGGGCTGTTGCCTTCATGCCCTGTTTGTGGGCTTTCTGAAGACAGATTGCCAGCCACTGTGGTAACAAGATGTTAGACTAGGATCAGGGATGATGGGAGTTGTAGGCCAAAACATTTGGAGGGCCACAAGTTTTCCCCCGCTGGGCTAGATGGACCTTTGCTCTGATCCAGCTGGGAAGTGTTACTTCTGAAGTACGGGTTACCTTACCCCATGAGCTGGCTAACCATTCTCTTTGCTCTTTCTGTAGGTGCTCCAGGAATCATTTCTGCCTCTCCTTATGCAGGGGCTGGCTTCCCTCCTGCTTTTGCAATTCCTCAAGCTGCAGGTACTGTTTCTTCAAACGCTAATTATCTTTCGAAACACTGCTTGTGGTTCTGCTGTACAAATGTTAGCCAGCTGCCCCCTCCCCTGCCTTCCCTCACCCTTTGGTTGATTGGACTCCAAAGTGTAATCAGCAGGTCAGGGACAGCAATCTGGAAAACCTAGGAAAGGAGAGAATGTGAGAAGCCTGTGGAGCATAATTCCAAAAGCTGCTCTAGGCAGGCCCAAGGACTTCAATATGTCCTATGAAGATCCTGTCAAATCGCTTTAAAAAGTCCTCTTAGTTTCAGAAATGGGCTTATTATATGCCCAAATCCCCCTTGAGTGCATTGCCTCAGTATTGTTCACCTCTTCTCAGAGCTTGGTTGCATTACTTGGTCTCATTTTATCCTCACTATCTCAAATAAATTAGGGCCAGAATACCAAGATGCCAGGGATTGACAGCATCTCATATTCTGCCCTTCTTAAATCCCCCACTTTTTCCTGAACCCAGTACTTGTGAACGAATTTGGCTTTAGTTGCTAGGGTGGGACTTGGTTCTTGGGAACATAATCGCAGGCAGGCAGGCACAGCCTGGAAACTTAATACCATTCCCTCTCCAGGGCTCTGCATACCCCCTCCTTTCTCTCCCCACTTAACAGATACTGAGCGAGTCACTGAGTGTGCTCAATCTTTGGCTGTTTCCTCCCCCCCAAATATGTTTTGTACTTTAGCTGCTAAGAGCACTTCCTAAAGAGCTGGACTTGGGTTTGGCTGTAAGGCTTTCCCCATGACATCTATTTAAGATCATAATGCCACTGCTTAAAAGAGCTCGGCTTCATGGCTAGGTTGCAGAAGCATCTAATTCTGGCTGAGGGAAAACTACACTTTGGCTAAAGCATTATATGGGTATATCAGTTGAGGAGAGAGGAATAAGAGGTTCTAGAATTTGATAGTCCTACAATTACTGCTACTTTAGGAATTTAGTACAGCTGCAACATTTGGTGAGAACGTCTGCAGTGCAGAATTGCCATGTCCCCCAATAGCAGCCTTTTGCAACCTGGCAACCTTCAGCCGTGTTGGACTCCTGGCTGGGGATGATCGGCCAGCCCAGCTGGAAGGCACCAGGTTGGGGGAGGCTGCCTTACACTGTCTTTGGATGGAATTCTTTTATTTCTAGAGCTCGCTGCACACAACAATCAAAAGGGTTCATCTGACAGCCCCATATACTGATCATGCTTGAAGCATATACGTGTTTCTTCCTCCTGTGTATACCATAGAATCACGGCAAACCCAGTTGTGCCTCCCACACAGTATCCCCTGATGTGAGTGCTGTGGTGTACAAGAGGAGAAAGTTGCTTGTGTGTCTTTCAAATGTTCGTGTTTCCAGTGGGTATGCAGTGACTGATGGCACCAAAAGGGCATTAGAATAAGCCTGTGTCTGGATGCCTGCATTGGGATGGTATCCCTTGCAAATGATTGGAATGTGCACAATTGTGGTTTGGTATGTTGTGCATGATAAAAGAATGAGGCACTTCTGGCATGCATTGGTGGAAATACCTTACGAATGCACTGCTTTGTGTGTCATCCCCTTTCCTGCTCCCCCCCCCCCCCGTGGGTTTGCTTAAATAAACCTGTAAAAGTTTGCAGGACTTGTTTAAAACCAGATGTCTGATTTGCCCAGCACCCAAGGAGAGCAAAATGCATCCCCCCACGTCTATTGTGTCTGTCAGAAGCTGAGAGCAGAGTCGTGAGCAATACCAGACTTGGAGAGACTTCAGCGCATTAATGATCCAGCTGCCTGGTTTCTGAGCACTTGTGTGAGGGAGGATGGGGCACAGAAGCACTCCCTTTAAGAAACACATGGGTCAGAGTTGCTCACCTCCACCGCACATCGTAGCAGAGAATGTGCTGCAGTCTTCTTCACTGGTTAATATTCTTTAATTTTTCCAGGCCTCTCAGTTCCAAATGTACATGGAGCGCTTGCTCCTTTGGCTATCCCATCAGCAGCAGCAGCCGCAGCTGCCGCAGGACGGATGGGTATTCCTGGCCTTACCGGGGCAGGGAACTCCGTTCTGCTGGTTAGCAATTTGAACCCTGAGGTTAGTGGAAGCCTTGTTGTAATCTCTTCTGTCCAACTTATCTCGTATTTTTTGCTTCCTTCTAGTTATTTTCCAATCTCACTTCTCTCTGAATCACTTTTCAAAAGGATCTTATGCTGAAGAATCATAATGCTGAACCTTTCCTCTTTCTGAAAGGGAATGTCTAAAATGAGAAAGTCCAGCAGCCTAACATAATTCTAAGTGGCTAATGTAAGGGCTGTGGGTGAAAGTCTTAAAACTGTTGCTCCTTCCTTGGTTGTAAGCCAA
Organism: Shinisaurus crocodilurus; assembly: GCA_021292165.1. NCBI lineage: Eukaryota > Metazoa > Chordata > Lepidosauria > Squamata > Shinisauridae > Shinisaurus > Shinisaurus crocodilurus. The sequence continues at coordinate 93,012,811 of CM037882.1, forward strand.
AGGTGTTACTGATCTGCTCTCACTCCCAAAAGTGAAATTCCAAAATGTCTTCATCGTGAAATCTCCCACCTCGCTTTCACCCCTACAGTTTTGTCTCTACTTGGGTCTTCCTCACCATAGCAAAAATCCCATAGTTTCTCCTTCGGCATGTTGTAACTTTTAAGCACTTCAGTTGGAGTTGACAGTGTTGGCTCTGTCCTCTTCATGGGTGTCTCAATCCTCCCCTATCCTGCCAGCTTAGCTTCATTTTACCTTTTGCAAGTATATATTTCCTTTGCCATGCATTGATACATTCCCCTTTACCAAATTTCTTTGAAGTTGTTGTGTGCCTTATTTCTGTTCTTTGACTTCTAAATAATTTTACATTTTCAGTCCCATTTAACTTTGTTCTCCACTTTTTGAGTTGAAACATTTGGCTGCCTTACAACAGGCTTGGGGCATGTAAAAAATTGAAGTCTGGTATCGTCTGTGTAAAGGATGCAATTCAACAGGCCCACTTTACCTTTGAAGCGGGTTTCTGTGGAAGTCCACTTCCTCAGTGTAAAGCCTAAATTGCATTTAGGTGTTTCTCTACGAAGGATTGTGTACATTGCTTGAGCCCTGGTGCCTAAAACTGACAAGCTGTGCCCAGAAGCTGAATTTCTACTTACTTTAGTTGTGTCAGAAGCTCCAAAACAGAGGCATGGATGAGAGAACCGCTGTCAATTTTAAACTTAATAGGAAATTAACAAATTTTAATCTGTTTTGCTATTCCCTTTTCTGTCCACTATAACTGTTCTCTTCAGGACATGAGGTTTTGCCAGCAATGCTCACTTGCTCCCCTTGTGGTCTTGAATCTAGTGGATCGTTAGGACCCTGGTAACCAGGAGCCCCTCTTCCACCTTCACTGGAATACAGGCATGGGGGTGGTCAACTTTGTAGCGACTCTCCTGACTCGATAGAGAGGGCCTGGGTAGCTCCAGTGGTTCAGAGATTGCAACATGCATTGCATTGTTGAGCCTCTTCTCAAATAAAAGACCTCAGCAAGGTTCAGGGTTCTAGTGCCTATGAATCAGCAACACAGCTTCCCAAAGCAAATGGTTAATTGGGTTACTCTACAAAATATACATCCAGTACCATGCACACTAAATGTACAGAGTAGATTCTCCCCTTTTTCCTGGTTAGCAAAGTTATGGGAGGATATTGTTCTTCCTTGCTCCACTTCCTAGTTAGATAAATCACTCTGAGCTTGGGTGCTATGTGTCAGGATGGGTATAAACTCTGCCCTGCATATTTTGGGGAGCACACACTTTTTTTTCCTCACTCAGATACCTTTTTCTTAGAACAGGAATTAAATAGTGCTAAAATTGAAGTCCCCTGAAAAGAGATGGTGGCCGAGGAGGAACAGGAATGTTTGTGTAGCTCATGCATGCTGAAGCACACGGTGCCACGTCCTCTTGGAGAAAGAAAAAGCAGTTAACATGGAAGTGGTTGGTTCTACTGTTCCCTGTTAAATTCAGCACCTCCAGTCTCAAATTTGTGCATGATTGAAATATGCGAAATGGACAGCGCTTTTAAGTCCCCCTCAACTGTTTTTGGCTGAGAGATGTTCCCGCCAAAATTAAAGAGTTCTTACGCAGTGGTTGGTGCCTAGTGAGGATTGCTGAGCAACTGATTTCATGCCTTGTTTGTGTGTGGTTTTTTTTACTCGCTCATCCATCCAGCTTCTCTTTTGGGCTAGAAACTGTGATATCTGTAGTGAAGCTGAACTAACGACTCCAACTTTTATTTTTCATTGCTCGTATAATCAGTGTTATAGAAACTTAATCTATGCATACAGTTGAAGAGGCAGTATTCTCCAGAGGGACCCCTCTCCTCCCCCTCCCAGGAACCACAGCACTGAAAACTAAAATGGCAGGTGATGGGTGAACAATCGTGGCCGGGGTGTATAGTAGCATGGATTTTTTCACATCTTGTTGGTTGTGTTGGAGCTTCTCTGCTTAGCAAGCTAGTGGCTATTTTCTGTAAGCAAAGGAGGAAAAGGTCCGGTTGTCCAGTGTCTTCCTAGCCTTGGCTTTGGGGCCGTATTGAACAAATTGACCACATGGCATCAGAATAGCTACCCTTGATTGCCACGGTAACCCCTTTAGCAACTATTTCCAAATGCCCCGGCTCTCAAAAACTGTGAGCGGGACTAGAGTCATGACTAGGGAATGTGCAGGCCCCGCTTGGCAACGCCTCATCCCATGGTTCCTGTACTGAACTCACTCCTTCCCAGTCAGGACAGGGGCCAGCAACCCACAGTGCGGAAAAGGTAGATGAGGCAACTTTTCTATGGGTGTCCTGGAGTCCCTACGACAGCCTTCCCCAGCCTGGTGTTTGACTACAACTCCCAGCATCCCTCAGCCAGCATGGCCAATGGTCGAGAGATGATGGGAGTTGCAGTCCCAACTGGAGGGCCACAAGTTCCCCTCCCCCAGCATACAGGCACCCACCGAGTCTGCAGCAGTTCCTAACTTTAGTTACCTCGAGGCTAGCCACCCTTACCCACCCCCCTTTCCTTCTATGGAGCTACTGTAGTTCCATAGAAACCAGTTTAAAGCTGGCCTAAATTTGTCACATAGTTCCAGCTGGACAGACTCAAATACTGTCCTCGGATTTTGGAGAGGGGGTCTGGAATGCGACTTGAGAACCTGGGCATTGAAAGGGTTGCTCAACCAGCTACTTCTCCCAATGAATCATTTGTTTGAAGGGCTCTTCACAGTTGCCTGAAGGTGGGGCAGAGTGAGAAGCTTCTGTGCTGGGGACTGACTTAAGCCATTCCACAGGTTTCCCCCTTGTAGCTTTGTATAGGCCTCCGTCTTGATCTCTTGACACTGTCACAGTCAGAATTTGGAGCTTGCCTTTGTGCCCTTAAGTCACTCTGTTGCAATACTGCCTCTCTCTCTTAGATATACCTTACTTAAGTAAAGTGCTCCTCTTATTGTTGTGTTCCACTAGGTTAAAAAAACACCTATTAACTAGTTTTTCTGTAAAACAAAGTGTTGTACGTTTTAGAAATCTATAAATCTTTACTGATGGAACACTACATATTTCTTTTATGTATTTACTGACCTATGTTTTTTGCTACTTTTTTTCTTTTCTCTCCACCCCATCCCTCAATATTTTTTTTTCTCTCCCCTTTTCCCTGATCCGGAATTTCTTTGCCAACTGACTGCACGGTACTTCTGCTTCCTGTTGTTGCTTGAAACAAAAATATATACATATATATAAATGCCCCCCTCAAAACAAACAAAAAAACAAACCTTCCTGCTCTTCGGAAACCAACTTGCCCTTCAATATTAACCATCTTGAAAACTTCATCATCCATCAACCAATTTCGCCATTTCCTGCGGGGACTCTACCTTTCCTTCGTTGTCGACGATTTGCGCAACCTTCGCTCTCCCCTCGATTCCTTACCTCTTCCCTGTCCCTCCGCTGCCTTGCTCTGCTGTTCTCTAAAGAGAGTTACACCCCAATGCCTCTTTATTCTTTTCGGTATGTTATCATTCACACTTTTTTATTACCTTTTTTTCATTTTGGGATTTTACTTTGGGGGAAACAGGTGTGGCTGTGGGTGGGGCTTTGTGGTTTGGTTGAATGCTTTATTTATGTAACTTGCTATTTTAGTTTTGTGTTTTGTTTTGTTTTTTCCCTTATACATCATTATGCATGGTTTTGATTGCTTTGCATGTCTGTTGGGTAAGTCAGGAACAGATAGCATGTGAAATTGTCCATTTCTGTTCCACTGGCGGCAGCTGGCATTTTCATTGAGTGAGCCCCAGTGTTTGTTTTTTTTTAACTCATCCTAAGGATTGTTCCACTTATTCTGTTGCTGATCAAAATTTTATCCTGAGCAGAATAAACCAACTTAAGTGGAGTGAGAGCAATCTGGGGTTTGAATGTTTCTTGAATTAATTCGGGATAGAGATAACAGAGTTTATTCCTGAAGACTTGCTTTTTTCCCCTTCCCTTGCTTCCCCCAAGGGGTATATGGTGATGTGCAAAGAGTGAAGATCTTGTTCAACAAGAAAGAGAATGCCTTGGTTCAAATGGCGGACGGCAATCAAGCCCAGCTGGGTAAGCCTACGCCTTTCTTCCTATTCTTTTTAAAAACTTGGTGGAATGGCTGTGAGAGTTGGAGGGGGAGTGCTGTGCAGCAGAGGATGAACCTAGGGGGCCACTTCACATCAAGTCGGGCGTTGGTCCATCCATCTCAGTCTTGTCTATTAACAGGCAGCATTGGCTCTCCAGGGTTCCAGACAGAGGCGGGCCTTTCCCAGACCCACCCGGAGATGCCAGGGATTGAAGACGTTTTGTAAGCAAAACGTTTCCTTGTGCCACCAATCTGTGGCCCTTCCCCAAAGTCCAAACCATGGAGGGAACTGTCTTGACACACGGGCAACAGTATTGGTCAAGTTTGGTCAAGTTTTCAGAGAATTATCTCACTGACAAACTTAAAAAACATCACCAAATCACTCTGCGTTCGCTGCAACTAAAACACAGGAAAATGTTCTTGACCTTTATGCAATTGACTATAGACTTGATCTGTAACAATAAACAGCTGTCAGTTTTTACTAATATAAATTGTTTTTATATGCAACGTTTTATTCAGCTTCTGGTATAATGTGCTGGGTTTTTTTTTTGTTATGGATTACTTTTGGTATGAGACAAACAGTTGCTTCTAGTGCTGGTCAGGAATCAGCTTTTTGGGGAGGCCGCATTCTTAGATTGGGCAGTGGGGGGAGCCTTGGTGTGAGAGGGAGACTGTACCCTGGAGCTGGTTGTGAGGGTATTTGGCTGGGGTGGAGGCTTCGGGAAATAGGCCCGAGGTAAAAGAAGTCTTCAGAGACTTGTAACAGCAACAGTGTCTCTTGAGTTCTAAAGAATTATCACGAAGCAGTCTTTTGAAAACTCCGAAGTAAATATTGGTAATCTCTTATGTACAAAAGATCCCTTTAATAAAAATTAATTGTTTCATAGTTCACCTGGTCTTTAGTGTTGGTGCACATCTCACGCTTAAGCCTCTTATACCAAGTTACTAAGATGTTTTAAAGTATTCTGAGAGAGAATTGGTGAAACTGGAAAAGGATCAGCTTGTGGAACTCTAGAGTTCTCTAGGCCCTGAAATATAAGCATTTGCTAAAAAGCAAGTAACCCCATAGGTGGGATTGCCCAGTGAAGGAGCAGTTTCCACATAGGTGGTGGCAGTGTTGAAAAGAAAATCCCCCATACAGTCAATGGCGGATAGATCCAACTGTTGAAATCCTGGTCAAGTGGCACTCACGATGAGGATGGAGAGGCTGGCATTCTTCGGTTGGCCAGCCGGAGGGAGTGGAGGGAATTCTCGCATGTGCTCCTCCCCACACACACACACCACCACGCTGCCCTGTGACCCAGCTTAAAGCTATGAAGAACATGTGCCAAAGCATTCCGCCTCATGGATCAGATGCAAAGGGCACCAGGGCTCTGGACAAAGCCACATCCTAGGTTGGGTTCTTCCCTTTCCAGTCTGCTCACTTGCCTTGAAGGCAGACTCTACAGTTTTTTTGTGGCCCACCAAGATCTGAATCTTTTTTTTAGGTCTTATTTCTCATTCCTGAGAGATCTTCTCAATTTTTCTTTATTTATCTTAAAGCATTTTTGCCCCAGTCTTCAGCCAAAAGTCTCTGCAACTTGCAGTGATCAGTAAATATAGTTCCTGCCCTCATCCTTGCACTCTGAAAGACAACATCAAAGGGATTGGGAAGAAGGAGGGGGAAAGCAAACGCAGGCACTAGTTCTTAGTTACAAGATGGCAGCGCTACCATCCCCAGAGCAGCTGGATCTGCTGCCATGGGCCGCTCAGAGTCCACAACAGGCCTTGGCAGGCCTCCAAGGCAGTCTTCTCCAACCTTGGGTCCCCAGATGTTTGCTGGCTGGGGCATGCTGGGAGTTTTAGGCCAAAAATATCTGGGGACCCAGGGTTGGAGAACACTGCTCCAAGGAATAGCCTTGCATCTCCATCTTCCCTTCTTCAAAGGGCAGTTGGTTTGATGGTCTCTGAGTGGGGCTGAGGGGCCCAGCCCAGGTGGTGAAAGCAGGATGTGGAGATGGCAAAGATGGCAATTTGCCTTGCAGTCCACTGCTGCTTCTCTTTCTATGTACCACTGGGTTCTTTAAGGAGTGGGGCGGGGGGGAGTAGATAGGGTTGTAACCGCCTCCCATGTCATAGGTAATCCTCAAGCCTGATCCAAGGATTCCCTCGTGATTCCATTGAGATCCCAAGGTCAAGGAACCCCACCAGCTTTGATCTGTGCTAGTTCAAGCAATGGTATTCTCTGAAGAAAGGTTTTGTGCAGTAGGGCTTAAGGCAGTGCAGCTTCATGCCCTGCTGACAGATGCGCCAGTAAAGCTCATCTTCTGAAAGGGCCGATGTTTGAAGCAGTCTGTGGGACACTTGCGCCTGGAGGTGATGGAAGGTGTTTGTGCAGCGAAAGCTCTGATGTGGCACACCTGAGCACGCTCTGCAACCTGAACCAATATATGTTTTTCTTTCTCTTAACTCGGCAGCCATGAGCCACCTAAATGGCCAGAAACTGCATGGGAAGCCGATCCGTATCACCCTGTCAAAACACCAGACAGTGCAGTTGCCCCGTGAAGGGCAGGAAGACCAAGGACTGACCAAGGATTATGGCAACTCTCCCCTCCATCGCTTCAAGAAGCCAGGCTCCAAGAACTTCCAAAATATTTTTCCCCCTTCTGCCACCCTTCACCTCTCCAATATTCCGTAAGTGGTCTGAATCGGGCAGCCTGTGTGACCATCTAGGCAAGGGGCACGATCCCAAGGCGCAAGCTGGGTGTCTGTAATTCAACTACTTGCTCTGCAACCTGGCCTTTCTAAGGTCTCGGAGCCACTCTGGATAAAAAGACCAAAATGCCGTAGCGGTTCTGTTGTGACCCTCATAGAATATATTTTGTCCATGAGCTCTGAGCCCTGTAAACATAGCACAGAATTGGAGCCAAAACAGAAGCTCTTAGTGCGCCACCTGATTATTGACTGGCTTCCTCTTGTCTTTCCTAGCACACTTCGCATGCAAAAGGTCCCAGGGCCAATCCACATACAGCTGGGAAAGACCCATCCCTGGAGAGCCACTGCCCCTCGGTGTAAACCATCCTTCCCTATCCTGGTGCCCTCCAGCATGTCTAGTGGTTGGGCATGCTGGGAGTTGTAGTGCAAAACAACTGGAGGGCACCAGGTTGGGGCAACATTGAGCTAAGATGGAGCATTGGCAGCTTCCTACATAACATTTTACAGCTACATTTCAAGGGAGCTGCGCCAGTGCCCACACAACATGGCCTAGCTGGCCAAGCCTTAAAATCCCTGTGGTCTTTTATGCAGGAGGGAGTGGGGGGACTTTGGCTGTTCGTACTCCCACTGACTCCGGGATGTTCTGGTTCTAGCAGATGAGATTCCCTGCCCAAATAGGTGGCAGTTGAAAAGCACAGCCCTTTACTCGGCTGTGCTTGGGGCAGGAGCAGCCTGAGTCCCAGAGCCCAAGAGACAACTCCTCTCAAGACAGCTGGGAGTCGCCCCTGACCCAGCAATGGCGCAGTCGTGGTCCCTGCTCATTCAGCTGAGCCACGTGGAGCTTTTTTTGAGCAGGAAGCCGGGGAGCCTCAGTTCACCCCACCTTCTCCTCTGGGCCAGGAGTGGGCACACATGGCTTTTGGCCCAATTTCAGAAGCCCCTGGGCGCCATCAGTTCAGACCTGGCCAGAGTGATCTGTCCCTCCCCTGGCAGCAGCTGGGCACAGGCAGAAGGGAGTGGCCCTGCCCACTATTGCCTCTGGCTCCACACACCACTGGCTTTGGTCCTGTCCTCCACTGGCATGTGACCCTCAGCAGATTATCCCCACGGAAATGCATCCCTCGACAAAAGAGGTCCCCCACTCCTACCTTTGAGCCTGTGCCAAAAGGCCCTTGGAGCAGCCCTGCTTCTCCCCACAGTGTGTCCTGGGGCTTCCTGGAGAGATGATGGGGGCTTCCGGCAGGAGAGCCCGCCGGAAGTGCTGCAGATGTTTGGCAGCACAAACATTCTACGTGATGGTGCCTAAAGTCCCTGTGGCCATAGGATCAGGTTGCAAATGCCAGAAAAGAATTGAGGTAGGGAAGGCAGACATTGAAATAGCGTTGTATTGAGGCAGTTCCTATTTCACGTGGGCAGAAGTGGGAGTCGCCCACATACTGCCTGTGAAGTCTACAGGCTGTGGTATATAGAAAGGGCTCCTGAATGTCATAGCCCTGTTGGTAAAGCCTAACCACAATTCCTTCTCCTCCAGGCCTTCAATAATCGAAGATGACCTCAAGCTGCTGTTCTCAAGTAATGGCGGGATGGTGAAAGGATTCAAATTCTTCCAGTAAGTCTGGTTTCAGTTGCCCTTTAGCTGCTGGGGAGGTGAGGAGGACTGCTAAGGAGCTGCCTGTCCTGTAATGACAGAGGACTTGGGATGGGGATTATTTCCCTGAAGGAGGCTCTTCTGCTCGGCTGCTCCTTGTGTGTGTGTGTGTGGGGGGGTGTCCTTTGAAAGTTTACTCCTTGCTGTGCTGGAATGTGTACCAGCCTCAATATTTGGGGTTGGCATTCGGTTTCTAAGATGTGTGAAATGCCAACTTCATTCAGATTTCTAGAACCCCAGGCAATTGAGGTTTCCCTCTTTGGGTACAAATTTAAAGCCCCTCATTTTTTTCTTGGTATGAATCTAGTGCAGTCACTTGCCTGCAGTGCCTTGTTATGGCCATCTCAACCTAAGAGGGCATCTCAATCACGGCTCAGTGTGACCTTATTTAACAGGTTCTCAGAGTGGGTCTGTGGTATCCCTCTGGTTACAGGGTCTTACGAATTGCGACTGGGAGTGTCTGTTTCACAAAGAGATCCCCTTGGAGTTGAGCAGAATGAACTATCTGTCTGACTTTTCATAGATCATAGAGTTGGAAGGAGCCTACAAGGCCATCGAGTCCAACCCCCTGCTCAATGCAGGAAACTAGAGGAGGGGTCTCCCATCCAAGTAATCACCAGGCCTGAACCAGCGTAAGCCACAGGCCTGTTTAACTTGCGTCTGGTTACAAATTCAAGCAAGATTTTAGAAAGCCTTCTGTCCCTGATAGTTGGCAGCGGCGGCTGCCTTCTGTTCTCTGGCTCAGTTAATGAAGTCAGTTAATGCCCATCACGTAGTTTGCATGAGCCTCCTCTTCTCTGATCTAAGTGGTTGTTATCTTTGGCAGGAGAGACCGCAAGATGGCTCTCATCCAGATGGGGTCCGTGGAAGAAGCCATTCAGTCGCTCATCGACCTCCATAACCATGACCTTGGTGAGAATCACCACTTGCGTGTGTCCTTTTCAAAGTCCACCATTTAAGTGCTTTGGAAAAGCGCACAGCAGAACAGACCTGACTGAAAAACAAGCCGCCACCACCCTCCCTAACGGGCTCGGCCTTGCATCTTTTTCAAGGGCTGGACCACCAGTGTGGGGTGGGACAACTTCCATCATTCCAGAAACAAAAAGAAGCCACTTTAAAAAAGAGAGAGAGAATGCAGCTGAAGTGACCTTAAAAGACAACAGATTTTATTTTTTTAAGGAGGAAAACAGTTTACTGGGTTTTTTAAAAAAATTAAATCTTAATTCACATTGCTATAATATTTTCTTGCAGTGAGTGGGATAGCAATCTTTGACCAGGAAAAAAAATCATAAGCTTAAAAGTTTACATTCTTGGTTGGAAGCCTTGCTGGGAGTCTCCCTTACCTTCCCCCCCTTATATATATATAAAAAAAGCCCCCCTCCCATCCCAGAAAACTTAACAGTTTCACAGTGATGCCTTTATCTTCAAACTTTGAAGAGACCCCCAGACTGTGCAGTTTGCTTCAGCATTATGGTTCCTTTTAATGAATTCTCCCAAGTACAGATGCCTTTTTGGAGGAAGTTGCTTTTTCCCGAAGCGTTGCATCTAATATCCTCTGGTGCCTTAGAAGTTTTTTTCACTAAGGGTGGGAGGAACAGTAGTAATTGGGAAAGCTGAACCAGGAGTTGCCAGTGTTCACATTACACAGGGCAGGGGAGGTAACTTTGTCTCAATAAGCAATCTTAACATCTCTGCATAAAATGTGTCTTAATGTGCAAATCATCATCTTAGCTTCCTCAGTCAACAATATCCCCCGCAAGTAGGGGTTGATTAAAAATATTTGGCCAATAGTGCATTTGAGTTCATCAGGTTGATTGGGGGGGGGGGGGTCCTCAATCCCATTCACCAACATTTTGCTGTCAGAAGTAAATTTTGAATAAGTGGTCCCAAACTGTGGAAACTGAAGCCCAAGTTTAAATGTGTACAGAATGTCAAATTTCGGTGAATCTGTTCAAATGATCAATTTTGGGCTCACACTTAAGGGTTGATTTTAAGATGCCTTTATACCTCCCCTCCTGATTTCATCCTTACACCAGCTTCTCTCATACTAGTAGCTTCAGCTTCTTGTTTTAATCCCTTTTTATTATTATTATTTTTTACATGCAGTCTGCCTAGCAATATTTCCAGTTGACCAAATATTCTTGTGGGTTCACACACACACACACACACACACACACACACACACACTCACACGTGTGCAAAAGGCAATAGCATAACTTTTTTTTATAGATAAGATGGTATAAATATATCTAAACTTGCTCTTCTATTACCCTTGTATCTTGTACTCTTGTATTTTTGTTTGAAAGCTGGAAAACTAGCACACGAATTTAGTTTATCAAGATGAGGTCATGGCTGAAAATTAATTTTATACTTTGAAAAAGTACTTAAATTAGCAAATACGAGTTGCTTCAAAAGGAGGAAGGGACCCAATTTAAATGGTCATCTTACTTTAATAATCTAAACTTATCTACGTTATTTAAAGAATTACAAGTTACCATTTTTTTCTGAATAGTACCTGAAATGCCATTCCTTTATGGCCTCCAGCTTTTCCTGCTGATCTGCCTTCTTTATATTCCAATGTTGCCTTACATTTCCCTCTAACTCATGTGAGACTTTAAGATAACCAGAATCTTGTACTTTAATATCAGGGTTATTTCTTCAAATTGTGGACCAAAGTTATTTTTTCAATGTATGTGATGTTGTCTCAAGTCACTGTGTTCCCTGCTTTCACAGGAGCTGTTGACTTGCTTTTGTCACTGAGGGTTTCAGAAAAGTCTTAAATCTTTTTTTCAAATTCCTCCCCAATATTACGGGGATGCAATCTTATGCTGGAGGAGTGTGTGATGTCTCGAGTGAGGGTTCTGCTTGGGTTGCCAGTATAAGACAAGGTGGAGCTACCCTAACGCCTGTCCTCCTTGGCCTCCCCAAAAACATAAAAACAGCAGTACCTGCAAAGAATCTCGCCTCACTGTAAGAACATGTTGAGGACATTCATCACAAAGACCGCTTCACACAATCGGTTGGTTCTAATGTTCAGGTACAGGGCAGGTGTGGCAGAACCAGAGTGATCCAGTCACTTGTGCAGGGCCAGCTGGTGCTGCCTCTCTTCCAAGCCTCTGCAATCACAGGTAGATACAGACAGCAGTCGGCCCCATGCAAGTGGCATTGAATTGGGGCTGCTTGATTGAGGTGTCCCTAGGCCCTGTGAGCTCACATTTGCCTACTAGATCAGCAGCTAGCATTGCTGCTGGGTCACTTAGCACAGTGTAGGAGACTGAAGAAAAACCCTTCTTCCTACAGTGGCCTGCTAGTAAGCAAAGATCAGCTGCTACTCCCTTCCCCCAACTGGGCCTTAAACTACTTGAGAAGAAGAGGTTTAGAGAAGCTTGTAGGCTCTGGGGGTCGGGAAATTCAGCCCCCCCCCCACATCCATGCAGGCCTAGCTCTGCTCTCAGAATTGCCCCAAGGTGATGGCAATACTGCATTTGAGGGGAGGGAGGAGTTCTACAGAACTGCTAGCTCATATAGCCTATGCCTTACATTCAGTGTGCTAAAGTCTGTTGTGCTCTCCCCCCCCCCCCAAGAAAACAAGATCTAAAGTCCCTTCTTGATTGGGGGGCGGGGCACATGTCCTGCAAAATGAGACCAACCAGCAGCACGCAACAGTAACACTTTAAATCCTAACAGAACCTTGGTTAGAATGGTCTTGAGTTTTAACTTTTAAATGTTTGACAGGCCTCTCTTAGGGGGCTCCTTGAAACACAACCTCTCCTTGCTGGCCTTTTTAATACCTAGAATCTGCCAGCAAACCATTAAGACTTCTGTTATTTCTGTTTGTTTTGGTGTGTGTTTTTTCAAGACGCGCACAGACATATTGCAGTTAAACGGGGGAGAGGGGTTTCATCTTTCCTTTTGATCCTGTGGGGTTTTTTGCATGTAAATGTGAGTAATGAGAAAAAAAAGGTGTAAATATTTATAATTTTTTATACCTGTTGTAAGACATGAGGGGGTGGCAGAACCCAAGTTTTTACGGCAAAACAGATGTATTGTATATTTTGATAACCAGCTATTACAGGTTCAGTATTGGGGTTGGGAGTGGGAGGGTTACCAAACACACCAGAAATTCCATTGCCTGGCTAAAAAAAAAAAATGTAATGCAAAAAAAAAAAAATGAAATTAAAACTATTTTATAACGAAACGTAGTACCTTTTTCTGTAGCGTTTAGTTATTTACTTGTTTGGATTGTAGAAAGCAGTCGATGGCCTGTCTGTACTTCTTTTTATTTTGGCTTTCAATAAATGTCTCCTGTATTCTTTGCTTCTGTTTTTTTCCTACCTTTTATTGTTGTGCTGTTCTTGTTTTTGCTTAACTCCCCCTCCTCCTAATGTAATTCCAGCTGCCTCCCATTTTATGTACCTTTTTTTTCTCCCATACTTCCCTGGGGTGGGGAATGCTTGCTTGTGCGCTGTAGCCTGGGGGGTGTTGAGCCTCTTCCAGCCTGAGGGCCACATTCAATGTCAGAGAAGCTCTTGGCTGCATTCCAGTGCTGGGCGGAGCCAAAAATGCTGTTGGATTTTTCAGAGGGGGGAAGGAGGCATGGCTGTAGCCCATTTAAGTTCTATGGTAGAAGGGGGTGGGGTGGGGGAGCAAAGCAACAACAGGCTAACACAGCTAGCCCTCTGGAAAGTGGAGGGGAAAGCTGCAAATGAGGACGTTAAAATGACCCCCTGGGGAAAAGTAGTTGCAGCATATCAGACTGGGACCGCATGGCAAAACAGCCCTTCTGATGCTGAAGAGGGGGTGCCATGTCCACTCTCCTTAGCCCACCACCACTACCATCTTTACTTTTCATAAAGTCTAGCCTAAGCCACAGGGTAGCACATCTTCCAGTTGGAGATAACTTGTTTGGCACTTCTGCTTTTAGAGATGTGTGTGCACACATGAGGTCCGCGGCTTGCCTGCCTTTGTGAAACATTCACACTTCCACCGGTGGACATGCTTGGGGTGTGGGTGGGTGTGACTTGTGTTGCCCGGCATCCCCACCACTACAGTCCTCTCCGTGCACACACTTGTGAGTGGTGGGGCCTGCAGAAAGACGGTGGTCTCAAGATGCTGAGCACAGCAACTAGGAAATGAGAAGGAGTCGGGGAAGAAGAGGTGTTGCATTGGCTGTGAGTGGGCCCCTCTGAAATCTTGGGTCTAGGGGGCACTGCTGGGAAGGAGGGGGGTGGGCTGGGCGTTACCTATTCCATACCATTGAAAGCTGACTGCAGGTCTCCAGTGTATCTTTAAGCCTCTCATGGATTGAGTCCCATTCCAAATTTCTGTGTGAAGAGTATTGAACAGAATAAGTTTGAATGGCAGTATGTTGAAGTGTTATCAATCAGCAACTCCCCTTGAGGGCCTGTTCTGTACTCGGGTAAAAGAAAGCTTAGAAATCTTTAAAAATGGACACACATTCCAAGTATGGCTGGGTTTGGGAGCTTTTTTTTTTTAATGTGTGTGATTTAGGGGGATGAGCAGCTAAACATTTTCTCTTGTGTAGCTTGTGCTGCCCCATTTTCTTGCAGAGTAGATGTTCTATGTGAAGCTGCTTTTGAAAGACTGCAACAAATCTTTAAATTTCCTTCTACATTCCAGTGCAGCTGTACTAATTTCAATGAAGTGATACGTTGCACGTGACATGCATGTAATTAATATAAATGTGGCAAAGGGAGGAACATTGCAAGGTGATGGGTAAGTGTTGCTGCATTTGCAGTGTAACTTTGTCCCGAATCATTTAGTGAAGAGGCTTTGGTTTCCCCGTGTATTCAGGACAATTGCTCTGCAGTGCAGCGGGAGTTTTCAATTTGGCGTTAATCTTGGCTTGCTCTGGCAATGCCTTCGGTGTGTTTTCAGTAGGTTTATGTTGAGGGAAGGCTATAACGGCTCTGCTGGATCAGACCAAGGGTCCGTCTAGTCCAGCAATCACAGCAAATCCAGCAAACACAGTGGCCAACCAGCTGCTCCCTGGCAACTGGTGCACGTAGGCATACTGCCTATTTCAAACTTTGGTCGGCTTGATGTTTCTTCGGAAGTGGGATGAAGGCAACGGTTTTCCCCAAAAATAATGCACTCGGAGGTAGGCTGCTGCTGCACATAAAGATTTGACTTGGCCATCATGGCTGACAGCTGCTAATAAACCTCCACGGATCTGTTTTAATCCATTTTTAAAGCAATCACAGCCTCTTACAGCAGTGTATTCCATAAATTGCATATTGTGGTTAGCACCTCTGGGGCAGCTTTGGTTTTCACATACACCTCTGCATAACTTGCCTTTTTTTATGCCACATGTAAATGAGCATATCGATAAGCATTCTTGCTAACCTTTAGACAATAGGCTCCTCTTTAAAACAAAATCCATTATGAACAAATGGGTGTAGTGCAGATTGTCCTGCTTTTTTTTAAACTAGCCTTGCATGGCAATGAATTGTTAATTATCGGCTGACTGGTGTAATTATGCCTTCAGCTACATTACAGGGGAGTCACATCTCTATAGCAACAGTAGTGGAAAAGCACAAATGGGATGGGTGGTTATTGTATTCCTGCCTTTCTGTGTACACACACACTCTTCTGAAGATCTCATGCATACAGTTCTAACTGCTGTATTTATTATATTTTTGAATCGCCCATCTGGCCACTCTGAGCGATGTACAGTCTAATACAAGAACTGTACAAGAAAAAACAGCGTCAGTTAGCTACAAGAAAAAACAGTGTCAGCCCTGGGGTGGGTGGGCACAGCCCATTAAGTGTTTTAGGGGAAGGGATGCACTATAAGCAAGCCTCAGTGAAGAGATGTTATTGTGGGGATGTGTGTCCTTTTTCATTTTTACCCGCTTTCTACTGATAGGTGGCTGGTGTGCAAAACAGGCGTGTGTTTGTACACTTTAATTTTCATCCTAAGGGTCATTGCTGCCCTATTTTTACATCATCTAATCAAGGCTCTTATCTTTGTGTGTAGCATTTGTTTACTGACTTAAGAACCAGAAGTGGGTGTTTGTGCTTTTTAATTTAAAGGCCTTATTGATAAATTGAAAACAAATCACTGAGCTGAGACTACCCATCCAAGAGTGAACACAAATGTTAAATTGCTGATATATAAACACACACACACGTACATGTCCCTAAGATCAGCCTCTCTACCAGAGAGCTGGAAAATTGCAAACGTAACCCTATTTTTTAAGGAGGGGTCAAAGGGGGACCCAAGAAATTACAGGCCAGTTAGCTTAACATCTGTCCTGGGTAAAACTGGTTTTTAAAAAAGATCATTAAAGGTACAATTATCAAGCATACAGAAGGACAAGTTTTGCTGAAGAAAAATCAACATGGCTTCAGCTAAGGTAAGTCCTGTCTCACTAACCTTTTAAGAATTCATTTGAGAGTGTCAAGCATGTGCATAGGTAAACACTTTATCTGGGCTTCCAAAAGGCTATTGACAGTCCCTCGCCAAAGACTCAAGCAAGCTTAGCAGTCATAGGATAAGAAGGCCTTTTCTGGGTTAGTAAATGGTTAAAGACCAGAAAGAGTATAGGAATAAATGGATATTGAAAAGTCCTTGGTCTCGAGTCACGAGTCTTTGGACCTGAGTCATAGAATCATAGAAAAGTAGAGTTGGAAGGGGCCTACAAGGCCATCGAGTCCAACCCCCTGCTCAGTGCAGGAATCCAGGTCAAAGCATCCCTGACAGATGATTGTCCAGTTGCACCTTGAATGCCTCCAGACTGGGAGAGCCCACCACCTCCATAGGTAGTTGATTCCATTGTCTTATTGCTCTTAACAGTCAAGAATTCTTTCCTGATGTTTAGGTGGAATCTAGGTTCCTGTAACTTGAGCCCATTATTTCGTGTCCTGCAATCTGGGATGATCGAGAAGAGATCCTGGCCCTCCTCTGTGTGACATCCCTTCAAGTACTGGAAGAGTGCGATCATATCTCCCCTCAGTCTCCTGAAGGCTAAACATGCCTAGTCCTTTCAGTCTCTCCTCATAGGGCCTTGTTTCCAGTATCATCCTTGTTGCCCTCCTCTGAACCCTCTCCAGTTTGTCTATGTCCTTCTTAAAGTGTGGTGCCCAGAACTGGACGCAGTACTCAAGATGAGGCCTAACCAGTGCCGAATAAAGGGGAACTATCACTTCACGGGATTTGGAAGCTATACTTCTATTAATGCAGCCCAAAATAGTACTTGCCTGTTTTGCATGCTGGCTGGGGCATGCTGGGAGTTGTAGGCCAAAAACTTCTATGATTCTAAACATCTGGAGACCCAAGGTTGGAGAACACTGCAATAAAGCATCTTGAAAAGGCAGAAAGGAGGATAATGACTTATAGGCAGCAGGTCTATGATAACTAGCACAGATATAAAGAGGGAGTTGAAGTGTTATGTGTTTGTCTTAACGTAGCCTTTCCTGCAATCTATTGATGTGTTGGACTGCAATTCCCAGCATCCCCGAGCCAGCTATGCTGTGGGATGATGGGAGCTATGATCCAACACTGGAGGGCTCCAGATTGGGGAAGGCTGTCTTAAAGTCTTAATTATGCATTATGCTCAACGCCCTTCTCTCCTCCACCCACTCCTGCGTGGTAGCTTACAACTCAAGGTGAAAAGAATGCACTCTGCACAGATTCAGATACTATTCATCATCAGTGTTCTCCTCAATTGTGCTGACCCTTTCACACCACCTCATCTTGCTCGTGGAGGGGAGCTTTCTCAGGGAGGCTGTGGATCTGACAGGGTGCCTCTCCTGGGAGGAAAATCTGTCGGAGGATGCTATTAAAGTAGCATCAGCCTACTCTGCTATAGATACATACCTGTGTGCCCACCGGACGCGTAGAACAGTCGGGAGAGAAACATGCCACACCACTGTATTCCTATGCCACTTTCCCCAATACTTCGAAGCAGCTCGCTGCCTTAAAAGCCGTGTCACTTAGGGCCACTGTGTGTCCTCTTTTGCAGGGGACAGACCTCTGTTTGAAGGGCTGGCAGAGGACCCTCCTGTAACTGAAGGGCTGTCCAGTCTGAGTCCAGTTTAAAAGAGAGAACCATCAGAACTTTTGTCCATCCACAGGTGGCACCCTGCTCACGGCCTTCCACACAGGATGGTGAGCTGTACTGTGTTTCCATTTAGATTAAAATAACTCTAAATTTGCATCTGTACATATGAATGAGCACATGCACATTTTATGTAAATCGCTGTCCCCTTTTGTTCTCTTGGCAATTCCCAAGTAGCCACCCTAAGGGCCTGGAAACGCTCCGCTCGCTCGGATTCAACAGCACCAGCCTCTCCAAATTGCCGCCCTGAAAGGGGCCACGCAGCTGCTCCCTTGGGAAAGTCTGAAGCATGCCTGGCTATCTCCAGCGGGCGGGCGGTGGGGAGGGATGCTCAAAACGGGGATGGCTGTCGCTATGACGACGGCGAGGTCGGCCACAGAGCGAGGGCAGCCATAAATCATCTTAATGAGCTGTGGGAACTTCCCTAAATGTGGAAGGGGGTGTGTGTGTTGCCAGTCCCCGGAGAGCCCAGGAGGCCCCGGGGTGCCTTTAGAACATCTCCTTCCCCTCCATTAGGAGGCTTCAGCAGGGGGTGTGGGCCGCACTGTGTGAGAGAGAGAAGAATGCGCGCCCAGCGAGTCATCCATTCTTCCACAAGCAGAAGGCATTTTCGAGCCAAGCGCATTCCGCCCACCTTTGCTCGATCCCTCTCTCTCTCACCTCCCCACCCACTCCTCGCTTTGCCATGACAAGCCAGTTCTTCCACCCACCATCTCGGAGCTCCCACACTTTGCAGCTACTGTGTGACACACACACACACACACACACCAACCACCACCTCCTCCTCCTGCATGTCTTCTCACTGAGGAAGGTGGCGCACGAGTCGAGTCGGCCCTCCGCCTGCGCACCGAATTGGCTCATCTTGGATAAACAGAGCCATTACAGCTTCGTAGAACTGTGTTTGAATGCGTTTGGGGAGATGAAGTCTCTCTTGCAGGCCATGAGGAGGTTTTTCCCTCTCGGGGTGGTGGAAGGGAGGGGGTGGGGTGGGGGATTTCACTTCACCCACTAAAAAAGTGTCCTTGGCTTCACATTCCAGAGGAAGGTGAGAGTTTGATCTTTGAGAGTTCTCTGGGATGGAAGGTGCCCTGCTTCTCGGCATCTCTCGCATTTTCATATCCTTTCACGGGCCCAGCAGAAACTTTCCTTTTAGGGCAAGGGTGTTGAACCTCAGGCCTGCAGACCAAATTTGGCCTTCCCGGTTCCTCAGACGGCCCCGCCCTTCTCACCCCACCGACCACCGACCCATTTGGAGCTTTCCCGGCTTTCGTGCAGTTCTCTCCCCATTCTAAAAGGGTGCAGTGCCGCTCCTGAGGCTTGGCTACTGGCAGGAAGAACTTGGAGGAGCCAAAATATGCCGGTATTTTTTGCCCCTGTCGCCTTCAGCCCCGCCCACCACTGGAATGCCCCCCCCCCCGAGCTCCCCCAAAATGGAATTTGGCCCTCCGGCTGAAAGAGCTCCTACGCACTTGGTTTAAGCCGCTGGATCTTGAATGACTTATATCTGCAATCAGCCCTTTCTGTGTTCATTTGATGGCGGCCTGATCCTTCACGTGCCGCAGGGGATTCTGGAAGTGCTCTGGATTCAGCACACGTGGGGCCCGCCAAGCGGGTGAGGCATACCTGTCCCCCCCCCCCGCACTGAAATAAACCCCATGCTGGGAGCCCCTTCCAGCAGGGATCTGTCCTCTCGTGTGCTTTGTGCCGTGCCAGCCACCCCCCCCCCGCCAAGCTGGCACCTTCCAGGTGTGTGGGACTACAACTCCCATCATTCCCAGCCAGCCTGGCCAATGGCTCTCGAGACTGTCACGAGGAGCGCCTGCACTTTGGAATGTACCACTACAGCAGCTGCTCACGCGCCAGGTAATTCCGTGGCTCTGCCCCCCCCCCCCGCACCCCCAAGGGCTTCCCGTATTTTAATTATTTTTTTTAAAGGAAGTGGGGGGGCGGACTCTCCATTTTGCTGTGTGGAAGTAGCTTTGAGATGCTTGGGACGCCGGCGCAAATGGGATTGTGATTTTTCTTCTTCTTGCAAAACGGTGTTTATAAATTAAAATACGCTGAGCTGTCAAAAAAGAAACAAAGAGCCAGACCTCCTCCTCCTCCTCCTCCTCCCTCTTCTCGACCCCCCCCCCCATGATCAATGGCCGAGGACAGAGCAAGGGCCCCGCTACACACGTTGGATGCGCACCACTGCTGTGCTCTACCGTTGTCACAGCAACGTTGGGGAGGAAAACTGCAGCAGTTGGCATTTTCCCTGCCATCGTGGGGGGAAGAGAGAGGGGATGTGTGCGCATCTCTCCCTCTTTAGGCCTTTAACATACATTCTCTTATTAACTAGTCCTGCCTTCCCCAACCTGGTGCCCTCCAGATGTGCTGGACTACAACTCCCAAGCTGGAATTTAAGCAAGAGTGGGACACAGGCAGAGAGTGACATCCTAAAACAGTGAAGGAATGGAATGGGGGTAATTGGCTCATGGCTCATCCCTAAACCATGTCATCAACTTCCTTGCTTCCCGCCCCTGTGTGTGTGTGTGAGGCTTTTAGTCCCATCCAGACTGACAAATTTCCCTTCCCTCACAGAAGGGAGACTGACATACTGTTTTTTTAAGATTACAGCAATGCACTCCACTGTGGGGCTGCCCTTGAGGCTGCTCCTGGAAGCTGGAGCTAGTGCAGAATGCAGCAGCTCGACTGTTGTCGGGGAGCTGCCCCTTTTCAGCACGCAACTCCTTTGCTGAGGGAACTGCACTGGCTGCCTATTTGCTACCGGGCCTGGTTTAAGGTTCTGGTACTAGTGTACAAAGCCCTAAACAACTTGGGACCGGGATACCTGAGAGAGCGCCTCCTCCCATACCAATCTGCCCAGACACTGAGGTCATCGGAGGACATTCTCCTCGTGGTTCCACATGGACCTAAGGCCCGACTGGAGTCCACCAGAAGAAGAGCCTTCAGCATGGTGGCCCCCTTTCTCTGGAACTCCCTGCCTCTGGAGGTCAGGCAGGCTCCGACACTGTGTTGTTTTTGTCGCCTGCTGAAGATGTCTCTGTTATGGGAAGCCTTCCTTGTTAACCAGCCATGGTTTTAATGTGATCCTGTTTTTAATGCATTTTTAATCCGGAATCTATCTAAATATGGAGTGGTATACAAATGCTGTAAATAAAGTAAGTTCTCTGCGCTACCAAACATTTCATGCCATCACTTTGCTCCATGTGGCAAGGCAAGGTGCAATAAAGCATGGGTACGAAATCTGATTTTTATGACTTAAGAAAAAGAAGGGTAAAAAAAAATATTAAGTGGTGGCGTCTTCAGTGCTGTCCAAGGATGGGCACCCGGTCGCCTCAGACTGCTCTTCCAGCCTCACAGTGGAAAGGAGCTGCCGCACGCACGATCCCAAGCAAGCCTTCGTGTGGCGTCCTGTCAGGAAGCCCCACGTTGCGAGAGCATCTTTTCCTGCGCACTGTTCCTGTGGGTTACGCTGCGGGAGCTAAAAGGGATTGTGCTTTGGACAAAGAACAATTGATTTGCTTCCTTTCACGCATCCATGTTTTACGGTGGTGTAAAATACAAAGCCCAGACGGGGAGCTTTCTCCAGGCATGCATAATCCCAGTCATCAAATGAGTGGTTGGAAAAATACCCGACTGGAACAAAATACGGGATGTAGAACTTTATTCAGTTCTTAATGTTATTTTTTGCAGTTGACAGCAGTTTGGGCCACCCCAGTCCTGAGACAGGCCACAGTGCCATCATGTGTCCTTTCTGTGCCACCCAATTATATGCTCCCCTCCTCAAAAACAGTGTGCCCAGGTTGATGGCACAAACCTACATCACTTTACTCAGAAATCCCACAGTGTTCAATGGGTCGTCCGTCCCCGTCCCCCCCGGTAAGTGTGCATTGCATTGCAGTCTCAGGATAGTTGTGAAACTTGAAGGCAAGGGTAGGCAACCCAGTGCCCTCCAGATGTTTTGGACTACAACTCCCATAATCCCTATGATTGGCCATGCTGGCTGGGGTTGATGGGAGTAGTCAAAATGTTTGGAGGGCACCAGTTGGGCCTATTCCTGCTTTAAAGAAATGTTGCTCAGATAGACTGGTTCTGCTCAATGCTGTTATACATACACACACACACACACACCCTGCTGGGTATTGTTGTCTTTTTTGTTTTGATCATCCCAGGTGAATTATTGCTCTGTGATTTCAGCCTAACAGAGTCCAATGCATTCACCTAATAAGAAGCCGCTAGGATGCTGCTCTCTGCCTGACAGGCTGCTCTGACTAAGCCTCTGAGCAAACGGCTATCTGAGCCTTGTATTTAACCATTGTGTGGCTGCCCTAGGCAAACAGGAATTCCATGAAGGCAAGTGAATAGGCTGAAAGTGGAGAGACAGACGTCTCCATCCCTCCTCTGCCAGTGTGCTTGGTACAAGGCAATTTTTAAAATTTATTTATTTACTTACTAACCTGCATTTTGTTTACTAGCCTGTTACTAGACTCTTAACAGGCTAGTAAGACAAATAGGCTTGTCTTTTTTGAGGGCTTATGGACAAGCCTGTGCGATGTGGTCTTTTCATCTACCACTTTGAAAACACTCTTATCATTTTGTACATAACTTAACGTGTGTTTAATAACTGTCAGTATATTACATGGCTGTTTAAGCTCCAGTTTCACGTTTTGGATGGCAAAATATTCAACGAATCTTAACCGATGGGCAGTCACAAGGCTCAGATTCTGGGAGCATCAGGTTTTCCTTGGATATGCAACGCTATGGCCAATGTTACACTGGGAATGGATTGCCCCTTGGGAGAGTTTGCCTGCTGTGTCTCTGTATGATTTCCAGGTCTTGCCTCCTTACAGTGGCCTCTATTGGGGTTGGTTAATCTTGCTGGGTGGGTCTTCTTTGCATGAGAAGTGATGAGGATCATTCCTGATTCAGAGATGCAACAGAACGGGGGGGGGGGGCTCGAAGGGAGGCTGTCCACTGTGTCTTTGAATGCATCACTGTTCTGGAGCGCAGTGGGTGAAAGCAACCTTTGAAAGATTCTGAATTTGTGCCAGGTTTTGTACGCGTGCAAAAATTCACCCGGGCGCTAGCTGTTTGTGGCATTCTGCAGGGGTAAATTCTGTAAGAACTGCATTCTCCTTGAAATTTGAGAGGAAGGAAGGAAGGAAGTTTATTTGTAGCACAACCCAGTCTTGAGAAGAGAGGCAAAGGCAGGTGGTGATACTGGGTGATTATGTGTCCTTCATAACCTCCTGTGCACCAGTTCTGTTCCTAGTTAATCCCAAAGCCCAGATGTTTTGTTTGCTAAATATACGGGTTGATCCTTCTCAGCCATAACACCAAATACACTGGAGGGGCGAGGAGGGCGAGAATGTACTTCACATACATTTTCTCTACAATATTTTCTCCTCTCCATTCAGTTCAGATTTTCACCTGCTGTGGCTTTCTTGTGTGCACATATCACATTTGCCTATATGAGTGCTGTGGGGCTTAATTAGAGAATAAAACTTGCAAGGATAGGAATTGAACAAAATCTCCTTTAGTAAGAACCACAGCTATGCAAAATAATAAAAAGCAATTTGCCCCTCCACAGGTAAACGCACAAGTAGTCTATTCAACATAAGATCAGTGCACCAAATAGTCCCTCGTAGTCCAAACAGAAATACTGAATTCTTGTTTGCAACTTTGCGGTTAGCCCGTTCCAGCGTCCTCCCAGTTCCACAAATTGCTTGTCAGGGGCTTGGGCATGTCAGTTATTCCTCTGCAGATAACTTGAATTCCAAATAGCAGCAAATGGCAACTTATAAATTGAAACGTCAAGGTCCTTGCTGTCCTTTTGAAAGTATTAGTCAATTCTCCAGCAGAGCAAAGTGGCTCTTTTTTCCTCCGCGTGGATCAGTTACACACCCACCCATCTCCTGCACACACATAAATCCTTGTCCTGCCCACAGCGTGGTAAATAGTGGCGGACATTTCCCATGATTCAGAAGCGTGTTTGTGAGCACAAAATACACTGTTCAGATGCCCCAGGGGCGAGGGGGGGGGGAAATCTCTAAAAAGCTAATTTCACAATTGCAGAATGCTCCCCACCCCCACCCCCAAAAAACACAGTTCACAAGAACAATAGAAATACACAATTCCGTTCAGTTCAATCATCTTCAAATTGAATCGTAGAGTTGGAAGGGAACTTGGCGGTGATCTACTCGAACCCGGTGGTGGCTCCAGGTTTTTGAGAGCCATCTCATCACCTCTGTTGTCTGGGCCAGAGTGAGAGGCAGATGAACAGGCAGGTTGCAGTGGTGTGTGTGTGTGTGTGTGTGTGTGTGTGTGTGTGTGAGCAGCTCCAGGGGGCACTTGTCGGTGGGCTCCTGCTGGGGTGTGGGCCCTTGGCAAGTGCCCAACCTTTGACGCTGCCCCCCCCTCCCCGCCGCCGCCGACTCCAACCCTCTGCTCTTGCAACTTGCAATGTGCATCCCTGAGAGATGCCTGCCGGCCTCTACTGAAAAGCACCTCCAACGAAGGATAGCCCACTTCCACGCCGCCTTGTTCGTGTCCTGCCGGATCTGAGTGAGCATCATTTATCCTTGGGTTCACCTCGGCGCACCTCCAGCTGCAGCAGCCTGCCCCTCACTCCTAGCCAGCCCTGTCCTGCTTGGGGGTGAGTGGGGCCAGGGGGGAGCCTGCCTCGGCGTGGCCTGGCTCAGTGGCGATTCACCGGCTCTGCAGCCCAAAGGCCCCAGCTTCAGTCCCCCAGCGCAGTGTTCTCCAACCTTGGGTCCCCAGATGTGTTTTGGCCTACAACTCCCAGCATGCCCCAGCCAGCTACGCTGGCTGGGGCATGCTGGGAGTTGTAGGCCAAAACACATCTGGGGACCCAAGGTTGGAGAACACTGCCCCAGCGTCTTCCGGTAAAAGGAAACAGAGCTAGGAAAGGCCTCTTGCTGGAGAGCTGCTGTCAGAATAGAGCAGGCCTCCAGGGGTCCTGCACTACCAAATCAAGCCCTGCGTGTCTCAGGGGTTTGAGGTCGATTACACTTCACTTTGTCTTTTGTGCCACACTCATTGGCTGGAGAAGACGCCTGGCATCGGTTGTTCTCTGCCTGGCAGGGGTTGGCCATGGGTGGCGTCGAACAAAGCAGCTGTCACAGTGGAGCTGAGCAAGGCGCTGCTGCCGTCTCTCTGGGTGCCCAGAGACGGGGGGGGGGGGCAGGGCCCGTGAGGATGCAAGGGAGTCTGGTGAGCCCTATGGAGTGGGGCCCCTTATCCGTTGCATCTTTTTGTTTGAGCTTTATGGGAGCTATCCATGGTGCTCCATGGTGGCGAACCTATTTCGGGGAGGGGGGCAGAGTTCAACATCACAGTTAGCTCCTATAAAGCTCAAAAAAAAGAGATGCAATGGATAAGGAGCCCCCAGTGACATTGGAGTCACCCGCCTCCCTGTCAGGATGCGTGCGCCCTCTTCCTTCGAATCTAGCCCGGTAAGTTGCCACGGGAGAGAGCCGGGTGCTGGAGGGGACTTCGTGTAGACTCGGCCACCCGGGCTTCATGGGGGAGGGCAGCATAGCCCGTGCAAGGTCTCATGGGACTTGTATTCTTCCCAGGGCGAGCATCTCTTTGAGACTCGCTGGTAAGGAATACTACAAGTCCCAAGAGGTTCAGTGCCCCAACTGGGTTTAAAAACAACAACGCAACTTTGCTTTTGGTGGGATTGTCGTTCTCCGGGGTTGCATCACATGTCTGGGGAAGGGTGGAGCTATTGCGAGCTCTTCTCGACTTCAGGATGTGCGCGTGTGTGTGCACGTGTGGCCCCTGAGCCAGGATCACGTGTGGCCCCTGAGCCAGGATCACATGTGGCCCTCGAGCCAGGATCACATGTGGCCCTCGAGCCAGGATCACACGTGGCCCTCGAGCCAGGATCACATGTGGCCCTCGAGCCAGGATCACATGTGGCCCTCGAGCCAGGATCACATGTGGCCCTCAGGGCTGGAGCAGTGGTGCACCCCTGGACTAGAGAATATCTGGGTAGCCCAGCCTGCCCCAACATGGCGCCCTGCAGATGTGCTGGACTACAACTCCCATCATTGGCCATGCTGGCTGGGACTGATGGGAGTCGGGTCAGGCTGGGCCAGGTGGACCACCTGCCTGACTTGATATCAGGCAGCAGCATCTCTTCGGGGGTTAGAGTGCGTGCACTGCATGCGGAAGGTTCCCGGGTCACTCCCTGGCATCTCTCCGGTTAAATTATCTTGGGTTGTATGACTAGGAAAGGCCTCTCTCTGTCCTAAATCTTGGAGAGCTGCCGTCCGTCCGAGTAGACCATACCGGGCCAACGGATTGACTTCTTGTACAGATGCTTCATATGCGGGATTAAGGGACCGTGCGTCACCAATGCATCAGGGTGCCTTGTGCAGTTGTGTCGGACGCACATAAGATCTTGTGGGCGCTCCCTGGAGGAATCTGCTTGGCCACTGCCGGAAACAGGATGCTGCCTGCGCTAGAACGGGCCTGCGGTCTGATTCTGCTGGTCTGCTTGCATTCATTTCCCCTCTGTTGTTGTGAATGATGTTATCTGCCTTTTCCTCAGTTTCCAGTCACGTGATCTGAGCGTTCTTCAAGGATTCTACAGTACTCCGGAAGGGTGAAGGACTAGTACTGACAAACAGGAACAACAAGACCCCAAAGGACCCTGGGAATTGGAGTACGACACCGTAGAAACGTGTGTCCTGTACTGTCACTTGTGCTGTAATTGAGGGAAGACAGAAGAGCAGGAGCTCAGCTTGTCTGAGCGCGGAAAGCTAAGCAGGGTCAGGCCTGGTGATTACTTGGATGGGAGACCCCTCCTCTTAGTTTCCTGCATCGAGCAGGGGGTTGGA
The DNA here is from genome assembly GCA_021292165.1 of Shinisaurus crocodilurus. Lineage (NCBI taxonomy): Eukaryota > Metazoa > Chordata > Lepidosauria > Squamata > Shinisauridae > Shinisaurus > Shinisaurus crocodilurus. Next base: position 93,039,226 of record CM037882.1, read on the forward strand.
CACGATGGCCTTGTTAGGCCCCTTCCAACTCTATAGATCTATGAAATCTATGAGTTGGAGGAGCTGGACAAGGAGCCTACACAAAAAGCTGGAGGTAGAATTGGCCTGTGCTGTGTTAAGCGAAAGGGGCTAGCTGAAAGGGGCTAGAGAGAACTCTTGTTGCCCAGGCTACATTTTGCTGAAGGGCTGAGAAGGAAGAAGACGTTCAAGGGCTGCTGAGGAGAATGACCTGCTCCCGGAGATGGTAGCTGGAGCACAGGTTAACAGGGATGTTGAAGAGTCCTTGGTCTCGAGTCACGAGTCGAGTCACGAGTCTTTGGACCCGAGTCTCGAGTCCGAGTCCTTGGTCCAAAATGGTGACTCACGAGTCCCGAGTCACTCCCAAAGCTGACTCCACGAGTCCCTATTCAAATCAATGGGTTTTTTCCCCCCAACAAAATGAGGCTACTTCAGATGTGTGGCTTAAATAAATTCAAGGCACAAGTCGTGTGCCTTTTTATTTCAAAACTCTGCCACTGATTTTGGCAAGAGCAGACCAGGCAGACAAACCCAAAATAACCAGGCAGGCAGAGGAGGCAGGGAACCCCAAAGCAGGCAGGCAGAGGCCTTTGTCTTGGACAATTCAAACTGTGGAACTGGTTAAGAAGAGACCAGGCAGGCAGAGGAGGCTGGGAACCCCAAACAGGCAGGCAGAGGCAGCCAAATTATTATTATTTATTATTATTTACATTTATTAATCGCCCATCTGGGTGGCAACCAGCCACCCCGGGCGATGTACATAGAATAAAAACAATAAAATACATTTAAAACAGTATAAAAATTTTAAAATCTTAACCCACCCCATATTCCCGCCTGAACAGCCAGGTTTTTAATGAGCGGCGGAAGCTCAGCAGAAAGGTTGTCTGAAAGGTTGCATTTTAGGAAAAGGATTTTAAAAAATAAACTTGCTGTACTTCCTAAAACCTATCCATGTTGCATTTGAGGAACACGATTTTGGAACATGAGTCCTTGGTCTCGAGTCCCGAGTCGAGTCTCGAGTCCCATTAAAAATATTGGGACTCGAGTCTGACTCGAGTCAGAGGGGGGACTCAGTCCGACTCACGAGTCGAGTCCTGGAGTCCGAGTCCCCATCCCTGTGGTTGCTTTGCTAGAGTGGAGCCCAGCCTTCCCCAAACCACTTTGCCTTTGGAAAGAGTTTCTTGCTGGCTAGGACAAGCACGAGGCCTGTGTCTGTAGGGAAACATTTAGACAAGAAGGGGAAAAGAAGCAGTTATTCGGCTTTCTTTCAACCCATATGGTCAGTCAGTTGTTCATCTCTTGTATATCCTTCCTACGCAAAAAATCCGTTTTGGTTAGATCAGTTGTACTGGAATGAAAAAAAACCCATCGATGCGGGACTGCTGGTGTGCAAAACCAAGCTCTCTGCAACGCTGGCTTGTGCCGTCCAACAATGCGCTACATGTCTCTCGCACCACCTGCCGACACATCATTCACAGCTAAGCTCTCATCTGCGCCTGCTGATGGGCCTCTGGTGTTTGCTGTCTGATACCAATACAATGCCTCCTGCTGCACCCGCAATACTCTTTAACTCCGCTAAAAATCCGGAGAAAATTGGGGAAGCTCACAATGCTGTTGGAGATGATGAAAGCACTACGCCTAAGCCAGTGTTCTCCAACCTTGGGTCCCCAGATGTGTTTTGGCCTACAACTCCCAGCATGCCCCAGCCAGCGTAGCTGGCTGGGGCATGCTGGGAGTTGTAGGCCAAAACACATCTGGGGACCCAAGGTTGGAGAACACTGGTTTGCATGCTCTGAGTCTGGAGATCTCCTTAGAGCAGCCTCCCCCAACCTGGTGCCCTCCAGGTGTGTTGGACTACAACTCCCATCATTCCCATCATGATGGGAGTTGCAGTCCAACACACCTGGAAGGCACCAGGTTGGGGGAGGCTGATTTAGGGCTTCCATCAGAGGGGAGGAGGCTGACAACGTCAATTAAGCTGAGGCCCAGCTGTGGAACCCATGCCCGGCAGCAACTGTTGTTGGCTTCTAGGTGCTGGGCTAAACCCGTTTCATTCCCCCAGGCATTTGGAGCCTTTTAACTGTACTGGGTGTGTGGTGTGTGTGTTTAAAAAAAACAAAACCAATTGTTGTTTTATCTGCTCTCTGCTTGCAACTTCCATCATCCCCAGCCGGTGGAGCCAATGGTGAAGGACCATGGGAGTTGTAGGACCAAAACATCTGGAGGGCCACAAGTTGCCCACCCATGATTCACAGGGTGAAATCTGGAAGGGAGTAAGAGCCAAGAAGACTGGAAATTTCTGGCAGCAATAGCAGGTGAACCTGATTATATATATTATATTATATATCTCTTCTCAAAGTCTCCCATGTACACTAACATATCTGACAAGCAACGTAAGGCAAAGTAAGACAGTGTAAGACAGCATGCTCACAGGACTTGCGTACCATTGTTGTTGTTGTTGTTATTGCTGTCTGTTAAAATCATTATATTCCTTAGAACAAACATGAGATTAAAATATTGATATAACCAAGGAAAAGATCCCTGAAATGAAGAGTCTGCCCGTTGCATCTCTCCATGGGAGAAGGCCAGGGCGATCAGCCTCTGCTGGATATGTAGCTAAGTCTCGCCCTTTCGCCATGTGGGGCGCAGCTGGATCTTTCTTCCGAGGAGGCACTGGCCCAGAGAGCGACTGGCACAGAAAGGCTGCATGTGGCCCATCCCTGGTTCTGAAGCAGTCCAAGGCAGCCTCCCCAACATGGTCGCCGCCAGATGATTTGGATGACAACTGCCAGCATCCCTGAGGTCCATTGGCCATGCAGGCCCGGGGTGATGGGAGTTGAAATCCAAAACATTCTGGAGGCACGAGATTGGGGGAGACTGCTAGATACTCCTACTGCTCTGGGTAGTCCATTGGGTTATTTGAGTGCAGGCCGACACTCGGCAACAAAGCTTAACCAGCTAAAATTGGCTTTCCTTGTGACTTCCCAGGGGTGCCAATTTATGCAGATTTAAGACGCCATCCTATGCACGTTGAGACAGAAAAAAAAAAAGGCCTATAACTCCCAGCATGCCCCAGTCAGCTGGCTGGGGCATGCTGGGAGTTGTAGCCCTTTTTTCCCCCCTGTCTCAACATGCATAGGATGGCGCCCCAAGTCACTTAATTGATTAATCAGTTAATATGATGCATCGCCGAAGATTTCTTTAACCCCTGAGAACTTGCATGGGTTGTAGAACCCCGCTGTTTTGGGTGCCGATTCCTTGAGCATTCAAATCACAGAGAGTAACCAGCCCTGACTGTCTCGCTGTTTCCTTTCCCTTGCCGGGTGTGGAGAGAGAAATCCGTTTGGTTCCAGAGGGCCGCTCAGTCGGAAAAAATATCCACTCCAGATGCCGAACTGGTGCTACTCCCTGGCACAGAATTTGCAAGGAGGATGCGGGCGGGGGGGGGGGGGAGCAGGGATGATGTACGAAGGGTATTAACATCACTCCAGCTGCAGGCTGCTTAAGAAGAGAGATTCTCCCCCTTTTCAGAGTAGCGGGGGCATAATTAGCTTTGTGCGTGGACTGGGAAAGAGAGCACTGAAGAGCAATATTAAAAGCTTAAGCTTTGTTGAGTGAGTAAATCGGAAAGAGTGAAAGCCGCTTCTTTTGCCAGACTCCATGGAAACAGGAAAGGGAAGGGCAGCGGATGACCTAAAGTGACATATAATTATCCACTGCCCCGCGGATAACTTGGCTTGTGGGTTGCCCTTCTGTGAGATTGCACATGGATGCACTGGGCGCTATGGGAATCCGGAACGAAGGCGGCTTGCGGCTGGCCCATTTTTTGGCCTGGGCACGCGTCGCTGCTGGGTCTTGAATTCCGGAACGACAGGTTCCCCCCCACCTAAGAACTCACGTGTCCTCTTTACTGGACCCCCCACCCAATCTTGAGTTGGTTTAAGCAACGCAGATGCTAGCCCTGGGTGCTTATATTAGCATATTAATGCCCACGATTAGCATATTACTAATGAGTTATTAAATTGCAACCTCTGTAAAGCACTCTGGGTAGAGGAATCATTCGCAAATGGGCAGTGTGCTGTTAAAGCAATGGTGCGTTGAACTTTCAGCCCGAGGGCCCAACTCAAATTTGGAGAAGCTGCGGGGGGGGGGCACATTCCAGTGGTGGGTGTGGCCAAAAGCAAAAGGGGTGGGGCCAGAATGCCAGTGTAGTTTAGCTTAAAGCTCTTACTGCCGGTAAACTAAACCTTCAAAGAGGCATTCCAGCCATTTAGAATGGGGAATAAAATGTGCATAAGCTGGAAGTCCACCAAACATTTGGCGGTCAGGGGAAAGGGGTGTGGCCATCTGGGCAACTCCAGAGGGATGGATTTGGCCTGGATGCCTGAGGTTCTACACCCCTGTGTTAAGTAATGGAATAATTTTGGGCTCCTGTGTATTTAAAGTACCCACCCATCAAAGGAGTCTGCCTGGAGCATCTCTGCATGATTTACACCCTGGGACCTGCCTCCTTCCCACCAGTTTTTCAGCCTGTTGCATCTCCACCATTGGGTGCGTGGCTGAGTTACTCAAGCACTTCCAAAACAGACGCCGCAAATGGACGTGCCATCGGAGGAGGCTACCCATTGTGTCCCTGCTGGCTTCCCGGAACCAGCTGCTTCTGCTGCAGGTGGGTCAATTCTGCAGGATCTCTGCGAGAGGCGTGGCAGCATCAGTCAGCCTTTCCTGACAGGAGGGGCACAGCAGAGCTCCTTGCCTTCAAAAGTAGATCCCCCGCTGTCTTCCTGCATGAGTTGCTGCTCTAGACTTGCTCCATCCAGTTAGGAGGCACACTGTGATACAGCTCTGGTCCAGTTTATCTCAAGGAGCACCTCCAGCAACATCAAATAGGCCGTTCAACAAAGATCCGCCACGGATGGCCTTCTCTTTGTCCCATCAGCCAGAAGGGGACTAGGAAGAGGGCCTTTTCTGTGGCGGCCCCCAAACTGTGGAACTCTCTCCCCAGTGATCTCCGCCATGCCCCCTCCTTGATGAGCTTCCGCCGTTCTGTAAAAACATGGCTTTTCAGGCAGGAATATGTTGGAATATGGCGTCTCATATTCTGGTTTTGCCTTCGGGCAATGAAGCAAAAGAACCACAGAACCGGCAGGCATGAGCAAGGTCATGTATGAGCTCATTGTCACCTTTGGCCCAGTGTAGAAGGGCGTACAGTTTTCTACTAACTGGCTTCAGGTGATTTGGAGCCAGGAACTGATAGATTGATTTCAGCTGGGGATTACCTCATTCTATGGGTGCAGCTGGCATTACATCATCTATGTATACATCTATACATGGGTGTGTCTGTACAGAAAGGTATATAAGGTGTGCAATGTCTCTGTGTTCTTGTTGGGGGGAAAGGAGTTATTGATTATATTGAGTAGAAGCATTCTGTAAGTGTAGAGATAGTTTATGTATGTCCAGACTGTACTTGTTTTTGTCTGACATATTGCACTTTTGTAATTAGCACTCTGTATATGTTCTGTTCCTGTTTTGCAAGTCTTAGTCTTTTAGTAAACCTTTGTGTTTAAAGAAACAGACTTGTGTTTTGCTTTATAACCTACTGGCCTAGCACTCGCTTCTCACGCCACAATCTCTCCGCTGCGAATTCTGCAGCTGCTGGGACAAAGTTGTTTAACTTTGTTCTCCCCCCCCCCCCCCCCGGCGGCTCAGATTTCCAGCAGAATATGGGGTGGGTTAGGTTTTTAACATTTTATAATGTTTTAAGTGTATTTTAATCTGTTTTGTTTCCTTGTATGTTGTACACCGCCCAGAGTGGTTGGGTACCGGCTAGATGGGCGATCTAGAAATACAATCAATCAGGGCTTTTTTTCTGGTGGAACTCACCGGAACTGAGTTCCAGCACCTTTTCTTCTATTAATTGCATTACAATTTAATCGCCATCTACTCCCGAGGAAATGTAATCCAAGAGTTCCAGTACCCTTTTCTCCAGAAAAAAAGCACTGCAATCAATCAATCAATCAATAAATGCTGGGCAGGGTTCCTTTCCTTGCAGTAGTCCTCTGTCGGGTGCATCTTAGCTAGCAAACATTTCAGGGAAACTTGTGTGGGTTTTTTTTTGTTTTGTTTTTAAATCCTAGGTGTCTGCAACAAATATTTCAACAGCCAAACCTGTTTTGTTTTTGTTTTTTTTAGTTTTGGGGCGATGGGGGGGGGGAAGTCCAAATCCATCTCCCACCCTGCCATGACAGAGAGAAGATAATAAGCCTTGTTTACGTGATTGCTACCACGACTGGAAGCGGCTCCGTGAGGGCTGGACTTCAGGGCACATGTCCAAGGCCCTGAGACCTGAGCCCCCCCCCCCCCGACAGCCAAAAGAGGAGACAGTGGCGGCAGCTGGGTGGCGGTGGCAGGACACCGGCGCAGTGACAGCTCCCGCAATGGGCAGCCACAGCGGCACCCTATCTGTGCTTCTAGTGCAGTGTTCTCCAACCTTGGGTCCCCAGATGTTTTTGGCCGACAACTCCCAGCATGCCCCAGCCAGCTACGCTGGCTGGGGCATGCTGGGAGTTGTCGGCCAAAAACATCTGGCGACCCAAGGTTGGAGAACACTGTTCTAGTGGTGCCTCTCACCGAAAGGCCTGCCACCGAGGCTCCATGCGCACCCACCCTCTCCAGGGGGGGGGGGGCTCACAACATTTGCTGCTTCCCTTTCAATTCCGCGATTCACCTCTTGGACCTGCAAACAAATCAGAGGTCAGTGTTCAGGGGTGGGGCGCTCGGCCCAGGATGACGACGTCGGTGGCCTGTAGAACTTCTCTTGAAATAGGAGCAGCGCCGCCAGCCCACGTAAATCCACAGCAAGACACTAGAGGAGGTGCGATCGTATTTGGCGGCTTTTGTGTGCAGGAGAATCCCCCCCACTTCGGGAGGAGTGCTCCCGCCGGGTCTCTGCACGAGGCTGCATTCCTGAACACACTTACTTAAGGAGGAAGCAGCAGCACTGAACACAACAGGATTTATACTTCTCAGCAAATCTGCACAGAATCGTGCTTGTTTTAATTGACGATATTGTTTTTCCTTCTTGTTGTTTTTATTATAGTTCATGTATTTTTTTATCCTGATTGGAAACCACCTTGGCTATTGTATAGGAAAAGGTGGGATATAAAGCTTTATAACGATAATCATACACCAATCGGTCCCACCACAGACCAGAGGCCCGCCGAAATCACCAGCGTTACCCACTCCGATAGCTCCTGTTCTCCGGCAGCACCGGCAGCAGCAGCGGGCACTGCCGTGTCGATTTATAATAATAATAATAATAATAATAATAATTTTTAATTAACGAAGGCAATTTAGGATTCCAACCATCTCTCAAAGACAACAAGCCATTTGACAACTGGCTTACAGCTGCCTGTTGTAACTTCTCGGCAGCTCCTGGCATGGGGAAACCCGTGATGGGACCCCATAAACACCACTAATTCCCATCTTGAGCCTTATGCTCCCCCTCTCACTAATGATCCCCTCTATCTAGCCACCTTTCTCATGCCATTGGTGGGAGCCCTACTAAAAACCCCACCGCCTCCCATAAGGAATATATATATATTTCTTCCTTAGACAAACCCTTTTATTCATGACAATGCTCCCCTAAGACAATTTATTCTTCATAGTCACCACGGAGACAGAGGCCTAGAATTCCATCAAGGCACCCTTTGCCTGACCTCATGCCTAGCAAGCAGCCATTTTGGGAGAGTCCCCCAAAACATTAGGTCCCCCCATTCTTTGCCCAAACCACGGTTGTACAGAAATAAATCCTTGGACAAAACCCACGACAAGGAAAGGGCTGCCAACTTGGTTTGGGTTGACCATTCCACCAGGAATGATGGGAAAGAGTAGCCATTTAAAAAAAAAAAAGTGATTATACTCCCTCAGATCGACTGAAACTACTTCTACTTTTGAACTCCTATGTTTTATGGCCTGGTTACCCTCCCGCCCAAGTAGGGAGAGGGTGAAGGGTGCTCAATTTTCTACTGACCGACCTCTACCCCAGGGCATCCATGGTTACTTAAACTGATGGATCCTTTTAAATTTATTGCCACAACTGGATATAATCTCTTCCTCATGCACTTGTGATTAGTGGATCCCAACAGGAAATCCCCCCCCCCCACGTGGCTTCAATGGGAGGTTATTTTAACATATCAGTAGCACTCCGGTTAAAGAATTCCCTCTTCCCCACCCTCTTTTGGAGAGCGGTTGGACCCCTAAGTGCTCATTATATATAGAAATCTAGGTCCCTTCCCCCATCCCATCCCCCGCATTAATAAACCCACCTCATGCTAACAGGGGGCCGCCCCCCATATGACCCCACGCTTCCCCATACAATTATACATTCCTTCCCTCCAACCAACGCCCCTGAATCCTTTATTCATGCCTTAATGTCAACCCTCATACACTCGGAATGTACCTTGAGGTCATCTAGTCCCAACTCCCTGCTTAACACAGGAATCTTGTAGCTACCCCTCATCCCTGACAGGTGGCCGTCCAGCTTCTGCTTAAATAACTCCAGTGAAAGAGAGCCGACCACCTCCTAAGGTGATCTGTTCAGCGGCTGAATAGGCCTTACCCGTAGGAAGTTTTTCCTAACGTTTAGCCAAAATCTGTTCCCTGCCATTTCCCCCCGCCCATTGGTTCTAGTCCCGCGCTCTGGAGAACAAGCTTGCTCCATCCTCTGTGTGAAAGTCCTTCAGGCATTGGGAAACCACTATCACATCTCTCCTGAGCCTTCTCTTCTCCAGGCTAAAGAGACCCGGTAACGTGTCTCTCGCCACATTCTGAGACACCCCGACAGATGTAGCTGTCCAAGATTCTCTGTCCCAAGTTCAATAACTGACAGCTGTCATTTTGGAGAACTGCCACTACCAGCTCACTGGTGTGGGCCAAAGAGCCATTGTTGTCCAACCGGGGACACACTCACAATCCAGGCCACTGTGTGTATGTGTGTGTGTGTGTGTGTGTGTGTGTGTCCGTCCGTCCGTCCCACAATTCTGCACTCGCGTCGAGTCAGTATGCAATACTTTTGAGTGTAGAAATTCAGCATCCTGACAATCTCACTCCAGGTCAAGCTTATAGTCCTTATGAGTACGATTAAATGCCTGGTGAAATCTCAGATGCTGGCAGGGGGTGGGCAGGATTCTAAGCTAGATTCCCAGCCACTGGGGAGGTGAACATTTTTGTCCCCATGTGCCTTCCTATGGCTGCCAGGAGCTGAGCCAATTCTGTAAGCTAAGCAGGTCTCAAAATTGAGGTGTGTTTTTTGTTTTGGCGGGGAGTGGGGGCAGAGTTCTCTCCTTCACACAATCTTGCTTTTAAATGCAAAGTTCAGCCTTGGTCATGGAGTACTTCAACCGGCAGCACACAAACCGCTGTACGGGCAGTCAATTGGAGACGGCCACCCCCTGGATTCCCAGAGGCAGCCTGCTTAGCTGCTGTGGGGCAGCAGGTGCTGGACACAACAGGCCTTCTTCGATCTGACTCTCCCTATTGCTCTTACGGAGGGCGGGTCCGTCAATAGCTATTAACCAAGATAGCCAAATAGAGCCTCCATACTCAGGGGCAGTCTACCTCCCAAGTACTAACTACTGCAGATAAGCAACATGGCAGGAGGGCTGTTGTGTCCCTTCCCTGCCCGTAGACGTCCCAAAAGCATCGACCTGAGCACTGCAGGGAACAGAATACTGGACAGGATGAACCTGTGGCCTGATCCAGCAACGGCTCTTCTTGTGGTCTGTGAGCCCTGCAAGCCCAGGTCCCTAGACAGACATTCTCTCTGCCCAATGCGTGACCCATTCTTGCCCTGAGAGAGAGATACAAAGAGGTTCTTGTCTCGAGAGAGGCAAAAAAATACCTTCCTCAAATGATGTGGGACAACCCACACTTTTCCTGTTCTCGCTCCCTCCTCTCCTCGACTTGCTATTGGAACACTGAGATATTGACAGACCCCCAATTTAGCCCGAGACAAAGAAAATGTCTCTAAATCATCTCGGCGGAGGAGGTCACCTTCAGAATGAAATTACCCCACCACTATTAATGACACTTTTTCCTGTTCTTGATATTGTAGAAACACACACACACACACACACACACACACACTGGCTCCTGGGTTCTGGAGAAGGATATCCAAGTGTACAACCAGCATGGCTCAGGGGAACACCCCAGGCCCTTTCTGGGTGGTTCAATTCCCACCTCCACCCTCCCACCCTTGTTGGTTTTACAATCAGTAGTTGTGGATAAGTTACAGCTGTCCTTAACACCACCAGCAACTGGTGTTTTGTTTTGTCTTTTGTTCTAAATCCACTGGCAAATTCAGGCAACGTTCCTTCAGAATCATCCATTCCCAGTACGGAGAAAGGAACGATAATCCAGAAATGGGAGGGCCAGTTCCTTGGCTAAAACACTCTTTCTAAAAGTTCCCAGAAGAAGTCTGGTCTGTCTAGGAGACTCCATAAGTTTCACCAGAGTTGATGTCGGACCCCAACCCCGCTGTCCAGTTCCTGGGAAATAGTCAACTTTATCTTGGTTTTGAATATGGCTGACACAAAGACCCACCATCCATACTAATTTCCTGTTTGAAAAAATAAGTCCTTTCCATCCTGGTGTGGCCCAGGGTGGCATAGGCTAGGTGGACGGGATTACTCCTTAAACCTTCGGTTGGCTTGCATCTTCTTATAGAAGTTCTCCGTCTCTTCTGTTTGCCCATCCTTCTCTCCCACGGTAAGGCTGGTTGGCTTCCTCCGTAGCGTTGACTCCCGGCTGGCAGCCCCCAACATGTTCTCCGCAGGGCTGGTCTCTGCTGAAACCAAGGACGGGCCGGCTCCCATCCCTGCCGAAATGTTGATGGTGGCCACGCTGCCGTAGCGTGGCTCGTCCTGTTCGATGTCGCTGACAGAAGAGCCGGGTGACACGCCGGCACTCTTGGCGGGCCGGAAGCCACGGTAATCCTTGCCCATCTCGTTGAGCTCATAAGCATCTTGGCCGTCGGGAGCTTTCTGGGTGGCCTTCCATTCCCAAGGCCCGTTCCCAGAAGACAAATGTACGACAGGATGGTGCGGGGCGTGGGCATCGATGGTGACGACGCTAGAACTGTCTCTTTCCGACGGGGAGCGGTACTGGGAGGAATCAGAGCTGGTGGACGAGGAGGATGTCTCAGAGTGCTTGGATGTCACCGACACCATCCCCGGCTGTTTAGACATCGCAATGACCTGCATGAGGCGAGGCGGGTTGGCCACCCGTTGGGCTGTCCCTTTCTCTGCCATCATCATCCATTTGGCCCTCACGGCAGAGCTACTTTTGGGCGAAATGTTGGCACCAGCATTCGCTTGGCTTTCCTCGGGAATGTGGACCAATTGGGTTGCGCCGGGTCTTGGCTGGATGAGAACCCGGGGTCCCATGGAGGCGCGCTCTGCAGTTCGAGCCTGGACCGTGGGGTACAAGGGCGGCGGGATGTGGTCCTCCTCTTCTCCGACTAAAGAATCCGTGCCGACCCGCCGGGCGACTTCCTCCGCCAAGGTCATGCCGCGGCCTTCCACCGATTTCTGCTTCCATTCCGTGATCAGCTGTTTAGAGCGGGAGGCGTCCACGGGGACGTGGATGGTCATGTGGCGGCGGGCTGGGTCATCCATGGAGGGGGTGTTGACCCGTGGCAAAGTGTTGCTGAAGGTGACCATGTTTTCCTTGCCCATGGGGCTGCGAGGAGCCAAGAGGTCTACGTCAACGCTCGCCCGCTTTAAGCTGCCAAGGGAGTTCTTTCTCTCGCTGGACCTGCCGGTTCATCCCCTCCAGACGGGTCTGAGGATTAAGCTCGTCGGTGCTGACGGACTTGTTCTGGTGATAAACTGAGTCGTGGCCACGCTGGGTCAGGGCTCTCAGGGCGTCCTTGGTGGGGGGGTTGGATGGGACCTTCTCGGTCGGTGCTCGGAAGTTACCCACTGCATGGTATGCCTGTAGGCCGCAAGAGGAGGGGACCGTTACAGGCAAACACATCACATTTTTTTTTTTGGTGATCTCTGAATTGGCCTAATAAAGGTATTACATCGTACGGACGCTGGGATTTTTCTTGTGGCTTTTGTTTTTGTGTGTGTGTGACTTGGAGAATAACAAATTTAGCTGTTCACCAGTGGGCCCTACATGGGAGGAAAGGGATTTTACCCACCTGAAGCTGGGACTTCATTCTCTGAGGGTTCATCCACACCAACTACTAGGTAAAGGCACCCAATCTGGCTTCTATCGTATCGACTCTTTTTTTTACCTAGTACACCATCTAAATTTATCTCCAGTTTTGTTAATACGGTTGCCGGCCAGATGGGCGATTAATAAATGTAAATAAATAAAAATAAATAAATAATAATATAAAGACGGCCTAGTTTGATCTCGACGTCTGTTTTCTACCAACCAAGGATCTCATCTGATTCACCCAGACAATTTTGAGTTAACACCTGGATTTTATGATTTAAAAAATGGAAGATCAACCGTTGCTGCTTTCCTCTTCCCAGCGGTCCTAGGGGCACTAAAACCATCACATCACCCAGAAGGGCCCGATTTGAACGTCTGCAAACTCTCTTCCTCCATATCGCCCTATGTAGACATCCTGACTACAACGCCCAGTCAGCCTTTCTCCCCTCCTTTTCCTCCCCCCGCCCACCATTGCCAACCTGCTTGTTGTAACATCTTTCCTGATGAAGAGATCTGAGATCTCAAAAGCTTGCACATTTTTGGTGATCTTTTAGTTGCCCTAATAAAGGTATTACACAATACGGACTTTAGAAATGTTCTTATGGCCATCACAGCTACCTTTGTTTCTTCATTACAGCCTAAAGATCTTAAGAACCTGTCGAGTGAGGATGGAAATGTACATTCTTGATATCCCTATTTCAGATAAGAAAAGACGGTGAGGTTCAGCCCCCCCCCCCGGACTGTACCACTTAACAATGCAGTGAGGGGGGGGGGATTCAATGAACACATGCTTCCCTGTATTAAAAACTCCCAAACTGTAGAAAGCTAGCATGTCAAGGGCAAGTATCCTAGCATGTCCATTCTCTACACATGCTAGGTTTCTGTGTGTCTGGGATTTTTGTGAGGTTGGAGAGCATTCCAATCATTCAGCTTTCCCCTCCTGTATTTCAAAATGGTACAGTCTGAGAAGGGCTCTGCCATGCAATGTGTGTGTTGGTCTTAAAGGACACTGTGTCCTTCAGCCATCCTCTCCCAGTCTCCCACCCAATGTGATTTGGAAAGGCAGGAACTTACCAAATAGGCTGCAATGCCAGAGCCAATCAGGAAACCCACGTAAACATCGATGGGGTGGCTGCGGTATTGGGTGATTTGCGTCAAGCCGCAGATCCCGGCCGCGATTGCAAAAGCAAACACTAAGATGGGCTTGAGGAGTTTGGTGCTATCCGAGATTATAGAGTTGAAATACATCTGCAAACAATATGGTGGTATTGTAAGGTGTTCTTGCTTCTGCTGTTGCTGATGTTCAGCACATCTAGAATCTCATATTGTGTTGTGCTTGTGGCAGTGAAGGCTTGCCAAAAACAGGCCAGGTAGCTGAGAGGCAGCCTGAAGCATTGGTGGTGGTGATTTCTTGTGGAGGGACATGATAGAGCAGGGCTCTCCAACCTTGGGTCCATCGATGTTGATGGCGTACAGCTCACAGCATATCCAGCCAGCATGGCTAATGGCAAGGGATTCTGGGAGCGGTAGTCCAGCAACATCTGGGGACCCAAGGTTGGAGAGCCCTGTGATAGAGGTTGATCAAATTATGCATGCTGTGGAGAAAGACCGGAGAAATTCTAGCAATAAACTAGAACCTGGGGTCAACCAGGGAAACTGAATGGCGATAGATGCCGGACAGACAAAAGAAAGTCCATCTTCACACAGCACGTAATTAATCTAAGGAATTTGCTGCCACAAATTGGTGACTGGTGGATGGCCACTGGTATAGATGGCTGTAATGGGAGTTGATACAAATTCATGGAGGAACAGAAGGACTCTATCAAGGGCTCCTAGCGATGGGGGCCTAGTGGAGCCTCCATATTCACAGCCAGTCTAGAGGTTGGGGCAAACCACAGGGGAGGACTGTTGCCTTCGCGCCCTGCTTATGGGCCTGCCAGAGGCATCTGACTGGCCACTGCAGGAAGCAGCATGCTGGACAAAGAGGGATCCTCATCGGTCTAATCCGGGAGGGCTCTTTTTATGTTCTTATTGGGTGGGCAGGAGAAAAGAGATAGGAAAGAAAGTGGTGCAAGGGGAGAGAGAGGGCCAGGTTCACTAGCTAAGTTGTGGGTGGGCAGGGAGGGTTGTACGTATGCTGGGATTTACTGAGCAAGATGCTGGCCCCTGGCATTTTCTGTTCTAAAAGGGCTTCTCAGACCTGTATCCTGCTGAGACTTATAACAACCCCAATAAGCAAGCAAGTCTTTCAGTTGTTACTGACGGAAAGCAGAGTTGGGATGCAAAGCCACCCTGGCCTCTCTCCCAGTAGTGCCCAGTTTCTGCCAGCGTGGTGTAATGGTGAGCGTGTTGTACTGGGACTCGGGAGATCCGGGTTCTAGTCCCCGCTCGGCCATGAAACCCACTGGGTGACTTTGGGCCAGTCACTGACTCTCAGCCTAACCTACCTCAGCAGGGTTGTTGTTGTGAGGATAAAATGGAGAGGAGGAGAAAGAGGAGGAGGAGGAGGAGGAGGATTATGTACGCCGCCTTGGGTTCCTTGCAGGAAAAAAGGCGGGGTATAAATATAATAAATAAATAAAAATCCCTTGCCAAACCACTTTACTACGATTTGCCCCATGCAATCAACAAGCCAGCTGAGTGGAGAAACTCACCGACACATAGACAGCAGCAAAAGCAGACAGTGTGGCATGCTGGGAGGGGAACGTTTTCCTGCAAGGGAGAAAGAAACTGGTCATGTGCGTGTGGGCAATTGCTGCCCTCTTCAGTGGTGACAGTGAAACTAGGAAGGAGAGCTGATTAGGATCTCTCTGCAAGGAGAGACCAGGACCCCTTTTGGACAGTGGTATGAGAAGGGCTGGTTTGGGGTGGGGAGAGAACTCTTGCTTCATAGGCAGGAGGGTGGAATGAGAGAAACTTAAGTTAGTTTCCCTGGTTTTGGACTCTGCCTCTAGTCCCCATGTCTGAAACTAAAAACAGTGGAGTATGGTGTGTGTGTGTGTGTGTGTGTGTGTTCGTCTTTGCATTTATTAAGGTCGTGATCGTAAGCACCTGCTAAATCCATTTGAATATTCTAATCTTGTTCAGCTGGTGAAAGAGATGAAGTTTCACAAGACCATCTTGCAGACCCCCAGCCTGAGTTCAAGTTCAGCAACGTTTATCTTCATGCAAAGGAACCGAGGTATTGCAAGGAACTCTTGTTCTGACCCAGCAGCTCAGGATCAGCAAAGCTTCTGTTATTTAGCTTATTTGCTTTATTCTCTTAGGTCAGGGTGCAGAACCTCACACCCAGGGGCCTAATCCAGCCCACCCGGGGTCCCCATGCCACCTTCCCCTTTTCCCTTGACCACCAATCACTTGGTGGTTTCACAGCTTTTGCGCAGTTTTCCCCTCAAAATCTGCAGATATTTGGGGGGGGGGTTGGCCCCGTGCCTTCTGCCCCCCGCCCACCACCGGAATGCAGCCCGAGAGCTTCTCTGAAATGGAATTCGGACCTCGAGCTGAAAGAGGTTTAACACACCTGCCTTAGGTCTATCCACACCTGCTTTCATATCATCCTCAGTTTTCTTAAACTGACCATTTTACCTTTGTTTTCCATACTTTAATAATCCAACCACTAACTCAAGGAACCTGTGCTGATTTCTGCCTAGGACCAATTCCACATTATGCAGGGTTTGTTACTTTATGCTCAAGAGGAAGCTGCAGCCTGTTTGATAAGCTAAGATGTTTTAGGTATACACTTAAAAATGCAATGCTTGGTCGTGCACATGCAGGAGAAGGAGGTGGTAGAATAGGCTGTATTATTTCAGAATGCAGGCAGGGGAATTGCAGTCTACCTTTAAAAAAAAAATCCCTGCAAGCAGAAAACTAGCATATCAGGGGGAAATGTGTACTAGTTTTCTGTTTGCAACAATGTGTTTATTTAGGGACACGCCACCTGAAGTATGAAGCGGGAATCACCTTGATCACCTCATTTCTGCTGCATGTTGGATAGACCAGGCCCCAGGAGGCCCTGAGAAACAGGCTAATTGTATTCTAGCAGCAGGCTCTCAAATCCACAACAGATTCCCAAAAACTCGGTTCATGCAAATTTCCACAGAGTCGACCGTATAATAACATGATTGAAGAAATAATTGGGGAAGTGATATTGACCAATGCACAGGTGAAATCGACCGAAACGACACTAAAACTGGGCAGAGTGCAGGTGGAGGCAGAAGACCACCTTTCAAAGCAGGGTGAGCAGATGTGGAAATGGACTTACCTGGCCGAAAGGATGGCATGCTGATCTTGCCCTGAGCAGATATCTTGAGTGATGTAAGGGTTGGAGTCACAGGAGATCCCTAAGAGAGTGTAGTTGGGCTTACAGACAGTCAAGAAGAATGGGGCGTGGTATCCCGTCGCCAGCTGGATCACGTCGGTCACAAGGGCTGTGGCACAGAGGCCAAACACATGGACACCTGAATGGGGCGGGATCAATTTCAGCCAGGGTTTGGGGTCCTCAGCTGGTTCATAATGCTCGGGCTCAATTCTGAGGCGTGTGGAAGCACGGAGGGGATTGTCACCTGTAGGCTCAGTTTTATTGGCTTTTTGTATTGTTATTTTAAACTGTGTTTTTAAATTTGGTTTTTAATTTTTTAAACTGTTTTGTATGTTTTAATGTTGTTTTTATGTATAGAGGGTTGTGAACTGCCCAGAGAGCTTCGGCTATGGGGCGGTATATAAATGAAATAAATGAATGAATGAATGAATGGAAGATCAACTCCAGGCACCCAGTGTGGAAAGCTAAGCAGGGTCAGGCCTGGTGATGACTTGGATGGGAGACCCCTCCTCTAGTTTCCTGCATTGAGCAGGGGGTTGGACTCGATGGCCTTGTAGGCTGCTTCCAACTCAATGATCTATGAAAGCTTTCTGCAAGGGCGTCCTCTTCCTTAGAGCAGGGCTGGGCAGTAGACAGACCTCCAGACGTTTCGGACTTCAGCTCCCAGAGGGGCCCCGCCAGCCAATGGTCAGGAATGCTGGGAGGTGATCCAAAACACCTGGAGCTCGACTTCCTCTCCACCCATCTTGGACTAACTTAGCTAGCTATGAGGCAACAAAATTGTGGCTTGCTTTTGCAAGGCTGGGTAAAAGGGGCAATTACCCTTACCCACAAACTTACCCACAAACCTGACCGTTCTGCGGAGGAAGGAGTTGAAGTTGCAGCCGCCGGCATTGATGCTCCCTTCAGAACTGCCACGGCCCTTTGTCTTGGACTGCAAGCAGTACACAATGCCTTCGCCCACCATGATCTGCGAGGCAAGGGAGAGAGAGCGGAGCAGGAGGGGAAAGAGGTGGCATCTCAGGGCAAGCCTCACCCTTCTTCCGACTGCCGCTTTTGAGCTGCCAGAGTGAGCGGCCCCTCTTAAAGCAGGATTACAATGTGCGGGAGGGATCTGGCGACGGTGGTGAAGGAGCTTCTGCTAGGGATTGGCTGGACTGCTCTTACATCACAGAATGCGTACATGCCTGCCATTGGCTAAACTGCAGGGTTCTGGCTGCCACTGCCTGAGAGCTGCTCTGATTTCAGGAGGGGGCGGGCAGGACAAAGGGCCTAACAAAATTGCATCTGGGGCTTCTTTTAGTTTAGAAAAAAGAAGACTAATAGGATAGAGCAGTGTTCTCCAACCTTGGGTCCCCAGATGTTTTTGGCCTGCAACTCCCAGCATGCCCCAGCCAGCTACGCTGGCTGGGGCATGCTGGGAGTTGCAGGCCAAAAACATCTGGGGACCCAAGGTTGGAGATCACTGGTTTAAGAGATCGAGGGAGGCCAGCAGGTCCACCCGAAGCTACTCACGGAGGCCGCGGGAGCGGCAAATGCCAGGCTCAGCAGCATCAGCAACGGGATCATCTCCTCATTGGTCTCCACGTAGGGCATGGAGAGCGCTCGGTCGTAACACTGGAAGCCCACCTTGGCCGGCTTGAAGAGGTCAGTCAGCTCCAGGAAATAGAGAGTCACGATGGAGGAAGCCACGATGGGCAACTGGAGGCAAAAAAAAAAAGTAAAACGTGGTCAAAGGGAGAATCGGGGGGGGGCTGGTTATTGAACCGGGATCCTCCTCGTGGCCTCAGAGTGAGGCCTACCAGTGTGGCGTGGTGGTGAGAGTGTTGGACTGGGACTCGGGGGATCCGGGTTCTCGTCCCCGCTCAGCCATGAAACCCACTGGGCGACTTTGGGCCAGTCACTGACTCTCAGCCTAACCTACCTCACAGGGTTGTTGTGAGGATAAAATGGAGAGGAGGAGGAGGAGGTAAGCCACCTTGGGTTCCTTGCAGGAAAAAAGGTGGGGTATAAATATAATTAAACAATTAAATAAACAAACAAATAAATAAATAAAATACCCCAGTGAGCTACCAGGGACCGCATCTGCTCAAGTGCAGAAGGAAAATAGTAGGTACTGTCCAGCATCACCTGCTGAAGCATCCTCGTCTCTGATGCCCACCTGAAGTATTTGAGCAGTTCTCCTCTCTTCACCTGTACCTCCACCCTTCTCTAGTTCTTGGTGGGGGTGGGGTGGAGGAGCCTGTGAAAATCTTTGGCTTACCTCAACAAAGTAGAAGCAGGGTAGGAGAGTCATGCTGTCTTTGGGGGCCTTTGGCTTGTCCTTTGCAGATATCATGGTGTCAGCGGTGGGATGTGGAGGAATGTGGGAGGAGGGTCTCGGCTCAGGTTCTGCTGAAGGACAAGGTTTAAAAAAAAATAAGGAAGGACAGGCAGAAGTTACTGTAGTGGGAAGTTACAGAACCAAAACATGGAATCCATCAATGCATATGTATGCAGCTCTTGTTCCTACAGACCCCTCCCCTTATGTATCACAATGACCCAATTTTTAAAAAAAATCAATGCCAATTTTGTCTTCTTCACAAATCAATCTTCTCTCAAGTCAAGTCTATCCCAGCAGCAACAGCACAAGCTCAGAAAAAGGGGCTTGTGCCTGTTGCAAGTCGATGGGGAAGGAGGAACAATGCTTTTTGGAGATCCCAGGTAAGGCATTTCCGGAAATAAGCTGTTCAGACACTGAACGTAAAGATTCCAGCTCATGGCACCCGCAAACCATTCAAACCAGTTCCACAAGCTGTTTGCCGCTAGTCCAAGTGCCTAGTAAAACTATGGAATTCGCTACCGCTGGGAGTAGAGATGGCCACCAATTTGGATGGCTTGAAAAGGGGATTAGACAAATTCATGGAGGAGAAGGCTATCAACGGCTACTAGTCCTGATTGGCTATGTGCTACCCCCAGTATCAGAGGCAGTGTGCTGGGGAACATGGGTGGGAGGGTGCTGTTGCACTCATGTCCCGCTTGTAGGTTTCCCGTGGGCAGCTGGTGGGCCACTGTGTGAACAGAATGCTGGACTAGAGGGACCCTTGGTCTGATCCAGCAGGGCTGCTCTTATGAGTGGTGCACCAGGCAAGAGGCTGTGTGACTGGCCAAGCCTGCCCACTCTTGGACATGGCATGAGAAAGAGAGAGAGAGAGCGTGGTCCAGCACAGAGACGCAACACGTCCATCGATCTGAAGGAGCGCCCTCTCCCATATGGCTCTGCCCGATTGTTAACAACGTCTTCAGAGGCTCTTCTCTGGGTGCTGCCATCCACAATGGTGCGACGGACGGCTACCAAGGAAAGAGCCTTCTCTGTGGTGGCCCCCTGTCTGTGGAATGCCCGTCCCAGGGAGATCAGCCAGGCACCTTCACTGTATACGTTTAGATGCCAGGTTAAGACCTTCTTCTTCCAGCAGGCTTTAATCTGTTGCTCTGATTATGCATTTTACTGCTGGCTCCTTAAAGGTTTTTAACATTTAAAAAATGTTTTAATGTTTAATATTGTATTATTTTGATACTTTCATTATTGTATATTTTTTGGTGTGATTTTGTTGTTCTTGTTGTTTGGTTGGGCATTTGCCAGTTGGGCTGCGTACACATCTAATGAATGAATGAATGAATGAATGAATAAATAAATAAATAAATAAACCATCCCAACCATCCAGTTCTCTTCATGGGCAATCCCAGGAGGCAGAAAATCCAAATGAGGCTGCTGCCTTGTCCTGATTCTGACTGTCCATCTAGCCTCGTTTTGCCTACTCTAACGAGCAACCGCTCTCTGCAATCTCTGCGAAAGAGAGAGAGCCTTTTCTCAAATAAGAGCGAGCCCGCCCACACAATCTCTACTTACAATCATTTTAAAGATCATTTTTAAACATTCAAAATGGCCTTCGCTTTTGCTTGCCTTTACAACAACCCTGTGAGGAATACCCACTGTTCTCCCATTTTTCAGAGGAGGGCAACCGAGGCAGAGCGACGGCTTTATTAGTACACAGCGACACATCCCTTTTAGAGCTGAGCTGGGGGGGAGATGCCGAGTAATAATAAAGAAGGCAGTGCCTCAGAGCATATGTAGAGTGCATTCTCTTCCCCCATTGAGTATCTGGAAAGCCGTTCATCTGGGACGGGGTGGAGACTAGTTTTCAAAGTAGGAGGACACAGCGCCCAGGAATGTTTCGGCATGTCCGTGTCCGTGTTTAAAGCAGCCTTCCTTAACCTGGTGCCCCGCAGATGTGTGGTGTTGCAATTCCCATCATTCCCAGCCAGCATGTCCCACACACATCTGGAGTTCACTAGGCTGGGGAAGGCTACTCTAAAGAAATCAGTCGCTGTCAGGTGGAGATTTGAACCCAAGACCCAAAGGCTGAATTCAACATTCATTTTAGTGGCCAACGCTGGTTGACCGGAATGCAAATCCAGGCGAGTCCACGAAAGTGCCACGCTCAGCGGCAGAGCGCCCGCTTTGCTAATTCATTCATTTACCATTTCCAAGTTCCATCCAACTGTATCATCAACCCTTTTGCAGCTGCAGCAGCCAGCCAGCCAGGCGTCTCTGGCAAAGCCTGGAAGCAGGGAATTCAGGCAAGAGCCTTCCTTTGTTGTCAGTCCCAGCAGCTGTTGCTCAAAGGTACACTTCATCTATACGTGGAGGTTCCATTGATTGATCATAGCTAATAACCTATGATAGACCCCTCTGCATTGAATCTGTCCAATCCATTTTTAGAGTGCGGGGATGGGGGGAATATGCCAGTAAAGCTAGCATCTCTCACTACACCTTGTGACCGTGTGTTCCAAAGGAATCTTATGCTCTAAGCAACTGATTTTATGTATTTATTTTGCATTGCAGCTAATGAGCTTTTTTTTTTTTAGAAAGCTTCACGTGGCTGGATGCAGCTGCAGTGTATACACAGCATTTTAAATTTCTTTCCCTCTTTTTTTTTTTCTTTTCTTTTATGCACTCAGACGATATCCCTTTAGAGATCAAAGTGGTAAGTGTTGTCAGAATTATCAATGATGGAAATAGTCTTAAAATCCCACCACGCTGAAACAAGACGGTGGGTCTCAAGATAACCCCCCACCCACCCACCCCCAAAACCCCTAATGCTATGTGTGACTAAAGCTAATAGTACTAAGAATGGACCACTCTGTGCTCCTGTTGTCTGTTCTCAGCGTCTCCAGATTATACCCCAGGGAGGCTCTGACGAGCATCCTATATGAATAGCTGTTGCTATTGTCCCACAGTGTCCCCGTCCCAAAAGCAGGAGCAATTTTGGTGGGGTGGGGTGGGCGATGGACCTCTTTCCCTCCCCCCCCACAGTTCCTTCTGGGATGCTCCTTGCAGAAGCCAGCCCTTTGTCTAGAAGTGAGGTGCAAAATGCATTTTGCTGGTGGGGCATGATGGTAGAAAGATAACCGCTGATTTTTTTTAATTTTTTTTTTAAAGGGTGAAAACAGATATTTAAGAAAAATAGAAATAAATAAAAAAAAAAGCCACGTACCTGGCCAACATCTGCGATGCGCCCCTGCCACCGATGGTGACTCGATGTGGGTGGGGGAGCCGACCCTTCTCTGGAGGTGAAGCGAAGCGGGTGGTGGGCACCGGCTGGACCCCTCCTTCGAGTCTCCTGCTCACCCCTCTCGTTGCTGCTGGAGGCAAAGCGGCATCTTTTCCATGCCCTTTCTGTGCTGGAATTATTGGGGAGGGGGCATTCATTAAAAGGGGAAAGGGGGGGTGTTTCCTCCCCCTGTCTTAGCGGTTATTCCGCGAAGCCACCGGCCTCTTTGGAGAATAGCGAATAAATATGTGTGTGTGGACGAGGCGGTTTCTAACGGTAATCCAGCAGCAGGAGGGGGAGACGGAACTGGCCGGGGAGGGGGCTTGCTTCTTCCATGCCTGCTTGGACTGCAAGAATGGCCACCTGCGCCCCACCCTCAGCAAAAAGGCGATTCCAATTCTCTCTCCTCCTCCTCCAGGCAAAATGGCTTGGATGTGGGTCTCTCCAGCTGCTACAAGCTTTGAGCACAAAGGGGGGGAAGGGGAGGGGGGATTGGTTTGATTTGTGGGGGGAGGGAGGGGGAGGGAGGGGGAGGAGGAGAGCTCCGCGTGCGTGCGTGCGTGTGTGTGTCTTTCTTTGCGTGCTCCGGTTTCCATAGAGAGGGATCCCACAGTAGGATGACAGTAAGAGAGAGAGCGAGAGCGTAGAGATGCAGAATTTGGGGGGCGTGCGGCGGGGGAGGGAACCCAGAAACAAAGTGGGGCCAGAGAACCATTCTTCTTCTTCTTCTTCTTGCAAGAATCAAGTTACCCTGTGCTCGAGGAAGGAGGTGAGGGTGGCCTCTGAGCATATGCAGAGTGCCGCGCCCCCCCCCCACCTCCACCCAGGGCCGGTGCAAGGCAGTTTGGTGCCCTAGGCAAGATCAGATATTTAGCGCCCCCCTCTTCCCACTTGAGCCCTCCCTCCCTCCAGCCCTATGCTCCTGGAGCCCCCTTTAGCCCGGCGCCCTAGGCAGCCGCCTAGTTGGCCTAATGGTAGCACCGGCCCTGCCTCCACCACGCCACTCCTTTGGGAGCTGTGTCTCCTTGTTTGCGCTCCACACACCTGCTCCAAGCTTATGGCACGCACAGTCTTAGGGGAACTGCAAGGCTTGGTTTACGCCCCAAACTTGTTGACGGCAGGAAAGGGCTCAGAACGGTCTTCCCCAGAGCCTGCGCAGAGCGCCTTTCGCTTATTGCTGGGCCTGCCCGCCACCCGCCTCGCACAAGGTGTGGACGAGGAGGAGGCGAGCGAGCCTCTGCATGATTGGGAGGGGAGGGCTCAGCTCGGGTTGAAATAGCCCTCCCTGTCCTTCCCCAACCTGCTGCTCTCCCGTTGTGTGGGACTACAACCCCCATCATCCACGGGATGATGGGAGTTGTAGTCCCACACATCTGGAGGGCAGCAGGTTGGAGAAGGGTCAAACTATAGCTCGTATAATTCTCCTGAGAACTACTTGGATAATCCCAGAGCCAGATCCTGCCCGCGTTCCACCTTTTGTTGCGCTGGTAAGAGCTGAAACAAATTTGCTTTGGAAAAACTATCCACCCAATTTTTTAAAGTTTCTATTCAATGCCTGATCTATCTGAGTTTTAATATATGATACTTGCCAGGTGGTAGTTGTGTGTTTGATAGAAGATGGGCATTGGTAGTGTCTGAGAGAGATTTTGGCCGTTGTCATGCAATGATAGTATTTGAGAGAATTTAGTAGCTGATGCGCACCTTGACAGCTTACGAGATCTCATATCAAATCTGCGGCTTCAGGTTGTTCCTGGACCCGTCACTACCTGTGTAAGCACAGGTGCCGTTGGTGGCTAGGGTGCTCTTTACCAGTTTAGGCTGGTATGCAAGCTGCAACCCTATCTAAGTGGTCAGACAGACCTAGCTTAGGTCACTCATGCACTAGTGACTTCCACACTAGACTGCTGTAATGGGCTTCATGTCTGGCAGCCTTTGGAGACCGTTGGAAGATACTTGGCGCAAAATGCGGCCTCCTGGATGTTGGTGGGGGCCAGGAGCTTGGAACACTGTGCTGGCATTTCCGGGCCCAATGCAAAGTGCTGTGTTAACCTTTAGTGCTCTAAATGGTTTGGGACCAGTTTTTCTAACGCAGGGGTGGGCAGACGTCAGGCTTTACTTTGTTGTTGTATTTACTAGAATCCTGAGATCCACAACTGGAGCATGTTGCAAAAGACATACACTCAGAATGAAAGAATTTTGAGCCCAGAATGGGGCTCGCAGCCATGCCCCAGCATCCTCTCCTAGTTAGCGACCCCAAGCTTTCTTCATTTCAGCAGTATAATTTAGAGGGCTGCTATTGTTAAACAATTAGGAGTCAGAAATCTTTTCTGATCCACTGCAAATCATCCAGAGACCTACCAGTAGATCCAGATCTTCTGCCCACCCGATTGATCACCAATCGATCACCGACATGATCATGCCTGTATGCGCTTTTCTACACGAGGCATTTATCATATGCTTGTCATTCCCTACTCACAGTTGTTTACAGGTTCTTCAGACGACTTCATGACCCTCCAGTTTCACTTCTGTGTCTAACCAGCACTTTCTGGGAGTTTTTTTAGAGTAGGGAAAATTCCATTTAAATGTGAAAGGAAAAGAAAGCATCATTTCCTCTTGTGTGTTTGTGCTATTCCTCTATACCACAGTGCCACCTAGAGGTTATGTAGCAGAAAAGCAGGAAAGGAAACGCTCCTCATGTAGTGCTTGGATCTCAATTCTGCAACGAAACCAAAAGTAGATACTGTACAGCGGATTAACAGCCTTGTGTAGAAAAGCTTCAAGTATTCTAGAGTGGCTGCTTACACATCACCAAAACAGGGGACGAAAGAGGATATATTTGTATAAAATTTGCATATGCTGATTTATATGTATAGATGCCAGTTTGGAAAGAATTACTATGATTTAAATAGAAATATATTACATCTCACCACAGTGGAGAAAGGCTCTGACCAGGTGAGCTATGTGCTTGCTGCTCAGTTTGCTGCTCTTCAAGGTGCTAACTGTGGAAGGGCAACTCCAAGGTCCCTTCTCTCCCTTCTTCGGGTTCTCTGTCTTGCAACTGGACTAGAATTCAAATAGAGGACTATATTTTGTAAAGTAGGACACATGGCCAGCCTACCAGCTTTGGAGACTCTGCTTGTGTGCCTGTTAGTAAGATAAATTAGGTTGGTGGGCACAACAAGAGACAGGGGCTTCTCAGTGGTGGCCCCACAGTTATGGAACTCCCAGCTGAAGCATGCATGGCCTCTATAGTGTCGACCTTTGAACAGGCCTTAAAAACCTATCTGTTCCAGGCTGCCTTCTCCTAGCGTTGTTTTCGTGTTGTTGGTTTTTGAAGTTCTGAGCCGTTTTAACACATCCTTAGGACACAATCCTGTGCACGTTTAGACAGAAAAAAGTCCTACAACTCCCAGCATTCCCCAGCCAGCTTGGAGTTGTAGGACTTTTTTCTGTCTAAACATGCACAGGATTGCACCCTTACAGAGGTTTTTCTGGTATGGTTTAAGCCTACATTTCTTAGCCTGCTGTCTTATGTGTATTAAGAGTTGTTTGCCGAGCCGAATTCAAGGTGTTGGTGTTGACCTTTAAAACCCTGTACGGCTCCGGTCCAATATATCTCAAGGAGCGCCTCCAGCAACATCAAGTAGGCCGTTCAACAAGATCTGCCACAGACGGCCTTCTCCCTATCCCATCAGCCAGAGAAACCAGGCTGGTGGGGACTAGGAGGAGGGCCTTTTCTGTGGCAGCCCCCAATTTATGGAACTCTCTCCCCAGTGACCTCCGCCATGCCCCTTCCTTGATTAGCTTCCACCGTGCATTAAAAACGTGGCTTTTCAGGCAGGAATATGGGGTGGGTTAGGATTTTTAAGTTTTGTTCTGTTTTTAATTGTGTTTTATACTGTGTGTGTGTGTGTGTGTTCCCCCCCACCTTGTATTTTATTGGATTGTAAATTGCTCAGAGTGGCCGGATGTCTGGCCAGATGGGCGATTCATAAATATAATAAATAAATGCATACATACATACATATTATGATTTGATTTTTAATGTGTGTGTGTGTTTTTATTATTCTGTATGCCACCTTGCAAGGGCTAGTGAGGCAGCTCTTGTTCTTAGATGGGTCTGTTGATACACATCAGATGTTATATCAACCAGCTCCTCCCCAAATCCGGGCCCCTTTCCAGCACAGCAACCAAATGGCTCAGATTATTGAGCAACATGCTCAATCAGGCTGTGATCCGCCTTTGGGTTCAGAGTGTGTGGTGGAGGGCAAGCAAGGCCTGGTCCAATGTTCTGTAGCAGTGGCCACGGGTGTGCCACATTTGGTTCTTCTTTGGCCCGTGTGCCGCTGCAGGGGGTACCCAGGACTTTAGCGGGCCCTCCGGGGGTGAGAGCAGGATCCCTTAAGGCAGGGATCCCCAAACATTTTGGGCCGGTGGGCCCATTTGAAGTTTCGAGAGAGTGTCATAGGTGCTCCCACAAAATGGCTGCCATGGGGAGGGGGGCTTGCCCATTCATAAAATGTCTACTGGTGATATTAAAAGACAAAAGGCAACCCAGGGAGACTGAAAGAAAAGTAACTCGCTCGAGAACCGAAGTACAAGGCAAAGGTGGGTGTCTGGACTCTAAAGCACAAGACCACCCTGAGGGGCAGCCCTTACCTTTGCACATACCAGCCTCCCGGTTAAAAAAAATAATAACTTGTGAACATCTTAAGAAATGAAATAAAAACCAGGAGGAGCAGGGAACCTGATAAGCACCAAGGGAGGTGTCCGTGGGCACATTGGCACCCATGGGCGCCACGTTGGAGATCCCAGCCGTCAGGGATCAGCCCTCTTGCAGCCCGAGGGAAGCTTTGGGGGGGGGGCACATTCTAGTGATGGGCGGGGCTGAAGGCAAAAGGGGCGGGAACAAGATACAAAAAATAGCGTAATTTAGCTTGAAGAGCGTAGTAGGGCCAGTAAGGAAGCCTTAGTTAGGAGAAGCATTTCAAGCTTTTGCAATAGGGAAGAAACTGCACAAAGGCCAGAAAACCACCAAAACCACTGGTGGTCAAAGGAAAAGGGGTGGGGCCAGGGGGACGTGGCCATCTGGGGAGGGCTGGATTGGGGCCCCAGTCCTGAGCTAAGGAACAGCCTTGTCCTTCTTTTGTGGCAGGAATGTGCAGGAATGGATGCATCCGACGGGTTCGGTGAGCACCGGAGAGCCCTTCGGGGTGAGCTGGTGTCCCCCGAGGCCTGCTGCTCAGGGCGGTGGGACCCGTCGGTTTGATAAGGTGTGGGGTTCACCTGGGGCTAGGCCCAGAGTTGTGGGGCCCTGGAGGAAGGGTCCCCCTTTACATACAGGCTTAAGAGAAGGAGCGGGGACTGTACCCCACCCCGTTCCTTGGCTGGGGTTAGGCTCGCCTAGGGAGGGGCAAAACAGCCGCCTGCAAGATATTAAGAACAGCTTCTCACACAGCTCCCTTGCAGATCCTGTTAGCAGTGTTCTCCAACCTTGGTTCCCCCCCAGATGTTTTTGGCCGACAACTCCCAGCATGCCCCAGCCAGCTACGCTGGCTGGGGCATGCTGGGAGTTGTCGGCCAAAAACATCTGGGGGGGAACCAAGGTTGGAGAACACTGTGTTAATGCCTAGAAGGCGCCCCGGCTCACCCAACAATTGTGTCTCTCCTCTTTCTCCCTTCTCCGCCGGCCACTGGATCTGTCCTGGTCCCCTCCTGGGTCGCTAAAACACAATCCGGTGCCAGCTTTCGCTCAGATTACGAAGCAACATCGGAAGCTGCCTTATCCCGAGTCCGAGCCTGGGTCCATCTCGCCCAGGATTGTCGGCACTGACTGGCAGCGGCAGCTCCCCATGGCTTCAGGCAGGATTCCTTCCTAGCCCCAACCTGGAGACTCCGGGATCGAACCCCGGGACCTCCTGGATGCAAAGCGGCCGCTCCGCCACACAGAGCTACTCGAAGATTAAGCAAACCCACCACGACTAGATGCCGCAGGCCCCAGAGGCGTTGTCCGTGCCAAGGCTTGGGCTCAGGATGAAAAAGAAGACCTGCTAAGCAAATCCGCCCGTTCTTGATCCAGACGCAGCTTTGTCCTGCAGCCCCTCCAGCAAAAACAAAAAAGCAAAGCCCCGCTATGGTTCAGGAGGACTAGACCCTTTTAGGACCGATTAGCGGTGGGTGTTGTGTGGGTCCCCGTTTGCCTTTTTTATTCGTTCTTGCATTTTTGCGCCTTATAGATTGCGTTTCATTATTGTGAGCCGCTTCGGCCGAAAGGCGGGGTAAAAATATTTCGATTAAAACAAACAAAACATGCATGCACAAAAGCCAGCCCCGGTCTGGGAGCGAGGGGGAGACTGGGTAGGTGTGGAGAGGCCTCAGCAGAGTGGATGGCACTGCTGAAAAGCCTCCATCCCAGTTGCTTAGCAACGCAGAGGTTGATCTTGAGGATGGAGGCGTCCTGGGAAACTTCCAAACAAGATGGAGAAAGAGGGACTCCATTTGGCTTGGCTTGTTTGTGGGAAAGACATTTTGGGCGGCTCCGTTTGGTCCGTGGGCTGGGAAGACAGTTATGGGTCTGCGTAGTCCAACCCCCCCCCATGTCTCGTACACACAAAATAGAGAAGTCTAGGACTGCATATGGGGCAACAAGACTCAAGTTTGGATTTGTGTCCCTTGGGGTTAGGTGGAAGCTCTGTATGCTTTAGGGTGCCCACTTGCGAATTGCCAAAGAAGAAACGCATTATGGGGGGGGGGGGAGTGCTTTGCATAACATTTGCATATGCTAATTTATAGGTATAGATGCATATTCAGACATGGTTATTATAATTTATTTATTTATTTTTCATTTTTTTAAATATTGATTTTTAATGTGAATTTCAACAAAACAAAACCATAAAAATACAGGGTTATTTTTTTTTACAAGAAATAAAGCAGTTACAATAGATGTGTATGAAATGTATACCTATGAGTATATATGAGTACATGAAAATAGAGCTATCGATAAAAACAGTTATGCATAAGCTTCAAAAAAGGCAGACCAAATATCCATATACCGTACGTATTTATCCATCCACAGGTGGCATCTAAATACCACCTGTTCAAATATTGAAAGCATTAGAGCCTCAATCCATTGTGTTATAGGAGGTGGGCGTTTATCTTTCCAATGTCATTTTATAATTATTATACATTAAATTTATTATTATTATTATTATTATTATTATTATTATTATTATTATTATTATTATTATTTGTCAGTGTACTGGAAGAAGCAAAGACTACTAGCATTGAAAAAATGATCCTTCAATGCCAACTTCAGTGGACCGGTCATGTTGTTCGAATGCCTGACTGCCGTCTCCCAAAGCAGTTACTTTACTCCCAACTCAAGGATGGAAAGCGGAATATCGGTGGTCAATATAAGAGGTTTAAAGATGTTCATAAGGCTAATCTAAAAAAATGCAATATAAACATCGAAAACTGGGAAGCTCTGGCCCATGAACGATCTAAATGGAGGTTGGCCTTTCACAAAGGTTCCATGGACTTTGAAGAAGCCCGAGTGCAAGGTGAAAGGGAGAAACGTGCTAAGCGAAAAGCACGTCAAATGAATCCTTTACAGGACCATCTTCTATCTGGTAACCTGTGTCCTCACTGTGGGAAGCTGTGTGGATCTAGAATTGGCCTCCACAGTCACTTACGGACCCATCGCTAGAGTCTACACAATCTTCTTTAGAATTTCCTCCTTTTATCCCGGAAGACAATCTTACTCGGTCACGAGTGATCGCCTGATGATGATGATGATTATTATTATTATTATTTAAATAGAAATACAGTCCATCTCATTCTAGCGTGGGAGACTGCGTCCTGCGTGTTTGCTTGTTCAGCCTGGTGTCTGGTTGCTAACTGGTGACGGGGAACACTTCATATGGTTCATACTGGAATTCAACTTTATTTATTTATTTATTTATTTATTATTTGCATTTATTTATCGCCCATCTGGCCGGCAAACCGGCCACCCTGGGCGATGTACATAAGATAAAAACAGGATAAAATACATTAAAACAGTATAAAATTTTAAAATCTTAGCCCACCCCATATTCCCACCTGAACAGCCAAGTTTTTAGTGAGCGGCAGAAGTTCAGCAGAGAGGGGGCATGGTGGAGGTCACTTGGGAGAGAGTTCCACAGTACGGGGGCCGCCACAGAAAAGGCCCTCTTCCTTGTCCCCACCAGTCTAGCTGCTCTGGCTGAAGGGACAAGGAGAAGGCCGTCTGTGGCAGATCTTGTTGAGCGCCTACTTGATGTTGCTGGAATTTTTCAGCAACACCAAATTTTCCAACTTTAAGCTGGAATTGGACAGGACAGCCCTTCAAACAGAGGCCTGCACTCTGTTAAAGAGGACACCCGGCCACCTGGCCTCCCACCACACCCCATCTGGGGCCCCATCCATGTGCCTTGCCCAGAGACCAAGGCTACCGCTTTGTTTTCAAAAGAGGTTACTGGATTTGGAAGAGACTTCAACTGGTTTTACCTGTATCCAGGTTAATATTGGCATTACTAACCACGTATCGTAGTAACTATGCTGGTGGTCACCCCAGTATATAAAAACATAAGAACCACCCTGCTGGATCAGACCAAGGTGGGCCCCTCTAGACTAGCATCCTGTTTCCGACAGTGGTCAGCTAGAGGCCTCTAGGAAGACCGTAACAAGCCAGGCGCAGAGATGATGGCCTTCCCTTACTGTTTGTCCCCAGCATATGGGACCCAGAGGTAGGCTGCCTCTGTACATGGATGCCCCATTTAACTAAAGTGGCTAACAGGTGCTATGATCTAAAAGCATACAAAATTTCCTTGCTGGATCAGACAAAGCTCCCCCTAGTTCAACATCTTTTGCAAGAATGCCAGCAACTGACAGCAGCAAGGTGCTCCACCAGAAACTGGCCCAGTGGTCCAAGGTGGCCCTAGATTACGCCCATTCCTGCTTTCCTATTTTGCATTCCTCCCTATTAGAGGAGGACCTCGGTCTTCTTGGCTCACGAAGGACTAGCACCATCTAGTGACGCTGTGAAGAATAGAGCAAGCACCCCAAGTAATTGGGTGGACAAACTCATTTCCTCCTGCGCAGAGCTAGAGCGGGATTCTGATTATTGGTGGTTTTTAAAGAAGAAATATTATCAAAGGGGAGTCTGGGTTGCTTCTCTGTCCCAACATGCCTTTGTGTAATCCGGGATGCGAAGGTCGGTTCTCTTCCTAATTAGTTTACAGAGGGCTTCCTTCGTCGTCATCGTAAGACTGAAATGGCAAAACACCAGAACACCCTCCCTACACCTTCAAAATTTGGGGGTAGGCTTTCTTCAACATCCAGTGGTGTGTGAGCATTTCGAAGAAGCGTTCTGTGAAACTTGAAAGCTGGCATCACACGTTGGGGATCACGGTGGATCTTAACATAGCTGTAGTTTTTGTTGGTGTTGCTGCTTGAATCTTTTAAGTGGAAGCAAGCTTTTGAGCCACCCGGCGTTCTTCTTCAGGCAGGTGTGCTCACAGCAAAATGGATGCAATAACAAGGAAGCAGACGTTTAACTCTTTTGAAATGACCTGCCCCAGCTGGGGGGGGGGTGTCCTTCAGATGTGTTGGACTACAATTCCCACCATCTCCAGCCAGCATGGAGGACATTGATGATGGGAGTTCTGGCCGGCTGGCCGATTTTAAAAAGTCTTTGGGAACCCTCAGGGGGCACTGATGCAGCCAGGAAATTTTAGACCCTGGACTTAATGGACTTATGGGGGGGGGGCTTTCGATGGTCACATGTATCGCTTCAGTTGTAAAGCACACAACTAACTAACGCTTTTCTCTCACCCCACCCCACTGCACAACCACCATTCCATACCCTAGAACTGCTTCTACGCTCCCGATATGTCAGAATGTTTGCCGACCCTGAAAGAAGATATACTCTGAGCATGTGCACTTTAAGATCACCTAAATCCCAGCACCGACATGACCAAGGGCACAAATCCTCTGCAGGTTTAGACAGGAAAAAGTCCAACAGCTCCCAGCATGCCCCAGCCAGCCATGATGGGACTTTTTTCACCCTAAACATGCATAGGATTCCTAGGAATGAAAGGGGGGGGGGAGTCTGCGTCTGCTGTCCCGAGGCCCTCACCACCTGCCACTTTCTGGGTGGTCGTTTGGGGGCTGTGGGGCCTGGGGCTTTGGCCTCAAGGACCAGCCCCAGCTGCAGCACTGGCCAAAGTTTCTTGTCAACACATGGATACGTTCACGGAGGGCCTGCCAACGGCTGCTTAGGAGCCATGGAATGGAAGCCCTGTGTGCAAAAGCATTCCCTGCCTGTGTCCTTATAAAAGGCTTTAGAGGAAGCAGCTGTTTTCCTGCCTCCCATCTCCACCTCTCAGTGACTTTTTAACCATACCCTCCAACACTTAAGCCATCATGGCTTCTTACTTTGTTATGCAGATTCAGAGCCATGAATCCCCCTGCCTCCTTCCCCAAGCTATTTAGCTTAGCTTCCATTTTGCTCATGGCACCTTTAAGCAGGAAGGGAACAAACTGAGTGTGTGTGCACGTGCGTGTGCGCTCGCTCTACCTGCTGCCTCTGACCAGGCCTGGGGTAAGTAAGACCCACTGAAGACATTTGTACTTACTTCCAAGTAACTGTACGTAGGATTGCACTGTTTGTTTTAACTTAAGTTAGTTAAATTCTGTAAGATTACTCCAGTTTAAGTGTTTCTTTAAATCTAAATTGTGTGAACAGAGAGCACAAAAAGTGCATTAAACTGGGGCCTTTCCACAATAACAAACAACAACAAAGCTGTTCAGCCCCTCAGAGTTACTCCTTGTGCTTAAAAACCAGAGCTGTAGAGGTGTTGGAGGAAAACGCGGAAGGGGCTCAAAACCCCAATGTGTCTTTTTGTATTTTCCCCCCACCCAAAAGATCCCCCTCCTCTGCATCTCCTTTTCTTCTCCTTCTCCAACTGCCTGAAAATGCAGGGACCAATCCTGACAAATTTAAAACAAAAAGAGATTGCCCTGCAAGCACTGACCCCCCCCCCCATGAAAAACACCAGATATCAACAATTAAAGGTTTAAGTAAGGTAAAAAAGTGTGGCGGACCGAACCTGGTCCATTGCGCAGGTTCGGCACCTTAAGGGTTAACCGGCACCGAAGTCGTGCCCTGTACGTGGTTGCCAAAACCTTCAGTTTCAGCCACCAGTGATATCGACACGGAATCCCCTCGGAAACACAGGGAAGCCACATTCTAGTCAATTTCAAAGAGTTTAATGGAGCGGAACTAATAGACTACAGGAATTTCACAGTATAAACATAGCAGTCAATACCGATAGAGGAACGGAAGTATTCAATTTGCTTTCTAGGTAGGCTTACTGATTAAAGAAAGCCTAGGCCACCGTGATCAAAATTACCGGTATTCCAAAATTCTTATAACTTTATATTAATTACAACTTATATTCATAACAATAAACAATGAATAATATGATCTAGTAAATACAATGTATATATTTTTCACAAGTCCTGGCCACCCAGGATAAAGTCCTTCCTGTATCCACCGTTGTTTTTTCTTTCAGATGGTTAACAGAATGACCAACCAAATTATGTATACCGGTAGCTATTTTCAACTTGATACTGTTATTTTCACTCGTAGTCCAACAGGAAACCGGTTTGTATTCCCGTTTCGTTATCTTCCTCAAGGCTACTTTAAACAGAATTCAATTTCCTCTGCACTGCATTCAATTTACAAATTATATAATTCTTCCAATGTCCCGGATTGCATTCCGTTTCCAATTTTATTCTAAACATAAAGAAATTTATCATGACAAGCATTTTTAAACAAACATTTTTAAACAAACAAACGTTACCAAACCTTCCAGCAGCCCTTCCCCAAATTTACATTCCTTGTCAGCGGTCTGCTTTACCATCAACGTTTTCATCCAGAGTCCTCTGGTGGTCAAACTCTCAATTACTTTTATACTTTTTTCTGGCTGTTAACCCTTTCCTGTCCATTAACCCTTGCCACGACTTTTTCATACACAAGACATTAGCAGACCCCCAGTCATCGTGAACAATTTTAGTTGAACAACAAGCTCATTTATAATCATAATAGAAGAACAACATTTGACTCAAGGTAGGCTTAGCTCGAATGCAGATAATTACCTGGCATTAGAGAATCTGACTCTAAGATCTAGCGTAGCGGTTTGCTTGGCTGGTCGCCGGGCGTCCTGCCCGGGGTTGGAAGTTGCTTGGCCCTAGCCGGAGCTAGCGACCTGACCCGTGCAAGCCTGCACCATGTTCCCAACAACCCTTTGTTCTTTGGCACGTGCCTTTTCTACCCTCTCTCGCCCCCTCCCCACCCTTGATGATCAGGTGGGCTGCTCTTGCCCCGCGGGGTGGTAGCGCCTTTCGGGTGCTGGCATCTCCTGGGTACTTTGGGGTATTTTGCAGCTCTTTGAGACTGCGCCCCCTCCCATCTCCAGAATGTTATGCGCTTCCTCGAGGGAAGTGTCTCCTGTGCCCCGGTGGGGATTATGCAGACAGAGGGGTGACAGGGGAAAACATGTCAGGGTTCAATATGTCGGGGTTCAGCAGTGTGCTTGGGCTTTCTCTCCACAAAAAGTTTTTACAAAAGCCACTAATAAAATATTATAAATAATGCATAATATAATAGTGTAATAATTATAATATATAAGATTTTGTGTGTTTCCTCTAATAACTTTTGTACTTGACAGTGCCCTTTGGTTGCCTGGCCATACCCTTGGCCATGTTGCCCTCTTAGAATCATAGAATCATAGAAAAGTAGAGCTGCAAAGGGGCCTATAAGGCCATCGAGTCCAACCCCCTGCTCAATGCAGGAATCCAGGTCAAAGCATCCCTGACAGATGACTGTCCAGCTGCACCTTGAATGCCTCCAGAGTGGGAGAGCTCACCTCCTCTCTGTGACAACCCTTCAAGTACTGGAAGGGTGCTATCATATCTCCCCTCAGTCTCCTCTTCTGAAGGCTAAACATGCCCAGTTCTTTCAGTCTCTCCTCATAGGGCCTTGTTTCCAGTCCCTTTATCATCCTTGTTGCCCTCCTCTGAACCCTCTCCAGTTTGTCTACGTCCTTCTGAAAGTGTGGTGCCCAGAACTGGACACAATACTCAAGATGAGGCCTAACCAGTGCCGAGTAAAGGGGAATTATCACTTCACGTGATTTGGAAGCAATACTTCTATTAATGCAGTCCAAAATAGCATTTGCCTTCTTTGCAGCCACATCACATTGCTGGCTCATATTCAGTTTGTGATCTACAACAATTCCAAGATCCTTCTCACTTGTGGTATTGTTGAGCCAAGTGTCCCCCATTCTGTAACTCTGCATTTGGTTTCCTTTCCCTAGGTGCAGCACTTGGCATTTATCCCTGTTAAATTTCATTCTGTTGTTTTCGGCCCAGTGCTCCAGCCTATCGAGATCTCCTTGAATTTTGTTTCTTTCTTCCAGAGTATTAGCTGTTCCACCCAACTTTGTGTCATCTGCAAATTTGATAAGCATTCCCTGCACCTCCTCATCCAAATCATTAATAAAAATGTTGAAGAGCACCAGGCCCAGGACCGAGCCCTGTGGTACCCTGCTCGTTACCTCTCCCCAGTTTGAGAAGGAACCATTGATAAGCACCCTTTGAGTCCGATTCTGTAGCCAGTTGTGGCTCCACCTGATAGTTGTTCCATCTAGCCCACTTTTAGCTAGCTTGCTAATCAGGATATTATGAGGCACTTTGTCGAAAGCTTTGCTGAAGTCCAGGTATATTATGTCCACAGCATTCCCACAGTCCACAAGGGAGGTTACCCGGTCAAAAAATGAGATCAGATTAGTCTGGCAGGATTTGTTCTTGACAAATCCATGCTGGCTTGTAGTAATCACTGCATTGCTTTCAAGGTGCTTGTAGACTGACTTCTTTATAATCTGCTCCAAAATTTTCCCAGGGATTGATGTCAGACTGACTGGCCTATAGTTCCCAGGTTCCTCCTTCTTGCCCTTTTTGAAGATGGGAACAACATTTGCCCTCCTCAAGTCATCTGGCACTTCACCTGTCCTCCATGATTTCTCAAAGATAATAGACAGTGGTTCTGAGAGTTCTTCTGCTCTGCCAGTTCCTTTATTACTCTAGGATGCAGCTCGTCAGGCCCTGGAGATTTAAACTCGTTCAGAGTAATCAGGTGCTCCTTGACCATTTGCCTATCAATCTCAAGCTGCAATCCTGCCCCTTCAGTCTGCACTTCAAGTTTGCCAGGCGGGTCATAGACCCTCTTTTGGGAGAAGACCGAGCCGAAGTAGGAATTGAACACTTCTGCCTTTTCCTTGTCTTCTGTTATCAACTTGCCATCCTCATCGCGTAGTTGAACCACCATTTCTTTCCTCTGTCTTTTACTATGCACGTATCTGAAGAAAGCTTTCTTGTTGTTTTTAGCATCCCTCGCTAACCTTAGCTCATTCTCCGCTTTAGCCTTCTTGTTGCCCTCTTGATCACACCTTCATGTTGCTTAACCATTCCTCTTACAAATTCACACGTGTGTGTCCCTATTTTCATCTGTGAAATGTTGGAGGGTATGTTTAACGGGTCGGCAATCTGGACCTGGACATTTTGTGGGGTTTTTTTCTGGAGGCACAAAAACGTTTATGCCTAAGATTCTGAGGACTGCAGCACCGGGAGAAAAACCTAAGTTGGGGACCAACCACGGGGGGGGGGGGCGGTCCATGGAAAGTGGGCACTTCAAAAGACACGGTATTCGAATCCAAAAGGACAAACAGGGTTCAGACTGAAAACTGGCAGCCTTCTCAGATGTCGCATTTCAAAGAGGAAGTAAGGTGCATCCCACAGGGGGAATGTGCGGTGCCAAAGCACACATCTGGAACGACCTGTTTACCTTTCGCATTGTTCGAGCAGAACAATCCCAGCCTGGAGGACACCTCTGTGACCTCATGGCATTTTCTGGAAATTTCCTGTTTTCACTGAAATGTGTGCGCACGTACATATATAAAGTGTGAACTCGGCTGGTTCTCAGCTTCACAGCAGAGCTAGACCCGGCACCGGGTTCAAAGAAGCCTTAGCCCCACAAGCCTGAAACGAAGATGGGATCTTCCTCCTTCAGGCCCTTAATTATTTTCTTGGGCATCTTCTCTTCATGTGGTGAGTCGCTTGGTGCTTGGCAGATATTTCTCCCCCTTCCCACTTATTCCCCTTACACTTGGGTGCGTTCGCACGTCACGCCAGCCCACCCTGGCAATAAGCCACAGTGGGCTGGTCGTTCTGCAGGCATCCCACGGTGTGGCCCACGGATTCACCGTGGCTCGTTCGCTCCCTCCCCCTGGGGCTTCTTCGGGCATCCAGGGGACACCACGGCAGGAGAGACTTGTGTCCCTCTTCCCGCCGCAATCACGAGCGATTTTCTGCTCACTGCAGCTTCCCCCCCCTGGCCCCCAGCCCTTTACCTGCTTTTTCGGAGATCGCAATCTCTGGCTTGACAGCCCAGCTTTCACGATCCCCGTTTCGACAGCCGCTGACAGCCCCTTCAAAGTGTCCAAGTGGCACTTCGGAGGGACTGTCTGTGGTTGCACTCCTAGTTTTCAAATTATTTTTTGGACCCCCTAATGTGCACACATATTTGTACACATTATTTTTATTATTTTTTTTCATTTTTTGCAAGTGCGCACCTGCACATTTACGGAGGTCTGAAGATGGGTAGCCTCGCCCCTCAATTTAGACAGTGATTTTTTTAAAAAATTGACAGGGAACCTATGCTGGTATATACAGACATGATACCTGCATAGGTCCCTGTCTCAGTGTCTCCCAAACATCAGATAGCTGGCATCCTCTCTTTAAAAAAACAAAACAAAATCAGGAGGATTGCACTCCTTAGCCCCCCAAATGTTTTCTTTTTAGAGTGTGTGTGTGTAAGAATTTCCTACCTTCCGAGGAGCCCATCCTCTATGTTTCTGCATGAGTCCCTGTTCTGCGTATGCTGCCGGATTTGAGGAAGCAGAGACTCTCACAGAGATTCAGAAGGCAGCCTTCTCCGAGGGAACCTAGATTCCACCTAAACATCAGGAAAAATTTCCTGACTGTCAGAGCAATAAGACAATGGAACCAACTACCTAGGGAAGTGGTGGGCTCTCCCACTCTGGAGGCATTCAAGGTGCGGCTGGACAGCCATCTGTCAGGGATGCTTTGACCTGGATTCCTGCATTGAGCAGGGGGTTGGACTCGATGGCCTTGTAGGCCTCTTACTTTTCTATGATTCTATGAGGGCAGGTAGCATGGCAGGGTCTCTGCAACAGGAGGTGACTGCATGATCTAATTGCATATTATGCAAAAGAGGTGGGAGAGTTACTTTCCGGGGAGCTGATTGAAAAGAAGAAATGCCAGAGCAATGAATCATACAGTTGCAACAGGGGAACCTCCTCCATGGGTGGATAATTAGGGTGAGGAAGTGGAGGAGTCTCTGTCAAAGATACCTGAGGCCTTCCCACAAAAAGGACAGTTCATTCCCGCAGTTCTTTGGGGAGAGGGAATAGCTAGACTTGTTTAAAGCTGGAGACAAGATCGTTTTTTTTTACAAGTGCCTGAGTCAAATTAACTGGGTAGAAGGTAGATCTGGGAGTAATTTAGTAAGGTAGGTTAGCATAACTTAGCAAGGATTTCTGACTCCCCATTGTTTACCAATAGCAGCAACAAAATGACCCCCTCTGCTAAACTATACCTGTGAAGGGACTGCCAACCGGTCCTTTACTCAACACCAGAGAGCAAAGGTGCAAAACTGCCAGCCTTAGCTCTGCCGTCTTGACTTGATTCTCTCAGGGCCTTGCCCTTGTCTGTACACTGGATTTTGCACTGAACCACAGAGGAACCACACACACACGCTTGTGGGGGGGGGGAAACTAGGAAAGTTTATTCAAGGTACAGTATTTTTCCATGTATAAGACTATACTTTTTCCTAAAATTTTTAGACTAAAAATTGAGGGTCGTCTTATACACGGAAGTAAGCCAAGGAGAGAGCCGCGCGGTTGCGAAACTGCCCAGTGGGGGGGGCGTCTTATACATGGGGGCGTCTTATAGACGGAAAAATACGGGTAAACAGATTACAACAAAAGGTGGGAAATGAGGAAAGGAGAAAAGGTGGGGAGACACTTTGGTAGACACAGTAGAGCTACAAAATAACAAAGCTAGTTCCTTTACTACATAACTACCCAGGCACTCTCTTTACCTGGGGGCTGGTCCTCTTCAGGGCTGCCTCAGCAAAAGCCCTACCCCGCCCTTCTTCAACTGCCGACCACAACCAACCCCAAAAGCCCCAGGCAGGCAGTATAGATTCTTCCCCCCCCTCCTTTCAGGAGCCCAGCTGTCCTCAGCCAATCAGGATGAACTTCATCTGGGCCAGGCAGGGGAGGGGTGGCTCTTTGCCACATTTGCATGCCAATAGCTGTGGCACAGGGGAGTCAGGAGCCATCAGAGGAACTACTATGTACATTTTGCATTTCCCAGCCCCCAGCTGGGATTATACTTGTTTACACGTGAGGAGGTGTGTGTGTGTGTGTGTGTGTGTGTGTGTGTGTTGCAGGAAACTCTGACACTTTTTCTCCACAACACGGCTGAAATGAAAGCTTGGGGTAACCAGGAGCTGATGTTTGTGGAAGACTGTGAGCTCTGCTCCTGTCTGGTCCTCAAAACCAATTCCTGGGCTCAGGATTCTTTAATTCTAAGTGTATGTCTTTTCACACCAGGCTGCGGTTGGTGGGTCTCTGGGCGGTGGGGGGGTAGACAGCTACTGTGTATTATTTCAGTTGCGAAACACACAATTAACGCCCCGCCCCTTCCGTGCTTTACAACTTCTTCTACATTCCTGACATGTGTGTGTATGTGTGGGGGGAACCCTGAAGCAAAACTGTTTGCCAGCCTCCCTGTACAAACCCCCCCCCCGGCACGTGCAGTTTTGCATTTTAAACCCCCTTAAATCATGGCACAATCAGGAATAACATGGAGTCTCTGCTTCTGCTGCTCTGATGCTAAACACTTCTATTGGGGAAGGAGCATAATTTTGTTGTAGAAAAGGATACTATATATCAGTGTTCTCCAACCTTGGGTCCCCAGATGTTTTTGGCCTACAACTCCCAGCATGCCCCAGCCAGCGTAGCTGGCTGGGGCATGCTGGGAGTTGTAGGCCAAAGACATCTGGGGACCCAAGGTTGGAGAACAGTGATATATATTTAAAGTGAAAATAATAAACTGAGCATCTGTAAGCGGGGCCTGCCCGGGTGGCCCCGACTATAACATGTGTTTAAAAATAAGAAAGGAAGGGTGCTGCAGCAACCTCCGGCATCAGCCCCGGTCCAGGAGCTGATGCCGGCCTGCTTTGCCGCTGCCCCATCACCTGGCTGTTGCCGTCTGGACCAGCCTTCGCCAACCCGGTGCCCTCCGGATGTTTTGGACTTCAATTCCCGCCATCCCCAGCCAGCATGGCCAATTGTCAGGCATGCTGGGAGTTGTAGTCCAAAACATCTGGAGGGGACCAGGTTGCTCTTGATTGTCACTTGGGGGCCCCACTGGGCTGCGGGGCCCTGTGCTTTGGTCTCAGGGTCCAACCCTCGTGGCCCCACTGCTAGCGGAGTTTATGCTGGCTGTACACAATGGGAGGAAGTCATCGTGGATTGGTCACGAAATGGACTGAGAGCTAAGCGGAACCTCCAGGTTGGGAGGCAGTCTACCCCTACTGCTGAATCTCTGTTGCTGCTGGAGAGGGCTGGCACCTCCCATCAGACAGAGTGATCCGGCTGCTGTGGATAACCTGACTCTGGCGGTTATGGAAGAGCAGCAGACAGTTCTTTTCTTTTTCGTTTTACTCCCAGGGAGAGGCGCTTGTGGGGGCCAAAGTCACTGGTGGGGGGCAGGGCCGGTGCTACCATTAGGCCAACTAGGCAGCTGCCTAGGGCGCAGGGCTAAAGGGGGCGCCAGAAACACCTTGGGGGGGGGGAATACAGCGCTAAAATGCATATTTTACCAAGTTTGTTTTACCAATCATATCTTGCCTTGTAGTAGACAGAATTTCACAATTGACTTTTATTCATAATGGGCATAGAGCTGGAGGGAGAGAGGGCTCAAGTGGGAAGGGGGGGGGCGCGCTAAATGTCTGATCTTGCCTAAGGCACCAAACTGCCTTGCACCTGCCCTGGTGGTGGCGGCACCAATTGCTCATTAGTTGCCACTCACACTCACACAATTGCCAGCCTATGGCCTTCATGTCCTTCTTGGGGCTTCCTGGAGGAATCTGGTTGGCCACAGGATGTCAGAATTTTGGATCACCAAAATCTGGGCCTGCACACAATGTGCCCACAGACACCACTGTTGGTGTTTGCCTGCCCTTACTGAGGTTTAAATCTCTATCTATCTATCTATCTATCTATCTAAACCTGAGGAGGCTGGATCGCTGGCATCCAGCATTGGGAAGTGCTGGCATACAGCATTGTCTTTCTTTCCAAGAATGCCTCCGGGCCCAGGAAATGAAAATGTGACGCCAGTGCTTTGTTTTGAAGAGTGGCCAGGAAAAGGGAAAAGGTTCACTGGGCAATGGAAAAGAACATCCTGGGAGGCTTGAAGGTGGGAGGCGTGTGTTTCCCAGAGCATCACTGCTTTGCCTTCCGTGAAATGGGCCTTGGAGCAGATAATGGGGTTCCTGAGAATGGGTCTGTGTTTTGGAACTCAGGCCCTCGTCCAGGCTCCGGATGCAGTTGCTGGGCATGTTACTTTCCTTTTAGCCTCCACACTTCGCCTTCTGGGAAATGGATGTTTTGTGACTGAGGATGCCCAGCACGGCAACCATTTTGCAAATGGGCAAGTCCCCTATGGCAGCCATTTTGTGAGAATGCCCATGACTCTCGCTCGAAATTCCAAAGGTGCCCACTGGCTCCAAAAGTCTGGGGACCCTTGGGCTGGATCAGACCTTTTGGCCTGATCCACACTGCTCTTCTTAGGTACTGAAAAGACAGACGTTTCAGCTTTCTGCCCTGCCTCTGGGGCAGAATTAAGGTTATATTTCCTGTAACAAAAAGGCATTGGCTAAAACGGTCTGTGTTGTTGTCACCCTCGCAGCGGCTCGCCCCAGGGGCCGAATCCTTGGGGGCCAGGAGGCTGCCCCCCACCAGAGGCCTTACATGGTGTCGCTGCAGGTGAACGGGAAACACGTCTGCGGAGGCTTCCTGATCACGGATCAGTGGGTGCTGAGTGCCGCCCACTGCCTGGAGGATGTGTGAGTGTCCTTGCATTTTTGCCAAGGGTCCCCCATCTGTGTTGGTCAGCGCAAGTCTCCTTCCTATTGGGTCTGGGAAGGAAGTATGCC
This sequence comes from Shinisaurus crocodilurus, assembly GCA_021292165.1. NCBI lineage: Eukaryota > Metazoa > Chordata > Lepidosauria > Squamata > Shinisauridae > Shinisaurus > Shinisaurus crocodilurus. The sequence continues at coordinate 93,081,767 of CM037882.1, forward strand.
GCGGAGGGCTTATAATAGTCTCTTTTTCTATTGTTCTTTGTCTTAATGTTGGTGCAAGAGAAGGAGAGCTTGCCGCTGGCCAGGAAAGTAACGGGCCCTGCCTGCTCTTGTGCCTTTAGCAACAGCTTGAACCTGCAAAAAGAGGCAGGTACAGCTATTTAAGAGGTGCAGAATAAACGCGAGTGCCCCTTGGAGGGAGGGAAACCGGACCGACAAGTTTTAGTCTGGCCTTCCGCAAACTGGTGCCCTCCAGGTGTGTTGGATGGCAACTCCCATCATCCCCAGCCAGCATGCTGGGTGATGGGAATTGTAGTCCGACACATCTGGAGGGCACCAGGTTTGGGGAGGCGGCTGCTATACCCAGTTCACTGGTTATGTCTGAAAACACACGCGCACACGTTTTGATTCAGGAAGGCGCTTCTGATTAAGTTATCAGAAGGTTTGTTTACATTCTTAATTGAAGTATAAGTTGGTATGAAAACTGTAGCGGGCAGGTGCCCTCTTGGAAGAGGGGTGTGAGGAAACGGAGGGCACGGCCCTCCTAGGCGGGCAGCTGCTCCCTGTCAAAGCAGTGGCGGCGAAGCCTATCTAACCGGGACCTCTCGCGCAGGGGCAACGAGACATTCCAGGCCCTCGTGGGGGCCCATTCGCTCTCGGCCCCCGAGCCGCACAAGCGCCTGGTCGGCGTCTGTCACCTTGTCCCCCACCCCGGCAGCAGCCGAGACACCAACTTCGACGACCTCTTGCTCGTCCAGGTGAGTGAGCGCCGCACAGACCCGTTTTTCCCGGCAAGATCTCGATCCCGCTGAGGTGTCTCTAGGAGCGTTTCCTTCGTTGGGGTTTTGAGAGGTACGAGGGGACCAAACTGCTTCCGGTCCTTAAAATGCGCAGGAAGGCGACAGGCGGCCCTGCCCTGCTGAATTCTGTAGAATTTGCAACAAAGACTAATCCATTGTGTCTCTTTGGGATCCAAATGTATTGTACGCTCAGTTTACAAAGCAAAGATCCATTTGCAGCAGGCCCAGCGTTAATGACCTCCTCTCCTATTGATAATGTCCTATAGGGCAGAGCCTTCCCAAGCCCAGTGCCCTCCTGATGATTTGGGCTACAACTCCCATAATTCCTGGTCATGGGCCATGGTGGCTGGGGCTGATGGGCCATGGAGTCCAATATTCTGGAGGACTGGTTCCTCTTCATTCTGGCTTCTCTACAGGGCTGTTTCTTATACTGAACTGTTCAGGATTTCTCCCTGGATTTGGAGGCTCCAAATTCCCCGGCCTGCTTTCCTAAGCGGGGCTGATGTCTTCGGGAATCCATCCTCTGTACAAAATCGGCCGAGTGTTGCACGTTCATGGTTTCCCCCAGTGTTTTGTCCCTTAGTGCTTTCCCACCCAGCACCTCCCGTCTCTTCATGATTAGTGTGCACATGTGGATGGATAAAACTCTGCAAAATACGGTAGTAATAATAATAATAATAATAATAATAATAATAATAATAATAATAATAAATATAAAAATAAAATCGATGCAGTATTTTACTGACGTTCAGGCGCACACGTGCGCATCAGTAAGACACCAGACGAAGAGGGATCTTTGATGCCATCTTCCCTATGCACCTTCACATCACATGGCGAAACCACACTGTGTGTGTCAACTTTCTATTGCTGACTCCACTCAAACGTCTGTAAATGTGGCATGACATCCCCCCAGGCAGGGACAGGAGTGAACCCCGGAGTATATCTTATAAACCAGGGTGCTGAACCTCTTTCAGCCCCAGGGCTGAACTCCATCTCGGAGAAGCTCTGGGGGGGGCGGCTGCATTCCGGTGGTGGGCGGGACCAAAAGCAAAAGGGGTGTGGCCTCGCATATATACCCCTCAAAGTCTTGCAGCCACTAACTGAGCCTTCAGAGGGGCAGCTCGACCATTTAGATTGGGGAAGCTGCACACAAAGACCGCCCAGCAGTGGTTGGGGGGAAGGGGGAGGGGCTAGGGAAAGGGGAGGGGCTTTCCGAGCAACCCCAGAGGTCCTGAGCTTCTGCACGCCAGCCGTAGGTGGCCACCCTGGGTGCCGCCGCTTGCTTTGCTTGAACGCTCTCTCTCCCCAACCCTCCAGCTCGAAGAGCACGTGCCCCTGGGCACGGATGTGCAGCTCCTGAACTACCAGAGGGCAGACCGAGAGGTGCCGGCGGAGACCCGGTGCGAGGTGGCCGGCTGGGGCATCACCAGCAACACCGGGAAGCTTCCGGACAAGCTGCAGGCCGTGGAGCTGGGCATCATCAGCCGGACAACGTGCAACCGGAGGATCCACCATGATGGCGACGTGACGGAGAAGATGATGTGCGCCGAATCCAGGAAGAAAGATGCGTGCAAGGTGCTGGAGGGAGGGAGGGAGGGAGGGCCTACAACTTGCGTCATTCCCAGCCAGAATGGCCAATGGCTTAGGGCTGCAGAGCCTCAGGCCAGAGGCCAAATCCAGCCCCTCTGGAGTTCCCTAGAGGGCCACACCCCCTTCCCCTTCAACCACCAATCATTATGCACCCCCCCATTCTAAAAGGCGGAAATGCCCCTCCTAAGGCAGTGAGAGCTTCTTTTTTTTTTTTTGGTAGTTAGCATTTTTCTTTTCTGGCCCCGCCCTCTTTTCATTCGGCCCCGCCCACCACTGGAACGTGCCCCCCCCCCCCAGCCTCTCCAAAATGGAATTTGGCCCTCGGGCTGGAAGAGGTTCCGCACCCTGGTCTAGGGGCACCGAGAGTTCCCAGGCCGACACAGAGAAGGCTGGGGTGGGGTGGGGGGCATTTGGCTCTTCCATTTCACCAGAGGGTATTGACAGGACTCGGTTAGTCCCCTGCCAGCTAACGTTTCCAGACAAAATGGAGCCCCTTGAGCAAAGGCGACCGTGTGGGGATCCAAAATGTGGGCAGAAAGGTGCCCTTCGGCAACAGTACCGACACTTCCTGCTGGCCGCGTAGCAGTCGTCGGGCTGGAGAAAAGTCATTTTAAAGACAGCTGCATATTGTTTCAGGGACAGGGATTGCTTAAGACCTTCCAAGGGTTCAAAATGCTCTGCATACATTATCCTGACCACAGCCCCTGCAACGTAGGCCAGTATTATCCCCATAATTGCCGGAGGGAAGAAGCTGAGGGCGTCCACGGGGCAGGTGGGATTTGAATCAGACACTTTCTGGTTTTAGCTTAGCCTCTTACAGTGCACACAGGTCTACTCAGAAGTACGTCCCGTTTAGTGAAGGGGTTATAGGACTGCAGCCTAAGCCAGTGCCCTGCCAGCGGCCGCCGCTGCCACCCACCTTCTCCTCAATGCCTCGCTCTGTGGGATCCTCCCTCGGAGCGAGGCTTTGGCAGGGAGGTGGCCCTGGGGGTGGCCGCAGGAGCACTGGCGATCTCCAGAGTTGTCTCCCCGCCAATGCCTTGCTCTGAGGAAGGACCCCTCGGAGCGACGCATTTGGGCCGGGGGAGCTCTCTGCGCCTCTGCAGAGTGGCGGCCCGCGTGTCCCTTGCTTGGAGTGAGGCCAGAGAGCCACCACGGCTGCTCTCCTGCTGTGGCATTTACTGGGGCTCTCTAGAGCACTGTTCTCCAACCTTGGGTCCCCAGATGTTTTTGGCCTACGACTCCCAGCATGCCCCAGCCAGCTAGCTGGGAGTCGTAGGCCAAAAACATCTGGGGACCCAAGGTTGGAGAACACTGTTCTAGAGCACCTGCCCACCCTATGCCTGGCTCAGAGGCATGGGACGGCGGCATCAAGACTTCCGGCAGTGGGTGCACGCAGGGGTGGTGTTAGGTACCCAAAAGATCCGGGGCTCAGGCCCACGGGACAAACAAAAAAAATGCACAAATTTGCACATGCTACTTTACATATGCTCTCAAGTCTCTGTGTGTTTGTATGTGTGTCTGTAAAGGACCTTGTCTCCTAAAGACACCTCTGTTTGTAAAAAGGGATGCATGGACAGGGGAGAGAGGAGAGCATTTGATCTCAGGAAAAAACCTCAGGTAGATTCAAGGGGGTGGTGGTGGCAGGAGGGGAAGCACCTGTGGGCAAAAAGCCAGCTGGTCCAGGGGGATCAGGTGCGGCAGAGATCACCAGGGCCCCTGGACCTTTCTTTCAGCAAGTGCCCCTGGGCAGCAGGGTGGTGGGGCAGAGGGCCTTGCAGAGATTCGGGGCTCCAAAAGAAAGATTCAGGGCTCCAGCCCTAGCGGGCCGCCCCCTGACACCATCTCTGGGTGCCTGGGATCTGCCACCCTTCCCAGTCTGCTGTCTGAGATGGGGGGTTCCTCCCATCCCTGCAGCCCTATACACGAGTGGTGCAGAACCTCTTTCAGCCAGAAGGCCGAACTGAGGAGGCCTCATTCCAAAAGTGGGCGGGGCCGAAGGCAAAAGAGGGTGGGGCCAAAGTACATAAGACACCTGCAGATTTACGCTGAACCCTCACATACCTGGGGGTAAGCCCCGCTGAACTCAACGGGACTTCCTCCTGATTAGAGGCGCACAGCATTGCACCATTAGAGTAACCGCAAAAAAGTTCTATCAATAGCGATTCCTGAGCATTCTGATTTGCTTTCCCCTCTCAGGGCGATTCTGGTGGACCCCTTGTCTGCAACGGCATTGCCGAAGGGGTCGTGGCTACTGGCTCCCGTGTGTGTGGCAACTGGAAGAAGCCTGGAATTTATACCCGGATCCCTCCCTACCTCGAATGGATCACTGGAGTCTTGGCCAATGAAACGACAACGGAGGCTCCATTGTAAAAAAAAAAAAAAAAAGAAAAAAAGTTGCTTGGGTTATCTTCCATCGCCAAGAATGTCAGGCGCATGATGGACTTCACAAGATTAAACACCCGTTGAGAAAGGAACCTCCTTAAGAGAGAAAATGAGGGAGGTGGTTGCTTTTTCCAGTCTGCTTTTTGCTCTCAACCTTACTTCATACCCGAATAGCATTTAGGCATGGAAGAAATACAAAAGTCCAACGAAACCGGAGAACATCCCAAATCACACACGGTGAAAAGGAAAGGCGAAGATGAAGTCCCAGGATGCTATTCCTCAGAGTAGCCTAGCCCGGGGCATTTCAGCCTTGTACCATATATTTCTGGGCCTGCTTCAGGGGCTATACAAAAACCGGACAATACAAAACATTACATTTATACACAAAACATTTGTAAACAAAACATTTTTTAAAAATATCTTGTTAAACGTCAAATACATACAACAACTGTGCCTACGTATACTTACTTAAATTTTTTAAATGTAGCCTTCAGAGATCTCTGGAAAAAACATATGTCTCGAAGAATAAATCCTATGACTAGTGACATGATTAGTAAGTAGCAATTTATATATGTTCTCTTTAACTCGTCTCAGATCAGATGTACCCATAACGGCTCTGATTAAACCCACGGAAAAACAGGAGTGGGGAAGAGGTAGAGCTTCTTTTCTTCCATCCCCCCCCCCCCCTTAGTTGCAGTCATTTGCCGGAGTCCTGTGCAAGACATCAGAAGTGGTGAATTGAAGCAGGCCAGATTGCAGGTCTCTTCTGGTCCAGTTAATTTTCCTCTGAGGGGAAACTCTGCACTTTTATTTCTTTTTAAAAGGATAAACATATGCGGACAAACACCCATAGAAGACAACAACACGCTGCCTCATCGCAGCCAAGACAATTCTGGGACTGTTTTAAAGTTTTGAAAGCATAACATTTATGCTCATGCAGGACGCAATCCTGTGCGAGGAAAAAAAAAAAGGCCTACGATTCCCAGCATTGCTGGCTCTGGGGCATGCTGGGAATTGTAGGCCTTTTTTCCTGTCTAAACTTGCATAGGATTGTGCCTGTAATCTTTTCAAAAAAAGAAACAAAAAAAAAGGCACAGTTTCCCTTATGAGTGCAATTGACTGAACCAGAAACAGTGTGAGATGTGGTCTAGCCAGTTTCACCACTGACCCTTTGCAATGAGTTGTGCCTGAATCTGCAGCAGGAACGCAGGCCGTGGGAGGGAGTGGGGAAGGGATTTCATAGATCATTGTTCTCCAACCTTGGGTCCCCAGATGTTTTTGGCCTACAATTCCCAGCATGCCCCAGAGCCAGCAATGCTGGGAATCATAGGCCTTTTTTTTTTCTCGCACAGGATTGCGTCCTGCATGAGCATAAATGTTATGCTTTCAAAACTTTAAAACAGTCCCAGAATTGTCTTGGCTGCGATGAGGCAGCGTGTTGTTGTCTTCTATGGGTGTTTGTTCGCATATGTTTATCCTTTTAAAAAGAAATAAAAGTGCAGAGTTTCCCCTCAGAGTTTCCCAAAAACATCTGGGGACCCAAGGTTGGAGAACACTGTCATAGATCTATAGAGTTGGAGGGAGCCTACAAGGCCATGGAGTCCAACCCCCTGCTCAATGCAGGAAACTAGAGGAGGGGGTCTCCCATCCAAGTAATAACCAGGCCTGACCCTGCTTAGCTTTCCACGCTCAGACAAGCTGAGCCAGCGTGAGCCACAGGCCTGTGCTGGATTTGGAGTGCTGGATTTTGAGCAGGAATGGCTGCTTTCGACTTCCCTCTTCTGGGGCCAGCCATCCTCTCAGCCTAAATCACGTCAGGGGTTGTCCTGAGGATAAAATGCGCAAATACCCAAAGCTCCAGGGGCAGGATACAAATATGTCATCAAGTTTCCAGCAAAGCTCCACATAATTAATCTGTAGGTTTGCCCTACGGGCAAACAGTGGCTTACATCTGCCACTAGAGGATGCTCCAGTACCATCTAATAGCAGAAGCTTCTCGTGTGTGTGTGTGTGTGTGTGTGTGTGTGTGTGTGTGTGTACATACACACGCACACGCGCGCGCGCGCACACAGGCAGGTGGAAGAACAAGCTCTTACTTCAGATGTCACATTACATTTCTGTTGTATCTCCACCCCACAGCACCTCTGGCTTTGAAAATGGGCTCAGAGGGGGCGATGTTGGTACCTGAACTGAACATGTAGAATAAATGCTCTGAGCATAGCGCACCAACTTGCAAACAAACAGAATGCCAAACAGTCATGTTAAACAAAAGACCTTAATTTGTTCGACCTTAGTGCAATTTTCTCTCACCCTTCCTCTACTCAGGCCCTGATTGATAGCCAGCTGTGGTCTCCTGATAGGCCAAAATTCCTAAATAAGCCCTTCCAAGTCAGGAAAACTCTCATGCTTGATCTAAACTTTGGTGGCTACAGCCAGAGATAGAGGAATCGCCTCCTGGTATCCTCATCTTCTCGACTCTTGTCCCCTCTTTGCTCCACTGTGGAATGTCCTTCTCACATTTCAAACCTGGGAGACCTGGTGAATGGAGCCAGTATGGAACCCACTAAATGGAACCTCCAGGTTCAGAGGCAGTCTATCTGTGATTACCAGCTGCTAAGGAAGAAACGGTGGGATGGTGGTGTTGTCTTCATGCCATGCCTGTGGGGCTTTCCAGGGGCATCTAACCTGTGTGAAACAAGGTGCTTGGCTGGATGGACACTTTCGGAGCCAGCGTCAAGGGTAGGCACGGTTGGGCACGTGCCGAGGGCCCACACCCCAGCACGTGCCGAGGGCCCACCGACAAAAAAAACCCTGGACTTGCTTTCCATCTTCCCCATTGCAAACTGCTTGTTCTCCTGCCTCTCACTCTGGCCCAAATGACGGTGGAGGTGAGGAGGAGGAGCAGGAGATGCCGTGGCCCGCTTGCTCCCTGGTTCTCTGCCTGCCACGCAAGCAAGTGGGAGCCATGATGAGGAAGGGGAGGCAGAGCAGGAGCAGCTGGTGACCATGGTGGGGAGAAGGCAGGCTCACCAGAGGCAATGTTAGGGGGCGGCCCACTAGGGTTGGAGCCCCAAATCTTTCCTTTGGAGCCCCGACTCTCTGCGAGGCCCTCTGCCCCACCACCCTGCTGTCCAGGGGCACTTGCTGAAATAAAGGTCCAGGGGCCCTGGTGATCTCTGCCGCATCTGAGCCCCCTGGACTAGCTGGCTTTTTGCCCACATGTGCTTCACCTCCAGCTGTCACCCCCCCAAATCTTTCTGCCTGAGGTTATTTCCTGAAATCAAATGCCCTCCTCTCCCGTCCATCCATTCCTTTTTACAAATAAGGGGACAGGGTGCTTTAAAGACACACACACAGTCTTTAGAGCAGTGTTCTCCAACCTTGGGTTCCCAGATGTTTTTGGCCTACAACTCCGAGCATGCCCCAGCCAGCGTAGCCTGTTTTGTAGGCCAAAAACATCTGGGGACCCAAGGTTGGAGAACACTGCTTTAGAGCATATGCAAATTAACATATGAAAATGTGTGCATATTTGTCCTGTGGGCCTGAGCCCCAGATCTTTTCAGTACTTAGCGCCGCCCCGAGACTCACTGAGGGAGGGGGCTATGGGGGGGAGGCGTCTTGCCAAAGGGCCATCCGAAACCTGGAATCAGGCACAGGACTGCTTTGATCTGAGCCAGCAAAGCAGTTCTTCTTTCCTTAAGTCTGACTACTCAGTTCTAACTCGTCACAGAAACAGGTGGAGTTGCTCAGTGGTGAGGGCAAGGCACTCTGTGCATGTTCAGAGATACCCTTCTTGTTAGATGACTTCATACGTTTAAGCAAGGGGCATGGCTGCAGGTGGGCAGAGCTGGGTGTGGCCGAAGGAAAGGGGGGCGAGGCCATGTGTACCCAGACCCAGCACACATGCTTGCCGGAGATGGCGTACCCTTGCCTTTTGACTAGACCTTCTATACAAATTGCATGATTCTTTTGGAGCACAGATGTGAAATGTTATCTCCTTGGAGATCCACATTACCCCGACCTAGTTTTCTGAAAAGCCGTTTCTCCAAAGAGAACCGAGGACAGCAGGGGATCTGCGATGGAGCTGGAGAATTCGGGTTAATGACGCCAACGCGGCCATCAATCTCCCCCACAGTGCGATGCTGATCTAATGACCAAGCTAGATCTGTCTGCCGTGCACAGAAACGTGGACTGACTTGCCTTCTTTCCCCGAGCGTGTAGTTTAGGCACCCCCCTGCTTAACTGGAGCAACTGAGGTCTCTCCACTCCGATTCGAGAGCTGACCCCTTTCTTTCTAACTTAATGCTTGACTTTGCTTCTGTTCTAATTGGATCAACTTTTTTGCTGGCATTTTCTAAGTTGTGCTGTTGGCAGTTAAAACTGGCCAAGAACTGCCTTAATTGCATCCCTCACATGATAATTAGGAAGGGCTATCTTTTCCAGAGGGGGGAATGATGATTGGAAAACAGGATTACTGAGGGCCGGTGACTTGGGGAAGGAGCAAAGTGCATTGCATCTGTCTGTCCCTGTCCCTTTTAACCCAAATTTAGCCAACAAAATTTAGCCTGCAATTGCTATTGACTGGGTTTGCACAACATGCTACGGTAAGCCACCATAGATTGGGCCAGAAGCCCACCCCCCCCACCCCCCCGGCCAGTACCCACTCCAGGGCCCCCACGCCCTGTCAGATTTGCATAAATTCAGCAGGGTAGTTAAAAAAAAAAAAAATGAGCGCAAATTATTTGCGCACATTATCCATACAAAAAAGGGTGCGGCCCCTCCAAGGTACCGCTGGGGCACCTTGGAGGGGCAGCTCATAGCTGCCCAAGCAGGGATTGCAAAAGCCGGCTTTCACGATCTCCTCTGCCAGAAAAAAAAAAGTTTTAAAAGGTAAAGTCAAGCAAGCCACAGGGAGCCTGACCCAGCTCGCGGTGGGGAGGGGGAAACCAATTCTTCCCCGTGCGGTGTCCCCTGGGATACTGGCGGGAGGACCGAGGGGAGAGGGAGGGGCACCCTACTACACACGGTGAGCTTGATCATCTAACAGGTGCAGTTTGGGTAGGGCAGCTTTTAAGCCACACTGCTTAGCTTGCTATGCAGTGCAGCTACAGGCCTGTGGCTTACGCCGGCTCAGCTTGTCTGAGCATGGAAAGTTAAGCAGGGTCAGGCCTGGTTATTCCTTGGATGGGAGACCCCTCCTCTAGATTCCTGCACTGAGCAGGGGGTTGGACTCGATAGCCTTGTAGGCTCCTTCCAACTCTATGATCGTGTCTTCTGAACCTGCCCTTTACCTCCATGTCAAGAAAAAAAAAACATTAACCTGTTTTTATTTCTGGTATGTTAAGCTGCTACTAAAGGCGCAGAAGCAGGAGCATTTTTTTTTTAAAGTTGGCAAACTGAGCTGATGGGAGTTGAAAAATCTCACACAGGGCCTAGAATCTAAAAGGGCCCAAGAACTATGGATGGGGAACAGGCCAAGACACTGGAGGAGGGCCAAATTTCACTCTTTGATTTCAAACCGTTACTCCACTAATCTCAAAGGGAAACTCGTCTTTTGTGTTCTTAAGAGTCATGAGAAAAGCATCTGCAGACACATACCCCCCCCCACCCCGTGCACTGATGTGAAAAAAGATTCAAGTTGGCATGATTAATGTCCCTCAGACTGTTGGGGGGCCGGACTATAGTTTGAAAAAAATATGAACGAATGGATCAAGTAAAAAAAAAAGGACCCGGGTCCTTTTTTTTTTAACTTGATAGGGGTGAATTTTTTTCCCCTTAAATGGAAAGTTATTTTATTTATTTATTTATTTCATTTTTATACCGCCCAATAGCCAAAGCTCTCTGGGTGATTTACAGCAATTAACAAGACAGTCCTTGCCCGCAGGCTTACAATCTAAAAAGACAGGACACACAAGGAAAAAGGAATGGGGAGGGAAGAAGGGGGAATATTTAATGAATACTCCTGGCAGGGCTGGTGGTATTTACATATATAGTTGCACAATTGTTTCATGCCTAACACGAATATACTTTTGTTTTTGCCATCACACAAATGAGCATACTCTGCTTCAATCCAAAGTAGCATTTTTGAAACATTAGAAATCTGACTTAGCTACATCAGCTCATACATAAGAGGTAAAACACCACCACTAATTTTTCCATATTATGGAAAAGAATTAAAAGAATCGGTGCTTGAAGCAAAAGAGTTTTTTAAAAGTCTGCTTCCGCCAATCGGCCGGCGGGCCGTATAAAAAGGCAAGGTGGGCCGGATGTGGCCCGCGGGCCTTAGTTTGAAGACCCATGATTAAGAAAATTCCTTGGCATGGGGAGAGGGAGGTAAGGAGGGAGCCCCCATTCCCCCTTAGGGTATTCATTTATTTATTATATTTATACCCCGCCTTTTCTCCTGCAAGGAACCCAAGGCGGCTTACATAACCCTCCTCCTCCTCTCCATTTTATCCTCACAACAACCTTGTGAGGTAGGTTAGGCTGAGAGTCAGTGACTGGCCCAAAGTCACCCAGTGAGTTTCATGGCCAAGCGGGGACTAGGACCCGGATCTCCCGAGTCCCAGTCCAACACCCTAACCACTATGCCACACTGGATCTCCAGGGGTAGCCACCAGGGTGGTGGTGGTGGTAAGAGGAAATGCATCACCCAGAAAAGAGAACGAAAGGGTACACAGATTTGCATCAAATCTGCACATGCTAATTTAGAAAGGATGACTATTGTTTAAAGCAGCCTTCCCCAAAACCTGGAGCCCTCCAAAGGTGTTAATTAATTATACTGTCCATGTATACAAAAGATTCAGGAAAGCAGCAGTAATCATAAAAAGAAAAAGGGGGGGGGGAAGGAGAGAGAAGTCTTTGCCCGCAAAAGCTTACAATCTTGATTTATAGAACAGGGAGAGGCAGGGAACACACAAAAGGGAGAAATGGATGGTTACAAAGCAGTGCACACAAATGTTGGGAGTGTCGGAGATCTGGGTTCAGGTCTGTACTCGTGCATGAAGCTCACAGAATAGCCTTGGGCCTGTCACAAATTCTCAGTTTTATCCTGCCCCACAGGGTTGTTGTGAGGATAAAATGGGAGGAGGGAGCCATAGTGAGCCACCAAGCTCATTAAAGGAAAGATAGGATAAACATGGAATAAATGTAACTGCATCGAAATGTACTTCCAGTGTGTTTGGTGATGTGGACTAGGAACTTGGTTTGATGGGAAAGCTAGAGAGAGACTTGAGCAAAAGAAAAAGGGGGACTCCACACCCACAGATATTCTGAGAGTGAGTTCTAGGCATAAGGGAGAAAGGGATCTTGCCTAACCCCGTGTTATAATTTGAGATTTCCACCTATGCCTAATTTCATTTTTGGCTCAAAGCGCTCCTGTAAACATATTTCAGTGAAATGCAAAAAACATGTTCCCTTGCTGTGGGGGCACCATCCGCTTTGTTTCACAGGCACAGCAACCCAGATGAGCAAATGTATTCTTCCTTTCTTTAAAAGCTGTTATCGAACCTTCCGGGAACTGTGGCTTTGAACAAACCATTAAGGGCATTAAGCCATGAAGTGTCAATTAAGCGCACATAGGCTTTGCACGCAAACGACGATAAACAAAAGTACATGCGAGAGAGAGAGAGAGAGAGATATCCAAGGGGAAGTGTGAGTGGCAGATGCGACGAGACAGATGTAATTAATTGGGCACAGCCTGGTGATTAAAACATGCAGCAGGATGCAGTGGTAGCCCCGGAAAAGCAGATCAGCCCTAATTGAGACGATCAGAGAGAGAGAGAGAGAGAGAGAGAGAGAGAGAGAGAGAGAGAGCGCTTTCTGGCTCTGAGTATCTTAAAAGAACAGGTGGAGGGGAGGGGAAGATTAAAATTGTTTTGACGGATCAGTCCAGTGGTGTAGCCATCCAGTCCGGCATCCTGTTTCCCACAGTGGCCAAGCGGTTGCTTTTGGGACCGCCGTCACCCTTGTTTCCTGGCCGTCTTAGCCTATTGTAGCCGGCTCCAGAACACAAGAGTTCGATTTATAAAGGCACTGATAAGATCGTGAATTTGTCCAGTTCCTTCGTGTTTTCAGGCCTTCTCTAGTGTTTCTGCAGGTGTTGCTGCTGCACGCGAGGTGTCGAGTGGCGGGAGAAAGTGACAGTTCCTTCCATCAGGTCTGAACCTCTGTGCCAACCACCACTGCTGGCTGAGCGAGTATTAGGAGGGGAAAGTTTTCTCCCCGCTTCGTTCATACCTCCGTAAACTTCGATCGTATACCTTCCGACTCGTCACTTTCTCTGAACTAAGACGCTCCAGATGCTTTCCTTTCTGCTCAAGGGGAAAGGCTAAGCCACCCCCAAAATCGGGAAGCATAAATCAATACTTGATTTCTAGAAAGAAGAGAGGCACAGCTCGACCAGTCTTGGCATCTTTCCCCTGAGGGCCCAATTGCCACCCGTGGAAATTGTTTCGGCTAGGACCGTTCTGCTTCAAATGGTAGGTGAGGTTTGAATGCTCTTCCTTTGCAACAGGGGTGGGCATCCTGTTTTGGCCTACAACTCCCATCATCCCTTACCATTGGCTATGCTAGCTAGGGCTGGTGGGAGTGCCAAGGTTCCGCTACTACAGGGACCCCTTGATCTGCCCTCTGCCTCTCCTCAAAGCCCCTCCCGTTCCAGGAGATCAAGTCCTTTTACAGCTTCCAATAGCATGGGTGTAGGCTGTAGACGTGGTGAATAAGTCTCTCCAAACTCTCAGGGTAAACAACAGCACTTTACTTATTATATTAGGGTCTTTACTTAATAGAGTGGTTATAATTCAAAAGCAAGTATGATAAAATAAAACAAACAAACAAACAATCCAATGTGCTCTAGTTCAACTTCAGACTACCTATCTCCTATGCAGCCAGTTTCTCTTTCTCTCTCTCTCTGTGCTTCTCTCTCTGCTGCCAGCTCTCTCTGCTTCTGCAGTCAGGCTCCCACTGCTGCTAGCTGACCACACCCCACACATATATAGTCTTCCCAGGAATGGAAGGTTATAATCATGTGACTCTGAATAGGAGATCTAATTCTTAACTTCTACTGGGTAAACTAAAACTCTCAAACTCCCCCTCCCATCCAAGTTGGGCCTTCAGGCTTCAACAAACTCAAGCCTGAGTAGGCCTCAATCCTTTACAGGGAGCTGTAGGCCAAAACCTCTGGAGGGCCACAGATCGCCCAAACCGCTGTACAACAAGCACCCTGCTTGCACATAGAAAAGTAGCATGCCAGAGGAGTCTTGGGCTAGAACTTTCTCCCTGTCACCCTAGTTTTCAGTATGCTGGGAAGCTGTTCCCCCATAGAGGGAACATTCAAACGTGTGCCTTCCCTCACCCAGCAACCTGAAGTGGTACAGTCACAGCAAGGCTGTGGTCACATCGGCCCTCGTTCTTCCAATTAACATGCCATTTTGGGATCGTTAGCTCCCAATTATCTGTCGATTGTCTCAAACATCCGAAAAAAGCCAAAGGGATGCTAAGCCCCACCCCACCCAGTAGTTTCCGCCAGATACACCAAAACTTTCCGACCGCCCTATTTTCCGGCAAACAAAATGGCAGGGCAGGCGTGCTGGCTGGGGAATGCTGGGAGGTGTAAGACTTTTTTCCCCTGTCTAAACATGCACAGGATCGTGCCCTGAAAGTGTTTGAGAAGCTATGACTAGGCTGGCTATGTGGGGGCGGGGGTGTGTGTCTGATTTTTTGCTCTTTTCTTTTGAGAGAGCAAATAGGAGGAGATTTTGGTGGGAAAAGCCAAGGGGGGGGGGGAAATAAATAAGTTTATAAATAGAAAACTTTGCAATGTCTGTACAAACTCAACGTCTTTTATTTACAAAATCACTGCTTAGTCAAGGACATACTTCTCCTCCTGCCATCCCCCCCAAGGTATTTCTAATGTTCATGTCGATCTTCCTGGTTCGGTGACTGGGAAAACATATAAAGACATATAAAGCTTGCTTGTGCGTGACAGAATTACATGTTGTGTGAATCCACCCCAAAAGCCATTTCCATGAGGTTTCATGTGGGGAGTGATATTCATGGGATACCCCAGGGATCGCGTCCTCGAGATAGCTGCTGTGGTCGTTGGGTCCTTGTATCATAGCATACTTTTCAAAGGCGACACGGCACCCCTGGAATAGGGGTACAAGTTCCAAGACAGATGTACTGACTGCATGCCGAGCTGAGAGCTGATCTACACCTTATGCAGAATGAGGTGGTAGGATTTTAGACGGGACCATTTCAGACTGCAGGTAGAAAATGTAGAATGTAGAAAAGAGTTCATCAGGGGAGAAAGTTTAGGCTGCAATCCTATACACCCCTACTTGGGATTAAGTCCCATTGAACTCAATGGCTCTTATTTCTGAGTAGAAATGCATAGGATTGCACTGTTAATTGCTCTCTTTTCCAGATGCGCTAGTTTTCTGAATGCAAGGAGTTTGTATTTTTATGGGTGGCTGGAATATCCAGAAATGGAGGTTGGGGGGTGGAGATTATGTTTTGAATGCTCCCCATAAAATACAAACTGCATGTAGAAAACAAAAACATCTAGAAGAGAGCTATGCTAAAACTTCGTTCTCTCTCATCTTCTAGTTTTCTACATGCAGAGACTTTCTGCAGCCTGTAGTCCGAAGCAATGCAAGTTCCAGAATTTAAAACCGCGTCATTCTATGTAACGTGTAGATCATCAGAATGCCCGAAGTCCCAGCATCAAATTGAAAGCTGCCATGGGGTGGGGGTGGGGGGGAACAGGATCATGATGCAAAGAGGGGGAGGGAACTCTACCCTGGCGTATCTGTGGCACAAGCCCTGGCACTGGTCACCAGACAAATCAGCACTCCTTTGTCCCTTCAAATATCAATGCACCTCGTTGGTTTTGCTCATAGAAGCCTGCCCCCTGCAGGTGGTGATGAAAACTACCTAGAATTTTCCACACCATCATCCTTTTTCGGTGGCTTCTCACTTAAAATTGGCTTGTTTTCCTAGCTGTATCCTTGGGCTTAAGCCACAAAGTGCCCATCCAGGCATCTGAACTGAGAGGGAAGGTGGAACAGCCCCCTGCAAATACCAGAATGCCCGGGAGGCAATGTGTTAAAACAGCTCCCCGACGTTTCCGGACGCTGTCCTTCCTCCTCCTCTGCCGCAGGGGGCGCAGTCACGAGTAGCTGAGAGGCATTCTCCTCCAGAGGCCGCCACAGAGGCAGTTCTTGATCCAGCGCTGTTCCCACTGCTTCACCGCCGTGGTCTTGTTGGGGGAGCGCAGCATCGTGACGCAGCCGCACCTGCAAAGCAACAAGGACACGGTCGCACCGAGAAGGCCGGCCAAGGGACGCTCCCGAGCCCCTCCCCGCTGTGGTCCGTGGCCCTCACCTGGTGCAAGATTTGCATTCCTCCGTGGGATACGCCCCGAGATGGAGCCGCCGCAGGTGGTCAATCTTCGGCTGCCCGGGGGCCCTGAACGGGGAGGAAGACATTATTTTGTGTGCACGCGGTGTGAGACAGGTCCCTGCCCCGAGGGGGCTCCCAATCAAGTGTTCAAACATGGGGAGGCAACAGAGGCAGGGGTAAATATGGCCACTAGCTTGGAATGATGGGAGCTGTAGTTCAACCCATCTGGAGGGCACCAGATTGGGGAAGGCTGAATTACGTAAACAGGTATTAAAATATCTCTATCCCAGGGGTGCAGAACCTCAGGCTGCCCTCCTGGGGTTCCAACCTGGCCCTCCAGATGGCCCCGCCACTTACCCTGGCCCCGCCCATTTCCCCCAACCACCTTTCCCAGCTTTGCTGCAGTTTTTCCTCTCCCTGTTCTAAAAGGTTGAAATGCCTCTCTTAAGGCTTCGTTACCGGCAGTAAGAGCTTGAAGCTAAAAGATGTTGGCATCTTTAGCATACAGTTCATACAAAAATATGTAATAAACAATACCCTCTAATAAACAATACCCCATGTATAGAAAGACATTGAAATATGGGAACATCTCTATTAATCTCCCATTTGAAATATGCGGAAGAAATAGTCTGGGGGCGTGATTATGTAAATGCCTTCCTTAGCTCTGAGTTAAGGAATTAAGGGCGCAATCCTACGCAAGTCTAGACAGAAAAAAAGGCCTACAACTCCCAGCATGCCCCAGCCAGCATAGCTATGCTGGCTGGGGCATGCTGGGAGTTGTAGGCCTTTTCTTCTGTCTAGACTTGCGTAGGATTGCACCTTAAGATAATTAGAGAAAGATGGCTCCCTTATAAAGTTGTTACCGCCTGCTAAATCCTGTTTGTTGAATGGTTTCCACATCTTTTATACCCACAGGAGGATAATATCTATCTCTAATTTTAACCTTAGATTCACCTAGATGAAAAGAAGTCAGTGAGAGAGGAAAATGAGCCACTTTTTCGAAACAGGGAGAAGTCCAACCACCCCAGTTCTTCTGTTCTAAATAGCAAGGTTTAGCCAACTGGTGCTCAGGCATGCTGATGAATCTTTAAAAGGTACAAGAAAATGGCCTCATTCACTCGGGCAGACACTGGTGGAAGCCCCATTGCTGCGTGGAGAAGAGCAGCTGGAGTGCTGGAGGAAGGGCTGGAATGCCTCTTAGAATTTTTTTCTAAGAACATTATTTTCGGTGTTTGGCCCCACTCCTGTTGCCTTTGGCCTGCCCACTGCTGGAATGTGGCTCCAAGAGCTTCTCTGAAATGGAACTTGGCCCCCCGAGCAGAAAGAGGATCTGCACCCCTGCTCTATCCCATCCTTCCATTCCCAGTGGGACCCCCAAGGCAGCTAGAATCATAGAATAGTAGAGTTGGGAGGGGCCTCCAAGGCCATCGAGTCCAACCCCCTGCTCAATGCAGGAATCCAAGTCAAAGCATCCCTGACAGATGGCCGTCCAGCCGCACCTTGAATGCCTCCAGACTGGGAGAGCCCACCACCTCCCTAGGTAGTTGGTTCCACTGTCGTGTTGCTCTAACAGTCAGGAAATTTTTCCTGATGTCCAGGTGGAATCTGGGTTCCTGTACTTGAGCCCATTATTCTGTGTCCTGCAAACTGGGATGGTCGAGAAGAGATCCTGGCCCTCCTCTGTGTGACAACCCTTCAAGTACTGGAAGAGTGCGATCATATCTCCCCTCAATCTCCTCTTCTGAAGGCTAAACATGCCCAGTTCTTTCAGTCTCTCCTCATAGGGCCTTGTTTCCAGTCCCTTTATCATCCTTGTTGCCCTCCTCTGAACCCTCTCCAGTTTGTCTAGGTCCTTCTTAAAGTGAGGTGCCCAGAACTGGACGCAGTACTCAAGATGAGGCCTAACCAGTGCCGAGTAAAGGGGAATTATCACTTCACGCGATTTGGAAGCTATACTTCTATTAATGCAGCCCAATATAGCATTTGCCTTCTTTGCAGCCACATCGCATTGCTGGCTCATATTCAGCTTGTGATCTACAACAATTCCAAGATCCTTCTCACTTGTGGTATTGTTGAGCCAAGTGTCCCCCATTCTGTAACTCTGCATTTGGTTTCCTTTCCCTAGGTGCAGCATTATAAGCATACCAAGAAAGCAAGCATTATTAAGTAGGGCTGTCTTGTCCTGCATCTTGTTTCCAACACATGCCTCCAGGAAGCCCACAAACAGGACATGAAGAGTATTTGCCCCACCCGCCGGGAACTAGAGGTATACCGCCTCTGAACCTGGAGGATCCCTCTAATGGGCAGTGGCTACCTGTCCTCTGCCATCAATCTGTCTTCATTTAAAGCCGGCTGAGCCAGTGGCCATCCCTACACCTTGCGTCAGGGAGTTCCACCAGTTAATTTGGTACTACAAGAAGTCCTTTCTTTCTTCTGTACTGAATATCCTGCCAATCAATTTCACTGGATGACAATCCCTCCCCCCATGAATTCCAGTATCAACAGAGAGGGAGAAAAACCTGAAGGAAGGCACACTCGGATCTCTGCTGCAGGCCATGGGACCATGGGCCACTAGGAGGCTGCAGTCCTGCCTCCCAGGCAAGGGGGAGACCAATCTGGCCCCATCCATTGGCCAGTGAAGGTGTAGCTGTGCCAATGTCTGCTTGCTTTCCTCTTCCCTCCTCACTCCTCCTCCTTTTGTATCATGTCTATTAAATTACAAGGCTGGGGGCAGAGATTTTCTTATCTTTCAATATCAGTGCTTATCTTTCAAGTACAGTGCTTAGAAAATGTTAGATGCTTTAGAATATGCTTTAAAAACATTTATAAGAACCTTGTAGCTAAGAACTGGTGCCTGAGTTTTGCTTTATTCCTCCTCCCTCCCAATCTTTTTCCTTTTGTGTCGTGTCTTTTAGATTGTAAGCCTGAGGGCAGGGACTGTCTAATACTAATCTTTGTAAGTCACTCTGGGAGCCTTTTTTGGCTGAAGAGCAGGTAAAAATGCGGAAAATAAATAAATAATATGATATTATTATTAATTATTATTATTCATCCACATCCTCCACGCTAGGGATAAGCGCTCCCAGTGCCATGGGGCCAGTGTGCCTTGCCATCCAATGAAAACAAACTATAATTGGCACACCTGGCCAAGGCATCAAACTGAAGAGAAGCGGAGTGTGCAACGAGCCCGGGGGCCTTCCCAAACTGCAGCCGGGCGGGCTGCTTGATCTGCAGCTTGCTGATGATGGCGTCGTTGACGGGAAGCCAGTCGAGGTTCGGGATGAGCAGCTGGCTGGGCAGGAGGCAACACTCGTCGATCAAGGTGTCGTCCGGCTCGCTCAGGTGCCCCTCGTCGCGACCTACAAGGGCGGGAGGGGGTTCAGAGGAAGCATCTTTCGATCTTCTTAATTTAAGGGCATTACCGCCCAGTGTTATGCTTTGAATTGCCAAAGGCGTCACCCGGACATCCTCTAGGAATGTAGGAAGCTGCCTTAGACTGAGTCAGACCCTTGGTCCATCTAGCCCAGTATTGTTGACACTGACTGGCAGCAGTGGCTCTCCAGGGTTTCAGGCAGGATTCTTTCCAAGCCCTACCTGGAGAGGCCGGGGATCGAACCTGGGACCTTCTGCAGGCAAAGGATGTGCATCTCTGTCACACTGAGCGATGGTCCCTCCCTACAGCACCTGGTATTCCAAGGCAGTCTGCTTCATTTCCGAGATCAGACGAGATTGGGTTGTTCAGGGCTGTTCAGATGTTACAACCTGGTGGCTCGAGATGTGTTGGATTGCAATGCTGTTGGCCATACTGGCTGGGGATGCTGGGAGTTGCAGTCCAACACATCTGGAGGGCTCCAGGTTGGGGAAGGCTGCTCTAACCTGACTCAATACAGGGTTCCATTCTTGTACCTTTCCGAATTATTTAAGAATAAATAAAATTTTAAATAAATAATTTCCTCCCTTCCGTCCATCATCTACCCATCAGCCAAAGAGTGATGGAAGAGGAGAAACGAAGGCTTTCTCTGCCCTTTACCCTGGTGCAACAGCCTTGTGCAGGAACCCCTCCCAGCACATGCCCACATCCCACCTGTGGTCGGCAGGACCGCAAAACACTCACAGCACAGCCAGAGTTTGGTGAGAAGGCGGAAGAGCAGGGACATGCTGTCCTGGGTATCAGAAGTAGCTGTGTAAATGGGCAGACAGCTCGGCTTCAAGAGGCCCCAGATCCGGATCACGACCATCAGCTCACGGAGCATGCCCAGGGAGGAGCCGTCGCGCAGGAAGCTGTGACCTGGGCGAACGGGGCCAGAACCCTACGGAGGGGGACAGATGGGGTGAATGGTAGAGAAGAGACACATCATGACTCTAAATAACCATTATCAGTAGGCCTACAACTCCATTAAAGAAATGTTAAACTGGTTGATTTCACAAGTTTAAAATGGATCAGTCTACCGATTAAATTTGCATGTGGGTAAAAACAAAATGGCCAAAGAGAGAAGGATGATACCTTTGTTTTTAAGACAATGCTCCCATGTGCTGTAGGAGGCATCGGCAGGTTCATCTGCAGCTTTAAGCACACTTGGATGAAAAATAACCAGCAGTGGTTCTGGCAGAGAAGGGTCTTTCTCAGCCTTGCAAGGAGAAATCCATTTTAGTTAAAGATGCCAGGGATTGAACCTGGGACTTTCTGCCCAGGACCTAAAGTTCAGGCTGCCACAATTTAAGAAATCTTAGCTGATGAAACAATATGGTCTTAAACTGAATATATTTAAATGAGTGATTTACATCTGCATAAATGTGAACAAGTATATTAAAAAAATGTAGTTCAAGGGGAAGGGAGGTGAAGACACATGTCGTGTTTGCATACCAGTTTAAGCCAGGAATCCTGGCTTAATAAACAAGGATGTGAACAAGCCAGTTTGCTCCTCCCCATGTGTGAGAAGGTAAACAAGCCAGGAAAGGATAGCTTCACATGACATCCAAATCTGTGAGATTATGGTTTAAGTGCACCCAAACAAGACAGATGTCGCAAGCCAACAACAAACCCTGGTCTAAAGCTGGCTTATGATCCTGGCCTGTCTGGGCACAAGAAACCATAATCCTGAGTTCGGATGACACATAACATATTCCCTTCCTGGCTTGTTTACCCACTCACACGAAGGGAGGAACGAACAGGCGTGCTGCTTGTACACATCGGGGTTTATGAAGCCAGGATTCCTGGCTTGAAGTGACATGCAAACCCAGCCATACGTATGTTGCTTTTAGAAGATGCATCCCTTTTTCACAGCAGGCACTCTCTGAGAAGAGGCATACCTCCCCATGTGAGATAAGAGAAGGCAGCTCACAATTTTAGAAATACCTGCTGCCTATTTGAAGCAAAGGGTTAACATCAATGAACCGAAGCATTTCATGAAACTGCACAGGTGGCAAGGGGGGGGGGGAGCATCCAGGCATGTCTCACCTGATTCGGAAGACTGGCAAGCAGGTAGAGCACAAAGTCACCGACCCACTGGATCAGCTGCTGTAGAGACTGCAAGGTGGTCATCTCCAGGACAAATTCTTCTGTCTTCAAGTTGATCATCACTTTGTCAATATCTGGAAGGGTAAAGCCCTATGTTAACACCTCATGTATGCTGGAAGGGCAGCAGGAGATCTTTCCTTACTCAACCCGCCTGGAAATATTTTGGCCCATAGGTCCCTCTCCTGCCAGATTTGCTTGTGCTGTGATTGTAGGGAGCTGGTAGGTGAGTGGCCCTTTTAGCCATGTGTTTTTTTTCCTGCAACTTAAGTCTTGGCTTTATTTTATGGTGCAGCACCACCTAGGACAGACTACACAAGATTACATTTTCAAGGAACCATCTCTCTCTTTTCATCCAGTTCATGCACAGAACTTTCTTCACTCAGCAAACCAGTTCTGTTCAGGGATGAGAGGAATTCTCCCATCTATTTCCCTTTATCATTCTGAAATCTTGTTCTGTGCTGCATTCCGCCCCTCCAGAGGTCTGCTTTAACTTGGGAAATTTCTAAGATTAGTTCTGGGACTGATCTGTGTCTCCCCCCCCCCTACATTTCCAGTGCTCAAGTGTACATAGGTAAAACACCTGCACAAAAGCAACCTGGATGTGAATGCGTGTGCGGCTGCGTAGTTTCTTCTCCTGTACTGTTTCACTGGCATGGACCTGCTCTCTTGCACATCAGCACTCCATACAGGCCTGTGGCTCACGCTGGCTCAGCTTGTCTGAGTGTGGAAAGCTAAGCAGGGTCAGGCCTGGTTATTACTTGGATGGGAGACTCCCTCCTCTAGTTTCCTGCATTGAGCAGGGGGTTGCACTCGATGGCCTTGTAGGCCCCTTGCAACTCTATGATCTAGGAATCTATTAATCTTGACACAACCATATATAAAATCATAAAATCAGGCTTTTTTTTCCAGTGCCTTTCCCTATGCACACATGTGTGTTGGTAGCATTAAGGAGGGATACTCCTTGTGCACGTGCAGCCAGTGCACTGTACAAAATTTGGAAATTTAAAAATGGAAGAGTGGAGGATTCTTCATGCATCAGTTCCACCTGCCCTATTACGAATTATCCTCCGATGTTCTGGTTTTAAATTCCCAAATTTTGCACAAAGCACTGCACATGCAAACGGTTTGCCACAGCTTTTTGGTTCCTTCTGTTCCACTTTTGTCTCTCCCCACTCCTGTACGCTGCTAACGCACATAAGTGCACTGATGAAAGCACTAAAAAAAGAAGCAGCAGCAAGTGATCTTGACGGGACTGTATGTACGATTGTGAAATTCTTTTTGTGCTGCCTTTTGCTGATGCTGTGGAAAACTCTGTAAAATTTAAAATTTCAGAAATGTAAAAAAGAGAACATCATGGGATTCCTAACACACTGGTTCCACTTTGGAAACAAAACCAAGCAATTTGGAACTCCAAAAATTCAGGGAGACGTTTGGGTGAGGAGAATTTGGAAGCACCCCAGTTTCATTATCCGAAGGCCCTTCAGAAACCATCCACTGAATTGTGGAACCAGTCCATCCCACTCTACTAGACCTCAGTGTGGCGAAGCAAGCAGAAAGGAAGGAGGTGAGCCTTAGAGGCCATGGTTCTCCTCCCTCTCAACAGACATACTGGACCGTCAGAGAATCAGCAATGGTTGAACCCAGTGTTCTCCAACCTTGGGTTCCCCAGATGTTTTTGGCCTACAACTCCCAGCATGCCCCAGCCAGCTACGGGACCCAAGGTTGGAGAACACTGGTTGAACCTACCTATGTCGGTGATCTTGGAGCAGATCTCAGTGAGCCGGTCTCCGGGGCTCTTGTCCGGCGTGTTCAAGACAGGAGGTCGGAGTAGCGATTTCAGGGTGCAGCTGATGGCGATCAGGAAAAGCTTGGCATGGTAATCGCACACCCGTGCCACCGTGCCGGAGGAGAGCTTGCAAAGCGAGGCTTTCATGGCGATGATGCGCGTGGAGAGAACCTGGCAAGTGAGGGTCACACAGCTGTTCATGGAGCACTTTTCACCAGTCGACGGGTTTCCCCCTTCCAACGGGTGACGTTGACAATTTTTTTAAAGAATAGCCTCACTCCAGTTTAACTGTCACTGTCAGGCCTGGCCCAGGTCTGACCCAGGATGACTCTCCTCGGATGAGGACCCAGCTGGTGCGGAGTCTGACCCCCCCCCCCCCGATGCTGGCATACACCCAGGCACTCTCAAGATCCCAGGAAAGGCCATGCCAGGCTCATTTGCAGAGGAGGACCAGGAAGGCCCCCCCGGAGGGGTCCTCGATGCACCTGTGAGGCCAGAGGAGGCGGTCGAAGCGCCTCCCAGCCCCCAACAGTGCCCACGTTGGAAGGGGGAGGTGGCCACACGCTGAAGAAGCAGGTGTCTCGAGGCCCAACATAGCCAGGCTTCCCGGAAATTAGGGGCTCCTCGGGAGTAGAAGGCCTTGAAGGCCGGACTAAGCAGTTGCATCCGGGGGACCGGGCAGTTAGCTGTTCTCAGCTCAGCCCTGCCCAGCCAACTGGCGGTCTGCACTGACTGACCTCCTGTGCTACAGGCAGCTGGAACCCTGCTGGGTTTTGCTCCTGGGTCTACGTCTGCCTGGGACAGATCCGCCCTAGCTTCTCCCCAAGACACTGCTTTTCTGGGCTGGCCAGAGTCTGGACTGGCACCCTTCTTCTCCTGGCCCTGGCCAGGACTCGGTGACACCGACTCCCCTCGACTTCTGGTCAGGGGCCAAGATGGGCCCTGGCCTAGGCAAGACCTGGCTCCGGCCTTGGGTTTATCGCAACCACACGATTCACAGGGCCCTCTGCGGAACGCCGGGACTGTTTAGAAGTGGTTTCACCTCAATTTAAATGTGTCGCCTGCCCATTTAAGGACTTGCTACCATGATGTGCTTTCTTCGGCCATGCAGGCTAGGGGCGAGGGGAGTTGTAGTGTCCAACACCCCACCAGGTGGGAGAAGGCCATGCTGGGGTAACAGCGCCAGCTGCTGGCGATTAGGAATAGCCACTTCTGCACTTCCATGGTCTTCACCACTGTTAGGTTAACCCACCCAACATCCCCAGCAAGCAGATCCATGCTGGCTGGGGGTGGCGATGTGAGTTGTAGTCCCAACACATCTGGCGGGCATCAGGTTGGGGAAGGCTGGGCTAACACCGATGCCCTCTGAACGCAGACTTGTGAACCCGGCCAGGGTGGCTTATCGTGATGCCCTCTGAACGCAGACAGCCGGCCCCAGGTTCTGGAGGGCGTTGGGCAAGACGCCCTCCCGGGGGGCCCTCCCTCAGTGAGTCCCCCTTCTCATGTCTACCGGAGGGAGAGGCAGGTGAACAAGCAGGTTGCAATGGGGAAGAGGAGGAGCAGCTCCAGGGGCTGTTGCCAGGGCCCCCCTGCTGGGCTGTGGGCCCTTGGCAGGTGCCCGACCGTGCCGACCCTTGACGCCAGCCCTGGAGACGCCCCAAACTGCCATGCAGTAACGGAGAGGAAGAAGAGAGAAGTCACGGAAGTGTTACAGGTTTGGCTGATCCCTGAACGGAACCCCCACCCCCAGAGAGAAGGGGTGGTGGGAGGGGAGGGCGTGAATTCGCACCCACACCTGCTGCAGGGCCGCGTTCTGGCGCATGTACTCCTCGTGCAGTTTTTCCACCAGGTTCTGCACCATGCCGGGCTGGACGTGAAGCAGGATGTCCCACCAGTCGTAACCAGTCACCATGCAGTACTCCAGGAGGAAGAGCAGGTGCCGGAGGGAGATGTTCATATCCAAGATGTGGCCCA
Source organism: Shinisaurus crocodilurus (assembly GCA_021292165.1). Lineage (NCBI taxonomy): Eukaryota > Metazoa > Chordata > Lepidosauria > Squamata > Shinisauridae > Shinisaurus > Shinisaurus crocodilurus. The sequence continues at coordinate 93,107,220 of CM037882.1, forward strand.
TGGAAGGGGAGATCCGGAGCATGCTGAGCTGGGGGGTGGGGAGAGAGGGAGGCGAAGGACAGGGCGGCGGGGGGGGGGGGACACGACACAACAAGTTAGCAGCAGCCAAGAAGCAAACAGCGGATACTTATTTGGAGGTGTGTCGGTTTACTTACCGAAAGCATTTTCTCCCACTCTTCAGGCCCAAAAGGCTCCTAGAGCAGCTTACGAAAGCTAAGTTACAGCGGCCTTCCCCAACCTGGCGCTCTCCAGATGTGTTGGACTACAACTCCCATAGCTGCCTGGGGATTATGGGAGTTGTAGTCCAACACTTCTGGAGGGGGGCAGGTTGGGGAAGGCTGAATCAGAGTCTGAGCCTCACTCAGACTTAAGAGACGGACGCAGGGTGCTTCATAAGCCACGGTGGCATAATCACCCCGGGCAGCGCGGCTCTCCCGTGCTGTGCGAACGCAACCAGGGTGGCTTTTTGCTGTGGGTAAGAAGCCACGGGCTCCTGCAGGGTTCGGGGGGGGGGGCTTGTCAGCCACGATAAGCCACCCTGGCAGGGTTCACAAGTCATTTTTTCACAAGTAAGGTATTTTACACATTTGTGTAAGAGAACAAGTGTGTATGTTTGAAATAGAAAAACTTGACTCTCACCATTTTTAAGAAAATGTTTTTAAACAATTTCTATATGTATAGAGTACAGAGTTATTCGTGTACACTGAGAATGCATTTTTACATTTACAGCCCTCTGAGGAAGGCCTTAAAAAACCACAGGCCAAAACGCTTCAAATAAATAATAAAGAATTTGCATCCTGAGAACCTGTTCTCCCCCTTTTTTGCATTGTTATTGGATGCTTATCTCCTCCTGTTTTTGCCTTTCAAGCTGCACTGCCAAGAACGACCACCAGCATGCCAGGTGGGGGTTATAAGCCACCATGCCTTATTTCCCCTGCCGTGATCCTGGAAACAAGCCAATAACCCGAAAAACATGAGACAAAAGGAAATGGACTGGGAGCTAGGAGGGGAAAAAGCTTGGTGGTGGTGGCTTGATTCAGGGGCCCAGATGGGTGGGGAATATCCCTGTAGTACTCAGGTTTGTACCTATTATATTGTAACCTGACTGCACTCAGGTCTGCACGGCATCTATTCTCCTTCCGGGCCGGCTAGTTCTTTGCTGCCCTGCTCTTCTTTTCTTTCATCTCTTCCGCTGTCTCTCTTCTCCTTTTGCCTTCTGATCACGAATTCAAGCTTTATCTGTTTCTTCTCCCATCCCCTCAGGAAAAGATGGCTCTTTAGAAGCCCTTCTGGTGGCTTCTGGGGGACGGAGGGGCCACCGCTGGGAGACGGATGGTGGCCACTCCCCAAATTGTGTCTGCTACTTCTCCCACCCACCCCTCGGGGTGTTGTTGTTTTTTTTGCCAAGTTGTGCCCTTTCAGAAAACCCTACAGCTGGATTCACAGTCAGCACTCTGACAACTGTATCCCCAGGTTGGATTAGTCAATGACACCGGAGGCGGAAGGGGGCTTTTGCCTGCCTTTCACAGCTCTGTGACTTGGCTCACTTTCTGCCTTTTCAGAAAACCCTACAGCTGGATTCACACTCAGCACTCTGACAACTGTATCCCCAGGTTGGATTAGTCAATGACACCGGAGGCGGAAGGGGGCTTTTGCCTGCCTTTCACAGCTCTGTGACTTGGCTCACTTTCTTGAGCAGCCTGGTGTGGCGGGTCAGAGCATGATTCTCCAGTTCTGGAGCTGCCAGGGCCACTATTTAGAGTGGGGGGGAGAGAGAACAACTCCATTAGACTAGAACCTGGAGGGTGTGTGTGTGTGTGTGTGTCACCCAATGAAATTGACTGGAAGTAGAAAAGGAACAATTTATTTACAAAACATAGACCGTGGGAGTTCATGGAACTCCCTGCCACAAGATGGCTACTGGCTTAGAAGGTTTTAAAAGGGATAAGACAAATTCATGGGGGAGGAGGAGCCAGGGAGAGGTCTAATATTTCTGGCCTTCCTGGAGGCATCTGGTTGTCCACTGCTGGAAACAGGATACTGGGGGAAATAAGATGTTTTGACCTGATCCAGCAAGGCTCTTCTAAGATTCCCTCTGCCCCATGGCAGGAACATCACGATTCTCTCTCCACTCTAATTCCAAGTGTCTGGACTTCCTCACCTGCCGCCCACCAAAATGCAACCTACCTTTCCATGACTGTCAACCCCGACTAAAGCCAGCGAGGTCCAGGACATCTGCATGGCTTTGAAGTGGACCAGGGGACCGGCTGCCCGCTGCCGCTTGATGGCTTGCTCGTCCACTGGGCGCTGGGAGGTCGAGCCATAGAACACAGCCATGGTCTGCAGGGAGAGGCGGTGGATGATGTGGACGCTGCCATCGTGGAAGGCGAGCGCGAGGCCTGGAATGGAGATTGGCCCAGACGGGGGCAATTTCAGTGGGAAAGGGTTGTTCTTTAAAATGTTGGTATCATTTTAAAAAAAAGGGCGCTGTTGCTTAAGTCACCGGGCGAAGAGGGCGTTCGGAGATGGATCTATGAGCACCGATTTGCCACGAGAGAGAGATGGAGCCTCCATATTCAGACGCAATCTACCTCTAAATACCAAATGCTGTGTAGAAACAGCAGCCGGAGCAGCTGGCCTGCATTATCGGCTGCTCTCCAGCACCACCGCTGCAGATGGCCAGAGGGTGGTACTGCAGCTGCCGACTCGGCATGGATCGGGTGCCGGAAGCGGCCAATCGGATTCCCCTCCAGGTCCCATGAAGTGGCTAAGGACTGCTTGCTCAGCCTGTTCCCCCTTCCAGGCGTGCCCCTCCTGCTGCCTTTGTATCCAGAAAGCTAAGCAGGGTCAGGCCTGGTGATTACTTGGATGGGAGACCCCTCCTCTAGTTGCCTGCATTGAGCCAGGGGGTTGGACTCGATGGCCTTGTAGGCTCCTTCCAACTCTATGATCTATGAAATCTAGGAACACCCTCTTTTTATCTGATCAGCTGGGCAACAAGGAAAAAGCTGCTGTTCAGAGCCAGGGCAGCGATCCGTGTCAGGGTTGGGAGGGGAGGGATGGGAGGGGGCGAGGAAGAGGCTTTAGCCTCCCCCTCCTCCAGTGATCCCGCCCCTGTGTATCGAGCGGGGGGGGGGATGCCAAAAATGCTGCCCACCCCAGTCTAGCCCAAAACTGAACAGCAGTGGCACCCCGAGCAGTGGCCAGTCCCCTTAGCTGATTGCACCTGCAACCTTCTGCAGGCAACACATGTGCCAGGGCCGGCGCTACCGCTAGGCAGACCCAGGCGGCTGCCTAGGGCGCGTGGCGGAAGAGGGCGCAGAAACGCTGTGCTCCTTCCTCGCCGCCGGCGCGCTCCTGCCCCGCCTGCCGCCTCCGCCGCGCCTCCCCACCCGCCCCTGCCCGCCGGCGGCGTCGTTTCCGGAGCCCCGCCGGCGTTGTTTTGGCGGGAGGAACCAGGGCAACAGGGCTTAAACAGCCCTGTTGCCCTGGTTTCCCCGGCAAAAAAAAAAAGCGCGGGGGTCCCGTCGTGTCGGCGGCAGCAGCCAGCAGCGGGGGGGGGGGGGGAAGGTAGGTGGTGGTGGTGGCGGCGGTGGCGCGGGGGGGTGTTGCAGAGCAGGGCTGCTTTGCTCCGGAGCCCCCCGCACAGCACGAGGGGGGGGCTAAATATAATTTGGCCTAGGGCGCCAAACAGCCCTGCACCGTTCCTGACATGCGCTCTCTCAGTAAAGGAGGATGAGGCAGACCCTGCAAGCAGGGACAGATTCTCATAAGCCTGCAAGAGCAAGGTGTGACCCTAGTCATGCCTGGCACTCTGCACATGCATCAGACCCCCCCCGCGGAGCTTCAGTCTTCTCTCTAGTGCTATCCACTATTGATGGAAAAGGTGCCAAAAAGGACACCCGTCAAGGTCAGAGGCACCTTGCCCGTGAGGAAAGGCTAAAGAATTTGGGGCTTTTTGAGTTGAGGGGAGGACTGGGGTGGGCACGAAAGAGGTTTATAAACATGTATAAGTGGATAGAGAGACTTTTTCCTCCCTCTCCCTTAATACTGGAACAGTCACGAACACTGGAAGCGAACTTCTCATGCGTCAGAGAGCACTGGCACATCAGCTCGCTACCGCTGACTCACACGCCCAGCATCAGATAATTGCAGGCACTCTCCTTAAGCCAAATTGAGAGCACACCTGCGCTGAGCTCTGATTAAGGCCTGTATTTATTAACTCAACTCTTGTGGCGACTGAAGCTTGGAAAGATTGCGGGTGCCCGAGAATGTGGCCGCTGGGCCTTAGAAATCCAAAATATCTCTTTTCCGGCCCCTAAAACAGTGTTCTCCAACCTTGGGTCCCCAGATGTTTTTGGCCTACAACTCCCAGCATGCCCCAGCCAGCGTAGCTGGCTGGGGCATGCTGGGAATTGTAGGCCAAAAACATCTGGGAACCCAAGGTTGGAGAACACTGCCCTAAAATATGTATTTATTTCTACATTTGATGTGTACCCCTGCCTTTCTACCACGAAAATGATGCTCAAGGCAGCTAAATGAAAGAACCAAATAAAACGCCCCCCTGACCGGCTTCCTTACCCAGCCCCGGGTAGAACTTGGTGTCGTTCGCCACTTTCAGGTCCGTGCTGGTCAAGGAGATGGGCAGCTTGGGCAGTGCCACGGCCGAAACCCGGTCCAGGTCATTGGTGGCCGAAAGGATACGCCACTTCAGGATCATCGGCGGCTTGTCCCCGACTAAGGAAGAAGAGATGGCAAATGGTTCAAAAAACAAAACGGCACCGCAAGACGCGCTCAGGGGTGGACCCCACCTGCAACTGCTTAGCCTGGTCAGACATGGCACACTTGAAGCCTTATTCTGTGACTGGTGCAGGGGGACCCCCGCCCTGCCTACAGCCTCCAGAGGCAGGAGTTGGGGTCTACAGCTGGGGTGTTTGTCGGGTGGGGGGACGGGGAGAAGAAAGAAGCAGAGTGAATGGAGACGGAAGCTACTTTGGTTATATTTTTAATGGTATGTTTCAGCAACAAACCTTTTCTCTTATATTTGGAATGTGAAAATTTGTTTAATAAAAAGATCAAGTAGTAGTAGGCAATCACTCGTGACCAAGTAAGATTGTCTTCCAGGATAAAATTACAAAAAGAAAATTATATATAGAGGAAATTGTATAAAATTGTGTAGACTCTAGAATTGGGTCTGTAAGTGACTGTGGAGGCCAATTCTAGATCCACACAGCTTCCCACAGTGTGGACACAGGTTACCAGATGGAAGATGGTCCTGTAAAGGATTCGTTTGACGTGCTTAGCACATTTCTCCCTTTCACCTTGCACTCGGGCTTCTTCAAAGTCCATACAACCTTTGTGAAAGGCCAACCTCCAGTTAAAAGGGTTCATGGGCCAGAGCTTCCCAGTTCTCGATGTTTATATTGCATTTTTTTTTTAGATTAGCCTTAAGAACATCTTTAAAAAGATCAAGACAAGTAGTTAAAATAAATTTGCTTCCCTTTATTCTTGAGATATCTTTCCTCTACTCTCAGGCATTTGGCAGCGTTCAGTAAGGTTTTTAATCAGGTCATGGGATTTCTTATTGTTGATTGTTAAAATTGTTTGTGTCTGTGCGTTTCTGTTCATATTTTTGTATGTTTTTATATTATGTACAGTATTGTATTTTTAAAGTTTTAAATCTGTGTAAACCGCCCAGAGGGCTTTGGCTATTGGGTGGTATAGAAACATAATACAGTAATACCTTGCATTGCAAGTAACTTGGTTTGAGAGCGTTTTGCAAGACAAGCAAATTTTTAAATATTTATTTTAAAAACTTTGACTTGATATATAAGCAACGTCTTGCAATACAAGTGACTGTAGTACGGCTTAAATTAAAAATCTCTGTACAAATTTTTTTGGAGGAATTTCGTTTTGATGTAAGAGTGTTTTGGATTACAAGCATGTTTCAGGAACAAATTATGCTCTCAATCCAAGGCATCTGTAATTAATTCCCTATATGGCCACGCCCCTTTCCCCTACCAACGTCCCTTCCCGCCACCAAACAGCCACCAGCCGTTTGGCGATTTTCTAGCTTTTGCATGATTTCTCATCCTGAAGCAGTGAGAGCTTTCAGCTAAAATATGCTGGGTATTTTTGCCCCACCCCTTTTGCCATCAGCTCCTCCCACCACCGTAATGCAGCTCCCGAGAGCTACTCCAAAATGGAATTCAGCTCTTGGGCTGAAAAGGTTCCCCACCTCTGTTGTATGGTCTGAAAGTCTGTATCTTTCACAGACACACGCAGACGGAATCAGGGTGCATGTTGAAATGACTCTTTGTTAACTGCCGCCTATCTTGTGGACGTGGGGGAAACAGTTTAAAACCGTCGTCATATATTCTATTATGGACAAAACAGGCACAGGTTCAGAATGGGACTCACAGGGTCTAAACGCAACCGACGAATTTGCCTCTCACCGGGGGACAGTCAGCACGTCCTGTTCCCAGGGATATTGGGGTCGAGAGACGCTGATGACATATGTGGTTCGCTGTGCAAAAGCAATAATTAAAATGCTCTCCTTTTGTTTTGTTTGTTCCCAGCTTGAGAAAATTAAAATGCTCTCCTTTTGTTTGTTCCCAGCTTGAGAAAATTAAAATGCTCTCCTTTTGCTTGTTTGTTCCCAGCTCGGGGAAATTGCTGCCACTGATGTGCGAACAGAGATGGAAACAGAGGGGAAAGGCAAGAGCCTGGAAAGAGAGGAGTAATTTTGTTGCAGCAACAAAACAGGGGGTGGGGGATTTTAATTCAAGTGAAAACTGAATGTGAGGGAGAAGGGACTGCCAAACAGGTCTGCCCTTAACCACTAGGCGACTCTGCAGCCCCAATGCGTTCCCCCCTCCCCCAGGCTGGGCACTGGGGATGATTTTCCCACTTTCTTTTCCCTCTTTCACTTCATTTCATTGCTTACCTTTCTATACTGCCCAATAGTCAATGCTCTCTGAGCGGTTTACATAGATTAAAAACCATAAAAAAATACACTGTTGTACAGAAAATTAAAAAGAAAAGTTTACATACAAACATAGAAAGATTGCAGTCATGGACGCACACGACACGCACACACGCGCACGCACACACACACACACACACACACACTTTTAACAATCAACAGTAAGAAGTCCCATGACCCGATTATCAATCAGTGTTTATTTGATCCATAGACCTTTTCCACATGATAATAAAAAAACTTATCATATGCTGCCAAATGCCTGAGAGTCGAGGAAGGTCTTAACCAGGCGTTGAAAAGAGAATAATGTTGGCGCCAGGCAGGCCTCACTGGAGAATTCATTCCCCAATTGGGGGGCCACCACCAAGAAGACGCTCTCCCGCCCTGCCCCTTTCAAGCTATACTGGGATCCTTTGCAATGCCCCCCTTGCTTTGCAGCTGTCCCTTTGTTTCAGGGCCCCGTTCTGATGCTGGCCCACTAGGACTGCGTACGCTCAGGATCCAAAGAAGAGGGGTGGCCGCAGCGTCAGCCACGGCAATTGTCAGCCAGTGTGAAGCCTGTGGATTGGCTGGGCTTGGTATGAATGAAAATCATGGTGGCTGTATGGAATTTCCAGGATCAGTTCCATGTGAATGCTAGAGGGCTCTTGCCCCGAAGCCCCGCTCACGAGTCTCCCCGAGAGATGTTTTTTAATATGTTTTGCATTGCCTTTTTGTAAGCTGTATTAATATACAGGAATCATAGAGTAGGAAGGGGGGCTTAGAGGTCATCTAGTCTGAGTGCAGGACCTTGCAAGCACACTATCCCTGATAGATGGCCACGCAGCCTCTGTTGAAATAGCTGCGGCCAATGCTTGGCCAGCACTTTTCGAGGCAGTCTGCTGTGCAGCTCTTACTCTGTGGGGACGTTCCTCCTCATCTTTAGTTCTAGCCCTGCCCTCTGGAGCAACAGAGAAGGCAGGGTAGAAATCATGTTAACTAATAAATCATAAATATATCTAATTGGCCACTGTTGGAAACAGGATGCTGGTCCAGATGGGACACTTCGGTCCAATCCAGTAAGGCAGTTCCTATTATTTATTTTGTTTACTTGTTCATTACATTTATATCCAGCCTTTCCTCCAAGGAGCCCAAAGCGGCATACATGATCCTCTTCCTCCTCCTCATTTTATCCTCACAACAACCCTGTGAGGTGGGGTAGGCTGAGAGTCAGTGACTGGTCCAAAGTCACCCCGTGAGCATCTTGGCTGAGTGGGGACTAGGATCCGGATCTCCCGAGTCCAAGTCCAACACTCTAACCATGATGCCATCCAGGTTCCCTTATGTTAGGTCTATCAGTGGCTACTACCTATAATGCTGAACAACAGAGATTTGAAGTTCAGAGGGGTGTGCCTCCGGAGTACCAGATGTAGAGGACATGCAACAGGGGAGGGCCCAGAGCTTCCCAACTAGACCTCTTGACTAGACAGGACTTTGGTCTGATCCAGCAGGGCTCTTCTTATGCAGGACAGGATCTATCAACCTCTATTAAACAGGATCGCTAAACAGAATCCCCAAGCCCAGGAGCAGTCTACCTCAGAAATAGTAGTTGCTAATTAACAAAACAATAGCGGCGTGGCGAAGTTTGTTGCCTTGATGCCTTGCTTGTGGGCTTCCCATTGGAGCCTCTTGCTAGCCATTGTGGGAAACAGGATGCTGCACTAGATTGACCTTTGCCCTGATAAAGCATGGCTCCTCTTATGTCCTTACTAGAGACTTGGTGTTCTGCCTTTGCCTCATTAACAGAGCAACAGTTGGCTTCAGCTCCCTGCTGAGACAACATCCTCGTATTGTTCTAGTACAGGGCTCTCCAACCTTGGGTCCCCAGATGTTGCTGGACCACAGCTCCCAGCATACCCAGTCAGCATGGCTAATGGCAAGGGATTCTGGGAGCTGTAGTCCAGCAACATCTGGGGACCCAAGTAGGACAGAGTTCCAGCCAGCAGGTTCCACTTGGAGCTATCCAAGGTCCTGTCTCCTTCCACCCTCTCCTTAAGAGAGCTTCTGCCTTGATGGTGCTTGCTGTGCCTTGACTTATCTACCTTGACTGGCCTATATCTGCTGAACCTGATCTTACCTACTGTGGGTTGGATCCAGATTTAAGCTGAATCAACTGTGCTGGTGGAAATGGACTTCCCTCCCTCTCCTTCCCATGGCAGCCCCTCCATCCCCCTGAAAATGCTGCACAGAGAGTCAGGAGACCCTGCTGAATGGGGTAGGCTGTGGTGTGTGTATGGGGGGGGGGAAAGGATCCCCCAAAATCAGATAAGAGAGAAGGTCCCCAAGCAGAGCCCTTCCCCTTGAGGTAAATCCCTCCACCTTGAGGAAGGCAGACCCAAGATCCAGCCCTGTGACTTGACTCTGCTTCATGGACTGGACTTGATCCGATTCCATCACTCACTACCGGCTCCCCTTGCAAGCCTCAAGTAAGGACAGAACGATTAAGGAGCTGGGATTGGGAAGACCCCATTGCAGGACTGGATTGGAGAAAAGCTGCAAGAACTGATTTTACGTCAGGCTCCTTCGGGGAAGCATTGTCTACCGCAGCCTCACCTGTGCCCAGACTCACCTGTGGGGGATATCTGTTGGAAGATGTTGTTGACCGGCAGTCCCTCTTTCCGGAGTGACCAGCACTCCACAATGCTGTTGTTCTGGTTGGAGGCGCACAGCAGCATCTGGGCAGGGAGGGAAGGTGAAGACGCAACTCAGATGGGTGTTAACAGCTTCTGTGGGTGGAGGAATGCATTGACAAGGCCTGCGGGCCAAAAATGATCTGGGCGGTGGGGGCTTTCCATTCTGAAAGTATGAGTTTAACTTTAAGAAGATAAGACGCCCCCAGCTGGATCCGACCCAAAGTCCATCTAGTCCAGAAGCCTGTTTTCCACCGGGATGCCTCTAGGAGACAGGTGGGGAACTTATTCATTTTATTTATTCATTTTTTATACCTCCCAATAGCCGGAGCTCTCTGGGCACTGTACAACAATCAATTTAAAAATACAATAAAATACAGTTAAAAATATAAACAATAAAACATTATAAAAATGTAAAACCAATTTTTAAACTTGAGGCTGTTTTTAAACGTGAGGCTGTTATGCTCAAAAAAAGCATCCTCGTGGAACCAATGGAAACTCTTCTGAGCCCGATCAGTGCGGGGGGGTGGGGGGTCACAGCTGGGGAGTGAAGGTTAATCAATACTACTAATAATAATTAATAATTTATTACAGTCAATTGATCCGCACATAATAAATACAGTTTAAAAACAATTTAAGAACAACTGTGCCAGTCAGCTAGAAGGAAGGTATGGAACTTTATTTTTATACATGACAACGGCAGCGAGACTACTATATGCACAGAAATGGAAAGGTCCAGCAATGCCTAGGACAGAAGAATGGTTGGTCAAGATGCTGGAGCTGGCAGAGATGGCCAAACTCACCTCATTAATCAGAGAAAGGAAAACATCTACGTTTATTATTGAGTGGAAACCTCTAATTGACTTTTTGCAGAGACTGGAAAATAATGATTTGTTTGTTTGTGGATTTATGAAGTAATAAGTGAATTTGGGACAATGGGAAGAAAGAGATTACTCATTCTGATTATCGAGTAAGAAAAATTATTGTTACCTATATTTGCTGTAGAAGAAAATCGGAGGTCTATTTTGTTTTGTTAATTGTTACATGTTTGATATTATGTGTTTGTTTTATATAGAAATAAAAAAAAATTAAATAAATAAATAAAGAAGAACAACTGTGGCACAATAAAACAGCTATACAATGTAAACAAAGGACAACAGCCTCTATAATAAATAAATAACCATTGTTTAAAATAAAATAACCCCTGAAATAACTTTAGCTAGTAGACATGGTGAGTTGTTCTCTAAGTCTAATGGCTATTGACAGATAATTTTGCAACTTTCAGGGACACCCTGGGATTTTTGTCTTCAAGCAGATATTTAACAAGGAAACAAACTGACCTCCCTGGTATATTAGCCAATAATTGACCAATCGTATCTTGTTGAACTTCCGTATAAAATTTACGAAATAGAAGAACACGTTCGATTGATTCAATCTCTTGGCTATTACAGGGGCATAGTCTTAAGGAAAGAGGAGTACCAGCAAATCTGCCACAAAGCACTTGTGAGGGAAGAGCATTAAATCTAGCCAAGGTGAAAGCTCTTTGATATTTGGGTACGAACAAGTTCTCCAGGTATGCAGCTTGACAAAAGGGGCCAGAGTATCAGATACCCATGGAGCACAGAGAACAGGATGTATACGAATGAGACAAGAGATCCTGAAAAGCAATATCCCAGAGTCTTTGTCTAATTAATTTAAGTGCATCACTGTACCCCTGATAGAGTAAAGACGGTAATAAACCAATAGAAGTGGCTTTTTGGGTGCTTCTAGCCCAAGTACAGAAGTAAATTCAGCAGGGATAAAAACAAGACCCTTGCCGCTCTTAAGTTGCTGTATTAGATCTAGAACAGTGTTCTCCAACCTTGGGTCCCCAGATGTTTTTGGCCTACAACTCCCAGCATGCCCCAGCCAGCCAGGGACCCAAGGTTGGAGAACACTGATCTAGAACTTCCTATACTGAAGCTGGTGCCCACTCAGGTGCAGCTGGTAAAATGTTTTCAGAACAGCGACCAAGGTCAAAGGCAGAACCTGCTGGGTCTGTAAAGATAGATCTAAACTGATCCTCCCAAAGCTGAGCCGAAATGCCACAGTTTGGGGCTTGGGACCTAGAGCACAAGGCACCTGAAACTAGCTGCCAAAAGGTTTTTGCGACGTTGTTAAGGGAGGCATTCAGAAGCAGCAACCATGAATTAGTGTCGCTCTGACATGTTTTGAGATGCAACAGAGCCTTGTATTCATTTTTTCATTGGAAATAACTAGGAGGAAGAATACTGGATCCTAACCTCCTATTTGATGTATAAGAATCTCTCAATGCTCTTTTCATCAGTTGGCACTCCCTGTTAAACCATGTGGCGCCCTTGGAGTTGTTGGAAACTGGACCAAAATGGGAAGGATTAGGAACATTTGTTAACATTTCCTGCAGGGAATTCACTAGTTCTTCATATGCCTCAATATTGGTTGCAGCAGGTTGCTCGGACATTATCACTGATCTCAGTTGGATCGCTGAATCAGAGTTTAGTTTGACACCCACGAGACTACAGGCAGTCCCCGGGTTACGAACGAGATCCGTTCGTAAGTCTGTCTTTAAGTCGACAGGTTTGAGGCTTCAATATTTTCCTTAAGCCTTGGGCCCACCTGGGGATCATTAGGCATAGGTATTTTTATTCCTGATTCTTGATTAAACTAATGTAATTCTGCCTCTGTAACTGTTAATTTAGAGAGTCTTAATCTTAACTGCTACAGCCTATAAGCAAGTCTCTCTGAATTTCTGCTGGTAGCTTAGCAAATCTGTTCATAAGATGTTCTTCTGTTACATTGTTATCATCTGGAGAGTTTCCAGGCCTAGTAGCAAACTCTTTAGAGCAGTGTTCTCCAACCTTGGGTCCCCAGATGTTTTTGGCATACATAGCTGGCTGGGGCATGCTGGGAGTTGTAGGCCAAAAACATCTGGGGACCCAAGGTTGGAGAACACTGCTCTAGAGTTACTTGACTTCAGGGGACTATCACTAAGCTTTGAAGACATAGCTGGGCACTTCTTTGTAAAGATCAGCGGTCTAATGCAGAGTTCCTTAAAGTCTCAAGATGGAAAAACACCAAAGGTAGTTAGTTGTTTCTTTTTTCTCATTATTATCTCGGGGATGGTAGCTTTATCAAAACGGAGACTTTGATACTTAAGTTCTTGGGCAAGTTACTTTTCTTTCAGTGTTGCCAGTTGGCCTTCTGAAAAGCTCCACTGCTGTTATGTTGCATCCAACAGTGGCACCAACCTTCATAGAGAGCAGCAAAGTCCCTTCCCACAATGCCAAGTGGGGCGCCAAATGCAGCGCTCAGCGTCGCACTCGGCACATCGCTGAGGCGTGCGCTGCGGTGCTGGCCTCAGCCAGCTGCACCGAAGGTATCATGGGGAAGGAGGAAGTTGTTCCCTCCTCAGCCGGCGCGCTTTTCTCTCACTCATGCTCTCAGTCAGCCCCAAACGCAGCTGGAGCTAGGGTCCCTCAGGTGGTGGTGGTCGCAAAGGAATGTGCTGGGGGCTCGCAACCCACTCACCCCCTTTGCCGTGAAGGGTTAATCCTCCCCACACGCTGCAATATGGCAATTTGGCTTGAAAAAAGTATTATGTAGATCACAAGCTGAATATGAGCCAGCAATGTGATGTGGCTGCAAAGAAGGCAAATGCTATTTTGGGCTGCATTAATAGAAGTATAGCTTCCAAATAGCGTGAAGTACTAGTTCCCCTATACTCAGCACTGGTTAGGCCTCATCTTGAGTACTGCGTCCAGTTCTGGGCACCACACTTTAAGAAGGATGTAGACAAACTGGAGAGGGTTCAGAGGAGGACAACAAAGATGATCACAGGACTGGAAACAAGACCCTATGAGGAGAGACTGAAAGGACTAGGCATGTTTAGCCTTCAGAAGAGAAGACTGAGGGGAGATATGATAGCGCTCTTCAAGTACTTGAAAGGTTGTCACATAGAGGAGGGCCAGGATCTCTTCTCGATCATCCCAGATTGCAGGACACGAAATAATGGGCTCAAGTTACAGGAAGCCAGATTCCACCTCGACATCAGGAAAAACATCCTGACTGTTACAGCAATACGCCAATGGAACCAACTACCTAGGGAGGTCGTGGGCTCTCCCACACTGGAGCCATTCAAGGTGCAACTGGACAGCCATCTGTCGGGGATGCTTTGACTTGGGTTACTGCATTGAGCAGGGGGTTGGACTTGATGGCCTTATAGGCTCCTTCCAACTCTACGTATTCTATGTTGGCTCCAATTGAATTGTGGCAAGGGGGGAATTCTTGGGGGGTTATCCCTCCCCATTGTAACCCCCCTGAAAATCCCGACCCCGTCCCATGGTAGCAATTACGGTAGGCTTTAAAAAGCATCCAATAGAAAGCTTCTGTGTGTGGCTGTGTGTGTAAGGGAAAAGTCTGGCTTCGGCCTTGCCCACTGCCTGCATGCAACTCCCCGGAGGTTACCCACAATGGAATGCAGCCCTTGGGATGAAAAGGGCTGCCTTCAGCCTTGCTCCAGAAAGCCCCCAAGCAGGACATGAAGGAAGCAGCGGTTTTGTGTTTTGGCGCTCGGAGCCCACCTCTGCCTCGTAGTTAGGCTCTTGGGCAAGTTACTTTTCTCTTAGTGTTGCCAGTTTCCTTCTGAAAAATGAGTATTTTCCGACTGGCTATGCTCACCGTGGCAGCTATTCTGTGAATGGGCATCCTCCCCACCAATTTCTCTCTTGTCCGTCTGCTGCCCATCAGTTTCAAGGGAAACCCCGAGTCCCACGATGACCAAAAAGGGAGAAAAGCTTCTCACTACACACTTTCCCCACACATCATGCATAATGCTATAAACTGTGATGTGCACAGTTTTAGCAAATAAGGCGGCATATAAATGTTATTAATGATATGAAATATAAATCTCTTATGTACCCCTAACTGAACTAAAAAACCCCAATGTTGTAACCTTTTCTCCCAGGGGAGCTGCTCCAGCCCCTTGATCATATTTGAGTAGCTCGTTTTCGCACCTCTTCCAGCTCTACAGTATCCTTTTTTTGAGATACAGCGACCAGAACTACACACAGCCTTCGAACTGTGGCAGCACCATAGATATTTATTTTTAATGATATTGTCATAAAAATTATGATACTGTCTGTTCTATTTTCAATCACTTTCCCAATCGCATGCATACAATTTGCCTTTTCTGCTGCTGCTGCTGCACAAGCGTGGGGTGATGGTTGGAGCGCAGACTAGGACAGCGTCAATCTGGGTTTAAACCCTCCCCCCACAGCTATGAAAGTCATTGGGTGGGCCTTGGGCCAGTCACTCTTTCCCAGGCTAGCCTACCTTGCAGGACTGTTGCATAAATGGGACGTGGAGGGGGCATAAAGTTACCCTGAGCTCTTTGGAGGAAGCGGTGATAAAAAGAGCCAGTGTGGCGTAGTGGTGAGAGTGTTGGACTGGGACTCGGGAGATCCGGGTTCTAGTCCCCACTCGGCCGTGAAACTCACTGGGTGACTTTGGGCCAGTCACAGACTCTCAGCCTAACCTACCTCACAGGGTTGTTGTGAGGATAAAACGGAGAGGAGGATTATGTAAGCCGCCTTGGGTTCCTTGCAGGAAAAAAGGCGGGATATAAATATAATAATAAATAATAAATAAATAATGGAATGCGATAATAAATGCACACAGAATTCATAGTCAGAAGGGATCTTGGGAGGCCATCTAGTCCAACCGCCTGCACAATGCAGGATGCAGCTACAGCATCCCAGACAGAGGGCCGTCCAGCCCCTGCTTAAATACCTCCAGCAAAGCAGCCTATTCCGCTGTCAAACAATCCTTACCATTAGGAAGCTTCTCCTAACATTTAGCCAAAATCTGCTTCCCTGCAATTTCCACCCGCTGGTTCTAGTCCCGCCCCCTGGAGCAACGGAGATCAGCCCTGCTCAATCTTCTGCATGACTGCCTCTCAGGTCTCTGAAGGCCACGCTCGTGTCTCCCCCTAATCCTCCCTTTCTCCAGGCGGAACAGACCTAGCTCTTCCAACCGTTCCTCCCACCATGCCACGAGGGGGGAAACGGACAGGTCTCACCTGCTCAGACATATCCCGAGCAAGGAACTTCAAGTGGGTGACGGCAGGGTACTTGTCCTTCCGGGCCAGATCCGTGGTGCAGCGCATGAAGAGGGAGGGGAGGATCTCCGTGTCGATCTTGCACTTCTCGCTCACCACGCTGACGCAGACCTTGTAGAACTGGACAGGGCGAGGCGCTGCTGCCGTCCGAGGTGGCCACCACGATGTTGCCCCCGCCCGTGAAGGCGATGTCCGCCAGGGCCACCCGGCACCGCAGGCGGCAGAGGCTCTCTGTGGAGGTCAGCACCTGCCCACTGGGCTTCAGCAGCGAGACGGTCACCAGGCCGCTGATGGTGACGGCAATCCAGCCCTCCATGGGTTTCCCACCAAAGAGAGTCAGCGACGGGGAGAACTTGACCCGAGAGAACTTCTCGCCAAAGTTCGATGCTCCGGACTGAAGAAAGAAGGAAGCAGAAAGCATCAGACAAGGGGTGCAGAAGTACTTCCAGCCTGAGGGCCAAATTCTATTTTGGAGAAGCTGCTGGGGGCCGCATTCCAGTGGTGGGTGTAGCTGTTGGCAAACAGGGCGGAGCCAAAATACCAGCCGATTTTAGCTTTCTCTCTTATTGCCAGTAGCTAAGCCTTAGGAGAGGCATTCCAGCCTTTTAGAATGGGACAAAAAATTGCACAAAACAATTGGTGGTTGGGGGGGAAGGGGCGGGGCCATCTGGAGAACCCAGGTGGGCTGGATTTGGTCCCCAGGTGGGGGTCAATAATACATACATATGAGATCCCAAAAAAGTATCAAACAATATTTATTACACTTTTGGTCTCCTTTGCTCTCATTTTATCCTCACAACAACCCTGCGATGTAGATTAGGCTGGGAGCAAACATCTGGCCCAACATCACTCAATGAACTCAAATAAATAAACAAACATCAGGACAGAGCAGGGACTGGAACTCAGTCCCTCCCTGGCCCTAGCCCGACATCCTAGCCAGAACACCAGACCAGTATAATAATAAAAGGTGATGTATGTGTGTCTGTCTGTCAGTGCCATAGCGCCATGAGACCATGAGCCTAAACACCTAGAAACTTGGCATGCATACTAAGGGGGCCCTCAAGGTATGCACCTCAAGGTCATTTTGTTTTTTCAAACACAATTAATTAAGTTTAATTTTAATGCGTCCCATGCGGTTGAAGTCTGCAGTAACATCTTCAGTCACTAGGGGCCGATGTCCCTAAGCAGTACATAGCTTTGGAGTCCATAGTTTGAAGCCGCGGGGGGGGGGGAGGGGGGATTAGTATGCCAAGGGACACAACCACCCCTCGAGATAATGGAGTGGGCAGACCCATGGGCCATAGGGCTGCACTGTGGCAGTTGCCGTGCTTAGGGGTGCTGGCGGGTGTGGCTTCACTCAAGACGGGGTGAGGACAAGGTGTCCAGCTCTGACAGCTGTGTAGGTTTGCTCGAAGGCTTTGCTGTATCAAACTAAGGGCTGTTCCAACCCCTCGAAGCGGGGTCCGTTCTCTCTAGCGGTTATGAAAAGAGCTCCTGGCCCTGGTCTTAAGCCCCCGCCCCCTCCTCCCTTTGACCACACCCATTCACACGTTAGAGCCCACCCCTCTTACTTACACAACCGCAACCACAACCCGGAATGCCCGGCTTACCTTTTCCACGTGCAGCGCCAGCTTCACGCCGTTGTGCAGCCAGGAGAGCGCCACGACGGGGTCCCCCTCCACCACGCTGCTCACGGCGCTCTCCCAGCTATTGGCCAGGTGGTCCATCATGCTCCAGCACTTGATGTGCCCGTCCGCGTCGGCGGACAGAAGCCGGGAGCCTGGAGTGGAAAGGGGTCGGGGAGGGGCGGAAGAGATGATCACGGGAAATTGCCATCGCTTGCCGTATTGGGGCCGGGTGGGGGAGGTGGCCCCGTAGGACTGAAATTACTGGTGTATTTGGCAACAACAGTTCCTAAAATGGATTACGATGAAAGGAAAATGAGGGCACAATCCTATGCACGTTTAGACAGAAAAAAGGCCTACGAATCCCAGCATGCCCCAGCCAGCATAGCTGGCTGGGGCATGCTGGGATTCGTAGGCCTTTTTTCTGTCTAAACGTGCATAGGATTGCACCCTAA